>OY730193.1:62832618-64032618 GCA_963422505.1 Pseudognaphalium luteoalbum
AAACATACAACTTTGATGCTCCGATTATTGAGTCAGATTCTTCGGAAGATGAAACAGAGCCTGATACGGAACCAACTCAGGAACAACCTTGGTCTTCATCAGGTCTTTCTGAATCTTGGTATTTTCAAGTTAAACCTACTTTGAAGACTTGTAAAACATATCAGGTTAGAGGTGAATTGATAGGATTAATCAGAAGTTGGAAATTTGATGCTGATAATTTTCTAATTCTTATCAAAAGAAGAGACGGTGTACAATATTTCAAGCCAAGGTTCAATTGTATTAGTATACTCCCAAAGGAAGAATTGAATCGTCTTGCGCAACTGAATCTTGTAAATCATACAGATGATTTTCGTGGAATGATGTTTCAGAAGATTTTGAGAAGAGATATGTATAGTAAGAAGTATTTGTGGGTTAGACCAGATTTGGGAGTTCGTTATTTTTACAAGAAAAAGTTAGATCCAAGAACTCAGGAACCGATCGTCAAATTTCATTATCCTCCAGCTGCTAGTCTTAAAATTGTGTCGTTAGAGTCTTTGCCACTGAATTTTCTCAATCATTTTCGATATTGGTGGTTCGACACAGTTACTCAAGAAGATGTTATCGAGTATCTTTCTGATGAGGATCCGGTGATTGAAAAGGGACAATGGCACTTACCTGCCAATTATGGAAAGTCTCTTCGTGTTTTTGATCCGATCAACCTTATTAATCTCACAAGGAAAGATTTGAAAGTTCTTCACAAAAGTAAAATGTATTACGATCGCTTTGATCAAGAAGAAGCTTCAAAGTTTGAAAAGGTGGTCGTGATTTGTTTGAAAGTTGGAATCCACGCTGGTGGAATTTTTCCTGAAGGTTGGGCTTAAAGATTTTTTTGAAGATTGAATACTCTGAAGATTTTTGAAGACCAAGCTGAAGACACGGGGGATTTTCTTGATGCATATCAGTGTGTCTTTCAGTTGGTCTATCGAGTTGTAAAGTGTCGTTAGTCGTTTAATAGAAATATAGATTTTGTATGTAGCGACACTTAAGTTTTGGTTTAGGCGACACTTGCCTTAGTGACGCATAGCGACACTTAGGTAAGTGACGCATGAAGGCGGCCACATGCGACTAAACAGTGCATGCGACACTTAGGTATTTAAGCAAACCTACGGGTTTCTGGCTAGGGTTGACGAAACCCTAGCACCATTTGTCGACTAAACTCACTTGTAATCAGTTCCAATACGTTAATTAAGCTAATAAACTCATTTTACTTGTTTAATCAATCGTTTCGGTTTGAGTTTATTATTGTTTCGTGTGATTGTTTGATTCCGCCTTACAATCATTGTCAACTATCACTTAGATCTAACGCAGAGGGAACTTACACTAAATATGATGTGTTAGTAGGTTCTCATGAGCTTCATTCACATTTTGATTCTTTTACCAAGTTTGTACCTATATTTATATTATTATACACCTTTTTTTCACAAGTAATGATTTGCTATTTTTTTTATTGAAGTATAGATAACTTCATTATATGATATACTAGTAGGCAAATTATACAACAATTTCTAATGCATTTAAGAAATTTTAATATACTTGAGTGTTGACTTATGTGACTATTATGTGATGTATGACAATTGTCTTAATGGTTGAAGAAAAGTAGTTCCATGCACTGTAAATCTGTAAAAAATGATAAATGGTATAAAAATATATGGTTATTAACTTAGCTAATGATTTCTCTGTTGTTGTACGTGAATACAGACCTGAAGCTATTAGCTAGGTTAATAGTCTCAAACCTGTAGTTTTCTTACTAAGGGATCCTCTGTTGTACGTAAATACAGACCTGGAACCTAAGTTATAAATTCAGTGTTCTGTGTTTTACTTAATCTCACAGTATATCATATAATGGAAATCATAAGTTAATACTCATACTAACAATAAAATGTTTGCTTAGAAATTCGAGTATAATTTGTTTATGTAGGTCATAATATCAGTAATCATCTTGAAATGTCTAAGTAATCGATTCACTTTTGTCAATAATTTTTAATAATTATGCTGTGTGGATAAAGGTAAATAAAGATATAATTTTATAAATATAAGTTAAAAAATGGTAAAGTGAGTACTAGTGTGTTTACAACTTATTAGAATTTTATGAGGTATGTATACTAACAATCTGCTTAGACTTTTAATAATATCTAAAATATGTTATTCTTCCTAATATGATTCCTTAGCAGATAAATTCTTATTCAGTTCATTTATTTATTTCATTTATTTATGGATTTTATTTTATTCAAGTGATTAATAAAATGGTACTTGATACAACTGTTTGTCTATTTGTGTTATTGTTTCTTTTACTTTATTTTATTTTTAGCTTTCTATTTACTTAAAGTTTTGTGTTTTATAAATCTTTAACCTTTGGAATTAAATTATACTGAATATTCTCTATTTTGTGTTGAACAATCGTAACAAATACAAGTGAAAAATAATTTTATTTTAGACTTGTACAAATAATGGGTTTTAATTTATAGTTAGTATTAATTTCGCGTTTTAACTTAAACTTGCAAGTTGACTGGTCAAACTTGCGAATCGAGATTTAAACTTACGAATCGAGTATAGAGTATAAAAGGGCACGTTAAACGATTCAACCCCCATCGAACCCACTTATATTTTCGATTTCACTTTTCTCTGCGAGTCGACTATTAGCGACACGAGACAAAAGCCGAGGTTTCGTTTTATTTTAGACATTTCGTGTGAAGAATCGAGTTTTTGAATCCGTAGCTTTTATACACCTTTTGATTGCGAACATATTGAGGTAAAAATCAACGGATTTCACCGTATATTTAACTCAAATCGGAATATTAAACATTTTAGGGTTTCATTTTAGTTTAATAACGATTAACGTAGATTAAAGGCTTTGTTTAACAAGAATCATATGGGTTAATGTTAAACGAACCTTAATAAACGTAAATGCATTGATAGATTGTGTTAAAATTAACAAATTAATCGATTACTTTTCAACCCGCAGCGGCATTTTATGTTGCAAGTTGAGATTCAACTCAACTCGCAGACCTACGAAGCGAGTTGAACAACTCGTTCACTGGTTGACCTTGCGAATCGAAACTCTATCATTGACTTGTTGACCTGCGGACTGAGTAGGTATGCGGATCGACATGCGAGTCAAGTTGTGAATTGATTTGGTTTGCGAGTTGATACAAGTTGCGAAGTGAGTTGCGAAGCGAGTTAATATATATATTTTTTTAAAAAGGATATAATATATAAGTTAAGGTTTTTGAATAATAACTTATATATATTCAAAAATATGTGTAAGGCTTAACTCATTTGTACATGATGTGCTAGGTCATAATGACAAGGCACAAGATCCAGTTTTGAGGGAGATAGATCAGTTTATTACTTGTGCTCAGGTATGTAATATATGATTAATATACTTTATAGTTAATAAACCGATGATATAGAAACTTAAATGATAGAGCCAGAGGTACAGAACCGATTAATATACTTAAGTTTTAATATTATTGTAAATAGCAACCGGAGGGTACAGAACCAGAGGTTGCTAGACCTAAAGGTTCTACATCTGAGGTTGTACCTACTAAGGTATTAAACATTATTAATCTTAAAGTATATAGAACTTGTATGATAGGGTTTCATGCTAATCATAAATGTTTAATATAATTAATATTTAGGGTACCAATGTTGGCCCATCTAAAGGACATGACGGAGAGACGGCTTCTGATTCAGATGTTGATGATAATCATGATCCTTTTCGCTTACCATCTGGTCTTGTCAAGAAGGGATCAAAGCTTGTGGTTGATCCGGTCTTGAAGGAAAAGTCTAAAGCCAAAGAGTTTGATCCTGATTTCAATCTGATTGATATGGAGTATGATGAAGATGAAGAATAGACCTTGCGAACTCAACGTAGGAAAAGAGTTAGATGGTCTACATCTCAGTTGACTATTGGTGATCTTGCTCGAGATACACAGCAGGTTGAGACGGTTTCACAGGCCGAGACTGAACAGATATATGTACCTTTTAGGGTAAATGATATAAGTTTAGTTACTACTAGTATTATAACATAGTTTAGAGATTGAGACAGAGTAATCTGTAACAATTACTACTATTATTTTGTTTAACTAAATAGGTGGAGTTGGTTGCGGCTATTGTTCATCCAGGAACTCATCGGACGACAAAGTCAGTATGAGATGCTGCTAGGCGTGTTCATGACATAGCCTCTGTGGTAGCTGAGCATCTTACTCCACCTATTCCTCCTATTTGTTTGCCGTCTACCATAACCACTACTACTTCTACTAATCCACCTATGACTGATACTGAAAGGATTTTATCCTTAAAGTCTAGGGTTCGAGAGTTGGAGGCCACTACCACCACGTTATCTTCTCAATCACTCAGTCTTGCACAACAGCTTACCACACAAGGAAAATCATATCAGTTGTTGCTAAACACCAACACAACACTGCTTGCTAATGATGCTGTTAAGAAAAGAGAGATTGATAGACTTGATCATCTAGTTGATGATCTACCAAAGGACAAGCCATCTCAAGGGGGAGTGGTGATTCTAGAAGAGTCCTGCAGAGGTGATGAGCTACCGAAGAAGAGAAGAGAAGACACAGACGATGATACTACAACTCCAAAAGATGGTGAGTTGGCTGGTCCTTCGATGACCGGTAAGCAGACTACCCTTCAGGGGGGGGGGGGGGGTCTGCTTCTGGTGCTGGGGTGAGTGGTTCGGATGTTGGTAGAAGTACAGAGAAGATGGTACCGGTACCGGTTGATACTGAAGCTGGTAAGATAGCTTAGTATTCAGTAGTATTTGTAATAATTTGTACTAAATAATTGTAACTTAATATTATTTTGTAATATATTTGGCTTGAGATTATTATTACAGGTTAAATATGTTAGAATTTATTTAGGTTATATATGATTAATATATGTTGAGTAGAATAGTGATCGAAAGACTTCTGACTCATTGAGTAGTCGTGCGGCGTGTTCCGATTTATATCGGCGGTCAAAATTTTTATAATAACATATACATTTTAGAATTGAGAGTTTGTAATACTGACAAGTTAATTATGTAATGATTTTATAACTAGACAAATGATATAGAATTTAAGGATATAGTTGAAAATTAAGTTTTTGTTATTAAACAGTTCAATTAAGTCTTGAAAATTATTTAAGTTAATTAATTGTAAACTTAAATGTTTGGTGATTATTCACAATATGTTAGAGAATAATATTAATTAATATTTGTTAAGTGTTTTATAAAAGACTTAAGAAATTTTAGATTGATTCAATGTAATCAATAAAAGATTTATAAGTTATATACTGCGTTTATATTATGGACTAATTACACAAAAGTATTAATAAAGAAATTCTTAGATTGATTCAGGGAAATTAATGAAGGAATTTAGGTTATTATTATTTATTTGTGTTATTGTTTTTCTAGGAATAAAAATGTTCGATCTATCAGATTCAGAAGATGATTTTCTTGATGAGATAGATGAAGACATTGATTATGATTTAGAAAAAGGAGAGTTTCAACCACCTGAAGACTGGACTTATATTCCCACTATTCCTGAGGTTGAGCAAGACATGGGTGTAGATCCTGGACAAAGTTTGTTTTTGAAGATGAGGAAGGTCCAAAAGTTGTTGATGTAGATGAAGATATTGATGACTCAACCGAATCAGAATATGAAGATGTCCCTGATAAATTAAAAGACAATCCAATGTTCAAGCCTCTAGGAAAGAAAAAGAAGAAAAAGATTAGAGTATCTGAGGTTGACATTACTGGGAAACGCGAAGTGCGTAGAGGGATTATCGGTTGGTATTTTGATTCAGACCTGAAGCTTTTCGCAATTAAAAGGTTTGACAGAGTTCAATATTTAGAACGAAAGCTTGTAGTGTTTAGTTCTCTGCCAAGATATGAAATTTTCGAGATCTGGATAGATTACCGCTAAAGAAACCAAGTAATGAGTTTATTGGAAATTGCATAGAACATGTAATTAAGACTGAGGTTCGTTCAGGGAAGTTTGAAAAGATTAAGCCAAGGAATGGAAAGACTATCAAGCTAAAAAAGAGAATTCAAAGGACCGGAAGAAGAAGGAGGAAAAGGGAAAAAGAAGGAGGAAGATAGTTTATCCAGCTGTCAAGTGTGTTCAACAGATTCCACTGAAGAAATGCTACATGATATTCTGGGAAATATGAAAAGTTACCATGTGGATTCAGAGACTAGAGAAGTTGTCATGGTTGAAGCTGATGATGAAATTGAAGGCGGTGAGAGAGAAATCTTCAAAGTCTATGATCATCGTCACCTAATGAACATGTCAAAGAAAGATTTACTGAAATTGAAAGAGAATAGAATCTTTTGTACTGAAGGATGGCATGACATAGCACGAGATTATCAAATGATGGTTAAGACTTGCATTAAAATGAAGATACATGCATGAAGCAAGCTTTACAAGTAAAGACCGAAGACAACTTGAAGATAAAGACACTAGAGCTATTGTTAAGGGGGAGTCTATTGAGACATGTTTGTGACAACAGATGTAGCTTATAATAGGACTAGTGTGATTATTATAAAGTTTGTACATTGGTTTAGATTTGTAAATAACCAGATATTAGTTTTGTTATTAATATTCATTAAATATATTAAGTATGTTAATGTGTTAGACGAATATAGAAAATGAACTAAATAGGCTATGCGAGATGAGATCTCAGGTCGTGAGTCATAAGACTGCGAGATGAGACCTGCGCTCGCAAGGGTCACAGAGAACCTGTGACACCCGTCAAATTAGGACTAGTAGTTAGTGCCTAATCAAGTTTTAATACATGTAATTAGTTCTGTGTTAGGCTAATTAATGTATCAACATATATATTGAGGAGTATATATATATATACAAGTATGCGATTTGATTAAATCGTACGAGTTTCAAATCGAATGCAATTCGATTCAATTAATACGGACATTGGTGAAAATTTTATTAAATAATACGCAAATTATATCCAAAATATTATTTAGATAATATTTCAATTCAAATTCGTATCGTACAAACAAGGACTACACGATTAGATTATTAAACGCGCGGAACAAGTTAAAGTTATACCTTATAACGCAACCATTAAGTATTTGGTAAAATACATCATCAAAACATTGGGTAATTATTCGTATTTAAAACGTGTATTTAAACGTATAAAATAAACATTTAACGTTTAAACGAGCGGGAGAACGAACATCGCACGGAGCGCGATTGCGGGGACTGAAAAAGTTGAGGCTTTCACCTACACCCCACCTCCACTTTCCCTCTCTCTTTCATTTGCATTCATCAAAAACACCCACACACCACTAAACACTCTCAAACCCATCACCACCAAATTTTCGGATTTATCAAATCCGACCACAAAACTTACATTTTCGGAATCACCATCAAGAGAGGAACAAGATTAACAAAGGCACCACCCTCGTTTTCTTCCTCGATTTGTCTCGAAATTGCAATTGTAAGAAATTCTCTAAATATTTTGATCTACTCATTTTGGTGTATTATTTCGGTGTTATAATGTTTGCACAACTTAGTATTGTCCAAATGTATGAGGAAAACATGATTTCATAGCCTAAAAACGAGTTAGATTTGGGTTTTGGGTTTGAAAACCACGACAGTCGCTGGGGACTGTCTGAGTGTTCATCTTTGCGACACAAGCCTTGTGTCGCATAAGATCCTTTATGTCGTATCTTGTGTCGTAGAAACCCACTTGTGTCGTACCTTTTGCGACACAATATTGTGTCGTACCTTATGTCGCAAATCCCATGCGACACAATCACTATGTCGCTGTTAAATCAGCATCGTACACTTATGCGACACAACCCTTGTGTCGCTAAGCTCTTGTGTCGCATTCTTATGCGACACAACCCTTGTGTCGCATACATGACCATTGTGTCACATGCTGTGTCGCTAAAAACAGAGAGTTTAAAGCTCGACCCCAGCCAGGGGCTCTGCCCCTTGGACCCCGCCAGGGGCTGCCGCCCCTTGGACCCCGCTACCAGGGGCGCTGCCCCCGGACCCCCGTCATTAACGGGCTTCGCCCTTACCCTAGAGTCACGAGTAACAGTGTTACATCTAAATTTTCACACAAAGTGTTAAACTTGTATAACATCAAACACGAATGCGACATGACTTCTAAAACACTTTGGAACATGTTTTTCAAGAATAATGATAATATTATTATTACCGACAATCACCAACGGGCTGTACACATTTTCAAACACTTAAACAATCAACCAAATTGTAATCATTTGGACATTCTAGTTGGACAAACAACTACAAGGTAGTCTTATGAGATGCCTTCATATGTTTATAACCATCGCGTGTCGTGGACACCCTCAGGTTACAAGTCTTTGGACTTCGATTCCCGACTCATCAATCTCAGTTTATTAATATAAACTCTAAAGACTCAGGTGAGTCTCATAGCCCCTCTTTTACTATTTTTACTCAGGGGTGTGATATATTGCTTGTTTTAACGCGTGAACGCAAGTACAACTTTTACATGTACTACATGAGTTTTACACAACTAATCTTTTAAAGCCCTCCATCAGCATAGTTGTTAATACATTTGTAGCGTGAATATTAGTATATGGTACCATATAGGATTGACCCACCTCGTCCGGGTTAGCAAGCACTAACCGGGTAAACGGACGTACTAATATTTAAGGAAGACGGATGTTGATTAGGCATCCGTGGAGGCGAAAACGCTCAGGCTGTGTCCTGACCCACGAGTTAAGCTCAACTATGTGCTCATGGCTGTATACTGTTACCACTATCATTTGCTGGATGCAAATCAACTATTTAAATCTTGCGGTTCATACAACTTATTTGATACTCAAACCTGTGAGCTCACCAGCGTTAGCTGACCCATTTTAGCATGTATTGCAGGTACAAAGCAGTAGGCACGATTGCCCCAGGAAACTATAGCTCGAGTCAGCATGCAGACAATAGAGATTTTCTTGCATTAATATATTTTGTATAAGTATTTATGTATTGAAATCTCTCATTTTAAACGAACACGAGCTATATGTAGCTTCAAACCTTGTAAACATTTTGCTATTAATACATTCTGTTAAAACGACGCATATAGAGTCGTTTACTATTAATCTCTGTGCTTTGAATATTGATTAGTAACACCCAAATCTTGCTTCCGCTAAACAATAAATTTGGGGGTGTTACAGAACCGAAACCAAGCTAGGCTTGGGCTGCGAGTTGAACTGGACTCGCAGGCCCAAACGCTATGAGTTGACTGAGAGTATATATATGATTTGATTCGGTGAAAAACAAAACTGGACAATAAAGAAAACTTTTTCCATTCAAATTAAACACATGCGAATTCAGACTTACGATCCAGAGAAACACAGTTATACTAACGACTAGGCTTTGATGATTGATCGTTTAAGCAAAGTATATTAGTTAATATAAACGTGAACTTATTCGTTAAAGTAAGATAACGTGTATTGAGGGATTCCACACCTTAATACTATAGATAACGAAGTTATCAATCCTAGAACTAGGGACTTACAGTTTTAAAAAG
The DNA here is from genome assembly GCA_963422505.1 of Pseudognaphalium luteoalbum. Taxonomy (NCBI): domain Eukaryota; kingdom Viridiplantae; phylum Streptophyta; class Magnoliopsida; order Asterales; family Asteraceae; genus Pseudognaphalium; species Pseudognaphalium luteoalbum. The sequence continues at coordinate 62,842,198 of OY730193.1, forward strand.
TTTTCAGGCAAATTCAGATCAAGGTGGAGTGGGTCATTCGTGATATCAAAGGTCTTTACCTTTGGAGTAGTCGAAATAGAAGCGCCAGACAGTAATTTTAAAGTCAATGGCCACCACTTAAAGCACTACATTGAAGACTTTTCTTCCAGTGAGGAAGTCTATATCTCTGAACCCCATTGAGCTGACAAAGTAGGTAAAAGAGTTGAGCTAGTGACTTGTTAAGCAAGCTCTCTTGGGAGGCACCCCATTCCTTATCTTAGAATAGCTTTTCATTTCTTTGTTTTATTTTATATTTAATATCATCATCTCTGAACTAATACTACAGGATAAACTAGATATCTGACAGCACCACACTCTTACATATAAATCATAGATAAGTTTTATTTGACTTATACAAATGCAGGCGTTCAAATGACTCAAAACATTCACATTAAAAACCTTTATGTAGGACCCCTGTACCGGACCTAACTGAATCCCTAACAATCAAACGTAGTGCGGAATCCCACGATTGATAACAAAACGTTAAACGAATAAACAACTAATTAAACACAAAGTATATCAATTGAATACCAAAAGTCGATCAGCTTGTATTGAATAGAACGGTTACAATATACTCTCCGATCTCACAAATTCGTCAACCCTAGCTAATGAGCCGTATGTGTCTATTTATACTAGACCTAATTTGACCTTTGCGACACAAGCTGTGTCGCCAAGCCGACTCATGCGACACAAGATGTGTCGCCAGGTTAACTATTGCGACACAAAGACCTTGTGTCGCCAAAACACAAAATGTAATTAAAACAAACGTTATAACTAACGTAATTACATATCTAACGCATTACAGACTTAGACCAACTGACAGACACACCAAGATGCATCAACAAACTCCCCCGTGTCTTCAGCGTGGTCTTCAAAATTTCTTCAATTAAGCCCAGCCTGCAGGAAACCTGCCTCCAGCATGAATCTCATGCGTAACACACACAGTCACAACTTTCTGGAATTGTCTAGCCAGAATCGAATTCACAACATTTCTTACGTTGAAGCGAATTGGATTATCAAACAACTTCCTCAAGTCTTTCTGTGACAAATTGATCAAGCTCATAGGATCAAAAACTTTAAATTGAGCTTTCTTCAAACCATAGAGCGAAGTTCTCTCTGGATGCTCAGATTCCGGAACAAAAATGAACACAGCTTTGCCTGTATGGGGATCGAGTTTCCAATGATGAAATCTTCTTATAAAATTAAAGGGAACTGTCTCAAATGGAATCTCAGTTAAACAATCAGCTGGTGGATAATGCACTTTGCAGATTGGCTGCCTTGTAACTGGATCAAGTTTCTTCTTAAATATTAATCTCGTACCAAGCGTTGGTTTGATAAAATTATATCTTTTGCTCTTCACTTCACGACGCAAAACCGTCTGTACAAAATCAGCTCTTGAATCCCTAGTTGGATTTATCAGTTCTAGTTGAGCTAGACGATTTATTTCTCCCTTTGGCAATGTCCTCAGCTTCTTGAATGATCTTTTGAAATACTGAATGCCATCGCTTCTTTTAATCATGAAAATACCTTTGTAGGTTTTCCAGCTTTTAATAATTCCTGTATAATTCCCACTAACCTCATATGTCTTGCAAGTAACAGGAATAGATTCACCAGGAATAAAACTAATCACAGGCCGCACAAAGGTTGAAGTAGAAGCAGTATCAGAAGCCGGTGTAGTTTGTGGAACAGTTTGCGAAGTTCCAGATGGCTCTGCTTCATCTTCCGAAGAATCAGTCTCGATTGTCAGAGCATCATCATAGAATTCATCAGGACGCATCTCCTCTTCTTCAATCTCGACATCATCATTTATTTCAAATTCAGGTTCAGATGCCTGATTTACCTCATTAACCATTTGCTGAATAAAAGATAGATTAGCATTTGAAAAATCTACAGCAAACGGTCTTGGTTGACCTGGAATGTCATCGACAGAGAAATAATCCAAACAAAGAGATTCATTATCATCAGAAATATTTACATTATCATCTACATTGTCAGTCTGTGTTCCGGCTGAAGCCCTAGATGTTGTTTCTATGCCACGCAGGCCTGACTCCCCCGGAACTACAGCTAGGGATTCTAGTTCTAAAACCCTAGTGTTCAAAGTAGGAACTAAAGCTGCTTGTTCTTCTAACACTTTTAATCTGAGCAGCTTGAACCTCCAACACCGATGCCTGAGACTGAATCATTTTAGCTTGATTATCCATGGTCTGCTGCATCTGATCCATTCTTTTCAACAATTCCTCGATAATCGAAGGCAAAGGTTGAATGGGAACCTCAACACGGGGAATGTCAACCCGTGGCCTCGAAGACGACGTAGAAGTACGATGAATAAACTGAGGTGGAACCCAATCTTCATCATCAAGATCAGCACCTCTTGGTCGTTTGCCCAGATCAGGGCGAACATAACTCGTACCTGCACGAATACGTCGCTGTATTCATTTAAACCAACGAGGATCAAAGCGTTGGATATTCCTCAATGCATCTCCGGAGGGGATATCCCTTGGAGAAGTCTCAGGAATAGATCCTCCATCTGAATCTTCAACAACTAGATCTTCAAGATTAGGCTGATTAGCCTGTTCTCCAGCCTGGAAATTCTCAATTTCCTGTAATAGATCATCGACCTGTATTTGAGCATCATGGAGGTGTAATTCTTCCTCCTGAATTTCCTGCCCAGGTGCAGGCAAAACGTCCAAAAAACCATCATTGGGCGGCGCAACATAAGCCTCATTGATTATGTGCCCAAACAACGGAAAGTTGTTATTCGCGTTCGCACCAGCCGCACAAACCGTCCAGATTCGGACGTTCATGGGAGTAGGACGCAAGCGTTCGCGAGCATTTTGCGGAAGGCCGGGAAGCTGATTGTCAAGAAACAGCTGAATGAAGCATGGATATAAATTCCAACGCTTATCCCCGGCATTAAGATTGCCCAACTAGTGATCGATTGCCAAGAAAAAGTCCAGATGATCGAAATCAAAAGATGAATTCGCACGCAGCTTTTGTGTCGCAGGAGTGAATTTTATGTCGCAGGTTTTTGATTTTGTGTCGCTAAAAGTGTGAACGTAGAAAGCGACTGGAGTGAGGTATTTATACCTCTGCCCCACCTAGGGACATAATGTAGCGACATAGAAGGTGACATAAGTTATGCGCAGGACAATACTTATGTCGCAGTGCCCAGAAAACTTGATTTTTAATTTCAAATTTTGTAACCCGATGGAAGAGTAACTAATTAGACTTGTGAAAAATAAATATACAAATTTAAGATAAAAAATAACTGAATTACTAAACCTAAAATAAAACTTAAATTAATTTTCTTTTTGGTGACGTAGTTATTTTGTATGCTAAGGGATCATATTAGAATAACATGCAATTATTAGAAAATGGTAAGTGTTATCTCGATTATCAGTATATGTGACCTCTTGAAATTTACTTAGCATATTTAGAACACCTTTGATAAATATTATTTCAAGATGATTACTGGTATTGTTTGACCACATAAACATGTAACATCTACGGCTATGAGCAAAACTTTTATTGTTAGTATGAATAATTATCTGTGGTCCCCACCATAGACATATCCCAGTAATTTAGACAAGAACATATCTTCCAAGATAGATAAAATAGAGGAAAGTCATTTTTAAGAATCAAATCAGCGGTGACAGGTCTGTACAGACGTACAACAAAGCGACATAACTTGATTCAGGTGTAAGCAAAACCAGACTTGGTCAAACCATTTTGGCGACCTTGTTAGGTATCTTATAATTTAAGACTTTTTCAAGTTCTTTTGACTTGCGTTTGCTTAACTTTTAAGTATATACAACTTGAGACCAGGTCTGTACTTACGTACAACAGAGGAAGCAAGAAATATATACCCCCAAAGTATTTCATATTATTAACTAAACTGGAAGTATGCCAAGCTGTATTAAGGAATTAAGACACTTAGTCATACATCACAGAATGTTGACCACATGATAATAGACATGTATTAGCATTATTTTTTAAGTGCTCAAAGGCCGGTGTAACATGCCTACCAGTACATCATATGATGAATCTAACGTTTTATAAAAGCTGTGGTAAGTATGCTAGATAAATCTACTGATACATCAAGGATAAACCTTAAAATTTTCATTTTGTGCATGCACCCTAATGTACTATCATTTCCCTAGTTGTTTACAGACACAACTAAACATCTTTTTACAAATGTAGCAACTGTGCATTTCTTTAATACTAAAGAGTATGAAGAGTGGTTGTCGCTTTTTTTTTTTAATTAAAAAATAGTCCAATTCCAAAGAATTACTTCTTAAGCTGAAAGAAGCTCAAACCAATCATGTTGACCAGTTCATCAAATCGGGCATGAGAAAAAGCCTTAGTGAGTAGGTCAGCATTCTGTTTAAGGGTATCTATATGGACAAGGTCTATTAAGTGTTTCTCGTAGCAATCCCGTATAAAGTGAAACCTATGTTCTATATGTTTAGTTCTAGAGTGCTGTACGGGATTGCGTGTAATGGAAATAGCAGCAGTATTATCAATATGTAAGGGACTCATAGTAAGAAGTAACCCGTAATCGCGCAATTGATGCTGAATCCACAGAACCTGGGAACAGCAACTAGCCGCAGCAACGTACTCAGCCTCTGCAGTGGAAGTAGCCACCGTTGTCTGCTTTTTGCATTGCCACGATACCAAACGTGATCCAAGAAACTGGCATCCACCATTTGTTGATTTTTTATCTATGCTACATCCGCCATGATCAGAATCCGAATAAGCAGTCAGTTCAAACGATTTTTCATTGGAGTACCATAGACCAACAGTTGGCCTATGTTTGAGGTACCCAAAAATTCTCTTTACTACTTTCATATTAGAAACCTTTGGCCTAGCCTGATATCTTGAGCAGATGGACACAACAAATACGATGTCCGGCCTGGACGCGGTCAGATACATGAGAGAACCAATCATTGAGAGATAGTCCTTTTCTTTACAATTTTCATCATCAATGGCCGGTCCGAGATTATGATTAATTTCAATGGGGGTTCCATAGGTCTTACAATTAAGCAAGTCATACCTGGTTAACATATCAGTGACATATTTGGACTGATGAATGTAAATTCCTTTGGCAGACTGCTCAACTTGAACACCCAAAAAGAACGTGAGTTCCCCCATTACACTCATCTCAAATTCAGACTTCATAAGATGTTCGAAGTCTTTACACATGGAGTCTTTGGTAGATCCAAAAATGATGTCGTCGACATATACTTGTACCAGCAATAAGTCTTCTCCATCTCTTTTTGTGAATAACGTACTGTCAATGTCTACCTCTTTCGAATCCATTCTTAACAAGATGAGTTGCAAGCCTCTCATACCACAGTCGTGGTGCCTGATGCAAACCATATAATGCCTTATTAAGTTTACAGACATATTCTGGATGCAACAGATCTTCAAAACCAGGAGGCTGCTTCACATAAACGTCGGTATCAACCTGTCCATACAGAAAAGCGCTCTTTACATCAAGCTGATAAACAATGAACTCATGCGACACAAGATGTGTCGCTAGGTTAACTATTGCGACACAAAGACCTTGTGTCGCCAAAACACAAAATGTAATTAAAAAAATGTTATAACTAACGTAATTACATATCAAACACATTACAGACTTAGACCAACTAACAGACACACCAAGATGCATCAACACTTTAAAAAAAGTCATCTGAAGCTGCTGCATATGTATAATCTTATGAACTATAGCATTGCCTGTTTTATTTTATGTTTCAGGATGGATGCTTCAGTTTAGACCTCAGGACACACTGCTCAGACTCAACAAAAGAAGAAGAAGATTCATAGAGGAAAGAAGAAGACCAGTGTCCTAGAGGAGCATGTGACATATGTGTTTACCCCAGCGCTCGATTATGGAGTTACCACAACAGATCTGACTATGACTTGAGCTATACTCCGAGAGCTCTCCATCCAGCATGACTCCCACTCTGACATTAGGGAGAGGGTTGGACTTCCGAGACTTCCCGATCAGTCTTTCAAACTTGGTCGAGGCCCCTGGCAGTCTCTTCAACCATGTCATTCTTCCCAGTTGTCATAGCCACAGAGCCTACACCTCCTGCTGTTGTTGTTGCACCTCCAGTGAATTTTGAGATACCTCCTAATCTCCCTGATGCATCCATGATGCCTGGTTTCACTGCTGCCATGTCACATACTCTTATTCCGGACAGTGACACACTTGTAGCATTTGACCCAGACATGGATAATTTACTAGATGACTTTTAGTTTATTTTATTACTTTATGTTTTATTTATGTTAGACTTTTATGTTGATGAACTGGTGAACCGTGACTCAATATTTTATGGTATTGCATAACTTAGCTTCGTAAGGAATGGATGACCTTCAAACAGAGACTTATCCACAAATCCAGCAGATCACTAGCATCACTCCTTCACTAATCTGGTCATAAATCTAGTATTCTTTTTCCGTAGGGAAGTACCTCTCCTAAACTCTTCTAACTTCTATGTAACTTAGATATGCTTATGCCCACTTAAATCTCTAAGAGTGGGATCCTCCGTACTTAATAACTTTTAAATCCAGCAGATCACTAGCACCACTCCTTCACGAATCTGGTCATAAATCAAGTATTCTTTTTCCGTAGGGAAGTACCTCTCCTAAACTCTTCTAACTTCTATGTAAATTAGATATGCTTATGCCCACTTAAATCTCTAAGTGTGGGATCCTCCGTACTTAATAACTTTTAAATTCACGTTTTTCCTAAAGTAAAATGTAGATCCCTTAGTCCAGATCTAACGGATCGCCACTCTATCAAACGTGAATATAATGAGTAATTAAGTGTTTAACGTTTAACGAATCGAATAACTCACAAACGAATAATCAAACTTGATGTATTCTATGATATAGAACGTTCACAGAACTCACACAAGTCGTACACAGCTATTAGGGTTTCGTCAACCCTACAAATGAGCTATAAATCGACTATTTATACATATCAAAATTGACCATGGTGACACTAGCCAGCTGATAGCGACACTTGAGAAGTGTCGCCATAGCGACACTGAGTAAGTGTCGCCCTTAACACTTAGAAAAATTCTAAGATTTCAAACACTAACTTTAATTCACAAACTATAAACGATTACAGACTCGATGACCAACTGACTGTTACATAACTTGTACCAACATAAAACCCCAAGTGTGAGATTCTTCCTACTTAGTGTAGAAACATTGGGGACAATGTTTATTTCTAAGTGTGGGTTAGTAGTATATCTCTCGTCTATTTATCCAAAGTTGATTTAGAAACACGTAAGTCCTCAAATAATTTTTCAATCCTTATTTTTGCCAAAATTTTCAAAAAGTCACAATGTAATTAAATTGGTTAAAACTTCGATGCTGAAATTGTCAGTCATTCAGTAAATCTTAAACAGCTTTACTTCGATAGTGAAATTGTCACTCATTCAATTGGCCTAAATTTTTCTATAAGAAAGAGTACAGGTTTTTTTTACAAGTATTCAAAAGTTGGTAAAAGTGGTTGAATCATGTCGGATTCCAAATAATTTAAGATGAGAATCTATGAGGGGCATCGCATGATTGGACACACATAGCCTATTGTTCGTTTGTCATTTCTGAATTAGAACTTGCCTTAGGTATACGTGTCAAGATCACTTTGACGGGTGTCATGCATGACATAGGTACAATTAGAGGACTTTGACATTCCTTAGGATTAAACCCCATTTCAACATATCTCTTTCAAAGCCCAAAACCTTTCCAACACTTATTTTTAGTGTTGATGATCCGCCTAGAAAACCCTGTTGAGCCTCAGTCTTTCATTTCTTTCAAACCAACATATTAAACCAACTCCATTTCCCATACCTACCAAAAACTTATCTTAGAATCTTTAAATCTTTTTGAAAAATGCTATTTAGGTATACTTTTTGTTTTCTACCCCAAAGTCACAAATTTCGTGTTTACTTCAAAATTCTCGCGTGCGTTTTCATGATTAATACTTAAGAATCGAGAATCTTGTGGTGCGAAAATATGGTACCAAGTAAAAATTTGAAAGTGACAAAGGATTGAGAAAAAAAAATGAAAGGAAGAAAGGATGTCAAAATGGCGAGAAAAAGAATAAAAGAAAATCCCTACGAAGAATTTCTAAGCCTAAAAATTGAAATAAATAAAGCTAAGTGCTTCAAATCTCCCGAAAACTCTGATTCTTAAAAAATATTAATCCTTCATGCTTTTTCCAAAGATAGAAGTCAGAATAGCTATCTTCTTCCCTTATCGTTATCCGTTTTCGTTTATTTTTCATTAAAAAGTATGTCTAAATAGAATTTTTCATGAGTTTTAAAGGTCCTGAGATAAGTCTAAACCCTTAAACCCTAAATCCACATCTATCCATACCCTTTAACCCTCACCAACCATTACAACCCACTTGAATGTCATGGGATAATTAGTAGCGTTCCCATCTAGGTGATGGAGATATGATCCTTGGGCAAGCCTATCACGACCAATGCTGCACGACTGGTATTTGAGCGATTTTTCATTTGGCTTATTATAATATGAAACCCGATACACTTGTGTGAATTGAGTGACCACCGGTGAGATCGCCCAGTCGTGTATATTCCACAACTTTGAGAATTGAAAGTTTGCCAAAGTGACTCATCTTGAAAACCTTTTGGATACTTCTTGTGAACACCTTTTTCTTTATTTAACATGCAAAATAACTATCTTCAATCTGTATAATTTCTTCCTTGAGGCTCAAATCAAAATCTTAATGGAAAGTTTTGGCTGATAAGATTGTGAGTTTGCTTGAGGACAAGCATAAGTCTAAGAGTGGGATATATGATGACACACAAAAAGTTAAGTTTTTACATGCATTATTCTCACCATTTTAGCCCAATTAGTAATGAAAATGTCTGAAATGAACGCTTTATTACTAAAATTCATCACATGGGCTAAAATGTAGAAAAAGTTTCAAAAATCAACTAAAATGGTCGAAAAACACGATAAATCCAACAAAAACGATCATATGCATTCTCGTTCACTCGCTTAAGCACTTTTTAAGCTACACTTAGAATTATGACCTCTAACTTATGTCAGTTTCATTGTTAGGAAATTACGAACGCGTGGACGTGAGAATCACTAAAACCGGATAAACAATGAAGAAGTTGCGCTAAAACGAAGAAATGAAGAACCGAAGAACCGAGATACGGGCAAACCAGACCGTATACGGCCAAGCTAAGCCATATATAGCCAAACACAAACCGTATATGGCTTTTCTAGACTGTATATGGCCTAGCCCAGCCATATACGGCCCAGTTTGCCCGTATACGGCTAAAATGATCCGTATCTCGTGTTTAGGCAATAAAAATGAGGTTTTTATATGGGTAGGTAATACGGTTGGAAAATTGAAGGTCAAAATACGGGTCAAGGATATGGCTCGGCACTCCCTATATATATGGGGCTTCACCTCACCATTTCAACCCACATTCACACATTCAAACATACTACACACAAAACACACACTTCACTTCTCTCTCTACTTTCTCTCTAGAAATAATTAGGTTAGTTTAGTTAGTTGGTAGAGTTGAAGCTTCAAGCTTGTCTGTAACAGAGGTGCTCCAAGACTACGATTACGCAAGATTTGTATTTACCCTTCGTCAGGTTTTATTATAATCTCTCTTTGTGACACCCCGCAATTTTGAATACAATTAAGTACATTAAAAATTTGCATTTTAGGCTAATTCCCTACTTAAGTGAATTCACAACAACTTTTAAAGGTAAGTCTAGCAAAGCCCAAATAGTTAATACGCGTAGCATTACATATTTCGTAGTATAATTACGTACAAAACATTCGGAACGAACCTGACAAAAATACGGACATTGGTGAAAACATTTCTATAAATAACTTCATTCTATTTTTAGAAGTTATTTATCCTATATTGTTATTTTTATATAATAGTACACTAAAAACTTAGACGTTTTGATAAAAACGCAACAAACGCAGTAAAAATGCGCAAATCAAATTCGACAACCAAACGAAAGTCAATAAATATTTTAACAAATCAAAATAAAGTATTTTAACAATAATTCAATGGAAAATAATCCCAAATATATTACGAATTAAAACAATGCAAGAAAACATTACGCGATTTAACCGAATAACAAAATGAACGAATAAAAACGAACACAGTACATAACGCAGTCTGAAAATCGAAATTTAATCACAAACCCACCACCCATGGGCTTCATTTGACCAGACCCTCTCCCCCATGTGCACCCACATGCCACCAAACTTCAAACCATCAAGAATACATGCAAGCACATGCACCCTTCATTCACCATCAATTCACTTTAAAGATTCTCTCCAACCTCTCTCTAAAATATGGAGAAAGCAACCACCATAACACCACCACACCACCACCATTGAACACCATCAACCTCCCTTTGACCACCATAAACCGCCACACAACCACCACTTCAAAACTTCAAGATTTTTCAAGGAAATCAAGCCACAAGCATCTCCATCTCCTTCTCTTCACCATTATTGTTGTAAAATCCACTCTCTCTCTCTCTCTAGATTCTATTGCATGTTGATTATCTTCATGTTTTATAGCTCTACTAACTTGATTATGTCCAAAATCATAGTTAAACACGTTTGTGTATCACATATATAAAGAGACATATTCCATTCCAGAAAACACAACTCACTAAAACGATCATATCTTGAGTTATACTAAGAATTAGACAACAAATTTTATATAAAAAGTTGTGTATTGAAAAGATATACAAAAAGTTATTCTATAGCTCCTTCCAGAAAGAAACTCATTTTTATCTAAGAATTAATCTTTGAGACTGGTCTGGAAATTGTCGAAAAATATGTTTGGTAGTTACGCGGAATTATTTACCTATGTAAATGGACACTATAAATCTTAGGAATTTTATGTTAGACGCTAGAATAGTAGAATAACAGTTGATAAAAATTTTGGACCTTGATTTGGACCAGAACTAGTTGAAATGTGTGGCGAAACAAACCGACAAAACCAAAAACACAACTTTTAGACTGTTTTGACACTTTTATGAAAACCGACACTTCGGACTGACCATAAAATGTAACGATAATTTTCTAAGGTTTAACTAACATATTTAAGACTTTTGTAAAAGTTTTGGGTCAAACCGAAGATGTAAACCAAGTCAACCGAAATGAGCCTCGGTACGAAAAACGTGAAACGAAATGTAAAACTTTAGATTTTGGATCGAAACAACTATTTTAGTTGTTATACTATAAAACTTGAACAAAAATGTTGTTATGATATTTACAGATAACGATACATGCGTTGAAACACTTAAATAAAAACGTATACTTTTACAATTAAATAAACGAAACAAACATAATAATAACACTTTGGGAATTATTATTACAAAACCGTCACCAACAGGCCGTATATGTTTTCAAAACTACAAAACTAAATGACAAACGAATACTTGGACATATCTAGTGAATGAGCACTAGCATGGATGCTCAATTGGGACATCCACATACTTATACTTATAATCTCATACGTTTAGGGCTTTAGGAGATTATCGACTATGAGTACTTTTAGGCTTAGGCTTTGCTAGCACTCGCACACTTTCAGCTCACCAGGTGAGTTCAAAACCCCACTTTTTACTAGTTTTACTGCTTTCAACTTGGGGTGAAAAACATAGTCAACTGCTTTTACTGATTGTCATAACTTTCTTTGATTTCATGATTGCTAATATGTTGATTGCTCCCAACTATTGATAATTAATGACTGTGATCATTTTTTAATTGGTAGCTAGAGTACAAACTGGTATTTAAGAAATAGCATTTTCATACTACAAACTATTACAAACGTGATAAACTATATTTGATGAACCGGAGAACGACCGATAAACTATTTTTGGTTTCGCTGGAGAACGACCAACACTCTTTAGACCGGAGAACGACCGGTAAACTGTTTTGTTTCGCAGGAGAATGACCAGCACGTGTTTCGCCGGAGAACGACCGACAGTGTTTCACCGGAGAACGACCGGTACTGTGTTTCGCTGGAGAACGACCAACAGTGTTTTAGGCCGGATAACGATCGGCCGAGTTAGACTGGAGAACGACCAATATTTTTTAAACCGGAGAACGACCGGTACTGTTTTGAAAATCATTGGAGAACGACCATCAAAGTATTTTAAACTGTATTTTTGGGCAGACATCCCAACTAAACCGTATTTTTGGGTAGACATCCCAACTAAACTGTATAGTGGGCAGACATCCCACCTAAACTGTATTTTGGGTAACGTCCCAACAAAACATGTAGTTGGATAACATTCTGCAAAATTCTATTTAACTGTTATGCCAATATCTATTTGTGAATGCATTGGAATTACCAACTATATTTGTAAACTTAAAACCTGTGAATTCACTCAACATTGTTGTTGACTTTTTACTATGTTTTTCACGGAATTAGCTACGCATATAAGACTGCATGCATATGGAACTAGGAGATCCATGACGAAATAAGATGACATCTTAACTATGTACTGTTCAGCAATAATCATACGCTATGATGCATGAATGTCCAATGTTGACGTCGGCGCCCCCGCTCGATCTAATGCTTCCGCTAACTACGATTACCGAATGTGGGGGGTGCGACAGATTGGTATCAGAGCTATTGGTTATAGAAAAATAGAAGTCTTTAGGCGACCTAGAGACTGATGGGCGTCCGACCATCGGAAGCGCGAATGATCACAACGCCAATCGGTGGGTGTTTTAAATTTATATTTTCTGGGGTCTAAGTATGACTTACTAATATTGAACCAAGGGCTAGTAGATGGTAAGTATGACCTAGATTCATTCTTAAAGAGAAACTAAATTGAAACGGAGGTAATCCAATTAATCGTTACTTTCTAGTACAGGTTATTAAAAGAGTACGTTGGGGGTTTGGTTCAGTTAAGTAAGTAAAGTAAACAAAGTGAATAAAATGTAATAATAAATCAGATAATGAAAAGTAATACTTGTTGTGAGTTCATTAGCTAATAATATGGGATGATGACTTTCATGGGAAAAATGATTAACTAAACTAGAATTGTTTGCAAGATTCTATAACTTATGGTATAACCAATAGATTCCCTATTAGTCGGTTATCGACTAATATGTCACAAGGAACTAAGGTGTCATGATTCTGGTCAGACAGACGATGCTCAACTCTCCACACTCTCCTGTGAGGGAGTCACTGGCCCATATTATTGAACGCATTTGCTCGTGGGCGAAGGAATAGAGTAGCAGTTCCATAATACGTCTAGCCGTTCTTAATACCATAAAGATAATGAGTCTTGTTAACAAATAACTTAGGGTTTATGTTCGGACTTGTTTACCAATTCCTATTAGTAAAACTTAAGAGTGATAAGCGAGGGAAAACGTTTAGGTTTCTTGCATATCTTTCTTTAGGGTTTTACCGGTTAGGGAAGAGTATCAGTTTAGATTGGATTTTAAACTTGCCTTTCTTGATATAATTAACAAATCCCTAGGTTTTCGTAAATGGTTATTTAGCCTATAGCCTACCCAATCTAATCTAATTTAAACTAATCTAATTAAAATGATGACGGCTTTTTGCAGAAAGTTAAACCCATACCATGTCAGAAAATGCTATGGTAGTTCACAATGTAATTAATCATTTACCGATGTTTCCGTTGTGAATTTAATTGCTTCGTGATGCTTACATGATAATTAAACTGTGATTGGAAGTGTACTATACTCATGGTAATTCCACATAATCACATTGCTTTTTATGATGCTTGCATGACGTTACAATTAAACCATAGTTTTGACGCAGATAATTATTGACCAAGTATTAAGGTTCGCGACTCCTCTTTACAAGGTTACAATCATGTTTGTTAATCAAAAGGCGAATGTAATTTTTAGGTTTAAGATCACATGATAAGTCCGTGTTCCATATTTTATAACGTCGATCCATAATACAACTACCTTCGGTCGTTTACCGGCTTCCATACATATGTACTTTGGTTAAAAGCATTTCCAGCACTATACCAAGTAAACAGTCGAAGAGGGGCCATCATATTATTTCACGACGTATTTAAAGTCATCCCATAATTATATGTGCTAACTACATCACAACAAATACAATAGTAATCTACTCGCTAATCATGGCACAAACTAATTCTAGCATAATTAAAGCATACATATTTAATTAAGATAGAATAGGAAAGAAAGAACCCGGATTAGAATACGAGAAGGATTAGACTTGAATTAATAAGCGTAATTCCAAGCATACACCCAAGATTAAAAGATGTTCCTTGCTTTCGTTCTACTCTAAACATGCTTCCTAACTAGCCTAATAGCATGAGAAAGTAAGAAAGTAATATCACTAATACATATGGTGTGTAAAGTGTGTTTTTGGTGTTTCTAAGGTGTGTGTTGAAATGAAGCCTCATGCCTCCTATTTATAGGAGAGATCCGGCTCATGTTAGCATCTTGAGGAGCATTATACAAAAAGGTGGAAAAGATGGTGCACCGGGTACGTACAATCACGCAAAGGTGTGGCACCGGGTACATACAATCGCATAAAGGTGTGGCACCGGGTACATGAAAGGACCAAAAAACGGAAACGAGATGGGGAAGGGGTGGCGGGCGCCGCCACCATGGTGGCCAGCGGCGGCATGATGGTGGCCAGCGGCGGCTGGCTGCCACCCGCCCCGGTTCACCGTCTTTTGCTTCATTTCTTAATTCGCGCGTGTTTTCTTCGTAATGCTTCCGTTTTCGTCGATTCTTTTTTTGTTGGATTCGTTTTTCAAAAATGAAGACTTTGAAGAAAAGTAATCCCAAAATTGAGCTTCCTATCTCTAGATATTGCGTATGAATCATTTGAATCTTTCGGCGGGCGTAGAATCTTCATACTTTATCCGTTTTTGTTGATTCTTCTTCTGTTAGACTCATATTTTGAAAATGAACATCTTGGATAAGATGGATGTTGATGATGGGCATTTTGTCTTTAAATCTTGTTTTGATGCCTTGAATCTTCAAACGTGCGTGGAATCTTCGTTTTTCATCCGTTTTGCTTGATTTTTATCGTCCAACCTTGTTTTGACCTTCTTGGCAGATTCTCATTGATTTGAGAGTTATTTGAGTTAAAATGCCAAGAATCATTCCAGAATGAGAGAGATATCGGTAGTAAAATCGTGACTTTTTACGCGATATCAAGTATCCCACACTTAGAACTTTGTTTGTCCTCAAGCAAACTCGTTTCAACATGGTTAAAGATAAGCAGTTAATGAAATATTTTGAGGCGGAACTTTTTTACTAAAGGGGGTGTTTTGGAAAAATGAAATATCTGTTCTTTGAAAAAGAAGGTTTTGTAATCTTTGGGAGCATGCTTTTGATCTTTGATCTTGGATACATGACTAGGCGATCCTCTCAAGGTGGTCACTCCAATCACTCAAAGTGTTTAGGGTTTCCTATTCTAGTATTACCAATCACTCTGAACGCCAGTCATGTATCGTTTATCATCATAGGCTTGATCGAGGATCAAATCGTTACCTTTTTGTTGAGCGCGAAGACGATCTAGCCACAATCATTCTATGGGAAGTGATGTAGGGTTTTTTGGGTGAAGTGTTGGTGATGTGAGAGGGGGTTTTGTTGGTTTTTCATTGGATTCTTTTTGGTGAAGTTTGGAATTTTTGGGAGGGTTGACGCCTTTTCCTTTTGGAATTTAGAATCAACCATTATCCATTTCACAGTAGTGCAACTACTGCTATCCCACACTTAAAGGAACATCATCCTAGATGTTATTCTAAGCTTTGTCCGGGGTGAAAAATCCCACACTTAGGAGTTGAAACATCTAAGACATATTCTTTTAGCGGTGTGTGTTGGGTTTGAATCCCACACTTAGTGATAAGCATAATGGATATGGTATATTTAGAATGAGTGAAAGAGACGATACAGAAGTACTCCCCGGTAGTTGTAGTATTCCTTTGCTTGCATCTGCCGGACTTCGTCTTCATAGGTGCATTCTTGATCAAGTTTTCTTTTGATTGGTCTCGTAGGTGTGAACACGTCGGATATACAATTCTTCGGGTGTTGATACTTTCTTGCAGGCTGGGGCATGTAAGATCCTTGTGTGAAAGATAGTCGGAGATTTCATCACTTCTTGGAAAGTAAAATTTGCAGAATTTTAAAAACGCGGGTTGCCTCCCTAGAAGCGCTCTTTTAAAGTCGAGAGCTCGACTTAGTCCTTTCTTCTTCAGATGATGCTGGATGCGTCCCTAGTGCTGGAGTGGTCAATGTGGATTATAGGTTGGGTGAATCTTGGAGGAAAGTATTGGAGGAATTGCTCTGTCATGTCGGAAATAAGAGTTGGTGGGTTGGTGGATTCCATTCTGAAGCTTTTGAAGTGGTCAGTGGCCAATCTGTCGAGGATTGCCATCCCGTAGCAGATGTATCTAACTGACCATGTAACTGGTCCGTTAGGGTCAATTCTGGTGCAGGTGTACGTTCGGACAACCTCACGCTGGGGGTGGTTTTGACCTATCGAGGTGATTAAAGCCATAAACTCAGTTCTTACTTCTTCAAGGCACTAGCCAAAGGATCTCCTCCAAAGGATCTTGTTGCTTGGCATACTTATCTGATGATTTGGTGTTGTTCACGGTTGAAGGGAAATTCTGAGTCTGGAAGATGTAGATCAACTTGCTGAATATTTCGCGATATCCATTTCGGTAAACGTCAAGTTCTACATCTTCTTCTTGGTACATTCCGCGCAATCAAGTCGTCACATAGGTTGCTAGGTTGATTTGCGACATGTGTGGAATGAATCTTGGTACCTCACGAAGTTACACCCCGCTAAAGCGGAAACACGAGATGTAACAGTACCGGGTAACAATGCATAAGAGATAGTAGCAACACCATACATAATTTAGAGAAGATATTACACATTACTACAAGTTTAAACCACAGTTCCAAAAGAAATTACAATAAGCTCTTAAAGTTTCCAAAAGAGAGTCATAGTTTCAAAAGAGGGTTATGGTTTCGAAATAAAGCAAACGTGTGTGAACATGCATCCATGCTAATGTACTCCTAGAGTGCACCTTATTGTCGTTCTCCTGAAAAGCATGATAAAACAAAAGGGTCAACTATGGTCATAGTTGGTGAGTAGACAGGTTTAGTGTTACAAACAAATAAATTAAAATCTTTGTTCATAAATGACGTGAATAAAAATGATTGGTTGTAATAGTTGCGAATATGAAAGGTAATATACAAGAGTGTTAATGCAATTGAGGCCACTACTAAACCGATTCAACCGACACATGCCCCAAGCTCCATGTTCTATCGGTAACATGAGTACTGGTGATACTATGCACTCACGACCAATGTGAGTGAGGAGTGGTTTCCCCCTAAATAGCACTATCCATAAATATCAACGGCTCGTCTGGCTCTCGGACGAGTTAATAAGTAGTGTAAACTGTATTTCCGGGGACTTTAGCACAATAGTACTCAAGCATAAAAATAGTATATACCAATTCGCATAAATAGTATAGCTAAAGTTCAACAAGTTCATAAAGAGTACAACCAATTTAGTTAAAGTTCGAGATCATACTTTTCACCCCAAAATAATAAACAAGTAAAAAGGGGCTGTGAATACTCACAATTAAGCGTAAGAGTAAATGATGGATGTAGCGTGTGTGCTTGTCGGGTATGACTCCTATCCAAGTCCTATGAACATGAGGTTTCTTAGTTTCTTGGTAAATTAGGTTTGATAGGATTGCTTAGCTAAATATTTAGATTACAAAGTGCCAAAATGGTTTGTTTGCTTTGAAGTTTGTTAATGTCCAATAATCACGTTGAGTATAATAATGAATATACAAGTATATAATGTCTCGTAATTGTTTGTGTCCAAATTTCATAGTGTTTTGAGTGTTGGAACTTTAGTTCCTCCCAAATTATGATTAACAACACACAAATCGATTAATACATCATAAGACACCCAAACCCCTTTTGGTTACCATTCTTTCCAAAAATAGTAAGTTTCCCGTTTTCGAAACCGAGGCCCGTTCTTGTTGAGTCGGTCAAACCTTCTTGGTTTGACCCGAGACTTTTACCCAAACCTTAAACATGTTCATGAGTCATAAAGAGTTCGTCTTTCCTTAAATAGCAAGTCCGCAAGTGTCGGTTTCCAACTTTTACCAAAAATCAGTCCACATTCTTATTTCCAGAAAATTATATCAGTTTGTTGAATTTATGAAAAATACATATGATCCGAAATAAAACAAGGAAAAAATCACACTTAATCCCCAAGATATTAGCTATTTTATGTAATTTTTTCAGAATTACAGAGAAGTCCAAGTAATTTTAAAATTTACTTTTATCGTCCGAGGTCAAATCTGAACATATGCATGCAATCATTGTTTCTGGGCAAAATCTATTGGGTTCCAGAAAAAATAATCAACAGGAAATTTGTAGCCAACAAAATTTGTTAACCTTTGGCATTGGTTTCAAGTCATTTGGAGGTGTGTAGCCCTAGTTATGATTAAAACACTGAGAGAAAATTTTTTGACTAAATCTAACAGCTTATATACCTTTTCTCTAAAAAATTATTAAAAATATCAATTGAACTCAGAAAAATATGAGGCTTATGGGTTTGGAAAGCTTACTTCCAGAACTTGATTTTAGATTATAAAAATGTCCATTTTCATGAAGGAATGATTTTTGAAAAATCATTGAAATAGATTAAACTTTCTGGACAGAAACTATGATTGAGTGTTTTATTCAAAGTGAAGAACACCAATCATGAAATAAAAGAATATTTTTATCTTTTGACCTTTAATCCATGTTCTAACACATGCATGGTGTTGAAATACATCCATGATGTGTTAGATATGATTATTAGCATATAAACAAGCTTTTTACACAAAGATGAACAAGATCTAACAAGATTACAAGCAATAACACGATTTTTCACTTGATTTTCGGTTTGATCATGGGTTACTATTTATTTTAACACATAAGGATGTGAAAAGAGATAACCTACAAACATCTTCAAACTCTTTGATTTTCTCTTGAAGAGGGCTGGAAATTAGAGAGAAAAATGAGAGTGTTCGTGTGTGTTTTAGAGAGAGAAAATGAGAGGAGTGTGTGTGTGTGTTTTGGAAAATGAGTGAAGTAATGAGAGTATAGGGAAATGTTAAATATTTTGAATGAAAAGAGGAGGGGGGATGTCTGGTCGTTCTCATGGGCCCCACCATGAGGGAGTGTGATTTAATTTCCAGTCTCAGGCTGTGTTTATGTATTTTGGTCGTTTGCTCGTTATTTTCATTAAATCTTCTAACGTTTTCTTGTGTCATTTTTATTAATGATATGTTTGGGATTAATTTTCATTGAATTGTTGTTAGAATACTTTATCTTGGGTTACCGAGATGTTTATCGAGTTTCGTTTTGTTGCCGAAAACGATTCGCGCTTTTTCTTTGCGTTTGAGACGTTTTAAGCGAAACGTTTAGGATTTTCGTGCATTATTTAAACAAAATAATAATATATGATAAATAACTTCTAAAAATAGATTTAGGTTATTTATAGAAATGTTTTCACCAATGTTCGTGTTAAGTCGGGTACCATCCGATTGAATTTACTTGCCGAGTCACTGAAATTTCAGTTTTGCGATTCGATAAGGATTTTGTGAGGACATAAAAGGTAGATTTTTCTTTGTTTTATTTGTCACTTAGTAACATAATTTGGCATGTCTGAGGGAATTTAAAGTTCACCAAGCAGTCTCTAAGACGTTCTACGACTTTGATAAGCCTACTAAGTCATAACCTTGGATTTTCACTAGGATTTAAGGAATGCTGTAAGCGTAATTTCAGATTCAAGTGTGTTAATGACCTGAGAATTTTGACGGTTGTCACAGTATCCAACCGTTGAAATAAATTTCATCCCGAAATTCAACTGATCCTATTGGGTGATGAAGCACTTGATGATATGTGCGGTACTTTTGTCTCATTAATTTTTCCTGTTCCTATGTGAACTCAGGTCCATGTTTAGAATTTTAGTGAGCCTTAACTAAAGAAATCTTATAACGTCTCAACTGTTTGGTACCTCTATTAAGGATTTTCAGTAGGTGCTTCACTAAAAGAAAGTAGTCAATCATCGATTCGAACTCTTATAAGGGCAAAGTAGAGAGTTGTCATGAACGCTATCCAACTCTTTGGGTGATTCTAGTTTGTAAGCCATCGGGCCTATTTGTTTCAAGATTTTGTATGGTCCAATTTAGCGTGGGCTTAGGTTGCCTTTCTTGCCGAAGCGTACAAGTCCTTTCCGAGGTGATACTCTCAGGAACATTCTATCACCCGTTTGGAATTCTAGTGGCTTTTTGCGATTGTCAATGTAGCTTTTCTGAATGACGTCTGGCCTTGTCAAGTGCTTCTCATCGACTTGGTGCCAACACATTGGTGATCGGCATTTTTTTTTCATACAAGGCCTCAAATGGTGCACACTTGACGCTAGTCTGGTAATTGTTGTTGTAAGATGTCACACCCCGCTAAAGCGGAAACACGAGATGTAACAGCACAATGGTTCCACAGCACAAGGCTCCACTAATGACTTCAACATTCATAAGGTTAATCGTAGCTTCATTTTCCCAACTACTGATTGTTTCCTGAAAAGCATGTAAAAATGAGGGTCAACTACAAAGATAGTTGGTGAGTTCACAGGTTTTAGAATAAGTGAGAATGCCATTTAAAAGTATTCAAAATCACATTTGAAAGATTTACGTTGCTACGTAAATAGTTGTTTAGTGTATAAATGCGAAAGTCATCTAGAAGTGATCAAAACCACGTTTGAAAGGTTTACGTTGCTACGTAACTAATTGTTTATACGCGAATTAGAATTCATTTAAGAACGACATGTATAGCTTGAGTCCACAACCAAACCTACTGGCCCGAGAACAATGCCCCAAAGACATGTCCTATCGCGAACATTTAAAGTTGGTGGTATGCACTCACATGCACGAGAGAGTGGGAAGATGGCCTCCTTCCAAATAGTACTATCCATATCAACCATCGGCTCAATAATGAGTTAATAGGTTGTATAAAAGAACCCGGGGATAAAGATGCGATAGAGTCACAAGCATACAATAAGAGCGTATAAATAGTATATGTACACACATAAAACATTTTTAGCACAAAAGATATATAGGATGTGTACATTTCCAGAACAGTTTTTAGTATCAAAATAGTAAATGTTTAATCCTGAACAATTTCGCAATCAGAATAGTTTCGTAGTCAGATTCAATAAGAACGATGTCGCTGTAAGATATAGTTTGTGTGCACGTTCAAGAACAAGTTTAACTAGTGCACAAGTTCAAGAGCAGTTTCAATTAACAAGATCAGTTTCACAGTAAAATACAAACTGTGTATTTCTTTCAAGAACAATTTTACTAAGAGTACACATTAAAGAACAGTTTAGTAAACAAGTAGTCATGCTTTTCACCCCAAAAAGTTTATGAAAACAATAGAAAAATGGAGCTGTGAATACTCACCTGAGTTTAGCAAGCAAATATAGCAATTAGCAAGTATGTGTGTTCCAAATGCAACCTTCTAGCACCCTAAACGCATAAGGTCGGGTGTAAGTGGGAGTTAATGTTTACTTATGCTAATTGTTCACTCAACTAGTATGTCCATATATATTTAGTTTTAGAAAACGTGTGTGACCCGTTGGTGAAAGTTTGTAATAATAATTCTCAAAGACATTATTATTATATACGGTTCATTATACACTTTGCAATAGTATATGTCGCGTGTGTCTAAGTTGTCCTCGTTTGTAGTTATTGTTGTTACGCGAATTGGATACTAAGTGAAATTAGAATTTCAATCTTTGGTCCAAAAGTTCTAATTGTCATTTTTCGTTCGGGTTATATTTACAAGTCTCGTTTTTGGTCTAAGTTAGTTAATAAGTCACCCAAATCCATTTTTGTTTACAATTCTTTCCAAAAATAGTAAGTTTTTCGAAAACGAGCCGCTTTTGTTGACTTGGTCAAACTTACTCGGTTTGACCCGAAACTTTCACCCAACCCAAATATCAGTTTATAGGGTCTAAATACGTTGTCGGTTCATGTCGGAGTTCACCAATAGTCTTGGTTTTTATAAAAGTCCAAAAATAGTCCATATTTATGTTTTTCGGTTTTGTCGGTTCACTTCCTCTATTTTTCTTAACTAGTTATATTCTGAGTTAGAGTCCACAATTTTTACCAGTTGTTCTACCATGTGTCTAAAGGTTAACTTAATTTTTCCAGTAATTATAGTGTCCATCTTGATAGGTATAAAATTTATGGGAAGAACCATTCTCAGTTTTTAGGCACATGCAGACCAGTCGCATAGATTCGTATTTATATGAAAATCCGTAGATTTCTGGAAAGAGCCATAGAAGAACTTTTTGTAGATCTTTTCAATACTAAAATTTTAAAAAAAATACATCTTCTAATTCTTTGTAGAACTCAAGTTATGAGTGTTTTAGTAAACTGACTTTTCCGAGACAGATTATGCATATTCACATATGGGTTATAAAAACGATTTTTGATCTTAGATTTGGACATATCCAAGTTAGATGAGCATTATAACATCTAAATCAGTAGCAAACAAGTAAATTATTGAAGAGTTAGTGTGATTTATACCAACAAGATGAAGAACAAATGAGAGAGATGAAGATGATGATGTCTTGAGCTTCCTTCCTTCTTCTAAACTTTAAGATGATGAATGATGGTGATTGAATATTGGTTTTTAGGGGGTTGAAAGGCTGGAAATCTTCAGCAATTAGAGAGAGAATGAGAGGGGATTGTAGAGAGAAAAGGTGTGAAGTGTTTGAGTGTAAAGTTGGAAATGGGACATGCATGGCTAATGTATGGAGGTTGTAAGTAAAAGCAATAATTGATTTTTGCATGAAATCTAAGTGGGGGAGGGGGTGGCTGGTCGTTCTCATGGGCCCCACCAAGGGCATTATGGTCATTTTTCATTCCTAGCTTAATTTGTTGCGTTTTACGTTCGTTTACTCGCTCGGTTTGGTGTTAAATGTTTAATACGCGTTTTTAAGTATCAATTTAAGTTTCAATATTTCCAATTGAAGTATTTATTCTAATTACTTGAAAAACATTTACAAAAATGATTCGTTAATTTAGTGATCTCGATTTGCGCGTTCGTTGTACGGACTCTAAATCGCGTAACGTTTTATTTGGGCATTTTTTTTTGTTATCGTTTAAAGACGCGATATATTAATTGATAACCTTTCACTAATTAATATATTTTAGATTCAAAAGTGTATTTTGACTTTTGTTCGATTGTCGGGCGCGTTCTGCGCGTTTTCATTGCGTTTGAGACGTTTTAATTGAAACGTCTAGGTTTTTCGGGTATTATTATGAAATGATAATAATATATGATAAATAACTTCTAAAAATAGTTTTAAGTTATTTTAGAATTGTTTTCACCAACGTTCGTGTTAAGTCGGGTACCGTCCGATTGAATTTACTTATCGAGTCACTGAAATTTCGGTTTTGCGATTCGATAAAGATTTTGTGAAGACATAAAGAGGTAGATTTTTCTTTGTTTAGTTTGGCACTTAGTACAAAATTTAGGAAGTCTATAGGAATTTAAGATTCACTAAGCAATCTCCTAGACGTTCTACGACTTTAGTAAGCCTACGGAGTCATAACCTATAATTTTCAATAGGATTTAAAGAATATTGTAAGCGTAGTTTAAGATTCGAGTGCGGTAATGACATGAGATTTTAACGATTGTCACAGTCTCCCCCAATTAGAAGAATTTCGTCCCGAAATTCCACTGGTGGCACTGTCTAGATTCAGCTAGTGAATGGATGAGGGTATTTTCGTTTCATGAAATCCTCACATTCCTATGTGAACTCAGGTCTATGTTTAGAATTCCAGTGAGCCTTAACTAAGGAAATTTTGTCACGTCTCAAGTGTTTGGCACCTTTATCAAGGATTTCTGTGGGTTCCTCGGTAAAATGAAATCAATCATCCATTCGAATCCATTCTAAGGTCAAGATCTAAGAGTTGTCGACTATACACTCCTTAAGGTTTGAGACATGAAATACTTCATGAATGCCACTCAACTCTTGGGCAGTTCTAGTTTGTAAGCCATCGGGCCTATTCGTTTAAGATTTTGTATGGTCCAATGTAGCGTGGGCTTAACTTGCCTTTCATGCCAAAGCGTACAAGTTCTTTCTAAGGTGATACTCTCAGGAACACTCTATAACCCATTTGGAATTCAAGGGGCTTTTTGCGATTGTAAGCGTAGCTTTTATGTCTACCTTGGGTTGCCTTGTGTCGTTCTCTTATGGTTGTGATTTAGTCCATAGTTTCCTGAAAGATGTCTGGCCTCGTCAAGTGCTTCTCACTAACTTTGTGCCAACTTAACGGTGATTGGCATTTCTATCCATACAAGGCCTCAAATGATGCACACTAGATGCTAGTGTGGTAATTGTTATTGTAAGAGAACTCTATCAGGGGTAAGTGTACATCCCAACTTCCTCCGAAGTCTAGTACACAGTCTTGCATCATATGTTCTAAGGTTTAAATTGTTCGCTCACTTGTCCGTTTGTTTGAGGGTGATAAGCAGTACTCAGATTTAGTTAGGTATCCAACGCCTTCTGCATTGATAGCCAAATTCGTGGTGTAAAATGACAATCTCTATCAGAGATAATTGACATGGGCACTCCGTAACGCGGCATAATTTCTTCAATATAGATTTGAGCAAGTCTCTCCATTATGTAATCCTCTCGGATAGGTAGAAAACGCACAGATTTTGTCGGATAGGTAGAAAACGCACAGATTTTGTCCGTAGGTTGACAATAACTCAAATGGAGTAGTGACCCTTGGAAGTTCGAGGTGACTTAGTGACAAAGTCTATTGCTATCTATTCCCATTTCCATTGGGGTATTCGGGTTATTGTAATAACCCTGACGGCTTTCTGTACTTAACTTCGCAGTCATAGTCGTTAAGTAATTCGACCCATCGGCGCTGTCTCATGTTTTGGTCTTTTTGGTCGAAGATGTGTTGGAGACTTTTGTGGTCGGTGAAAAAAGTATCCTTTGTACCGTACAAGTAGCTCTCTAGAGTTTAAGCTCGAAAATAATGGCTCCTAACTCTAAGTCATGAGTTGTATAGTTCTTTTCGTGGATTATCAGTTGTCGAGAGGTGTAGACGATGACTTTATTCCGTTGCATCAACACGCAACCAAGTCTTTGGTGTAAGGCATCGCAGTAACTACTAAATCATCGTTGCCTTCGGGTAAGGACAAGATTGGTGCACTGCGGAGGTTTTGTTTCAACAGTTGGAAATCTGACTCTTGTTTGTCGATTCAATCGAATTTTTTCTCTTTCTGAGTCAGTGAGGTTAAAGGTTGGTCTATTTGGGGGAAATTCTCAATGAATTGTCGATAATATCCAACAGACCTAAGAATTGTCGTACCTCAGTTGGAGTAGTTGGTGCTTTCCAGCACTTGAGTGCCTCGATCTTGGCTGGATCAACATGTATCCCTTGACTGTCAATGACGTGCCCTAGGAACTGTACTGTTCACATCCAGAACTCATACTTAGAGAATTTGGCGTATAACTCCTTGTGCTTGAGTAATTCCAAGATAGTTTTTAGGTGTTGGCCATGTTCGGTTTCGGTGTGAGAGTAGATTAAGGTGTCGTCGATAAACACAATAACAAATTTTTCTAGATATGGCTTGCACACCCGATTCATAAGGTCCAAGAATATTGTCGGTACGTTGGTTTAGTCGAATGGCATCACTTGGAAGTCGTAATGCCCGTAGCGAGTTCTAAAGGTTGTTTCAGGAATGTCAGAGTCTCGAATTCATAATTGATAATAGCCAGACCGTAGATCTATCTTTGAGTAAAATCTCGACCCTTGAAGTTGGTCCAGCAGGTCATTGATTCTTGGAAGTGGGTATCGATTCTTAATAGTTAGTTTGTTCAGTCGTCGGTAATCAATACACATTCGAAAAGATCCATCTTTCTTTTTCATGAATAGGTACGGAGCTACCCAGGGTGAGGAACTTGGTCGGATAAATCCCTTGTCCAGGGGTTTTTGTAATTGGGTGGACACTCCTGCAACTTGGAAGAGGCTAATCTGTATCTGGCTCGTGCCATGGGTGCTGCGTCGGGCACGGGGTTGATTTGGAATTTGATTTGTCTAGGCGGGTAAAGGCCAGGTAAGTCTTCGGGGAAAGATTTCCGGAAAATTCTGCATGAAGGGGTACGTCCTTAAGTCGCTTCTCCTCCGACTTCTATTCGGTCACGAGTGCAAAGATTGCTTGGTACTCTTTTCATACGTACTTTCGGGTTTTCATGAAGGAAACAATGTTCAAGCTCAGTTTACCGGTCTCTCCCTGTAGGATCAAACTTCCACCGGTAACGAGGGGAATATGAATGAGTTTTTCAAAACAGATGATTTCGGCATGATTCTTGGATAACCAATCCATGCCTACTATGATATTAATGCTTCCGATTTTGACGGGTATGAAGTCTATGGGAAAAAGTTCTTTGCAAGTATGTCTTGTATTAAAAATTAGTTGTAATCAAATCGTTGATTTAAAAGTAGACATAACAATGTCTAAGTCATGTTTAAAAGCAGTTAAATTCATGATCGTTTTGTTGTTCAAATCGTAGTCAAAATGTTACAGAGGAGTCGTTTACAAAGTCGTTTAATCATTACTAAGTAGTTGTTGAAACAGTTGGTAAACTTGTTTGTAAATCTTGTTGTTGTAGGTATCAATAGTGATAAAACCTTGATCAAATGATATGTTTTGTATAAATGAGTTTATACACCTATGGATTTTGAAAGTTTAATAGAACATTTCATGTAGGGGTTTATGTTGTAAAATCTTGTTGAAAACTTTAAGATGAAATCTGTTTGAAATCGCATGGGCCATTGAAAGGTGCGAGTCAATCAAAATACGTTGAAAACTCTTGACAGCACTTTGAAACTTTGTTTAGTAATAGAATTAGAAAATTAGAAGTTGTGTAAAAATTTACGGTAAATGTCAGAGGTAACTCGTTGAAAGCTAGAAATAATACGTTGAGGTTAACCGAAGCACAAGATTAATAGATTACATGATTGGCGTTTACAAAATATGCCGGGCACTGTTACCTCCGGATGAATTACGAAAATCTTATACTAAATATGACGGGGTTCTTGTATATCCCTAGAGATAGAAGGTTTTAATATAACATGACATAGGCACGTCCTTCTACTTTTATTTTATTCTAGATTCAGGTCGTCGTCTGACGAGTAGTCTTCCATAGTGGAGCTTTCCATTTTCTTCGAGATAAAGTTTTATTAAGATGGTGAATTTGATAACACAAGGGTTTAGTGAGTATCGTAGGTTCCAAAGGTAGTCATAACAATGACCAAGTGGGTTCTCAAAGTAGTCGATCAGGACTATGTCATTGTTTCAAAGTTAACAAATGTTTGATAAAGATTGTTTGGTAAATATAGTTGGTAATCCCGTAGTTGCAATTTCCCCTTGAAGTAGTGATTAAAATGACCAGATCATTGTCGAAATACTTTATGTTCGGAGTGGTTGAGGTCGCAAACAAAGTTATGGACAAGTTGTTGGAATCCATCCAATTGTTGGAAAACGTTTCCCATATGTAGGTGTCGTGGTTGACTAATTTCACCGACAGACCTCTGTACAATGACGGATCCTAGTGGGTGGAGTATCAGTAGTAGTAGTAGTTAGCGAAAGGTCTAGTTCGTGATGGTCTATCAGTCCTACTAGTTGTGTATAACACACACAATCAATTTAGTCTACGATAAGCGGGGGAAAAAGAGCGTGGAACAGAAAAAGTAAATGTAACGCGCCTAGGTGATGAATTCTCTTTAGATTCTAGTTCTATACGTGTTCCCGAATGATTAGGTTGGGAGTGGGAGGAAGAGGGTGAAGCGGGTGTCTCTTGTTTCAGTGGCGAATCCATAGTTGGATTCTCCTCAAGTGAGTCCTCTTCGAATATGTCGTTGCCCAATGCGGTTGGGTGAGCGGGTACCATGGAAGTCTCCACAGTAGTAAGTAAAGCTATATATATGTATATACACATAAAAACCTCGCACATAAGCACGTATAGGGGATAATCCTGTTTCTATCATAGGTCTACGTATGCTAAGGCATTCCCGTTCACTTTGACTATTTCAGGTCTTGCATCGCTTCACCTTTAATTGTACATAGTTGATCAGGCTATGTTAAATTAAATTCAAATGATGCAATTGCTGAACCAGTCATACCTAGTAAGGAATACTACCCTAATGGTTATAGTCTAGGTCACTACAATCCTAGTTCCCTATAACCTTAGGCTCTGATACCAAATCTGTCACACCCCGCTAAAGCAGAAACACGAGATGTAACAGCACAATGGTTCCACAGCGCAAGGCTCCACTAATGACTTCAACATTCATAAGGTTAATCGTAGCTTCATTTTCCCAACTACTGATTGTTTCCTGAAAAGCATGTAAAAATGAGGGTCAACTACAAAGATAGTTGGTGAGTTCACAGGTTTTAGAATAAGTGAGAATGCCATTTAAAAGTATTCAAAATCACATTTGAAAGATTTACGTTGCTACGTAAATAGTTGTTTAGTGTATAAATGCGAAAGTCATCTAGAAGTGATCAAAACCACGTTTGAAAGGTTTACGTTGCTACGTAACTAATTGTTTATACGCGAATTAGAATTCATTTAAGAACGACATGTATAGCTTGAGTCCACAACCAAACCTACTGGCCCAAGAACAACGCCCCAAAGACATGTCCTATCGCGAACATTTAAAGTTGGTGGTATGCACTCACATTCACAAGAGAGTGGGAAGGTGGCCTCCTTCCAAATAGTACTATCCATATCAACCATCGGCTCAATAATGAGTTAATAGGTTGTGTAAAAGAACCCGGGGACTTAAGATGCGATAGAGTCACAAGCATACAATAAGAGCGTATAAATAGTATATGTACACACATAAAACATTTTTAGCACAAAAGATATATAGGATGTGTACATTTCCAGAACAGTTTTTAGTATCAAAATAGTAAATGTTTAATCCTGAACAATTTCGCAATCAGAATAGTTTCGTAGTCAGATTCAATAAGAAAGGTGTCGCTGTAAGATATAGTTTGTGTGCACGTTCAAGAACAAGTTTAACTAGTGCACAAGTTCAAGAGCAGTTTCAAATAACAAGATCAGTTTCACAGGAAAATACAAACTGTGTATTTCTTTCAAGAACAATTTTACTAAGAGTACACATTAAAGAACAGTTTAGTAAACAAGTAGTCATGCTTTTCACCCCAAAAAGTTTATGAAAACAATAGAAAAATGGGGCTGTGAATACTCACCTGAGTTTAGCAAGCAAATATAGCAATTAGCAAGTATGTGTGTTCCAAATGCAACTTTCTAGCACCCTAAACGCATAAGGTCGGGTGTAAGTGGGAGTTAATGTTTACTTATGCTAATTGTTCACTCAACTAGTATGTCCATATATATTTTGTTTTAGAAAACGTGTGTGACCCGTTGGTGAAAGTTTGTAATAATAATTCTCAAAGACATTATTATTATATACAGTTCATTATACACTTTGCAATAGTATATGTCGCGTGTGTCTAAGTTGTCCTCGTTTGTAGTTATTGTTGTTACGCAAATTGGATACTAAGTGAAATTAGAATTTCAATCTTTGGTCCAAAAGTTCTAAGTGTCATTTTTCGTTCGGGTTATATTTACAAGTCTCGTTTTTGGTCTAAGTTAGTTAATAAGTCACCCAAATCCATTTTTGTTTACAATTCTTTCCAAAAATAGTAAGTTTTTCGTAAACGAGCCGCTTTTGTTGACTTGGTCAAACTTACTCGGTTTGACCCGAAACTTTCACCCAACCCAAATATCAGTTTATAGGGTCTAAATATGTTGTCGGTTCATGTCGGAGTTCACCAATAGTCTGGGTTTTTATAAAAGTCCAAAAACAGTCCATATTTATGTTTTTCTGTTTTGTCGGTTCACTTCCTCTATTTTTCTTAACTAGTTATATTCCGAGTTAGAGTCCACAATTTTTACCAGTTGTTCTACCATGTGTCTAGAGGTTAACTTAATTTTTCCAGTAATTATAGTGTCCATCTTGATAGGTATAAAATTTATGGGTAGAACCATTCTCAGTTTTTAGGCACATGCAGACCAGTCGCATAGATTCGTATTTATATGAAAATCCGTAGATTTCTGGAAAGAGCCATAGAAGAACTTTTTGTAGATCTTTTCAATACTAAACTTTAACATCTTCTAATTCTTTGTAGAACTCAAGTTATGAGTGTTTTAGTAAACTGACTTTTCTGAGACAGATTATGCATATTCACATATGGGTTATAAAAACGATTTTTGATCTTGGATTTGGACATATCCAAGTTAGATGAGCATTATAACATCTAAATCAGTAGCAAACAAGTAAATTATTGAAGAGTTAGTGTGATTTATACCAACAAGATGAAGAACAAATGAGAGAGATGAAGATGATGATGTCTTGAGCTTCCTTCCTTCTTCTAAACTTTAAGATGATGAATGATGGTGATTGAATAGTGGTTTTTAGGGGGTTGAAAGGCTGGAAATCTTCAGCAATTAGAGAGAGAATGAGAGGAGATTGTAGAGAGAAAAGGTGTGAAGTGTTTGAGTGTAAAGTTGGAAATGGGACATGCATGGCTAATGTATGGAGGTTGTAAGTAAAAGCAATAATTGATTTTTGCATGAAATCTAAGTGGGGGAGGGGGTGGCTGGTCGTTCTCATGGGCCCCACCAAGGGCATTATGGTCATTTTTCATTCCTAGCTTAATTTGTTGCGTTTTACGTTCGTTTACTCGCTCGGTTTGGTGTTAAATGTTTAATACGCGTTTTTAAGTATCAATTTAAGTTTCAATATTTCCAATTGAAGTATTTATTCTAATTACTTGAAAAACATTTACAAAAATGATTCGTTAATTTAGTGATCTCGATTTACGCGTTCGTTGTACGGACTCTAAATCGCGTAACGTTTTATTTGGGCATTTTTTTTGTTATCGTTTAAAGACACGATATATTAATTGATAACCTTTCACTAATTAATATATTTTAGATTCAAAAGTGTATTTTGACTTTCGTTCGATTGTCGGACGCGTTCTGCGCGTTTTCGTTGCGTTTGAGACGTTTTAATTGAAACGTCTAGGTTTTTCGGGTATTATTATGAAATGATAATAATATATGATAAATAACTTCTAAAAATAGTTTTAAGTTATTTTAGAATTGTTTTCACCAACGTTCGTGTTAAGTCGGGTACCGTCCGATTGAATTTACTTGTCGAGTCACTGAAATTTCGATTTTGCGATTCGATAAAGATTTTGTGAAGACATAAAGAGGTAGATTTTTCTTTGTTTAGTTTGGCACTTAGTACCAAATTTAGGAAGTCTATAGGAATTTAAGATTCACTAAGCAATCTCCTAGACGTTCTACGACTTTAGTAAGCCTACGGAGTCATAACCTATAATTTTCACTAGGATTTAAAGAATATTGTAAGCGTAGTTTAAGATTCGAGTGCGGTAATGACATGAGATTTTAACGATTGTCACATAAGAGAACTTTCTCAGGGTAAGTAAGTGTACATGCCAACTTCCTCCGAAGTTTAGTGCACAGACTCATAGCATATCTTCTAAGGTTTGAATAGTTCGCTCACTCGCCCGTCTGTTTGAGGGTGATAAGTTGTACTCAGGTTTAGTTGGGTATCCAACACCTTCTGCATTGATAGCCAAAACCGCGATGTAAAATGAAAATCTCTGTCGTAGATAATTGAAATGGGCACTCCGTGACGCGCCCTAATTTCTTTAATATAGCTTTGAGCAAGTCTCACCATTATGTAATCCTTTCGGATAGGTAGAAAACGCACGAATTTTGTCAGTTGGTCGACAATAACTCAAATGAAGTCATGAACTTTGGAAGTTCGAGGTGACTTAGTGACGAAGTCCATTGTTATCTGTTCCCATTTCCATTGGGGTATTTCGGGTTGTTGTAATGACCGTAACGGCTTTTGGTACTTAATTTCGAAATCATAATCATTAAGTAACTCCATCCACCTTCTTTGCCTCATGTAGAGCATCTTCTGCTCGACTGTGTCCTGGATACTCTTATGATCGGTAAATGTAAGTCCCTAGTTCTAGGATCGATAACTTCATTATCTGTAGTATTAAGGTGCGGAATTCCTTAATACAATGTTATCTTACTAACAACGAATAAGTTCACATTTTTTGTAATCTAATACTTAGCTTTAAACAAATAAATGTAAAAGCCTAGCCGTTAGGTTTTGTTTTCTCTGGAAACTTGAGTTCGCAGGTGTGTTGTTCGAATGGCAAAAGTTTTTCTCCAAAAGTTATTTATTTTCTAAACAAAAAATCATATTAATACTTCGTCTCAACTCGCAGCCATTGGGCCTGCGAGTTGACTCGACTCGCTATGCAGCCCAAGCCCAATAATGAACTCGGCTCGCTATAGCTTTAATGCTATTGCCTTGCGAGTTCAGGTCTTACCTCGCAATTCAGCTCGCTACGACTTGAAATCTCAACTCGCATAAAACGTAAATGTTAATTACAAAATACGTCTATCATTAACAACAACTATTCATTTACAAATCTAAACCAATGTACAAACATGATAACAATTACACCAGTCCTATTTCAAGCTAGATATGTTGTCACAAACTATGTCTCAACAGACTCCACCTTGACAATAGCTCTAGCGTCTTTATCTTCACGCTTGTCTTTAGTCTTCATTTGTAAATTTTACTTCCTGCATGTATCTTCATTTTAATACAAGTCTTAACCATCATTTGATAATCTCGTGCTAAATCACCCCATGCTTCTGTCGTTAAGATTCTATTTTCATGTAACTTTAACAAATCTTTCTTCGACATATTCATTAGGTGTCGATGGTCATAAACTTTAAAGATCTCACGCTCACCACTTTCAACCTCATCATCTGCTTCAACCATAACAGCTTCTCCAGTTTCTGAATCCACATACCAACATTTCATATTTCTCAAAATATTGTCTTCAGCGGAATCTGTTGTACATATTTGACAGATGGATACACCTTCTTTCTTCTTCTTCTTCCTATCCTTTGACTTCTCTCTGCCAACTTAATAGTATTTCCTTTTCTTGGCTTAATCTTTTCAAACTTATCAGCTCGAACCTCAGTCTTGATTATATGTTCAACATATCTTCCAACAAAATCATCACTTGGGTTATTCAAAGGTAATCGAGCCAAATCTCGAATTTCAAATCTAGGCAAAGAACTAAACACTGCAAGCTTTCGCTTAAAATATTGAACTCCGTCAAATCTTTTAATAGCAAAAAGCTTCAGCTGAGAGTCAAAGTACCAACCAATAATCCCTCTGCGTGATTCTCGCTTTCCTGTAATATCCACTTCAGAAACTCCAATCTTCTTCTTTTGTTTCGGAAGTTTCCTATACTTCACAGCAGGATTATTCGTATGAATAAGAACTTCAGTTTCAGACTCGGTGAATCATCGATATCTTCATCTATATCGACAACTGTTGGACCTTCATCATTATCAATAACAACCTCTGTCCTAGATGGGCTTACATGATGTTCATCTATATGTTCATCTAGATCTACACTCATGTCTTTTGTAATTAACAATCTCAGAAACAACAATCCAATCTGTAGGTGGTTGAAACTCTCCCTCTTCAAGATTATAATCAATCTCTTCATCTATCTCATCCAAGATATCATTTTCTGAATCTGATAGATCTAGTATTTCCATTCCTAGAGAAAACAAATAAACACAAATAAATTAATAATTTAAATTCTCTTATTGATTTCCCTGAATCAATGTAAGAATTCCAATATTAATCCTTTTGTGTAATTAATATAAACGCGAAATATATAACTTATAAATCTTTTATTGATTACCCTGAATCAACCTAAGATTTCCGAAGTCTTATATCAAACACTTAACAAACATTAATTAAATTTAAATTCTAATGTACTGTGAATAATCATCAAACATTTAACTTTACAATTAACTAACTTATATAATTTCCAAGACTTAATTGAACTGTTATATAATAAAAACTTAACTTTCAATTATATCTTTAAATTATATATCATTTGTCTAGTTAAAAATCATACATATTTAACTTGTCAGTTATAAAACACTCTCAAGTCTAAAATGTCTAAGTTAAAATAAACTTTGACCGCTGAAATAAATCGGAACACGCCGCTCGACTTCTCAATGAGTCCAAAGACTTTCGATCACTAATTTATTTAACTTTTCAGAATTAAATAACTTAAACAATTTCTAATATATTTAACTTGTAATAATAATCTCAAGCCGATTATGTTACCAAAACATTTAAGTTACAATTATTCAGTTATAATTATAATTTACAATCATAATTCAACTAATTCCTAAGTACAAATAACTACACAAGTCTAAGCTATCTGACCAGCTTCGCTTGTACCCGCAACACTTGTACCAGCACCATCACTACTTGCACTAACACCAGCAGACTCCCCCTGAATCATAGTTTGCTCACTAGTCTTTGAAGGACCAGTCGGCTCACTATCTTTCTGTGTACTGGGATCATCATCTTTATCATCTCTTCTCTTCTTTGCTAGCTCGTCTTCTTTGCAGGCTTCTTGATATATCAATATCTCCCCCTGAGCTGACTGTCCTGAATGCACTCTCAACACCAAACATTCTAAGTGTTCAAGCTTCAGTCTTTGGGCAGTAAAATCAGCAAGCAAAGTATCATGAGTCTTCAGCAGAGTCACATGAGATTCACTGATATGAACCATCTGCTGAGCAAGAGAAACATTCTCAGCTAACAACCCTGGAATCTCGGATGTAGTCTGTTCTAATTCGTTGACTCTTGACTCTAAGGATGTAATCCTCTCAGCATCAGTCATCGGAATAACAGAAATTGTTGATGGTCCAGGTGGTGTAAGCGAAGCAATGTGAGACTCAGGTGTAAGCGGTGGAATAGCTTGAGATAAAGCTTTCATGAGAAGGCTAGCTGCAAATCTTGTAGCTTTGTTATTTAGAAACTGTGCATCACGCACTAGTTCAGCAACTCCCTTCTCAATAGTCCTGGAGACCATTTATGGTTCCACTAACTCTAGCATTTTCTCAGCCTATAAAGTTAGATACAATTAAAGAAGTAATTGTTACAGATAACTCTGTCTCAATATCTAATTAAATATATAACACTTGTAGTACTAAACATTTATCTCATACCTCAGATGGTATAGATACTGGTTCAGTAACCACCAGTATCATCGTCTCTACTTGTGGTGTATCTCGAGAAACTGTCACAGAATTAACTGTCTCAGTTTAACTCCTGACAAACAACAAGTTAAGATAATCTAACTTTTAATAAAACATACCATCCTGAATGGTCAAAGTCCTGGAACGCTTACGGCGTTGAGAAATAAGAGGTGTATCCTCTTCCTCAGGACCTTCATGAAGAATACTGAAGTCTGGGTCGACTTCCTTAGCCTTTCTCTTCTCTTTCAGTGCTGGATCTGGAATCATCCTAGATCGATATCTAATATAACCAGCATATAGAGGTGGAGAAGGAGTATTATCATCATCATCATCTGAAGCCGATTCACCATCACGACCTCCAGATGGACCAACACCAGAATCCTAAATATTAAATATATTAAACATTTATGATTCGCTAGAAGCTCTATCATACAAGTTCTATATATGTTTAAGATTAATCAGATATATTACCTTAAAAGGTAAACCCTCAGATCTATCAAGCTATCCCTGCTCACCCTCAGGTCGAGTGACCTCTAGGTCTGCAGTCTCAGCTTCCTGATCATATTGATATTTATATTTTATAATTAGAAATACTATCTAATCAACTAACTATCTATATCATTATCGTTATATAATAAAATTATATTAATTATTTATCAACTAAGTACCTATATTATTATATAATTAAGCTTATACCTCAGCAGGAGCAACATATTGCTCAATTGCTCGTAGAACAGAATCAGTAGAATTAGCATGTTGTACAAGCACCTCCTGTAATACCTGAGCAGCAACATCTGGGTTTACCTGTTCCCCAGCATGTCCAGGTTGCTCCAATATATCCTCGATCAGCTCTTGTGGATCTTCAGCATGAACCACATTAGCTATCAGGTCTGGAACAGCAGCAGCAGCACTAACATCTAGCCAACCATTGTTCGGTGGTGTCACATAGGCAGGATCAACAATAGAACCAAAAAGTTCTCTCTCCTCAGGCTTAACTACCCCTTCTTTCCTCACTGTCTGCAAAAACATAGCATTGTAGCCTCTGAGCCCGATAGTATCTACGCGTAAGTGCGGCTCAGGAATAACAAGCTCTGGCATACGAGCACGAATGATCAGCATACAAAATCGCGGGTAAACTAGAAACCGTGATCTGACACAACCCGAAATCTTTCTAACCAGCTTGCCAAAAATATAATCACAAAAACTGTATGGTTTATTATAAACTAGGGACAGTACAACTGATACAAGGGCAGGTCTCAACTCATCGAAACGTCCCTTCTTTGGTGCAAAAACTGTGACAATCACGTGCCACAAAAACTTCCACTGTCCAATAACCAAAGGTTTTTGGAACTGACGTCCTCGTCTATCACCCGTATATCCCATACGGCCTATAGCTCACTCAATAAAATCCATGGGAAACTCTATATCTCCGTTCTCCTGTTCTTCCGTCCCAAGCTGTAAAATCTCACGAAGATTTACAACAGTAAAAACAATCGGTTGATGATTAACCGTTGTACGAATAACTGGACGGACAACAGTCTGATCATACTCGATACCTTCCCAGAAGTCATTCAGTATCGTCTGAGAAATAGGCAGAGATGCCATAATAGCATACCGAATACGTGAACGTGCCAAAAATGTAAGCACTGAAGCTACTTTGCTAGCTTCCATTGCTCGTATATCAAGATCAACTAGAATGTTATGACCTTTATCGAATTGTCGTGCCATAGCTGTAAAAACACAAAGGTCAACAACCACTAACGCACGTTAATAAATTTTAAACTATAACGTACTATGAATCAAAATTCATCAAACATCTTAGCATAAAAATTATATATAACTTGTTACTTTGCAGTCTCAAGTCGTATATAATAATATAACTTATTACTAATAAGTCATAAGTTAATAATATATATATATATATATATATAATTTATAATTAATTTAAAATCAAAGTCTTATATATATATATATATATATAAATACATATGTCATTACGTATTAATATAAAATTCTTACGTCGAAACATATAATAAATTTTGAAGTCGAAAGTTTAATGATTAATAAAACTTATTAAAACAAAATTTTAAGTCACGAGTTATTAATAAATTTTCGATTCGTAGAAATGAACCTTAACTCGCAACTCGTTGCGCAGCCATGTCAACTCGCTAACCAAGTCAATCCGCAGCTCGACTCGCAAGTCGATTCGCTAATCAACTCGGTCCTCAAGTCAACAAGTCAAAGGATCATAGTCGACTCGCAGGGTCGACAAGTCAACAAATCAGAATCTCAACTCGCTAAAGTCAAAGGATCATAGTTGAATCTGTGTTCGACTCGCAACATGAACTGGTGTTGGGGATTGAAACTAAAAACGATTAATCTATCAATGTTATTAAGATCTATCGATTTGTTCACGTTCATTAAGGTTCGTTTAACATTAATCCACAAGATTCTTGTCAAATAACACCTTGAATCTACGTTAATCGTTTAAACTTTAAAACGAAACCCTAAGTTTATAAAACTTTTGATTTCGAGTTAATTATACGGTTAAATCCGTTGGTTTATACCTCAAAATAATCACAATTCGAAAGTGTATAAAAGCTACAGATCAAAAACTCTTCCTCGTAAGTGTAAAATCGAAATCAAACAAAAATAAAGTTTCATCTCGTTTCGCATTATGGTCGATTCGCAAGCTTAAGTGAACTCGCAAATGTGAAGTGGGTTCGGTGAGGGTTTGACTCGTTTGACCACCCTTTTATACATTATACTCGATTCGCAAATTTAAAGTCAATTCGCAGCACTAGTCTCGCTTCGCAGCGTTGACTAGTCAAACTTGCAAGTTTTAAATAAAAATGCGAATTGAATTCTAAGTATGAATTAAAATCCTTTCACAATTATATAGTTAACTCTGTAACTATGTAGTCTAAATATTTACTTATATACCTTATGGTCTTCTTACATATATTAACCGACTAAACCCGTGATATAGTTAATCTTGTATAAAGAAAAATCTCGAGCTAAAATTATTTACTTATATACCTTATGGTCTTAAGTATACAGACAAATCTAAAATATATATATAAGTTATAATAGAAAAATTAACCGCCGATATAAAATCAGGACACGCTGCTCGACTACATGTGAGTCGGAAGACTTTCGATTAACATTCCACGTGACCTATATATTATTTTTCATTTGTCATATTACATTTGTTCAACATATAATAAATATCCAGTATAATTTAATTCCAAAGGGTAACACATGTAAAAAATAAAACTTCTATTAATCATTAAACATAAATACAAAATAATAATAAAACTTAAGAGTACTAACATCCTATGAAAGCAAACGAATTTAAAATTAAAATGCTTAAAATTTTAACTGCTTAGGGATCATATTAGGACGAATAAGCCATTTATATTAGATTTTAATAAGAACAAAATGATTGTTAGTATGCATACCTCATGAAATTCATATAAGTACAATAAAATTACAAATTAACCAGTATTAGACTTATATTTATGAAATTATATCTTATTTACCTTTATCCACCAGACATAACTTTAAATTTTAAAAAAATATTATTTATTAGGAACTAATTATTCACAAAAGTGAACATTCCAATATTATAGACAGTTCAAGACGATTACCGGTATTATGGTCCACATAAACAAGTTAGAAATAGATTTTTGAGCCAACTTTATTATTATTAATGTGAACAATATTTAAAGTGTATCGTTATATAATATACCGAATAACTTAAGTAAAACACATAACACTGCATCTTTTAATTTCAAGGTAGAGGTTACTAAATGACGTATCTTTTCAAAACATATAACATACACTTGAGTTAAAATTTTGACAAATATCAGACATCCTTTAAGGATACTAGTGGTTCCAGATCTATACTTACGTACAACAGAGGATCCCTTAGTATAAATAAAATAAGTTTGAGACTATTGGAAAAACTAAATGCAATAGGTCTGTACTCACGTACAACAAAGTTATCTCTTAGTTTCACTAATAACCATATTTGCAACTACTTGTCATTTTAAGATAAATGCATGATAACAGTGTATAGCAGTACCATCATTCATCAATTAAGACATATGTCATACAGTATATAACAGTTCACAAAAGATATGACACGCAAAATTAGAATTTCTTAATTACTCAGAAATCTAAGAATAATTTGCCTACCAGTACATCATATAATGAATCTGAATAGACTTTACTTATTCTTATCACTTATATAAAGGACACAAGTTATTATCAGTGGATATAGGTGTATAATCAGATAAATATAAGTAAACTCCTAGGTAAGTATGCAATTCTAATGAAATTTATAGGAATCTACTAACACATCAATCTTAGCACTTAGGTTTATTATTCTTAAGCTCATTCTCCTAATGTACTATCATTTCACAAGTTTTTACGGCCAAAACTTAAAGCTTTTCTAAAAGAACTTCGATTGTTCTTTTATTGGAGGCGATTCCCCTCAGGTAACAAGCAAATGAATGCCATACGCCACACCCCCTTTTTATTTTTTATTTATTATTATTTTTTTTATAAAAGCATAAAACTTACTACTAACTGTTACAAAAATACCCTTGGAAGACTAATCACTCTGGATTTCTCATTCCATTTAGTTGAACCAACGTCTCAAATCTTGCTATGTCGAACGCCTTGGTGTATAAGTCTGCTAACTTATCCAAAGATGGAACCTTAACTAACTTTATCAAATTCTTCTCAGCACAGTTTCTAATAAAATGATGTCGAATATCAATGTGCTTAGTTTTACTGTGCTTTACCGGATTATTGGTGATCGACATTGTTGACTCATTATCAATCATCATAGCAGTATTGGTTATATTTAACCCGTAATCCCGCAGTTGCTGTTGGATCCAAAGAACTTGAGAGCAACAACTGCCAGCTACAACTTACTCAGCTTCACATGTAGATTTCCTATTCTGATTGCATCCTCCATAATCCGAATCAGTATAAGCTATGAGATCTAAGTCTCCATCACTCGGATACCAAAGTCCCAGCTTTGGTTTCCCTTTGAGGTAACGAAAGATCCGTTTCACAGCTTGCATATGTGACTCTTTCGGATTTGCCTGATATCTTGCGCATATACAAACAGCAAACATAATGTCAGGCCTAGAGGCAGTGAGATACATTAGTGATCCGATCATGGCTCGATAAAGAGTTGGATCCACATCGCTATCACTCGATGTATTTGGTCCAAGGTTATGATTGACTGGAATTGGAGTATTGTAGACCTTACTTTCATCCATCTTAAAATGTTCCAATAGCTCATATGTATATTTAGATTGATGAATAAAGAATCCATCCTTCTTTTGATCAACTTGCAATCCTAAGAAGAAGTTTAACTCTCCCATAGTAGACATCTCAAACCTTTTTCTCATGAATTTCTCTAATTCTTGACACATCTTTTCATCAGAAGATCCAAAGATAATGTCATCAACATACACTTGTACAAGTAGAAAGTCATTCCTGTTCCACTTAACAAAAAGTGTACTATCAATTGATCCTCTTGTATATCCATTCTCAAGTAGATACGTTGATAGTGTTCCATTACATGCCCTAGGTGCTTGATGTAATCTGTATAG
The DNA here is from genome assembly GCA_963422505.1 of Pseudognaphalium luteoalbum. Lineage (NCBI taxonomy): Eukaryota > Viridiplantae > Streptophyta > Magnoliopsida > Asterales > Asteraceae > Pseudognaphalium > Pseudognaphalium luteoalbum. Next base: position 62,883,221 of record OY730193.1, read on the forward strand.
AGCCTTATTTAAGCGATATACTCTATCTGGATAGTCAGAATCAGTAAACCCTGGTGGTTGTGAAACATACACCAATTCTTCAACTTTGCCATACAAAAAGGCACTCTTAACATCCAACTGATAAACTTTTATACCTTTAAAGGAGGCAAATGCTAAGAATACTCTAATTGCTTCTAGCCTAGCAACTGGTGCAAACACTTCATTGTAATCTATTCCTTCTTGTTGATTAAACCCTTGAACCACTATACAGGCTTTATTGCGAGTAACGACTCCCCGGTCATCTCTCTTACACTTAAATACCCATCTAGTTCCAATTGGATATTCTCCCTTTGGAAGGTCAACCAACTCCCATACTTGTAGTTTTGAGAACAGTAACAGTTCTTCTTGCATAGCTTTGACCCACGAGCTTTCTTTTAGAGCCATTTGCACATTTTTAGGCTCGACTTGTGAGATAAAGCATGAATATAGACATTGATTAGGAATCCCTGTCTCTTTCATAGGAGTATACAAGCTTTCTAAATTTTCAGATGTACTAGCTTTAGATTGAGTCCTAGTTTGAACAGGAGTACTAATATCACCGGTGATGTTTGTTGCGCTGCGCACCGGTCGTTGGAATTTCTAATGGTGACACAGCACAACAGTGGGTGTTTTTAATTTATAAGGCTGGGTCCTAGGGTTACTTATTATGCTAAAAGGGTTAGCACAGGGCAAGTATGACCCTAGGATCGTTCTTCAAAGCACGACAAATTGAAACTAGGGGGTTTAGAAACTTTTATGTGTTCAGCTGGGATTGAAAGAGTTGGTTTTGGTTTTGGGTTTTCTTATCCTAATTTAAACTAATCTTAAAATAAAAGGTGGAGGTTACTTCGGGTGTTCAGCAACTAAAGCGATTGTCTACTATGACGTGAGCTATTCTACAATCCTTCCATCGGGCTGACGCGGAGATGTCCACAATCAGGCAAATGGAATGTCACGGGGATTGCACAATATATTAAAGTATACACCGAAAGTTCTCTCAAATGTACACCCACATTACCCAACAGTTAACCTCGAATCCTATTCCCCAATCTCGGTTGTCAGAGATGCCCGAATCATGGCATAGTTTATTGAATAAACAATCTTATGAACGAGGGTTATCCTCACCGGAATAGGTTGGGCTAACTGGTCTAAACGGTCGGGTAATATGTCATCACTTATTCGTATGAGTTATCATCATTACTTGGGGATGTTACAAGACAGGGATGATTTGTGTCACAAATGGAGACCTAGGTAATACGTTTGCTATTCGATTCATAATACAACTACATTCGGTCGTTCTGACTTCCATACATTTGTACTCCGCCGTAAGCGTTTCCAGTACTATATCAAAGAACAGTCGAATAGGGGCCGTCATATTACTTCACGAGAATTAATGCCATTTAAATTTTACTATTATGATGATCCTAAGGCAACAATCAAACAAGAACATGCAATAAGACGATCAAGGCGACAATTTAATTTAAGCATGCAAAAGTATCATCTAAGTTGAGGATATTCCGAAAGTTGTCTCAAAAATATCGTCTACATGAATTTAATCTTAATCTACCTCTACTCCCATGTTCCGTGTCTCTTGGATCCTGTTGTGGTCTAGAGAACACCGGCCATGCTGAGCTCAATGATTAAATCTAACATAGTATAACTAAGTGACCTGTATCCTATGAGTTAGCTACATTCATTTTTGGATAAAGTTTCAGTCATAACATGAGTTGGGCAGATAAACGATAAAGATTTAATTCCTATATCCATTTATAATATAAACCATCCGCAATCTCAAAAAATACCACATAGCCACATATTTAATACTTTTCTAAACGGCTATCATAGCAGACAATTGAGTTATTTAGCTAATCATGACAATTCTAGCATACATATTTAAATTTATTAAAGAAAGGACAAACATATTAAATATAAAAGATAGATTGACACCTGGAAAGAAGTACAATAACTCGTAGCTAAAATATGCATCCCGGAGCACCTCCGTACAAATCTTCCTTAGCTAGTTAATTAGCTAGCCTAATTAACTACAAAAGAAAAGAAAATACAAATATGTTGGTGTTTTTGAGAGTTACTTGGTGTTTCCAAGTTCTAAGGTGTGTTGTGTGTGTTTTCAAATGAACCCATGCCTCTATTTATAGAGGAGTTTTGGTGCATTTTAGCCAAAGGAAGCACACATTAGCAAAAGGTGGAAAAGGTAGTAGCACCAGGTACAAAAGGCGAAAAAGGTAGTGGCACCAGGTACGAAAAGTAGGAAAAGGTCTAGCACCGGGTACGTGAAAGTACGAAAAAGCGCAATCCGTGCGGGTGACGGGCAGCAGCCGTTGGCTGGCTGCCAGCCGACGGCGGCTGGCTGCCAGCCGACGGTGGCTGGCTGCCTAGCGGCGGCGGCTGGCTGCCAGTGGCACCGGCCTGCTGCCGGTTGCTACGTTCCTCGATTCGTGCGTGTTTTCTTCGTTACGCGTCCGTTTGCGTTGATTATTTTTGCGTTGGATTCGTAATTCAAAAACGAAGCTTTTGATGAAAAGAAATCCCAAAAATATGTCTCTGAACTTTAGATGTGTCGTACGAATCATTTGGATCTTCCGGAGTGCGTAGAATCTTCGTTCTTCGTCCGTTTTAGTTGATTCTTCTTCTGTTGGATTCGTAATTTGAAAATGAACATCTTGGGTAAGATAGATGTTGGTGATGGGCTCTTTGGTCTTGAATCCTTGTATAGATGTCTTGAATCTTCAAACGTGCGTGAAATCTTCGTTTTTCGGCCTTTTTGCCCGATTTTTCTCGTGCAACCTTGTTTTGATCTTCTTGGCATTTTATCAATGACTTTTGGCATTATTTGTGTCCAAGTGCTAAATATTGCTCCAGAATGAGAGAGATATCGGTGGTAAAAACATGACTTTCTACGCGATATCAATGTTTTCAACAGGATGATCTTACTCGTTCTTGTAACCGGTATAGGGTCAACTATTAATTCATCTCCTAAGTTAGTACCAATCTCTTCTAATGAAGGCATATCTTCTGAACTAGCTGAAGACAACCTTAAGTGGTTCAAAGAAGTAAGTATATCATCAAACTTAGTTTGAAGATCATCCTCGGAATCTTCTATTTCTTGATACTTATCCTTTGAAGGTTGTTGTGACCCACTTGAAGAAGCTTCATTTGAGTCATCCATTGTCCTAATTCCAGATTTCAGAACATTCGATGTTGGAGAGGGACCATTGTCCGAATCTTCATACAATAAGTGCTGAGAGATCTCTGAATCACTGACAAAGTCACTTATGGGAACTTTAAATGACTGAAAGAGATCTGAATAGTCAAATTGCCAATCTAATCCCTTATGTACAACAGGTACATAGCTCGTAACCTCAATGTTATAAACGATTTCCAGTCGTCCTGTGACTTTATTGAAAGCTCTTTTATTAGGCGAATTGGGCACATAACCTAGGAAAAATCCTTCGTCAGCCTTTTCGCCAAATTTAGCTTGATTTCCTGTTTTCAATATTGTACATGCAACTCCAAAGGGTTCAAATCTCTTGAGATTAGGTTTCTTATTATTCAATAATTCGTAACAAGTCTTGTTATGCCTTTTGACCGTAAGAACCCTATTTAGAACATTACATGTTGTATTCACTGCTTCTGCCCTAAATATGACCAGAAGCTTTGAATCTGCAAGCAGTGTTCTAGCAGCTTCAATCAACGTTCGATTTTTCCTTTCAGCAACATCTTTATGTTGAGGTTCATATGGTGCACTGAATTGATATTGTATCCCTTTGCTTAAGCAATAGATATTTAACGTTGAGTTCTTGAATTCCGTTCCGTTATCACTACGAATACGCTTTACTCTCATTTTATAGATATTCTCTACTAGATCTAAGAACTCCATTAATATTCCAGGAGTTTCATCCTTAGATCCCAAAAAGAATACCCATGAGAATCTAGATTAATCACCTGTGATAACTAAACAGTACCACTTGCCACCTAGACTTCTCTTGCTTGTAGGGCCAAAGAGGTCCATGTGTAGCAATTCAAATGGCGAGGAGATTGAATTTTCAGTCTTAGACCTGTGTGGTTTCTTGTGCTATTTTCTTTTTAGGCAAGGAACACATATGTCTTCAGACTCGAAACATTTCTGTGGTATACCTAGAACTAATCCATTCTTGCTTATGTAGTTCATTTTTCGAAAATTCAGATGTGCCATTCTCCTATGCCATAAGAGTGCGTCTGCTTCTGAAGCCTTGGATAGTAAGCATGTCGACACCATTGAAGAGTTAGAAACACCCATGTTGATAGCATAGATGTCCTTCTTCCTAGGTGCCCTCATCAATATCCATTCTTCAGGAATTGTGAAGCCTAGCTTCAGAACTAAAGCCTCCTTTTCATTAAAATGAACTGGATAACCTATATCGCAGACTTGGGAAAAACTCACTAGGTTATGAGTTAGTTCTTCAACATAAATCACATCCTCTAGAATCAAAGTTCCATTTGAGACTTTTCCTTTCCCAGTAATTACTCCTCCTTTGTCTCCTGCAAAATTAACTTTTTGCTTGAAACCTTCTTTGAAGTCCTTCAGTAGACTTCGTTCTCCTGTCATGTGTCTTGAGCATCCACTGTCTACATACCACCAGCTGTCCTTGCTCACAGTTTCCTCCTACCCATAACAAATTGTACACAATTAGTTTTCAAGAGGGACCCAAGCCATTACGGTCTTGGTTTGTCCCTGATCATCTACAATCTGAACCTCCTTAAAGTAACCATAACTATTCCCATCGGGAGTCTTGGTAACTTTCATAGGAGTTTGAGATTGTTGATGATCTGTAGTCTTAGGCCTATGAGGAGAGTGAGTAGAAAACCTCCTAGGCACAAACTTAGTTTCTTGTGCACTTGAAGTAGAACCATTTTCAAACTAACTACGGTTTCTACTGGGGGTCCTAAATCTCGAAGGTGTCTTATCTCTTGGCTTATTGAAAATATTTTCGTTCAGAGTATAAGGCCTTTTAGATTTAGGTGGAGAGACACTATGATTACCATCTCTTTTCAGAATGTTTACAGGTTTGCTGCCTAATCCCGATTTGGAGCCTAGCCTGTCTACAATTGAACTAGAAGTGGTCGGTGTCTTTTCAGGATTCACTAACTTATGTGATGCTTCCAACTTCTTATTTGGACAACAAGAAGCCACATGTCCTTTTTGGTTACATTTGAAGCAGGACCTCTGTTTTTGTGACTTACCAACTTTTGCATCCGCAGTTGGCGTCTTAGGTACTAAAGGATCAATCACATGTTCTTTATTAATCACTTCATCAGTCTTAGTATCATTAATTACTCCACCCGGTACAAACTTTACTTTGGTGTGAGGAACTTTCTTACTATTATCAGATGAAGGATTCTTAGCAACATTCTTCTGTGCCTCTGACTGTTTAGGTTTAGTTACTGGTTCTACAGGACATACTTCAGTCATCTCAGTATCTTCTGGAAGCCTTGTGTGATTTGAATTGAAAGGAGGAGGTGTCTCATTGTAACGTAATCCTAACTTATCCTTTACACTTCGTTGAGCATCAAGCATCTTATCCATCTCAGTGGTTCTATAATTTTGTATCTTTCGGTTTTGCTCAACTAGCTTCAATTTACAATCAGCTAACTCTTTCTCCTTATTAGCAATTTTCTGATTTAAGTCTTTTTGGTTCATATAGAGCCCATCTATAATAACAGTTCAGATCTAACAGTCTTATTAGATTCAGTCAATATGCTAACTTGAGAAGACAGGTTTTTGTTTGCTACAGTTAAAACACTAACATGTGACTGCAAATCAGTAACTAAATAACAGACATCAGCAAGATTAAGAATATCAATACATACCCTTTTCTTGTCTGTTTGAATTTCAGCCGTGTGTGCTACAAAGTCTTCAGGATTCATATTTTCAGTTGAATCCATATACATCACGTCTTCATCACTTGCTTTCATTTCAACCTCAGGCACCTTTACATCACACTCTGCATCAGTAGGCATGTAGGATGTAGACTCATCAATCTCATCCATGAAAGCTTCCTCAGACTGAGCTTTCCATTCATAAGAGCCATCCAACTGTTTCACAACCAAGGCTTTAGAAGCGAGAGTGCTTCCCAAACCTTATTTTCCATTGCCAGCTTCTACCTTAGGTCTTTGGCATTCTCGAGCAAAGTGTCCATAACCCTGACAGTTAAAACACTTGATCTTGGTCTTATCAAAACCTGATCGATTGCCAACTACCTTTCTACCAGTTTTCTTCAAGAAATTCTTTACTCTTCTTGACAACATAGCAAGTTGATCCTGAAGTTCTATTTCTTCAAGATACTCAGGGTCTATCTGATCGTAATCTTCGTCAAACATAATTGGATCATTGATTTTACCCTGAATGTAGTTTTCATATGAAGCTACAAAGGAAGCAAGAACAGATAATTGTTGTTCAGCGGATTTCACACTCATAGGCATCTTTTGATGCTCCTGAGGTGACTTCTCAGTTGGTTTTTCCTTTGCTTCACTACCAGATGAGGTAACAAGACACAAATCATCAATAATCATTTCACCTGTTCCATCAGCATTACCAACAAACAAAGCAGTGGTCGAGCTCGAGGAAGCAGTAGAGATAGTAGATTTTCCGTGATATAGTCCCGGATCCTAAGCCTGATCAGAATCAGTATCTCTAGTCTTCTTGGTGAAATCATAACCTCTGAGCTTATCAATAGCCTGCTTTAAGGTCATAGTTGCATACCTCTCATCATTGTCTTTAAGCATTATGCCATGTATTTCCCACTTAGACAGTAAACCCTCAATAAACTTGTCGGTTTTCTCAGTCTCGGTAGATACAATCTCTCGGTAGATACACAAGCTTTGAACACAGTAAACTGCTTTTTCAGGAGATTCCTCTTGCCTGCTTTAACTTGTGGACTACCTTCACACCTCTTCTCAAGAGCTGTCCACAACGTTCTAGCAGTTTGGAAGGACTTCAGTTGATGATTAAGTTCCTTAGGAAGACTCATCTTGATTGAAGAATGAGCCTTGACTCAATCTCAAATTCCTTCTTTTGTGCTTCACTCATCTGTTGATAAGTGAGAACACAATAGCATTCTCAATAGTTTGTGCGTCGTGTATCCATTTTTGATACACATCCAGATAGATAGATCATGGAATCTACAGTAAGATTCAAACCTATCCCTCCAGCTATAATAATCCTCAACTCTTAACAATTTAGGTGGAACATTAGATTTTCCAATATCGTGTTCCATCTCAATCATTTTGCTAAGGTCAGACATCGTGAAGTTTAAAAGTCACACTGTATTTGTGAATTCAGAAAAACTCGACTCGCTGAAACTCAGTTCAACTCGCAATCTCAGCTCGACTCGCAGAATCTCGGTTCGCAAGTCTCAGTTCGGATCGCAGTGATGTCAACTCGCAAGTGATTTCAGTTCGCAGAATATTTCAATTCGCAAAGAGGTTCGACTCGCATAACTCACTTTAGTTCGCAAGTTCATCTCGGTTCGCAGACTTATCTGAAACCCTAATCTCGACTCGAGAAACGGCCGAAAAACCGGAAAACAAAAATTTTAGGTATTTTTACGATTGAAACTGGAAATTTCGACCGTAAACAAACCCTAAATCATCCAGAGAGTAATTTTGATCGTTAATATGTACTAATGCACGTATAAACGATCCGAATCAAACGCGATTAACACTAAAACCTCGAACTTTACTCGTATTTAACCCAAAATCTCTGATACCAATTGTAAGTCCCTAGTTCTAGGATCTATAACTTCGTTATCTGTAGTATTAAAGTACGGAATTCCTTAATACGATGTTATCTTACTAACAATGAATAAGTTCGCGTTTTTTGTAATCTAATACTTAGCTTTAAACAAATAAATGTAAAAGCCTAGCCGTTAGGTTTTGTTTTCTCTGGAAACTTGAGTTCGTAGGTGTGTTGTTCGAATGGCAAAAGTTTTTCTCCAAAAGTTATTTATTTTCTAAACAGGAAATCATATTAATACTTCATCTCAACTCGCAGCCACTGGGCCTGCGAGTTGACTCGACTCGCTATGCAGCCCAAGCCCAATAATGAACTCGGCTCGCTATAGCTTTAATGCTATTGCTTTGCGAGTTTAGGTCTCACCTCACAGCTCCGCTCGCTACGACTTGAAATCTCGACTCGCATAAAACGTCAATGTTAATTACAAAATACGTCTATCATTAACAACAACTATTCATTTACAAATCTAAACCAATGTGCAAACATGATAACAATTACACCAGTCATATTTCAACCTAGATCTGTTGTCACAATCTATGTCTCAACCGTAAACACAGTACATCTGGAACCGTATAGATAATGTCTCCAGATCTTGAGTGAAAAGATCACTGCTCCTAATTCCAAGTTATGCGTAGTACAGTTCACCTCATTTTTCTTGAACTGCCAGGAAGTATTCGTAATTACTTTATTCTTCTGCATCAGAACGCAGCCCAATCCCAAGTGTGATGCATCACAATATACCACAATCTGTTCCTTCGGGTAATGATAGGATTCGTGCATTTCACGGTTTCTCCTTCAGCGTTTGGGATGCCTTCTCCTATTCAATATTCTAAACTTATTCCTTCATCTTTTGGGTCAGTTCTGTCAAGTGCTTGGAGATCTTTGAGAAATTTTCTATGGACCTTCTATTGTATCCAGCCAATCCTAGGGTCCTCCGGATTTCCCATTTCTCAATCATCTCGATTTTAGCTGGATCCACATGGATCCCTTCTATGTTCACCATATGACTGAGGAAGTGTACTTCTCTGTTCCAAAACTCACACTTAGAGAATTTGGAGTACAACTTCTCTTCCTTGAGTGGTTGTAACACTTGCCCTAAATTTTGCTCGTGATCCTCTTTACTACGCGAGTAGACTAGTATGTCGTCGATAAAAATCACAAATTTATCCAAGTATGCTCTGCAAACTCTGTTCATTAAGTTCATGAATGCCGCAGGAGCATTGGTTAGGCTGAAGGGCATAAGGATAACCTCATAATGCCCATATCGTGTTTGGAACACAGTTTTGGGTATATCTTCTTTGTGAATCCGTAATTGGTGATAACCTAACCGTAGGTCGAGTTTGGAGAAGTAGGAGGCACCTTGCAGCTGATCGAATAGATCGTATATTCAAGGGAGCGAGTAGCTATTCTTAGTTGTTAATTTGTTCAGTACTCTATAATCAATGTACATTCGCAAGGATCCGACCTTTTTATTAATGAATGGAACAGGAGCACCCCAAGGTGATGAGCTGGGGCGAATAAATCCCTTATCGGAGAGTTCTTAGAGTTAGTTAGACAACTACAACATTTCCATAGGCGCTAGGTAGTACGGTGCCTTAGCGATTAGAATTGCTCCAGGAATTAAGTCGATTCAAAATTCAACTTGCCTATGTGGGGGCAATCTAGGTAGATCATCTGGAAATACTTCGGGGTAGTTGCATACCACTAGGATATATTGTATGCGTCTTTCCTATGGCTTAGTCTTGACAACGTGTGCCGAAATAGCGAGACATTCTTCAGTCAGATATTTGCAAATTTTTCTTGGATGACACTATCTTCTGATATCTTCCAGGTCTTTCTTCATGTAATAATAGTATCTCATTCATTCAAATGAGTACTTGCATAATCTTCTCATGACAACTCATGTCTACATGAGTTTTGGCCAACCAGTCCATGTCGACTACTACATCAAAACTTTCCATTTTCATCGGAATAAGGTCTATACTGAAAGATTCACCTTTCAGTTCTAGTACGTAGTTGCGTATTATTTCACTAACAATCAGTTTGTAACCAATAGCGAGTTCTACCGCATACGGAGGTCCTAAAGGTTGTGATTCCCTATGGATTAGGGGCCCTAACTGATGTGAGACAAAGCTCTTGTCTGCCCCTTAGTAAAAGGTACTGATGCGTAGTGGTTATTTAGGAGAAAGGTACCTGTGACCACATTGGGATTTTAATGTGCTTTCCTAAAATGTTCAGTGTTTCCACACTCGTAACAAGCTCTTGATGCATCAGAGTTTAGTCTCTAAAGATGTATAAATTTTTAGTATACGAAAGGAATTTTTAACTATCCCAAGTTTTAACACAAAACAGCTGGTACTATGTCTGGTTAAATTGGCGTCGTCTCCTCTATTACTAACGTTATCGTGATTTTGGCAACTTTGTTAATAATTTATGGATTTGAATATTTTATAAAACATTTTGTGTAAGAGATGTCATAAAATCTGTTGAAACAAATATTACGTTGAAAATCTGTTTTACAACTTAGAGTTAGTTGAAAATTTGAGTCAATCAAAATACGTTGAAAACTCTTATCACTGACAAATTGTTTGAAAATTCTATTTAAAGAAATCCGTTCGAAAAGATTGAAGTTGTGAAATTTTTTGATTAAATGTCCGATGAAAATCCGTTGAAGGCTTGAGTCGATAATATACCTTGAAAGCTATGGTCATTGAAAAGTATTGAAAGTTTTGTTTTATCAAAAATCTGTTGGAAGATTTATGTTTGTGAAAAATCCATGGAAAATGTCTGATGAAAATTTAGTTGAAACCGTTTCCCACACACTACATGTGTAGTGGAATTTCTACTAGTCTTAAGTGAGTTCTATTTTGCTGACTAGTCTTAATCACAAGGCAACAACTTAGCCTCTAGTCTCCATCGCCTGGAGATGGGTAGTTTCTATGGTTTCGCTAAGATTTTGTTGATCCTCATAGATCTATGCAACTTGGCCCTGTGGCAGGTGCATCCCGCCTAAACGGGTTTCGTATTGTTCTAACTCTATAGCGTCTATTCTATTCTCATGGTGGTGTAGCCTAGTAGCTAGTACCAGAATGATATGGTGATCGGGTTCCTGTGCATAGGGGGAGGTATGCATGTTGAAAGCTTCTTTGCCCTCTGTAGGAATTTGAATTCCTCCTTATATTCTCCAAGTCTCAAGAGTTACGGGTAACCAATTCCATTGGCGGACATCTGACCGATGATGGGTCCTAGTGGTTGGAGTATTAGTATTAGTGTAGATAGTATAAGGTCTCGCTTGAGGTGGTCTATCAGTCCTTCTAGTCGTGTATAACTCACGCGATTAATAGGTCTTCGATAAGAGTGAGAGGAAGAGTGTGAAGTAGAAGAACTAGATGTAACGCGCCTAGGTGATGAGTTTTCATGTTCGTCCAGTTTTATTGGTTCATCCTTAGGCGGAAACTCCTCAAGTGATCCTTTTTCGGACTGATTCTCCTTTTTGGTATTGGGTGGGTTGTCTCGAGGGCGACCAGTGATGTAATCATAATCGTCGGTTGATATGGCGGCGTGGCATGAAGGTTGCGACAAGATAAGACTTACAAAAAGAAGATTTAGTTCCTAAGACGATTAGTGATGTGTCCTGACGCGTTTGTTGACTAAGCAATGTTGGAAAATGATGTGTAGTTTCCAATCTATTGATCTTTAGGGTTCGATTCACTATTTATATGTGCGGAATATTGTTTAACGAGTTAATGTATGCGTAATCAAGGGCCATTTAATACAAACAAGAGTAGTAAAACTATTGCTCTATAATTAATCATAATCGATTAGAATATCACATAATATGGCTCGAGCATAGACAGAAAGAACAGTCACAGATCCAGACGCAACCACTAAATACAGTAGCTAATGCAACACCCCAAGTGTTGCTATCCTGTACTTAGTGTCGCTTACAAAGATCAAGATTTGACTAACACCTTAAACAAGCTTCATTGACATTATGCACTAACATGTTAACCTCGAAATGATAAGACTAAAATGGAGGTATACTTAGTTACTAACAGTGCTACATGGATGCCTACGATATGCAATGCACACACACAACGTTTGCTTTCACAATATTTAAACAAGAAGGAATAATCGAACATAATCGTAGTATACCTACTCCGTGTCTCGCATAATCCTACCTAAATTAAACAAAGGTGATCAGTCTATGTCTAATTGATGTCTTAATAATGCAACACACGGGTTAGCTATACAAGTAATATGTTCAATTTAGTTGAACTGGTAATATTTTGGTGTTTTAAGAAAATATTATTTAAAAGCGTTGGTTATAGTTGGGGTTTTTATTTGAAAAACCAGAATTCTCTACAACCTTAGGCTCTGATACCAAACCTATCACACCCCGCTAAAGTGGAAATACGAGATGTAATAGTACCGGGTAACAATGCATAAGATATAGTAGCAACACCATACATAATTTAGAGAAGATATTACACATTACTACAAGTTCAAACCACAGTTCCAAAAGAAATTACAATAAGCTGTTAAAGATTCCAAAAGAGAGTCATAGTTTCAAAAGAGGGTTATGGTTTCGAAATAAAGCAAACGCGTGTGAACATGCATCCATGCTAATGTACTCCTAGAGTGCTCCTTATTGTCGTTCTCCTGAAAAGCATGATAAAACAAAAGGGTCAACTATGGTCATAGTTGGTGAGTACACAGGTTTAGTGTTACAAACAAATAAATTAAAAGCTTTGTTCATAAATGACGTGAATAAAAATGATTGGTTGTAATAGTTGCGAATATGAAAGGTAATATACAAGAGTGTTAATGCAATTGAGGCCACTACTAAACCGATTCAATCGACACATGCCCCAAGCTCCATGTTCTATCGGTAACATGAGTACTGGTGATACTATACACTCACAACCAGTGTGAGTGAGGAGTGGTTTCCCCCTAAATAGCGCTATCCATAAATATCAATGGCTCGTCTGGCTCTCGGACGAGTTAATAAGTAGTGTAAACTGTACTTCCGGGGACTTTAGCACGATAGTACTCAAGCATAACAATAGTATATACCAATTCGCATAAATAGTATAGAAAAAGTTCAAAAAGTTCATAAAGAGTACAACCAATTTAGTTAAAGTTCGAGATCATGCTTTTCACCCCAAAATAATAAACAAGTAAAAAAGGGCTGTGAATACTCACAATTGAGCGTAAGAGTAAACGATGGATGTAGCGCGCGTGCTTGTCGGGTATGACTCCTATCCAACTCCTATGAACACGAGGTTTCTAATTAGTTTCTTGGTAAATTAGGTTTGATAGGATTGCTTAGCTAAATATTTAGATTACAAAGTGCCAAAATGGTTTGTTTGCTTTGAAGTTTGTTAATGTCCAATAATCGCGTTGAGTATAATAATGAATATACAAGTATATAATGTCTCGTAATTGTTTGTGTCCAAATTTCATAGTGTTTTGAGTGTTGGAACTTTGGTTCCTCCCAAATTATGATTAACAACACACAAATCGATTAATACATCATAAGACACCCAAACCCCTTTTGGTTACCATTCTTTCCAAAAATAGTAAGTTTCTCGTTTTCGAAACTGAGGCCCGTTCTTGTTGAGTCGGTCAAACCTTCTTGGTTTGACCCGAGACTTTTACCCAAACCTTAAACATGTTCATAAGTCATAAAGAGTTCGTCTTTCCTTAAATAGCAAGTCCGCAAGTGTCGGTTTCCAACTTTTACCAAAAATCAGTCCACATTCTTATTTCCAGAAAATTATATCAGTTTGTTGAATTTATGAAAAATACTTATGATCCGAAATAAAACAAGGAAAAAATCACACTTAATCCCCAAGATATTAGATATTTTATGTAATTTTTCCAGAATTACAGAGAAGCCCAAGTAATTTTAAAATTTACTTTTATCGTCCGAGGTCAAATCTGAACATATGCATGCAATCATTGTTTCTGGGCAAAATCTATTGGGTTCCAGAAAAAGTAATCAACAGGAAATTTGTAGCCAACAAAATTTGTTAACCTTTGGCATTGGTTTCAAGTCATTTGGAGGTGTGTAGCCCCAGTTATGATTAAAACACTGAGAGAAAAGTTTCTGACTAAATCTAATAGCTTATATACCTTTTCTCTAAAAAATTATTAAAAATATCAATTGAACTCAGAAAAATATGAGGCTTATGGGTTTGGAAAGCTTACTTCCAGAACTTGATTTTGATTATAAAAACGTCCATTTTCATGAAGGAATGATTTTTGAAAAATCGTTGAAATAGATTAAACTTTCTGGACAGAAACTATGATTGAGTGTTTTATTCAAAGTGAAGAACACCAATCATGAAATAAAAGAATATTTTTATCTTTTGACCTTTAATCCATGTTCTAACACATGCATGGTGTTGAAATACATCCATTATGTGTTAGATATGATTATTAGCATATAAACAAGCTTTTTACACAAAGATGAACAAGATCTAACAAGATTACAAGCAATAACATGATTTTTCACTTGATTTTCGGTTTGATCATGGGTTACTATTTCTTTTAACACATAAGAATGTGAAAAGAGATAACCTACAAACATCAAGCTTTGCATGAAGATTTTAGCCATGGAAGACGCATAAAATCCGAATTACATAAAAAAAATTGTAAGAAAATGAAAGATAGATAAGTGTAGATGATTTGATTTACCTTTAAGTGTTTCTTTGGTGAAAGAACACCTTCAAACTATTTGATTTTCTCTTGAAGAGGGCTGAAAATTAGAGAGAAAAATGAGAGTGTTTGTGTGTGTTTTAGAGAGAGAAAATGAGAGGAGTGTGTGTGTGTGTTTTGGAAAATGAGTGAAGTAATGAGAGTATAGGGAAATGTTAAATATTTTGAATGAAAAGAGGAGGGGGGATGTCTGGTCGTTCTCATGGGCCCCACCATGAGGGAGTGTGATTTAATTTCCAGTCTCAGGCTGTGTTTACGTATTTTGGTCGTTTGCTCGTTATTTTCGTTAAATCTCCTAACGTTTTCTTGTGTCATTTTTATTAACGATATGTTTGGGATTAATTTTCATTGAAGTTTTGTTAGAATACTTTATCTTGGGTTACCGAGATGTTTATCGAGTTTCGTTTTGTTGCCGAAAACGATTCGCGCTTTTTCTTTGCGTTTGAGACGTTTTAAGCGAAACATTTAGGATTTTCGTGCATTATTTAAACAAAATAATAATATATGATAAATAACTTCTAAAAATAGATTTAGGTTATTTATAGAAATGTTTTCACCAATGTTCGTGTTAAGTCGGGTACCATCCGATTGAATTTACTTGCCGAGTCACTGAAATTTCAGTTTTGCGATTCGATAAGGATTTTGTGAGGACATAAAAGGTAGATTTTTCTTTGTTTTATTTGTCACTTAGTAACATAATTTGGCATGTCTGAGGGAATTTAAAGTTCACCAAGCAGTCTCTAAGATGTTCTACGACTTTGATAAGCCTACTAAGTCATAACCTAGGATTTTCACTAGGATTTAAGGAATGCTGTAAGCGTAATTTCATATTCAAGTGTGTTAATGACCTGAGAATTTTGACGGTTTTCACACACGAGTTTCTTCTTCATACGCTGACTCGTTCAGCTCATTCATTATTAGTTCAAGGTGATGACCAATGGTAGAGTGAATGACGATCCTGTAATTTTCCAAGGCTGTGAGATGTTCTCCAGTTTCGATGAGATCTAGAAGGGTTCGAAGATCTCCCACCATTCTGATGTCGGCATAGTTTTGTGGGTTTCTAGTAGCTCTTTTAAGATTGATTCTCATTGATGCAAGTATAGCCTTCTGACTAGAAGAGTAGGCAAAAGCAGATCCGGCAAAGGTACAATACACTTTTTGGTATATTTTCCTTTGGTTGTTGTAGAACTCGACTTCTCCCATCGGGTAGTGGGGTCTTTCTGGCTGTTGAGCTTCTCTGGTGATTTATGCTTGAAGGGAATCAGAGAATTCTTGAATATATATTCGAAGAGCGCGGGGTTCTAGTTCTCCATAATTGGCGAGATATGAATCGTATTCTCGTTTGATTTCCCTTATCAGGTTCCTATAAGCGGTGTTGTAGTCATTGGTTGATTCTTTGATAGCTTCTACGATGATGCGAACATCGTCATTTTCATCAATTAAGTCAATCATCTCTTGGTGGGTATCTATGAGAGGGATTTCCAATATCTCGGTTGTGGTGATAGGAGAATTTAATGAAGCAGGGGGAATAGAGCGTTCGTCAAGAGTGACATCGATACAATCGTCGTCATACTCGATTTCTTCTTCAGAATCTTTATCACGGGAATCTGGAAATTGGTAGAATTCTTCATCTGAGGGGGCCTTATAGAAAGGTAGAGAACTGTCTACTTCGATGGTTCTAATTTCCGTGGTTGTTTCTTGAAGGTTTTCTTCCACAAAGCCATTCGTTTGACTTGTCTTATACGCAACGATTCTTTGTAAGAGCTTGTCATATATTTTTGATTGGCTTGAGGATCGGAATTCTTCTTCAATTGTATCTATATCTTGGAGTCGGGATCGGGTGAAAGGTTTCGATGAGTCGAGATAAGAGTCAATAATGTTTCCCATTCTTCTGATGGAGGGTTTCATAATCAATGGATTCTTCTGATGAAGAGTAATCTTCGCAGTTTTGTATCCTCTTAACTTCAGCAATTTGTGGCAATTCAACATGATCTTCATCGTCCTCCATTTCTTCGTTCATTTCTTCCTCTTCCTCAGTCTCTTCTTCTTCCTCTTCCTCAGGTTCTTCGTCTTCAGATTCAACTTTTTCCTCTTCCTCTTCTGGGTCATACTCTGAGTCAGAGATAAAAACCTGACGATCGCGTGAAAGGTTGTTCTTCTTCGGGCTCTAATTCATCATTATAGGTAATTCTGCCTGTTGATATAGCGCAACATTCTTCTTGTTCTGGGGTACATTCTGGTTGGTCGATCTTGTAAGTGATGCTTTCACCGTGTGAGCGTAGGACAATCGTCTGGTTATACACATCGATCACTGCTCGGGCTGTGTTCATGAATGGTCTTCCAAGGATAATCGGGATGTTTATGTCTTCGTGGATGTCCATTACCACGAAATCTGTAGGAAAGAAGAATTTGTCAACTTGAACTAGGACATTCTCAGCTATTCCTTTTGGGTATCTAACGGATTGGTCAGCTAGCTGGATGGTCATCTTAGTGGGTTTCTAGTTTTCAAGCTCTAGCCTCTTAAACAGTGAGTAGGGCATGAGGTTAATGCTAGCTCCTAGGTCAGCTAAGGCACTTATTTCTCCGGATTGGTAAATAGAACAAGGGAGTGCAAATCTTCCGGTGTCTCCTAATTATTTGGGAAGGCTATTCTTAAGTAGGGCCGAGGTTTCAGAACTAAAGGGAATGTTGTTTACTTCGGGCAGTTTATCCTTATTGGATAGCAGTTTTCTGATGTACTTATTACGACCGGGAACTCTAGACATGGTATCAAGGAATTTTCCATCTAACTTAAAGGATGATAATTTCTTAGGTTGGACCTTAATTCTAGCGGGGTAAGGGATTCTAACCTCCTTGTTCATGGTCGGAGTGGTTTCCACAGCTGGTGTCTTGACCGTTTGTTCTTCCTTTACTGGGACAGCAGCAGGTGGTGGAGTGGCTGCTTCCTCGGTGGTAGTAACATGCTTTGCCTCCTCAACATGTGGGTTGTGAACCGTGTTGCTAGGCAAACTTCCTATGGGTCTGTTCTCAAGATGTTGTGCCAATTGTCCAATTTGAGCTTCCAAGTTCTTCAATACGGCCAATTGATTTATCATGAAGAGATCGACTTGGTCTTGCCTAGCGGATGTATTTTGGTTGAGTATATGTTGGCCTTGCATGAACTGGGTAAAGGCATCTTCTGAACTTGAAGCTGGGTCATTCGTCTTGTTAGGTTGTTCAGTTGTTTGGTTCGTGTCTGAAGTGGGTCCAGGAAGTGCGAGGGGTTGGTTGTAGGTAAGTTGTTGTTGTTGTGGGTAAGGTGGGTATCTAGGTAGGTATCGTGGTTGGAAAGGTTGGTTGTTGTTATAGTTGAAACCGGGTGGAGAATTCTGTGGTCGAGCGGGGTATTGAGCATAGTAAACGGTGTCGTCTGTTTCTTCATATTCAACTTGATATTCACCGGGTGGTTGCGAGTTGGTGCAGTTTTGAAAGGCTTGCACTTGGTGTACTTGGTGCTGTTGTTTCTTAAGTTCTCCGAACTGTTTGACAAGTGTGTCCATCTTCTCTGTTAATACCTTGATTGCTTCGACTGGAATTGGATTTGATGCAGCGAGAGGTGCTGAAGATGTCGAGTGATCTCCAGAGTTCCAATCATGGTGATGCATAGTCATATTTTCTATAGGGTCCCATCCTTCTTCATCTGTCTTTGTCATAAAGCTTTTGTGCGGTAGCGTCGAGGGTGGTTCGGTGGTTAGGGTCTAAACCATTATAGAAGGTACACAATTGTGCAGATTTATCGAGTCTGTGATTAGGGCATTTCTTTAGTGTTCCTTTAAATCGTTCCCATGCGGTGTATAATGACTCATCAAAAGCTTGGTGAAAGTTCATGATGTCATTTTGGAGTTTGGTTTGTTTAGAGGGCGGAAAGTACTTGGTTAGAAACTTTGTTGCCATTACTGTCCAGGAAGGGATATAGCTGGTTTTCAAACCTTCAAACCATGTTTGTGCATGATGTGTGAGCAAATAAGGGAAAAGATACAATCAGATTGTATCTTGGCTAACTCCATTTTGTTTGTAGGAGTTTGAAAGAGATATGAATTTGTCGAGGTGAGAGTTTGGATCATCACTTGGTAATCCATGGAATTGACAGTGGTTTTGGATTAGTTGGATGATGTGATGCTTAAGCTCGAATGATTGTCCTGGGGTTTCTGGGTAGAGAATTGGGCCTCCTCTTCCTTCAATAGAGGGCTTGCTGTTGTCAGCGAGAGTGATGCGATCAGCCATTGCTTGTCTAATTGTTGACTGTTTCTTTTCTCGTCGAATAGTGCGTATTATAAGTTCTGGATCAGGAAAGTTAAAAAAGCGGTGCAGATCCAGGGGAACAGGTCATACACTAAAAACATACAATAAAGAAAATATTTTTTTTATAAGTTTTTATCCTAAGGGTATACTAGAAGACAAGATTGGTTGGGCCTCTGTATCGGACAGTTAGTCTCCCCGACAGATGCGCCAAAAAGTTGATGGGCGTCCAACCGTCACAAGCGCGAATAATCACAACGCCAATCGGTGGATGTTTTAAATTTATATTTGTTGGGATCTAAGTATGACTTACTAATACTGAACCTAGGGCTAGTAGATGGTAAGTATGACCTAGAGTCGTTCTTAAAGAGAAACTGAATTGAAACGGAGGTGATCCAATCAATCGTTATTTCTAGTACAGGTTTTTAAAAGAGTGCGTTGGGGGTTTGGTTCAGTTAACTAAGTAAAGTAAACAAAGCGAATAATGATTAACTAAACTAGAAATGTTTGCAAGATTCTATAAATTATGGTATAACCAACAGATTCTCTATTAGTCGGTTATCGACTAATATGTCACGAGGAACTAAGGTGTCTTGATTCTGGTCAGACATACGATGCTCAACTCTCCACACTCTTCTGTGAGGGAGTCAGTGTCCCATATTATTGAATGCGTTTGCTCGTGGGCGAAGGAATAGAGTAGCAGGTCCATAATACGTCTAGCTGTTCTTAATACCATAAAGATTATGAGTCTTGTAAACAACTAACTTAGGGTTTATGTTCAGACTTATTTACCAATTCCTATTAGTAAAACTTAAGAGTGATAAGCGAGGGAAAATGTTTAGGTTTCTTGCATATCTTTCTTTAGGGTTTTACCGGTTAGGGAAGAGTATCAGTTTAGATTGGATTTTAAACTTGCCTTTCTTGATATAATTAACAAATCCCTAGGTTTTCGTAAATGGTTATCTAGCCTATAGCGTACCTACTCTAATCTAATTTAAACTAATCTAATTAAAATGCTGACGGCTTTTTGCAGAAAGTTAAACCTAGACCATGTCAGAAAATGCTATGGTAGTTCACAATGTATTTAATCGTTTACCGATGTTTCCGTTGTGAATTTAATTACTTCGTGATGTTTACATGATAATTACATTTTGATTGGAAGTGTACTATACTCATGGTAATTCCACATAATCACATTGCTTTTTAGGATGTTTGCATGACGTTACAATTAAACCCTAGTTTTGACGCAGATAAGTATTGACCAAGTTATAAGGTTCGCGACTCCTCTTTACAAGGTTACAATCACATTTGTTAATCGAAAGGAGAATGTAAGTTTTAGGTTTAAGATCACATGATAAGTCCGTTCATAAAGTTTCCATTTTTTATAACGTCGATCCATAATACAACTACCTTCGGTCGTTTATCGGCTTCCATACGTATGTACTCTGCTTAAAAGCATTTCCAGCACTATACCAAGTAAACAGTCAAATAGAGGCCGTCATATTATTTTACGACGTATTTAAAGTCATCCCATAATTATATGTGCTAACTACATTACAAAAAATACAATACTAATCTACTCGCTAATCATAGCACAAACTAATTCTAGCATAATTAAAGCATACATATTTAATTAAGATAGAATAGGAAAGAAAGAACCCGGATTTGAATGCGAGAAGGAATAGACTTGAATTAATATGCGTAATTCCAAGCGTACACCTAAGATTACAATATGTTCCTTGCTTTCCTTCTACTCTAAACAAGCTTCCTAACTAGCCTAATAGAATGAGAAATTAAGAAAGTAATATCACTAATACATATGGTGTGTAAAATGTGTTTTTGGTATTTCTAAGGTGTGTGTTGAAATGAAGCCTCATGCCTCCTATTTATTGGAGAAATCCAGCTAATGTTAGCATCTTGAGGAGCACTTTAGCAAAAGGTGGAAAAGGTGGTGCACCGGGTACGTACAATCGTGCCAAGGTGTGGCACCGGGTACCTACAATCGCGTAAAGGTGTGGCACCGGGTACATGAAAGGACCAAAAAGTGGAAACGAGAAGGGGGAGGGGTGGTCGGCGGCGCCACCATGGTGGCCGAAAGCGGCATGGTGGTGGCCGGCGGCGGCTGGCTGCCACCCGACCCGGTTGGCCGTCTTTTGCTTCGTTTCTTAATTCGTGCGTGTTTTCTTCGTTATGCATCCGTTTTCGTTGATTCTTTTTTTGTTGGATTTTTTTTTCAAAAATGAAGACTTTGATGAAAAGTAATCCCAAAATTGAGCTTCCTATCTCCAGATATTGCATACGAATCATCTGAATCTTTTCGCAGGCGTAGAATCTTCATTCTTTATCCGTTTTTTGTTGATTCTTCTTCTGTTAGACTCATATTTTGAAAACGAACATCTTGGATAAGATGGATGTTGATGATGGGCACTTTAGTCTTTAAATCTTGTTTTGATGCCTTGAATCTTCAAACGTGCGTGGAATCTTCGTTTTCCATCCGTTTTGCTTGATTTTTATCGTGCAACCGTGTTTTGACCTTCTTGGCACATTCCCATTGATTTAAGTGTTATTTGAGTTAAAATGCCAAGAATTGTTCCAGAATGAGAGAGATATCGGTAGTAAAAACGTGACTTTTTACACGATATCAAGTATTGATCGCGCCCAAACGGTCAGTCGGGTTCTCACCCCGTCGTTGGACCGTCCGTCGAGGCGTGGATCAGCGGAGTTGTTTTAAAAATTTGTTTTATGCTGGGCCTAAGTATACTAAAGCTATGGATAAGTATAGCGATAGGTATGACCTAGGGTCGTTCTTCAAACTACAACGGGCATGGGATCTAGGACCTTAGTTATCTATGGAAATTTAGCTGGGGTTTTAAAAGAGAGTTTGGTTTGTTTTGGTTTTAACTAACTACTAATTATCTAAAATTAAACTAAATTAAAGTAAAATGGAGTGGAGGTGGCAACGAGAACTTATAGGTGAAGCCAGTGTTTACTATGATAATTACTCATGCTATTTAGGGGTAGTTAATGAGATAAAGCCTTAGTTAAGATGACATTAATATTTCCTAATGAGCCATAACTACTAGCCTATTATCTATCTAACGTAGAGTTGTCCGCAATCAGATAAATAATATGTCACATGGATAACAGTTATGGAATGTAAACTACACCGGAAGTTGTCCCAAATGTAGCAACCAATTTAAACAACAACCATCCTCGAGTCTTGTCCCCCAATCTCGGACATTTGAGATATCCGAATCATGGCATGAATTGTTGAATAAACAAAAACATGAACAGGGGTTTCCTACCGTGACAAGTTGGGATGGCCTGGTCTAACGGCTGATTAAATTGTTCATCATTATTCCATATAAATCATTTTAACTATTCTATGCATGTTAAACTGGCACATGCAATTGATAAATATTCGAAAACCTAATCATGTAACTAATCAGCATAACAGATACTAGCATGCAAACCCTAAGCAACAATCAAACAAGAACATGCAGAAAGGCAGCATAGCAGGGATCAATTTATGCAGAGTGACGGGGTACGTGGTTAAGTCACAAGTGTCCCGAAAGTTCTCTCTAAGACACTTGTTAAATGGCCTGAATCTAATCTATCTCTAATCCTACGCTCCGTGTCTCCCTCCGGTAATATTTCAACCAGGAGAACACCGGCCATGTCGAGTTCAACGATCATCAGACACAGAATAATTAGTGGCATACAACTAGCAATAAGCCTAGAAGGATGTTACTAACCACAGCATAAGTTGGATAGATAAGCATTTGAGATTCAATTCATAGATTCAAATATAATTCAACAGCATACAAACAGAGTAACAGCATGATTTAAGTATAACTACCCTAGCATGGCAACTATCATAGCAAACACAGATTTGTCTAGCTAAGCATGGCAATAATCCTAGCAAGTAATTCTAAACAAGTATAGCAATAGCACAACATTATTTAAAATAACAAGATAGAGATTATACTAAAACCTGACAAAGTTGTATTACAAATCGTGCGACACCGCAGTCTCGGAGCACCTCCGTTACAATTAAGCTACTAATCTTCTATCTTAACTAATCTAATTAACTAACTAACTAATTTAGAGAGAGAGTAGTGAGAGAAAGTATGAAAAATGAGAACGTGTGTGATGTGTTGGTATGTTGAAATGATGAAATGAGGCTTGTATTTATAGAGATTGCACAACCGTATCCGTAGACCGTATCCAAACCTCCAAATGCACAACCGTATCGCAAAGGCGAATAAAAATCACATTTTTATCACCCAAACGCACGATACGGCTGAGCTGGACCGTATACGGCTGAACTGGACCGTATACGGCTGAACTGGACCGTATACGGCTGTGCATAGGGTGAATACGGCTGAACTGGACCGTATACGGCTGTGCATGGGCCGTATATGGCCTGCACAGACCGTATACGGTCTAGGTCCAGCCGTATATGGCCTGGACCAGCCGTATACGGCCTGGTTCAGCCGTATGCTGGTTCCTCGGTTCTTCGTTTCTTCATTTCTTCGTTCGGGCGTAACTTCTTCATCGTTTATCCGTTTTGAGCGTTCTTTATATCCACGCGTTCGTATTTTCCTAACAAAGAAAATGACATAAGTTAGAGGTCACAATTCTTTGTGTAGCTCAAAAAGTGCTAGAACGAGTGAACAAGAATGCTCATGATCGTATTCGTTAGATTTATCGTGTTTTTCGACCATTTTAGATGACTTTTGAAACATTGTCTATATTTTGGCCCATGTGACGAGTTTTAATGATAAAGTATCTATTTTGATTAGTTTCGTCACATATTGGGCTAAAAAGGTGAGATTAATGCACGCAAAAACATGACTTTTTGCGTGTTATCAAGTATCCCACACTTAGAACTTTGTTTGTCCTCAAGCAAACTTAGCCATAAACTTAGTAGCCAACTCTTCCCAAGTATGAATCGAATTGGGTTCGAGTTCATCAAACCAGGTTCGAGCACGCGGAGATAAAGAATAGGGAAAAAATATATAGTCGGGAGACTTCTCTCGAAATCCCTGATTGCTCACAGGAATCAGAAAGATTGATGAATCTATCCAAATGTGAATTTGGATCATCGAGCGAAAAACCGTGAAATTGGCAGAAGGTTTTGAGTAACTTGAAAACGCTAGGCTTAATTTCGAAGTTTTCGTCGGGTAGCACGATAGGTCATCCTCTTCCCTCCAGTAGTGGTACACAGGTTGAGGCGAGAGTAATACGATTCGTCATAGCTGATGAAGTTCGGGTTTGGTAGAAAAGAGAGTTTTGGAAAGGAAAGAACAGAAAAGGAACTTTCGGATGATATTGATCTTCCGAAAGGATCGCTAAATAACTAAGACAACTAAATTCCTAAATCGGTCGTTGTAGTCCCCGGCAGCGGCGCCAAAAACTTGATCGCGCCCAAACGGTCAGTGGGGTTCTCACCCCGTCGTCGGACCGTCCGTCGAGGCGCGGATCAGCGGAGTTGTTTTAAAAATTTATTTTATGCTGGGCCTAAGTATACTAAAGCTATGGATAAGTATATCGATAGGTATGACCTAGGGTCGTTCTTCAAAGTACAACGGGCATGGGATCTAGGACCTTAGTTATCTATGGAAATTTAGCTGGGGTTTTAAAAGAGATTTTGGTTTGTTTTGTTTTTAACTAACTACTAATTATCTAAAATTAAACTAAATTAAAGTAAAATGGAGTGGAGGTGGCAACGAGAACTTATAGGTGAAGCGAGTGTTTACTATGATAATTACTCATGCTATTTAGAGGTAGTTAATGAGATAAAGCATTAGTTAAGATGACATTAATATTTCCTAATGAGCCATAACTACTAGCCTATTATCTATCTAACGTAGAGTTGTCCGCAATCAGATAAATAATATGTCACATGGATAACAGTTATGGAATGTAAACTACACCGGAAGTTGTCCCAAATGTAGCAACCAATTTAAACAACAACCATCCTCGAGTCTTGTCCCCCAATCTCGGACATTTGAGATATCCGAATCATGGCATGAATTGTTGAATAAACAAAAACATGAACAGGGGTTTCCTACCGGGACAAGTTGGGATGGCCTGGTCTAACGGCTGATTAAATTGTTCATCATTATTCCATATAAATCATTTTAACTATTCTATGCATGTTAAACTGGCACATGCAATTGATAAATATTCGAAAACCTAATCATATAACTAATCAGCATAACAGATACTAGCATGCAAACCCTAAGCAACAATCAAACAAGAACATGCAGAAAGGCAGCATAGCAGGGATCAATTTATGCAGAGTGACGGGGTACGTGGTTAAGTCACAAGTGTCCCGAAAGTTCTCTCTTAGACACTTGTTAAATGGCCTGAATCTAATCTATCTCTAATCCTACGCTACATGTCTCCCTCCGGTAATATTTCAACAAGGAGAACACCGGCCATGTCGAGTTCAACGATCATCAGACACAGAATAATTAGTGGCATACAACTAGCAATAAGCCTAGAAGGATGTTACTAACCACAGCATAAGTTGGATAGATAAGCATTTGAGATTCAATTCATAGATTCAAATATAATTCAACAGCATACAAACAGAGTAACAGCATGATTTAAGTATAACTACCCTAGCATGGCAACTATCATAGCAAACACAGATTTGTCTAGCTAAGCATGGCAATAATCCTAGCAAGTAATTCTAAACAAGTATAGCAATAGCACAACATTATTTAAAATAACAAGATAGAGATTATAATAAAACCTGACAAAGCTGTATTACAAATCGTGCGACACCGCAGTCTCGGAGCACCTCCGTTACAATTAAGCTACTAATCTTCTATCTTAACTAATCTAATTAACTAACTAACTAATTTAGAGAGAGAGTAGTGAGAGAAAGTATGAAAAATGAGAAGGTGTGTGATGTGTTGGTATGTTGAAATGATGAAACGAGGCTTGTATTTATAGAGATTGTACAACCGTATCCGTAGACCGTATCCAAACCTCCAAATGCACAACCGTATCGCAAAGGCGAATAAAAATCACATTTTTATCACCCAAACGCACGATACGGCTGAGCTGGACCGTATACGGCTGAACTGGACCGTATACGGCTGTGCATAGGGTGAATACAGCTGAACTGGACCGTATACGGCTGTGCATGGGCCGTATACGGCCTGCACAGACCGTATACGGTCTAAGTCCAGCCGTATACGGCCTGGTTCAGCCGTATGATGGTTCCTCGGTTCTTCGTTTCTTCGTTCGGGCGTAACTTCTTTGTCGTTTATCTGTTTTGAGCGTTCTTTATATCCACGATTTCATATTTTCCTAACGAAGAAAATGACATAAGTTAGAGGTCACAATTCTTTGTGTAGCTCAAAAAGTGCTAGAACGAGTGAACGAGAATGCTCATCATCGTATTCGTTAGATTTATCGTGTTTTTCGACCATTTTAGATGACTTTTGAAACATTGTCTATATTTTGGCCCTTGTGACAAGTTTTAATGATAAAGTATCTATTTTGATTAGTTTCGTCACATATTTGGCTAAAAAGGTGAGATTAATGCACGCAAAAACATGACTTTTTGCGTGTTATCAAGTATCCCACACTTAGAACTTTGTTTGTTCTCAAGCAAACTCGTTTAAACATGGTTAAAGATAAGCAGTTAATGAAATATTTTGAGGCGGAACTTTTTTACTAAAGGGGGTGTTTTGGAAAAATGAAATATTTGTTCTTTGAAAAACAAGGTTTTGTAATCTTTGTGAGCATGCTTTTGATCTTTGATCTTAGATACATGACTAGGCGATCCTCTCAAGGTGGTCACTCCAATCACTCAAAGTGTTTAGGGTTTCCTATTCTAGTATTACCAATCATTCTGAACGCCAGTTATGTATCGTTTATCGTCATAGGCTTGATCGAGGATCAAATCGTTACCATTTTGGTGAGCGCGAAGACGATCTTGCCACAATCATTCTATGGGAAGTGATGTAGGGTTTTTGGGGTGAAGTGTTGGTGATGTGAGAGGGGGTTTTGTTGGTTTTTCATTGGTTTCTTTTTGGCGAAGTTTGGAATTTTTGGGAGGGTTGACGCCTTTTCCTTTTGGTGTTGCAGAAGGAGTCTTTTTCTCCAATTCATTTTCTTTTCTTCGAATTTTCTTTCTTGGGTTTTCTTCTTTGACGTCATATCCTTGTAGCTTCTTTTCTTTCATCTTTGGGGCTTACTATGAAGTTTGAGGGATGCTTTCGAGAAGGTAGGGATAACGTGTTTATTTATGGGCATATGGATGGGTTTAAGAATGAAGTGATTCGATCTCCTCTTTACTCACCGATCCGGATTTGAGATGCATCACAGGAGCAAGTTCTGATTCTAAACGCATACATCGGCAAACTCAAGAATCGAAAAATGAAGCATTAAAAATGAATGCTTTATATGGCTCAAGATACCTCACGAATCGAAAGTTGGTTTGTTGTGTGCCTAGTCATGCGATGCTCTTTATGGGATTACTAAACTAATTTTTCAAAGGAATTCATATTTCATTTATCCTTCTTCCCCAAAGTAAATCATTCTTCGTCTAAAATTTTTCATTTCCAACATATTTTTAACTCAATTTTGAAATATATTTTTTTTTTCGAGTTACTTTTTGGAGAAGGATGGTCTAAAGAGCAACGATTTTAGAATCAAGCATATACCATTATCCATTTCACAGTAGTTACTACTGCTATCCCACACTTAAGGGATTTTCTTTTATTTCCCTTCTTGAGATCCCTTCTTATTTTCATTTCTCAATCCTTTGATGATTTTTGAGTTTACTTTGGTGCCAATTTTTCACACCACATGACTCTCTATTTTTTCTATATAGATTAATAAAACGCACACGAGAAGTTTTAGTAAACATTATTTATGATTTTTGGAGTGAAAGCAAAAAGGAGTATCCAAATATCTCTTTTTTTTCAAAAATACTAAGATAAGTTTTCTGGTGGGTAGGGGAATAAGGGGTTTTAAAAAAAAATTTGGGTGAATGAAAGAAAGATAGGCTAAGGCTCAACAGGGTTTTCTAAGCGGATCATCAACACTAAAATTGAGTGTTGGAAGGGTTTTTGGCGTTAAAAGATATGTAAAAAGGGGTTTAAATCCTAAGGAATGTCAAGGTCCTCTAATCGTACCTATGTCACGTATGACACCTGTCAATGTGATCTCGAAATGTATACCTGGGGCAAGTTCTAATTCAGAAATGCGTGCACCGGTCACACACAACAAACGAACAGTGAAGCATTTAAAATGAATGCTTATAAGGCTCAACTTCCTCACCGCAAAAATGGGTTATATGTGTCCAGTCGTGCGATGCCCCTCTTAGATCCTCATCTTAATTGTTTAGAATCCGACATGATTTCGACCTTATATTTACCAACTTTTGAAATACTTGTAAAAAAAATCTGTATTCATTCTTGAAAAACTCATTGGTCAACTGAATGAGTGACAATTTCACTGTCGAAGTAAAACTGTTTAGGTTTTACTGAATGAGTGATAATTTCACTATCGAAGTTTTAACCAATTTGCTTTTATTGTGACTAGAAAGAGTTTAAATTTTTTGAAAATTTTGGCAAAATAAGGGTTTGAAAATTTATTTTGAGGAGTAGCATGTTTATAGATCAACTTAAACAGATATTTTGACGGACCAGAGATATACCGCTATCCCACACTTAGAAATAAACATTGTCCCCAATGTTTCTACACTACGTAGGGAGAAAATCCCACACTTAGGGTTTTGGTTTAGGAAAAATGTGAATTTAAAAGTTATAAGCGAGGGGGATCCCACACTTAGAGATTTAAGTGGTCAATAGGCATATCGAAGTTGTATTAAAGTAGGAAGAACGGGTTTAGGAGAGAAACTTCCCTACGGACAGTGGGCACTGGATGTAGGACCATATTCATGTAGGGTTGGTGTAAATAATTTGCTGGATTGTGAGGACCAGACTCTTTTCAAAGCTCATCCAATTCCTATGAAGATAAGGTCTGCAATGTCATAAAATACCATTCAGTTCAACAACATAATAGGTCTAATGAAAAATAAAGATAACTAAAGATAAAATAAGCTAGAAATCGTCTAGTAAATCATCCATGTCTGGATCAAATGCTGCAAGTGTGTTAGGATCTGGATCTGAAATGCGTGATAAGGCAGCAGTGTGATCAGACACCATGGGTGCATCAGTGGGATTCTGAGGTGGCTTAGAATGAGCAACAGCAGTGGGAGGAACAGTCTGTGGTGGGGCAGCTGGGAAGAAGGACAACGGTGTGAGAGCTGGCCTGGGACCCTGACCAAGCTGATACGGCTGGTCAGAGAGTTTCGGCAGTCCCATCGCTTCTCTGATCTCGGACTGAGAGCTACGCTGAATCGAAAGCTCACTGAGCATCGCCCAAGTCACTATCGGATCTGAAGTGGTAACTCCAAAATCAAAAAGTGGGGCAGATACAGGAGCAGCCTGAGCATGCTCATCAGTCGTGGTGGTCGTCTTCTTTCTTTTTCCTCTGCGGGTCCTCTTTTTCTGCTGTTTCTTAATAGCTTGTCCTAAGGTCTCAGCTAAAGCGTCCATCCTGAAACATAAAGATAAATAGGTAATGCTATAGTTTTAAAATGGGTATACAAATGCAAAATAATCAGATGACTTCGAGAAATGTTTGTTTATATGTTAAAGTTTTGCGAGGTCATCTGTTCATTCGTGTTTGTATACTATGAATAAAACTTATCTGATGTATATGTAGGAGTGTAGCATTGTCAGATACTTGGGTTATCCTGCATCGTTAGTTTAGGGATGATAATACTAAAGCAAAAATAACTAAAAAATAAAATAAGATAAGCAATGGGGTGCCTCCCAAGAGCGCTTGTTTAGAGAGTCTCTAGCTTGACTCCTTGTACCTACTAGTCGGCTCAAGGTGGTTCAAAGATATAGACTTCCTCACCAGGGGGGAAATCTTCGATTTAGTGCTTTAAGCGATGGCCATTGACTTTAAAATTACCGTCCGGGGCTTCTAGTTCGACTGCTCCGAAGGTAAAGACTTTTGATATAACAAATTGTCCGCTCTACCTTGATCTGAATTTGCCGGAGAATTTCTTGAAGCGCGAATTGAAGAGAAGAAATTTGTCTCCAGGCTTGAACTTAGAATATTTGTGTTTTGCATCATGAGTATTCTTTGTTCATTCTTTGAAGTGCAGAGAGCTATCATATTCTTGGTCTCTTAATTCGGCTAGTTTAATCAGTTGCATTTTCCGATGTGATCCAATTGCAGAAGGGTCTAAATTACAACCTCTTAGCGCCCAGTGAGCTTTATACTCCAACTCTATCGGCAGATGACACGCTTTTCCGTAGACTAGTCTGTAGGGCGTGGTTCCTAGTGGTGATTTATATGCGGTTCTGAACGCCCACAGAGCATCGTCTAATTTTTCAGCCCATCTTTCCCTATGATTAACCACGGTTCGTTCTAAAATCCTCTTGAGCGCTCGATTCGTCACTTCGGCTTGCCCATTCGTCTGCGGGTGGTAAGCCATAGAGGTCTTATAGGTGACACCATAATATTGTAATGTCCTCATAAACTGAGCATTACAGAAGTGCATGCCTCGATCACTAATGATCGCTTTTGGAGTACTGAAACGTGAGAAGAGCTGCTTTAAGAATTTTACTACTACTCGGGAATCATTTGTAGTAAATGCTTGGGCTTCGGCCCATCTGGAGACGTAGTCGACAGCAACCAGAATATACTCTTTCCCATATGATTTTGGGAATGGTCCCATAAAATCCAAGCCCCATATATCAAAGATCCCGCAAGCTTGGATGTTAGTAAGTGGCATTTCACTTCTCGATGAAATACTTCCAAACCTTTGGCAAGCATCACAGCGTTTCACCAAGTCGTGAGCGTCTCTGAATATAGTAGGCCAGTAGAAGCCAGAGTCATATACCTTTCTTGCAGTCATATTTGCTCCGTGATGTCCTCCAGTTGGTCCGTGATGACTTTGGTGAAGAATGTTCCTTGCCTCCTTCTCGTACGTGCATCTTCTGATGATTTGGTCCGGGCATACTTTGAATAAGTATGGATCGTCCCAATAGTAGTTCTTTACGTCTCTAAAGAATTTGCGCTTTCTAGAAGTGGGCAATCCTTTTGGCACAATTCCTCCAACCAGATAATTTGCGTAGTCTGCATACCAAGGGTTGTAAGTGAATTGAGATCCCTTTTGGTATCCTCCGATATTCATGAGTTGTTCTTCAGGAAACTGGTCTTGAATTTCTCTCTCATCAAGCTTTTCCATCGATGGATTTTCCAGTCGACTAAGATGATCTGCTGCGACATTCTCGGCTCCCTTTTTATCCTTGATTTCTATGTCAAATTCTTGGAGGAGGAGAATCCATCTAAGCAGTCTTGGCTTAGCGTCTTGCTTTTTGAAGAGATACTTCAAGGCTGAGTGATCTGTATAGACAATAGTTTTGGACAATATTAAATAAGAACGAAATTTATCAAAAGCGAATACTACCACAAGAAGCTCTTTCTCTGTCGTGGTGTAATTCTCTTGTGCATCAGTGAGTGTCTTGCTGGCGTAGTAGATTGGCTGAAACTGCTTCTCCTTCCTTTGCCCTAAGACAGCTCCAACAACGAAGTCACTAGCATCGCACATGATTTCAAACGGAAGGCTCCAATCGGGGGCGACCATGATCGATGCATGTGTGAGCTGATCTTTTAAAATGTTGAAAGCTTTAAGACAGTCATCTGAAAAGACAAACGGAGTGTCCTTCTCGAGAAGGTGCGTCATAGGTCGAGAAATCTTAGAGAAATCCTTGATAAAGCGACGGTAGAATCCGGCGTGACCTAGAAAACTACGAATGGCTTTAACAGAAGTAGGTGGCGGAAGTTTGGCAATAGTCTCAACTTTGGCTTTGTCAACTTCGATTCCAGATTTTGATATTCGATGTCCTAAAACTATTCCTTCCTTCACCATAAAGTGGCACTTTTCCCAGTTTAAGACAAGATTTGATTCTTCGCATCGGGTTAGCATCCTTTCAAGGTTGGAAAGACAAGATGTGAAGGAATCACCGAAGACAGAGAAGTCGTCCATGAATACCTCCATACACTGTTCAATCATGTCATGGAATATTGCCACCATACACCTTTGGAATGTTGCAAGCGCATTGCATAAACCGAATGGCATGCGGCGGTAGGCGAATGTACCATATGGGCATGTGAATGTCGTCTTTTCCTGGTCCTTTGGATCGAGAGGAATTTGAAAATAGCCGGAGAAACCATCGAGGAAGCAGGATATTCATTCCCCGATAATCTTTCCAACATCTGGTCGATGAACGACAGAGGGAAGTGATCTTTCCGAGTGGCTTCATTTAATTTCCGGTAGTCGATACACACCCTCCAGCCGGTGATGGTTCGTGTAGGAATCAAATCATTATTTTCGTTAGCGATAACCGTCATTCCTCCTTTCTTTGGGACAACCTGAACTGGGCTGACCCATGGGGAATCTGAGATAGGATAGATCAAACCAGCATCCAAGAGTTTGATAACCTCTTTCTTGACCACGTCTTGAATCTTCGGGTTTACTCTCCTTTGTCTCTGTATGGAAGGTTTGAAGTTGTTTTCCATGAGTATCTTGTGCGTGCAGTAGTTTGGACTGATCCCTTGTATATTAGAAATCTTCCATGCAATCGCCTTCTTATGTGACTTCAAGACCAGGATAAGTCTTGCTTTCTCTTTTGGTGAAAGACCTTTGGCAATTATGACGGGTAGGTGTGAGGTTCCTTCAAGAAAAGCATATTCCAAGTGAGAGGGTAATTCCTTCAGCTCCAATTCTGGTGGTTCTTCGATAGAGGGTTTCATTCGAGCGATCTCGTCTCTTTGTAACTCGTCATACTCCTTTTGGAACTCTAATTCTTCTGAAGATGAGTCGGCTGTAGTGGCTGATGCTATTTCTACTAGTTCTGTCTCATTGGAAAGCGCGTTGTTAAGACCTGAGCCACTGCCAGATTTGCTCAGAATACAAGTGTTTTGCCACTGCTAGCATTGAACCACTGTTAGTTAGTTTTGTATTGACAGTACCACTGTTGGTTATAATTAGTCTAACAGTGCCACTGTTAGTATAAGTGTATTGTGTATATAAGTGTTTAACCACTGTTGGTTATATAAGGGTACAACCCCTGTTAGTATATAGCTCAACCACTGCTAGTTGTCGGTTAGAGATAATTATGGAATAGATATGATTTCCATATTAGTTTGATTCTGTAAAGGACTCTATATGTTATAAATAGAGATCCTGTAGAATACTGGATTAGATGAGTTTTCTAGTTATTAGCTTCAAGGTTGTAAACCCTAGCACAATTTGTGTGTTCGTATTATTTGATAATAATATTGAAGCTTTTGATTAATTCTGTGTTCTAAGTTTATTCTTCAAGTTATTAATAAACTATTCCGCAAGCTTATTAATAATCAATCAAAGTAATACATATTAAGATCCATACTGGGATCAACAAGTGGTATCAGAGCTAGATATTGCTTTGATCTTGAAGAATTTGTTTGAAGGTTCAAACTGTTTGTTTGAAGAATTAAGATGTCTACTGAAACAATGGAAGGAATACAGGCTACCAAGATTCCTATGCTCAAACCAGATGAGTTTGAGTTATGGCAGACAAGAATAAGGCAGTATATGCTTCTCACAGATTATATGATGTGGGAGGTGGTTATCAATGGACCAAACTATCCAAAAGGTCCAGATGGTGAAAACCTAGCAAGACCACCACCCAAAACAGATGCTGAGAGAAAAGAAAGAGCTACAGAATGGAAAGCATTAAGTACTCTACTTTTGTCCATTCCCAATGAGTATCAGAAGAAGTTTGATAAATGTGTAGATGCAAAAGTACTCATGGAAGCTATTGTTACCAGATTTGGAGGGAATGACAATACAAAGAAGAACAAGAGGTCTCTTCTCAAACAACAGTTTGAGAACTTTGCTGGAGTTAAGTCAGAAACTTTAACTCAAACCTTTGACAGGTTTCAAAAGCTGGTAGGAGATCTTGAAAATCATAATGTTAAGATTGACAAGGATGATCTTAATAGGAAATTTTTAAGATCACTTGGTACTGAATGGAACATGTACACAGTGGGTCTTAGGCAAAGTACAGATCTTGATCAAAAGGAGATTGAGGATCTGTACAATGATCTAAGAAACTTTGAGCCTGAGGTTGTAGCTATGAAACAGTCCAATGGGATCTCTAACAATGCTGCTTTTGTTTCTGTTGGTGATACTGGAAGCAATAGCATATCTGGTGCCAATGATAATGTGCTAGAAGCATTCTTTGCTAGCCACATAAATTCATCTTTAACCACAGAAGATTTAGAACAGGTGAATGAAGAAGACCTTGAGGAGATGGATTTAAGATGGCAAATGGCTATGATAACCATAAGAGCTAAAAGGTTTATGCAAAGATCTGGTAACAGAAACTTTACATTCAAGAGAGATGGTGTAGCAGGGTTTGACAAGAGTAAGGTGGAGTGCTTTAATTGTCACAAGATGGGTCACTTTGCTAGAGAATGCAGGAACACCAAGGAAGGAGGTTCAATGAATACTGCTAATGGAATTGTGAGGAATAATTCTGGTCCTCAGAGAAGGATGGTACCTGTACAGAACACCACTTCAGACTCATTGGTTGCACAGGATGGAATGGGAGGATTTGATTGGAGTGATCAAGAAGAGCTTGTGATGAATAATCAAGCTTTGATGGCTGTCACAGAAGAATCAGATTCTTCAGATATTCCACATGAGGTACAAGTTAAATTATGTTCTCCTGAATGCAAGAAAATGGTTAAGTTTTATAGGGATCATAATGTGGTTGTGTGCAATGAGTTAAAAGCATCTGAGATAAAAAGTCAACATGCAACTTTAGCTATTGAAAATTTGGAAACACAAATTAAAGCTTTTGAAAAAAATGAATCACAATTTCAGTTAGATATTAAATATCTAAATTGGGAAAAGAAAGCTTTACAAACAAAAGTTGATATGCTAAGTGCCAAGTTGGCTGAGGCAATTTCTGATAAAGAGTCAATTAAGCTGAAAGTTGATGAATTAGAAAATGCTTCAAAAGGTGTTCAAAACTTAATCAAGTCTCAAATTCATGATAAATTAAAAACTGGATTAGGATACAATCTTAATGCTGTTCCCCCACCTTATAATCATACTTACTTTCCATCTAAAATTGAGTTTGACTTAGGACAACTTAAGAAAAGTGTGTCAGAAGAGATTATTAAGGTAGATCCAGTAGTTAATTGTGATGATAATGTAGATTTTGATAAAGTAGACATATCTGATTGGACTGAGGAAGATGAGAATGATAGTGATAGTTCCTCTAGTGCAAAGTCTGTGAATGAGAGCAACAAGTCTATTACTGGTCTTGTCTCAGAACTTAAGAGTGATAAACTATTAGAAGGCAAGAGGATGTTCATAGAGAAATCTAAAGAACAGATTGCACAGAAGAATAGGATTAAAAAGTCTAGAATCACTCTAGGATCTGTGTCAAACATCAAAGCTGAATGTAGTAAGTGTGCTTGCAAACATGATGAAAATTCTGTAAATAGAATGATCAAACCTACACCTAGAGGGAATCAGAGGAATTGGAATCAATTAGTCTCACAAAGACTGGGTAATGGGTTTGAATGTGTAAAAAGAAAATCATGTTTTATCTGTGGTAAGTATAACCATCTTCAACTAGACTGCTATCACAATCCTAAAAATAATAGGAACAGTGGTACAAGTCAAGTACTGAGAAATAAGCCTAACAGAGGCAATGCTTCAGCCACTGTTAATACTGCAGCAGTGCCACTGTCAAAGGCTAACAGAGGCAGAACACCAACAGGGGAAGGTTTGAATACTGTCAGGCATGGTACCTCTGCTAGTATTAAACATTTGAATAAAATGTGTATACCAAGTAAAGCTACCACTGCTAGGGTAATAAACACTAACATAAAAGTGACCACTGTCAGACCAATAACTACTGTTAGGTCTAAAACAGATTGTTTTTGGAGATATAAGAATGCATATACATCAAAAGTATTCAAAACCAATGAAGCATTGAGATCAATCACCTTTAAGAGGGTTGATATCAAAAATGCTAAAGGGAAACCCAAAGCCAGATTGGTTTGGGTTCCCAAGAGAAACTAATTATTTCTCTTTTGATATGTGCAGAGCAAGCCAAGCTTATGGCATATTGATTCAGGATGCTCAAGGCACATGACTGGAGATAGGGAGAAACTGCAGGATTTTAAAGAATTTGAAGGAGGAGATGTGGCATGACTGGAGATAGGCACATGACTGTGATTTGGCAGTAACCCTAGAGGAGGAAAAATCACAGGTAAAGGCAAGGTAAAATGCAGTAAGCTCACTTTCAATGATGTTTATTATGTTGAGCAATTGAGATATAATTTGCTTAGTGTGAGTCAAATCACAGATAAGCAAAATCCTGTTTATTTCACTAACACAGAATGCATTATTCTTTCTGAACAACTCAAAATTCCTGAAGACAAAATTTTAATGAGAGTTCCAAGAAAGAACAATGTATACTGTAGTGATTTAAACAAGATGGACTCTCAAAATGCAAACTGTTTTATATCTAAAGCTACTGTTTCTGAATCTGATTTATGGCATAGGAGGATGTGTCACTTGAATTATAAGACCATGAATAAACTTGTTAAGGATAGGCTAGTGAGAGGCTTACCTGAAAAGTTATTTGAATGTAGTGACCATTGTGTAGCTTGTCTCAAAGGCAAGCAACACAAGACTTCTTATAAGTCCAAGCTTGTTAATACCAATACCACTCACCTACACCTGTTACATATGGATTTATTTGGCCCTACCAATGTAGCTAGTCAAGGGAAGAAATCTTACTGCTTGGTGATAACTGATGACTATTCTAGGATGAGTTGGGTATTCTTTCTTAGGACAAAAGATGAGACAAGTGAAACACTTAGATCTTTCATAACTAGGATTGAAAATTCAACTAATCAAAAGGTTAAGATCATCAGATGTGATAATGGGACAGAATTTAAGAATTGTGAGATGAATAAATTCTGTGATGAGAAAGGTATAGAAAGACAGTTTAGTGCACCTAGGACTCCACAACAAAATGGAGTAGCTGAAAGGAGGAATAGGACACTAATTGAAGCTGCTAGGAGCATGTTAGCAGATGCTAAACTTCCAATGTCCTTTTGGGCAGAAGCAGTTAGCACTGCTTGTTATGTTTTGAATAGGATCTTGATAGTCAAACCTCATAACAAGACACCCTATGAGTTATTCTTTAAGAGAAAACCTTTGGTTAACTTCTTAAAACCATTTGAATGTCCTTGTACTGTTTTAAATACCAGAGATCACCTAGGTAAATTTCAAAGTAAGGTGGATGAGGCTGTTTTTGTTGGATACTCTATTCAAAGCAAGGCTTATAGAGTATTTAACAAAAGGACTAGGATTATTGAGGAGACCATGAATGTGACTTTTAATGAACATACATTAAATGTAGAAGGAACAGGTCCAGATGTGTTGTTTGATATTGATGCACTAACTCATGCTTTTAGATATCCAGATGTATCTACTAGTGCAGGTACTAGTGCAGGTGATGGTGCACATGATCAGAGCAACTCCAGTCAATCTAAAAAGAATGGTTTGGAATATGTCTTATTTCCAAACTGGACTCCAGATCCACCAGCAGTTTTCCAAAAGGATCAAACAGAATCTGAAGAATCAAATCCTGCACCAAATGGATCAGATGTAGAGAATGATTCAGATGAAGAGCAGATATCTCCAAAGGGATTTTCACCATTTCAAGTCTTGGAAAGGAATTCTCTATCAGATTCTGAAACAACTCCACAGGTTGAAAAAGAAAGACAGGAAAGAGATTCTTTTTCTGAATCAGACATGGATGATTTTGTGGGTCAGAATTTGGAAAGGGAATTGCTTGATACATCCA
This sequence comes from Pseudognaphalium luteoalbum, assembly GCA_963422505.1. Taxonomy (NCBI): domain Eukaryota; kingdom Viridiplantae; phylum Streptophyta; class Magnoliopsida; order Asterales; family Asteraceae; genus Pseudognaphalium; species Pseudognaphalium luteoalbum. The sequence goes on from OY730193.1 coordinate 62,921,030, forward strand.
CATCTAAATATCTGGTTCATAAAGATCATTCCTTGGATCTGGTGATTGGTGATATTAGTACTCCTGTGGTGACAAGACAGCAGTTAAAGGTAAGAGAAGAAGACTTACATACTTCACTATATGTTTGTTTTCTTTCTCAGATGGAACCAAAGAAAGCAGTGGAAGCTCTCAAGGATCATAGTTGGATTGAAGCTATGCAAGAAGAGTTATTGCAATTCAAACTACAAGATGTTTGGGATTTGGTAGATTTACCAAAAGGAAAGAAGGCTATAGGCACCAAGTGGATCTTTAAGAATAAGAGGGATGAAAGAGGGATAGTTATCAAGAATAAAGCCAGGTTGGTTGCTCAAGGATATACACAGGAAGAAGGCATTGATTATGATGATGTCTTTGCTCCAGTTGCTAGGATAGAAGCTATTAGGTTATTTTTAGCTTTTGCATCTTATCAGGGTTTCAAGGTTTATCAAATGGATGTGAAGAGTGCTTTTCTTCATGGGTTGATTGATGATGAGGTATATGTATGTCAACCTCCAGGTTTTGAAGATCCAACATTTCCAGATAAAGTGTGCAGATTGAAGAAAGCTTTGTATGGTTTACATCAAGCACCAAGAGCATGGTATGACACTCTATCTGAGTATCTTCTCAAGAATGGCTTTAAAAGAGGTACTATTGACAAGACTTTGTTTATCAAGAGAATTCAGAAAGATATTCTGCTGGTACAAGTCTATGTTGATGATATCATCTTTGGATCTACAAGTGATTATTTGTGTAAAGATTTTGAGGTGCTAATGCATAAGAAGTTTAAAATGAGTTCAATGGGAGAACTCACCTTCTTTCTAGGACTACAGGTTAAACAGAAGTCAGATGGAATCTTCATTAACCAAGGGAAATATGTGAAAGATATCTTAACTAAATTTGGTTATCAAGATGTGAAGATAGCTAGCACTCCCATGGAGACACACAAACATCTTCATTCTGATCCTGAGGGGGAGGAAGTAGATGTGCATTTATATAGGTCCATGATTGGTTCTTTGATGTATTTAACTGCATCTAGACCTGACATTATGTTTGCAGTGTGTCTTTGTGCTAGGTATCAAACAAATCCAAAGCAGTCACATATGTATGCTGTGAAAAGAATCTTTAGATATTTAAAGGGTCAACCAGCTTTGGGACTTTGGTATGCTAAAGGATCAGATTTTGAGCTCAAAGCTTTCACAGATAGTGACTATGGAGGGGAAAACATGGATAGGAAATCAACAAGTGGAGGATGTCAATTTCTTGGAAATAGGTTGGTGTCATGGCAATGTAAGAAGCAGACCACAGTTTCCACATCTACAGCAGAAGCAGAGTATGTTGCAGCATCTAGTTGTTGTGCACAGGTACTCTGGATTCAGAATCAAATGATGGACTATGGTTTGACTTTCATGAACACTCCTATTTATATTGATAATACTTCTGCTATTAGTATCATACAAAATCCTGTTAAGCATTCAAAAACCAAACACATTGAAATCCGATATCATTTTATAAGAGATTGTTATGATAAAAGATTGATTCATATTTTCAAAATTCATACTGATAATCAACTTGCAGATCTTTTTACCAAAGCATTTGATGTAGGAAGGTTTACATTTTTGATAACTAATATTGGTATGATCAATCTCACTTAAGTGTTTTGGTCAGGATTTGATACTAACAGAGGTGAAGAATATAGTGACAGGGTTAAGTATTACCACTGTTAGCTTCTTCATGATAATAGTTGGTTCCACTGTTAGTTTATCTATACCACTGTCAGTATATTTTCAACCTCTGTTGTATATGTTGTTTATTTAACCCCTGCTAGGTTGTTTTTAGCTGCATTTTACAGGTTTCAGCCACTGTCAAGAGACATTAATGGAGCTGGAATTTAATGTTTATTTGTTTTGTGTTTGAAAAAAAAAAAAAAAAAAAAAAAAAAAAAAAAAAAAAAAAAAAAAAAAAATGAAGTATTTTGCCCCTGTTAGTTCTAGTGTACCCCTGCTAAGGCTGTTACCTCTGTTGGTTTGATGCGGAGTCAATGTTGAAGTTTGACCAAGTGAAGTAACCACTGTTAGTGTTATGTGTTGGTTGTGCCACTGTTGGTGCATAACTAACAGTGCCACTGTTAGTTATTTTCACTAGGGCTTGGCGCTGTCAACATATAAATATCTAAACACTTCACTTTTTCAATTACGCTTTCAAAATTTCTTCATCTTCTCTACAAATCATTCGTACTGTGTATTCGATCAATTGTTGTTCTTTCATTTTTTTTACAAATGGCTTCATCATCTTCTTCTGATAATGATTGTTCGACTCTGAGTGTTCATTCTGAACACAATATGAGGGCTTTCTTGAATAAAGAAATAGCAGATGATTACTTTCACCCTATTATCGATTTCTTGCGTAATTGTCCAGTGTCTTATGCTCTTACTATTGCTCCTCGTTTGAGTCGATCACACATCCAGGAATTCTGGAAGAATGCTAAAGAAGGCACTGTCAATGGCATTTCTCACATTCACTCAACTGTTCAAGGGAATAGAGTAATGATTACTGAGATTGTTTTGAGAGAACTTCTACAGTTCAATGATGAAGGAGGAGTTATGGAATTGTCACGAGCAGATCTTTTTCAAGGAATCAATGCTATGGGATATGAGGGTACAGGAAAGACAAGATCAGAATATACTTTCTTGAAGTCTTGGTTTTGTCCACAATGGAAGTTCTATATTCATACTTTCCTGGTATGTTTATCTCAGAAAAGAACTAGTTTTAATGAATTTAGTTCTAGTATTGCATATCCTATAATCTGCTTGGCACAGGGTATTAAGTTTAATATGTCTAGGTTTATCTTAGATAATATGATTAGGAATGTAAAGGGTGATACATTCATAATGTATCCTAGGTTTGTTCAACTTTTGTTGAATAAACAATTGCCAAATCTGCCAGCAGATAAAAGTGTCATAGTTAGTTCTACTTTGTCTGTAAAAACTATTAAAGCTATGTACCAGTATCAAAACACTTTTTCAAAGAAGGAAACTGCATTGTTTTCTACTATGTTAGTTACTCCTTCTGCTACTGGTGATGTATTACCAACATCACTTGGACCAATTGATGACAGAACAACCACACCAGTTGTTTCTGAACACACATCAAGAGGTGGCACCACAAAAAGAAAACAAGGGACCAAACAAACTACCCACTCCAAAGCTAAGAAATCCAAGAAAGCTACACAGGCTGTGAAGATTCCTGTTTCTTCACAGTCTCAGTCACAGGAAATCTTACAACAGGTGAACATATTTGATGAAAATGTTCATTCTGGAAGGGCTGCCACTACTGTTTCTAGCCCACTGGCAGGACAGGACAGTGGTAACATTACTCAGACCCAACCAGAGGCAACTTCTAATGCTGAACCTAAGGGTAATGATGCAGGTGAAGGTCCCAGTACCATGTATCAAGGGGCATCTGAGCAAGTGCCAGATGTAGTCAATGATTCTTCTAGGAGGTTACACTCTAATGTTGATGAGACTAGTAATGAAACTGAGGAATTGACGATTGATGATCTGGCACATGATGTTCTAATGATCTGGGAGAAATTTGTGAAGGAGAGAGAATTGAGAAGAGCACAACAAGTACAATTGGCTGCTCAGGATGATTTACTGCAAAGGCAGCAACAGGAGATTGCAGATTTGAGAGCTAGACTAGCTGTGGTAGAAGATGTAGTCACACAAGTCTTGCAACCTGCTGCAGCTTTAAAGCAATCTTCAAGCAAGGGGGAGAAAAATGATGAAAATCAAGGGAGAGATAATATGCCTGAAGATAGGAAAGATAATGATGATGAAATGGGTGAAGCTGGTGATGCAAATATTAGTGATGCAAATATTGGTGATGAGAATATTGGTGATGATATGCAGAGTACTGAGGTAATGGAGGATGCGCTTGATGTTCCTGTGGATGATTATATTGTGAATGAAGGAATGGATGATGGTGAAAAGCAGTTGGTAGTATTAGTACCCAAAGAGTCAGAACCTGTTGTGGTGGATGACAAGGTGTTTCCAATTGACAGCAGTTTAAGCTACAAGGAAGCAGTGGATATTTTTGTGAGGGATGTTAAGAGCAGAACATTAAGTGTGAATGTTAAGGGAAAAGATATAGGGATGACCTATGGTAGGAAAAAGTCAATAGCAAAGAAAAGAAAATCAAAGAAAACTACCTCTGTCAGCATTATACCCACTGCTAGTACCACTGCTAGTAATATATCAACCACTGCTGGAGATATTACCACTGTTAGTATTCCAGTAGTAACCACTGTCAATACACCTATAACCACTGTCAGTTCTATATCAACCACTGCTATTACTACACCTTCAACCACTGTCACAAGAACCATTTTACCATCTGTTATCATTAGAGAACCATCTTCACCAACCAAACCTAAGTCTGATGTTCCAAAGATTGATTCCAAAGACAAAGGTAAGGGCAAATTGGTAGAGGAAGAAAAGAAAAAGAAGGTGGTAGAACCTCAGATTGATTTGATTGAGGCAAGGAGAGCTCAGGAGGAGCATGATGAGAGGATGTTGAGAAGGGCTGTTGAGTCCAGAAGGAATGAGGGTCATGATGTTGATGTTGTGTTGGAGGATATGAGTGTAGTGACTTTATCTCAAAGAGCTGCAAAAATGTTAAATGATATGGCTACAAAAGGGAAAGGGATAACTGCACAACAAATTCATAAGATGATCAACAAGAAGGAAGATAAGGATGAGTTGAGCCCAGGGTTTGCCATGTTGAAACAAGCAAATGAAGAAAGGGCTAGAAAGAAAAGGCAGGCAGAGCTAGAAAAGAAAAGAAATAAACCTCCAACTGCTGCTCAGAGGAAAAAGGATTTAATTAAAATTCTTGGTGGAAGGTATGCACCTAGAAGTATTTTAGAAGGATGGGAGTTGGATAGATTGGAGAAGGCCTATGCTAGACATCAAAATGAGGGTCTGGTTGATTTTGAACAAAAGCTTATAAAAGATAAATTTATTGAGAAGAAGCTTTCTGAAGATAGGAAAAAGATTGAAAAGCAGGTTAGGATGGAGGAACAGGAAAGAATTGAAAGAGAAGAGCAAGAACAGATAGAAGCTAAAGAAAGAGAATTAAAAAGGCTTTCTGATAAGAATCTTAAGATTAGATGGGATGGAGTTCTTGCTAATGATAGTTTGATACCTGATCTGGAAAAAGATCTTACAGAGTTGAGAAAGTATATCAAAGAAGTGAATGATAATAAAGAAAATATTCATATTCATCATGATAGGTCTTCAAAGATAGTTCAATGGGAAGGACTGAGGTCAGAGATTGATGATGTTATTAAAGAGCAGATCAAACTTGTGAGAGAGGATGGGAGTGAGCAATATCTATCATCTGTGGTTGATGTGATCAGAAAAGTGAATAGGTTAGATATTGTGGATTTGTATGAGCTAAACAGTCAGATGAACAGGCAAGCATCTATGGTGATAATGGAAAGAGATTTGGGCAGTTGTTTGAATATGATGTTTGAGCCTGAACCATTCACAAAATTGTTTTTGAACTGTATTGAACATGTGCTAAATTGGAGGCATTTTGTTAGAGCTGGGATACACATGATTATGTTTAGAGATGGAGCTACAATTTTCATGTTTGATGACAGACAATATGTCTTGGGAACTCAGATTTTGAGGAATGTGCTTGCTTCAAGATTAAGAGTTACTGTGGTCTCAGAAGGTGCTTTCAATGCTTTGTATATGGTTGTAAATCAGTTTCATAAGAGAATGGAATTGGAAAGGATAAGAGAGGAGGAGAAGAGAAGAAAACAGAATCAAGCTTTGAATGATGAGAAGAAAGATGAAGAAACTTGAGTCATTACTGAGAATGATCAAGTTTAGGGGGAGATTGTTAAGACCTGAGCCACTGCCAGATTTGCTCAGAATACAAGTGTTTTGCCACTGCTAGCATTGAACCACTGTTAGTTAGTTTTGTATTGACAGTACCACTGTTGGTTATAATTAGTCTAACAGTGCCACTGTTAGTATAAGTGTATTGTGTATATAAGTGTTTAACCACTGTTGGTTATATAAGGGTACAACCCCTGTTAGTATATAGCTCAACCACTGCTAGTTGTCGGTTAGAGATAATTATGGAATAGATATGATTTCCATATTAGTTTGATTCTGTAAAGGACTCTATATGTTATAAATAGAGATCCTGTAGAATACTGGATTAGATGAGTTTTCTAGTTATTAGCTTCAAGGTTGTAAACCCTAGCACAATTTGTGTGTTCGTATTATTTGATAATAATATTGAAGCTTTTGATTAATTCTGTGTTCTAAGTTTATTCTTCAAGTTATTAATAAACTATTCCGCAAGCTTATTAATAATCAATCAAAGTAATACATATTAAGATCCATACTGGGATCAACACGCGTTCTTCTTTAACTCGTATTTGCAGGTAGATGATGAAGAGGTCGCATTATCCTCAGTGATGATGACATCATTGGTGAGTGCGAACTTTTGAAGTTGAGCTTTAGAAGAAGTACTTATGGTGATTTCTGGATTTGATTTCTCACAACCTTCAGATAGTTGTGGTAAAGTACCGGAATCCATCTCCTCGAAAGATTTGAGAATTTCAGCTACAGACGGAGATGATTCGGGTATCGGAAAAAACTGATTTCTTCTTAAAAGTGGGATAGGGATGCCTTCGCCTAAAGGAACAGCAACAACTGAGTTGTTCGTGGAAGAGTAGTTAGGCGGTGCTAAAGGATTCTTCATTTTAGGTAAAGGAAATAGCAGCTCTCCGGAAGGTGCTGATTTGTCGGAGATAGCCGAGCAGAGTCCGATGTTGTCCGGGCAAAGTCTTCTTTTGGTAATGACAGTGCTGGAGAAAGGTTCGTAACTGCTGACTGCTAGAATCTCCTGCATGGCATCCACAAAACCAAGATCTTCTCCCATAGGGTGCTTCATCAACTTATCGATATTAAAGGTGACTTCCTCCGCTCCGACCCTCAGTTTTAAAGATTTTTCGTTTACATCTATCACAGCATTGGTAGTGTTTAGGAAAGGTCTACCAAGGATGAGGGGAACGTGGGCATCTTCCTCAATATCCATAATGACAAAGTCATGCGAGAAGATAAATTTACCGACTCGGACCATTATATCTTCAGCAATTCCTCGAGGGAGTTTAACTGATCTATCAGCTAATTGGATGGTCATTTGAGTTGGTAGCAGTTCACCTAATCCTAGTTTCTTATAGAGAGAGTAAGGCATAAGATTGACACTAGCTCCTAGGTCAGCTAAGGCGTTACTAACTTGGATATTTTGAAGAAAACAGGGAATAGTGAAACGGCCAGTATCTCCTAGTTTGGGTGGAAGGCCATGTAACATGATTGCTGAGCATTCAGCATCTAAGGGTAAACTAACTATTTGTCTCAATTTTTCCTTATTTGAAATGAGTTCTTTGAAAAACTTAGCACAGCTAGGCATCTCTACTAAAGCGTCTAATAGTCTAACATTTAAGTGCAGGTTTTTAAACATTTCTAGATATTTCCCAAATTGTGCTTCCTGTTTCTCTTTCTTAAGCCTACCAGGGAAGGGTATCCTAGTTCGTGGAATGATTTCTGGGGCTTTAGGTGATACTGGATCTGGTGCAGTGACAGGGGTGTCACTAGGCACTGGATCAGTGGTCGGTTCAGAGATAGGAAGTTGATTTGAAGAATTATCTGAAGACTTCTCATTTCTGGTTTCTTTACCTCCTCTAGTGATGACCATGATTCCTCCTTGGTTCTCAACTTTTAAAAATAGTTGTTTAAGACTAACTTCCAGGTTTTTGATCAAATCTTCTGATATTTTAAGTAAAGCATCAATTTTATCTTGAAAATCTATTACTTGTTTATTTATGTTCATTTGATCAACCATGAAATTAGTCAAAGTTTCATTATAGTGTTGTTGAGAATTTACGGGAGAATCTGACATATTAGAGGATAAAGGTTGCAGAAACTGAGTATGTGGGTTATTGGTTGGCCGCTGAATGAAAGGTTTAGAATGAAAGTTCGATTCAGGGTTTTTAACAGTAGTGACAAGAATTTCTTCCGTACCTTTACAAGGTTGAGGTGTAGAAGATTGAAGATCCTTGAAGACTCTGGAGAGATTGTCCACTTGAGCTTGCAGAGCTTCAAAGGATAGGCTTGAAGTACTAGTTACTTCCTTAGCCGATTCGCCAAACTCCCAGTCATGTTGATGCATTGCTATCGTCTCAACTAGCTCCCAGGCTTCTTCAGAAGTATGTGACATGAAATTTCCTTGAGAAGCAGTATCGAGGGTTGACTTGTGCTGAGGAGTCAGACCATTGTAGAATATGCAGATTAGGTTCGTCTTACCCATTTGATGATTCAGACATCTGTTAAGCATCTTCTTAAATCATTCCCATGCTAGATAGAATGACTCATTGGTTTCCTGTCGGAAACTAACAATATCATCCTTGAGCTTGGTTTGTTTGGAAAGAGGGAAAAACTTAGCCATAAACTTAGTAGCCAACTCTTCCCAAGTATGAATCGAATTGGGTTCGAGTTCATCAAACCAGGTTCGAGCACGCGAAGATAAAGAATAGGGAAAAATATATAGTCGGGAGACTTCTCTCGAAATCCCTGATTGCTCACAGGAATCAGAAAGATTGATGAATCTATCCAAATGTGAATTTGGATCATCGAGCGGAAAACCGTGAAATTGGCAGAAGGTTTTGAGTAACTTGAAAATGCTAGGCTTAATTTCGAAGTTTTCGTCGGGTAGCACGATAGGTCCTCCTCTTCCCTCCAGTAGTGGTACACAGGTTGAGGCGAGAGTAATACGATTCGTCATAGCTGATGAAGTTCGGGTTTGGTAGAAAAGAGAGTTTTGGAAAGGAAAGAACAGAAAAGGAACTTTCGGATGATATTGATCTTCCGAAAGGATCGCTAAATAACTAAGACAACTAAATTCCTAAATCGGTCGTTGTAGTCCCCGGCAGCGGCGCCAAAAACTTGATCGCGCCCAAACGGTCAGTGCGGTTCTCACCCCGTCGTCGGACCATCCGTCGAGACGCGGATCAGCGGAGTTGTTTTAAAAATTTATTTTATGCTGGGCCTAAGTATACTAAAGCTATGGATAAGTATATCGATAGGTATGACCTAGGGTCGTTCTTCAAAGTACAACGGGCATGGGATCTAGGACCTTAGTTATCTATGGAAATTTAGCTGGGGTTTTAAAAGAGATTTTGGTTTGTTTTGTTTTTAACTAACTACTAATTATCTAAAATTAAACTAAATTAAAGTAAAATGGAGTGGAGGTGGCAACGAGAACTTATAGGTGAAGCGAGTGTTTACTATGATAATTACTCATGCTATTTAGAGGTAGTTAATGAGATAAAGCCTTAGTTAAGATGACATTAATATTTCCTAATGAGCCATAACTACTAGCCTATTATCTATCTAACGTAGAGTTGTCCGCAATCAGATAAATAATATGTCACATGGATAACAGTTATGGAATGTAAACTACACCGGAAGTTGTCCCAAATGTAGCAACCAATTTAAACAACAACCATCCTCGAGTCTTGTCCCCCAATCTCGGACATTTGAGATATCCGAATCATGGCATGAATTGTTGAATAAACAAAAACATGAACAGGGGTTTCCTACCGGGACAAGTTGGGATGGCCTGGTCTAACGGCTGATTAAATTGTTCATCATTATTCCATATAAATCATTTTAACTATTCTATGCATGTTAAACTGGCACATGCAATTGATAAATATTCGAAAACCTAATCATATAACTAATCAGCATAACAGATACTAGCATGCAAACCCTAAGTAACAATCAAACAAGAACATGCAGAAAGGCAGCATAGCAGGGATCAATTTATGCAGAGTGACGGGGTACGTGGTTAAGTCACAAGTGTCCCGAAAGTTCTCTCTAAGACACTTGTTAAATGGCCTGAATCTAATCTATCTCTAATCCTACGCTACATGTCTCCCTCCGGTAATATTTCAACAAGGAGAACACCGGCCATGTCGAGTTCAACGATCATCAGACACAGAATAATTAGTGGCATACAACTAGCAATAAGCCTAGAAGGATGTTACTAACCACAGCATAAGTTGGATAGATAAGCATTTGAGATTCAATTCATAGATTCAAATATAATTCAACAGCATACAAACAGAGTAACAGCATGATTTAAGTATAACTACCCTAGCATGGCAACTATCATAGCAAACACAGATTTGTCTAGCTAAGCATGGCAATAATCCTAGCAAGTAATTCTAAACAAGTATAGCAATAGCACAACATTATTTAAAATAACAAGATAGAGATTATAATAAAACCTGACAAAGCTTTATTACAAATCGTGCGACACCGCAGTCTCGAAGCACCTCTGTTACAATTAAGCTACTAATCTACCTGCTTAACTAATCTAATTAACTAACTAACTAATTTAGAGAGAGAGTAGTGAGAGAAAGTATGAAAAATGAGAAGGTGTGTGATGTGTTGGTATGTTGAAATGATGAAATGAGGCTTGTATTTATAGAGATCGCACAACCGTATCCGTAGATCGTATCCAAACCTCCAAACGCACAACCGTATCGCAAAGGCGAATAAAAATCACATTTTTATCACCCAAACGCACGATACGGCTGAGCTGGACCGTATACGGCTGAACTGGACCGTATACGGCTGTGCATAGGGTGAATACGGCTGAACTGGACCGTATACGGCTGTGCATGGGCCGTATATGGCCTGCACAGACCGTATACGGTCTAGGTCCAGCCGTATATGGCCTGGACCAGCCGTATACGGCCTGGTTCAGCCGTATGCTGGTTCCTCGGTTCTTCGTTTCTTCGTTTCTTCGTTCGGGCGTAACTTCTTCATCGTTTATCCGTTTTGAGCGTTCTTTATATCCACGCGTTCGTATTTTCCTAACAAAGAAAATGACATAAGTTAGAGGTCACAATTCTTTGTGTAGCTCAAAAAGTGCTAGAACGAGTGAACAAGAATGCTCATGATCGTATTCGTTAGATTTATCGTGTTTTTCGACCATTTTAGATGACTTTTGAAACATTGTCTATATTTTGGCCCATGTGACGAGTTTTAATGATAAAGTATCTATTTTGATTAGTTTCGTCACATATTGGGCTAAAAAGGTGAGATTAATGCACACAAAAACATGACTTTTTGCGTGTTATCAAGTATCCCACACTTAGAACTTTGTTTGTTCTCAAGCAAACTCGTTTAAACATGGTTAAAGATAAGCAGTTAATGAAATATTTTGAGGCGGAACTTTTTTACTAAAGGGGGTGTTTTGGAAAAATGAAATATTTGTTCTTTGAAAAACAAGGTTTTGTAATCTTTGTGAGGATGCTTTTGATCTTTGATCTTAGATACATGACTAGGCGATCCTCTCAAGGTGGTCACTCCAATCACTCAAAGTGTTTAGGGTTTCCTATTCTAGTATTACCAATCATTCTGAACGCCAGTCATGTATCGTTTATCGTCATAGGCTTGATCGAGGATCAAATCGTTACCATTTTGGTGAGCGCGAAGACGATCTTGCCACAATCATTCTATGGGAAGTGATGTAGGGTTTTTGGGGTGAAGTGTTGGTGATGTGAGAGGGGGTTTTGTTGGTTTTTCATTGGTTTCTTTTTGGCGAAGTTTGGAATTTTTGGGAGGGTTGACGCCTTTTCCTTTTGGTGTTGCAGAAGGAGTCTTTTTCTCCAATTCATTTTCTTTTCTTCGAATTTTCTTTCTTGGGTTTTCTTCTTTGACGTCATATCCTTGTAGCTTCTTTTCTTTCATCTTTGGGGCTTACTATGAAGTTTGAGGGATGCTTTCGAGAAGGTAGGGATAACGTGTTTATTTATGGGCATATGGATGGGTTTAAGAATGAAGTGATTCGATCTCCTCTTTACTCACCGATCCGGATTTGAGATGCATCACAGGAGCAAGTTCTGATTCTAAACGCATACATCGGCAAACTCAAGAATCGAAAAATGAAGCATTAAAAATGAATGCTTTATATGGCTCAAGATACCTCACGAATCGAAAGTTGGTTTGTTGTGTGCCTAGTCATGCGATGCTCTTTATGGGATTACTAAACTAATTTTTCAAAGGAATTCATATTTCATTTATCCTTCTTCCCCAAAGTAAATCATTCTTCGTCTAAAATTTTTCATTTCCAACATATTTTTAACTCAATTTTGAAATATATTTTTTTTTTCGAGTTACTTTTTGGAGAAGGATGGTCTAAAGAGCAACGATTTTAGAATCAAGCATATACCATTATCCATTTCACAGTAGTTACTACTGCTATCCCACACTTAAGGGATTTTCTTTTATTTCCCTTCTTGAGATCCCTTCTTATTTTCATTTCTCAATCCTTTGATGATTTTTGAGTTTACTTTGGTGTCAATTTTTCACACCACATGACTCTCTATTTTTTCTATATAGATTAATAAAACGCACACGAGAAGTTTTAGTAAACATTATTTATGATTTTTGGAGTGAAAGCAAAAAGGAGTATCCAAATATCTCTTTTTTTTCAAAAATACTAAGATAAGTTTTCTGGTGGGTAGGGGAATAAGGGGTTTTAAAAAAAATTTTGGGTGAATGAAAGAAAGATAGGCTAAGGCTCAACAGGGTTTTCTAAGCGGATCATCAACACTAAAATTGAGTGTTGGAAGGGTTTTTGGCTTTAAAAGATATGTAAAAAGGGGTTTAAATCCTAAGGAATGTCAAGGTCCTCTAATCGTACCTATGTCACGTATGACACCTGTCAATGTGATCTCGAAATGTATACCTGGGGCAAGTTCTAATTCAGAAATGCGTGCACCGGTCACACACAACAAACGAACAGTGAAGCATTTAAAATGAATGCTTATAAGGCTCAACTTCCTCACCGCAAAAATGGGTTATATGTGTCCAGTCGTGCGATGCCCCTCTTAGATCCTCATCTTAATTGTTTAGAATCCGACATGATTTCGACCTTATATTTACCAACTTTTGAAATACTTGTAAAAAAAATCTGTATTCATTCTTGAAAAACTCATTGGTCAACTGAATGAGTGACAATTTCACTGTCGAAGTAAAACTGTTTAGGTTTTACTGAATGAGTGATAATTTCACTATCGAAGTTTTAACCAATTTGCTTTTATTGTGACTAGAAAGAGTTTAAATTTTTTGAAAATTTTGGCAAAATAAGGGTTTGAAAATTTATTTTGAGGAGTAGCATGTTTATAGATCAACTTAAACAGATATTTTGACGGACCAGAGATATACCGCTATCCCACACTTAGAAATAAACATTGTCCCCAATGTTTCTACACTACGTAGGGAGAAAATCCCACACTTAGGGTTTTGGTTTAGGAAAAATGTGAATTTAAAAGTTATAAGCGAGGGGGATCCCACACTTAGAGATTTAAGTGGTCAATAGGCATATCGAAGTTGTATTAAAGTAGGAAGAACGGGTTTAGGAGAGAAACTTCCCTACGGACAGTGGGCACTGGATGTAGGACCATATTCATGTAGGGTTGGTGTAAATAATTTGCTGGATTGTGAGGACCAGACTCTTTTCAAAGCTCATCCAATTCCTATGAAGATAAGGTCTGCAATGTCATAAAATACCATCATAATCTTCAGTTCAACAACATAATAGGTCTAATGAAAAATAAAGATAACTAAAGATAAAATAAGCTAGAAATCGTCTAGTAAATCATCCATGTCTGGATCAAATGCTGCAAGTGTGTCAGGATCTGGATCTGAAATGCGTGATAAGGCAGCAGTGTGATCAGACACCATGGGTGCATCAGTGGGATTCTGAGGTGGCTTAGAATGAGCAACAGCAGTGGGAGGAACAGTCTGTGGTGGGGCAGCTGGGAAGAAGGACAACGGTGTGAGAGCTGGCCTGGGACCCTGACCAAGCTGATACGGCTGGTCAGAGAGTTTCGGCAGTCCCATCGCTTCTCTGATCTCGGACTGAGAGCTACGCTGAATCGAAAGCTCACTGAGCAGCGCCCAAGTCACTATCGGATCTGAATTGGTAACTCCAAAATCAAAAAGTGGGGCAGATACAGGAGCAGCCTGAGCATGCTCATCAGTCGTGGTGGTCGTCTTCTTTCTTTTTCCTCTGCGGGTCCTCTTTTTCTGCTGTTTCTTAATAGCTTGTCCTAAGGTCTCAGCTAAAGCGTCCATCCTGAAACATAAAGATAAATAGGTAATGCTATAGTTTTAAAATGGGTATACAAATGCAAAATAATCAGATGACTTCGAGAAATGTTTGTTTAGATGTTAAAGTTTTGCGAGGTCATCTGTTCATTCGTGTTTGTATACTATGAATAAAACTTATCTGATGTATATGTAGGAGTGTAGCATTGTCAGATACTTGGGTTATCCTGCATCGTTAGTTTAGGGATGATAATACTAAAGCAAAAATAACTAAAAAATAAAATAAGATAAGCAATGGGGTGCCTCCCAAGAGCGCTTGTTTAGAGAGTCTCTAGCTTGACTCCTTGTACCTACTAGTCGGCTCAAGGTGGTTCAAAGATATAGACTTCCTCACCAGGGGGGAAATCTTCGATTTAGTACTTTAAGCGATGGCCATTGACTTTAAAATTACCTTCCGGGGCTTCTAGTTCGACTGCTCCGAAGGTAAAGACTTTTGATATAACAAATTGTCCGCTCCACCTTGATCTGAATTTGCCGGAGAATTTCTTGAAGCGCGAATTGAAGAGAAGAAATTTGTCTCCAGGCTTGAACTTAGAATATTTGTGTTTTGCATCATGAGTATTCTTTGTTCGTTCTTTGAAGTGCAGAGAGCTATCATATTCTTGGTCTCTTAATTCGGCTAGTTTAATCAGTTGCATTTTCCGATGTGATCCAATTGCAGAAGGGTCTAAATTACAACCTCTTAGCGCCCAGTGAGCTTTATACTCCAACTCTATCGGCAGATGACACGCTTTTCCGTAGACTAGTCTGTAGGGCGTGGTTCCTAGTGGTGATTTATATGCGGTTCTGAACGCCCACAGAGCATCGTCTAATTTTTCAGCCCATCTTTCCCTATGATTAACCACGGTTCGTTCTAAAATTCTCTTGAGCGCTCGATTCGTCACTTCGGCTTGCCTATTCGTCTGCGGGTGGTAAGCCGTAGAGGTCTTATAGGTGACACCATAATATTGTAATTTCCTCATAAACTGAGCATTACAGAAGTGCATGCCTCGATCACTAATGATCGCTTTTGGAGTACCGAAACGTGAGAAGAGCTGCTTTAAGAATTTTACTACTACTCGGGAATCATTTGTAGTAAATGCTTGGGCTTCGGCCCATCTAGAGACGTAGTCGACAGCAACCAGAATATACTCTTTCCCATATGATTTTGGGAATGGTCCCATAAAATCCAAGCCCCATATATCAAAGATCCCGCAAGCTTGGATGTTAGTAAGTGGCATTTCACTTCTCGATGAAATACTTCCAAACCTTTGGCAAGCATCGCAGCGTTTCACCAAGTCGTGAGCGTCTCTGAATATAGTAGGCCAGTAGAAGCCAGAGTCATATACCTTTCTTGCAGTCATATTTGCTCCGTGATGTCCTCCAGTTGGTCCGTGATGACTTTGGTGAAGAATGTTCCTTGCCTCCTTCTCGTACGTGCATCTTCTGATGATTTGGTCCGGGCATACTTTGAATAAGTATGGATCGTCCCAATAGTAGTTCTTTACGTCTCTAAAGAATTTGCGCTTTCTAGAAGTGGGCAATCCTTTTGGCACAATTCCTCCAACCAGATAATTTGCGTAGTCTGCATACCAAGGGTTGTAAGTGAATTGAGATCCCTTTTGGTATCCTCCGATATTCATGAGTTGTTCTTCAGGAAACTGGTCTTGAATTTCTCTCTCATCAAGCTTTTCCATCGATGGATTTTCCAGTCGACTAAGATGATCTGCTGCGACATTCTCGGCTCCCTTTTTATCCTTGATTTCTATGTCAAATTCTTGGAGGAGGAGAATCCATCTAAGCAGTCTTGGCTTAGCGTCTTGCTTTTTGAAGAGATACTTCAAGGCTGAGTGATCTGTATAGACAATAGTTTTGGACAATATTAAATAAGAACGAAATTTATCAAAAGCGAATACTACCACAAGAAGCTCTTTCTCTGTCGTGGTGTAATTCTCTTGTGCATCAGTGAGTGTCTTGCTGGCGTAGTAGATTGGCTGAAACTGCTTCTCCTTCCTTTGCCCTAAGACAGCTCCAACAACGAAGTCACTAGCATCGCACATGATTTCAAACGGAAGGCTCCAATCGGGGGCGACCATGATCGATGCATGTGTGAGCTGATCTTTTAAAATGTTGAAAGCTTTAAGACAGTCATCTGAAAAGACAAACGGAGTGTCCTTCTCGAGAAGGTGCGTCATAGGTCGAGAAATCTTAGAGAAATCCTTGATAAAGCGACGGTAGAATCCGGCGTGACCTAGAAAACTACGAATGGCTTTAACAGAAGTAGGTGGCGGAAGTTTGGTAATAGTCTCAACTTTGGCTTTGTCAACTTCGATTCCAGATTTTGATATTCGATGTCCTAAAACTATTCCTTCCTTCACCATAAAGTGGCACTTTTCCCAGTTTAAGACAAGATTTGATTCTTCGCATCGGGTTAGCATCCTTTCAAGGTTGGAAAGACAAGATGTGAAGGAATCACCGAAGACAGAGAAGTCGTCCATGAATACCTCCATACACTGTTCAATCATGTCATGGAATATTGCCACCATACACCTTTGGAATGTTGCAAGCGCATTGCATAAACCGAATGGCATGCGGCGGTAGGCGAATGTACCATATGGGCATGTGAATGTCGTCTTTTCCTGGTCCTTTGGATCGAGAGGAATTTGAAAATAGCCGGAGAAACCATCGAGGAAGCAGGATATTCATTCCCCGATAATCTTTCCAACATCTGGTCGATGAACGACAGAGGGAAGTGATCTTTCCGAGTGGCTTCATTTAATTTCCGGTAGTCGATACACACCCTCCAGCCGGTGATGGTTCGTGTAGGAATCAAATCATTATTTTCGTTAGCGATAACCGTCATTCCTCCTTTCTTTGGGACAACCTGAACTGGGCTGACCCATGGGGAATCTGAGATAGGATAGATCAAACCAGCATCCAAGAGTTTGATAACCTCTTTCTTGACCACGTCTTGAATCTTCGGGTTTACTCTCCTTTGTCTCTGTATGGAAGGTTTGAAGTTGTTTTCCATGAGTATCTTGTGCGTGCAGTAGTTTGGACTGATCCCTTGTATATTAGAAATCTTCCATGCAATCGCCTTCTTATGTGACTTCAAGACCAGGATAAGTCTTGCTTTCTCTTTTGGTGAAAGACCTTTGGCAATTATGACGGGTAGGTGTGAGGTTCCTTCAAGAAAAGCATATTCCAAGTGAGAGGGTAATTCCTTCAGCTCCAATTCTGGTGGTTCTTCGATAGAGGGTTTCATTCGAGCGATCTCGTCTCTTTGTAACTCGTCATACTCCTTTTGGAACTCTAATTCTTCTGAAGATGAGTCGGCTGTAGTGGCTGATGCTATTTCTACTAGTTCTGTCTCATTGGAAAGCGCGTTCTTCTTTAACTCGTATTTGCAGGTAGATGATGAAGAGGTCGCATTATCCTCAGTGATGATGACATCATTGGTGAGTGCGAACTTTTGAAGTTGAGCTTTAGAAGAAGTACTTATGGTGATTTCTGGATTTGATTTCTCACAACCTTCAGATAGTTGTGGTAAAGTACCGGAATCCATTTCCTCGAAAGATTTGAGAATTTCAGCTACAGACGGAGATGATTCGGGTATCGGAAAAAACTAATTTCTTCTTAAAATTGGGATAGGGATGCCTTCGCCTAAAGGAACAGCAACAACTGAGTTGTTCGTGGAAGAGTAGTTAGGCGGTGCTAAAGGATTCTTCATTTTAGGTAAAGGAAATAGCAGCTCTCCGGAAGGTGCTGATTTGTCGGAGATAGCCGAGCAGAGTCCGATGTTGTCCGGGCAAAGTCTTCTTTTGGTAATGACAGTGCTGGAGAAAGGTTCGTAACTGCTGACTGCTAGAATCTCCTCCAAATGCTCGTCATATATTTCCTGCATGGCATCCACAAAACCAAGATCTTCTCCCATAGGGTGCTTCATCAACTTATCGATATTAAAGGTGACTTCCTCCGCTCCGACCCTCAGTTTTAAAGATTTTTCGTTTACATCTATCACAGCCTTGGTAGTGTTTAGGAAAGGTCTACCAAGGATGAGGGGAACGTGGGCATCTTCCTCAATATCCATAATGACAAAGTCAACCGAGAAGATAAATTTACCGACTCGGACCATTATATCTTCAGCAATTCCTCGAGGGAGTTTAACTGATCTATCAGCTAATTGGATGGTCATTTGAGTTGGTAGCAGTTCACCTAATCCTAGTTTCTTATAGAGAGAGTAAGGCATAAGATTGACACTAGCTCCTAGGTCAGCTAAGGCGTTACTAACTTGGATATTTTGAAGAAAACAGGGAATAGTGAAACGGCCAGTATCTCCTAGTTTGGGTGGAAGGCCATGTAACATGATTGCTGAGCATTCAGCATCTAAGGGTAAACTAACTATTTGTCTCAATTTTTCCTTATTTGAAATGAGTTCTTTGAAAAACTTAGCACAGCTAGGCATCTCTACTAAAGCGTCTAATAGTCTAACATTTAAGTGCAGGCTTTTAAACATTTCTAGATATTTCCCAAATTGTGCTTCCTGTTTCTCTTTCTTAAGCCTACCAGGGAAGGGTATCCTAGTTCGTGGAATGATTTCTGGGGCTTTAGGTGATACTGGATCTGGTGCAGTGACAGGGGTGTCACTAGGCACTGGATCAGTGGTCGGTTCAGAGATAGGAAGTTGATTTGAAGAATTATCTGAAGACTTCTCATTTCTGGTTTCTTTACCTCCTCTAGTGATGACCATGATTCCTCCTTGGTTCTCAACTTTTAAAAATAGTTGTTTAAGACTAACTTCCAGGTTTTTGATCAAATCTTCTGATATTTTAAGTAAAGCATCAATTTTATCTTGAAAATCTATTACTTGTTTATTTATGTTCATTTGATCAACCATGAAATTAGTCAAAGTTTCATTATAGTGTTGTTGAGAATTTACGGGAGAATTTGACATATTAGAGGATAAAGGTTGCAGAAACTGAGTATGTGGGTTATTGGTTGGCCGCTGAATGAAAGGTTTAGAATGAAAGTTCGATTCAGGGTTTTTAACAGTAGTGACAAGAATTTCTTCCGTACCTTTACAAGGTTGAGGTGTAGAAGATTGAAGATCCTTGAAGACTCTGGAGAGATTGTCCACTTGAGCTTGCAGAGCTTCAAAGGATAGGCTTGAAGTACTAGTTACTTCCTTAGCCGATTCGCCAAACTCCCAGTCATGTTGATGCATTGCTATCGTCTCAACTAGCTCCCAGGCTTCTTCAGAAGTATGTGACATGAAATTTCCTTGAGAAGCAGTATCGAGGGTTGACTTGTGCTGAGGAGTCAGACCATTGTAGAATATGCAGATTAGGTTCGTCTTACCCATTTGATGATTCAGACATCTGTTAAGCATCTTCTTAAATCATTCCCATGCTAGATAGAATGACTCATTGGTTTCCTGTCGGAAACTAACAATATCATCCTTGAGCTTGGTTTGTTTGGAAAGAGGGAAAAACTTAGCCATAAACTTAGTAGCCAACTCTTCCCAAGTATGAATCGAATTGTGTTCGAGTTCATCAAACCAGGTTCGAGCACGCGAAGATAAAGAATAGGGAAAAATATATAGTCGGGAGACTTCTCTCGAAATCCCTGATTGCTCACAGGAATCAGAAAGATTGATGAATCTATCCAAATGTGAATTTGGATCATCGAGCGGAAAACCGTGAAATTGGTAGAAGGTTTTGAGTAACTTGAAAACGCTAGGCTTAATTTCGAAGTTTTCGTCGGGTAGCACGATAGGTCCTCCTCTTCCCTCCAGTAGTGGTACACAGGTTGAGGCGAGAGTAATACGATTCGTCATAGCTGATGAAGTTCGGGTTTGGTAGAAAAGAGAGTTTTGGAAAGGAAAGAACAGAAAAGGAACTTTCGGATGATATTGATCTTCCGAAAGGATCGCTAAATAACTAAGACAACTAAATTCCTAAATCGGTCGTTGTAGTCCCCGGCAGCGGCGCCAAAAACTTGATCGCGCCCAAACGGTCAGTGGGGTTCTCACCCCGTCGTCGGACCGTCCGTCGAGGCGCGGATCAGCGGAGTTGTTTTAAAAATTTATTTTATGCTGGGCCTAAGTATACTAAAGCTATGGATAAGTATATCGATAGGTATGACCTAGGGTCGTTCTTCAAAGTACAACGGGCATGGGATCTAGGACCTTAGTTATCTATGGAAATTTAGCTGGGGTTTTAAAAGAGATTTTGGTTTGTTTTGTTTTTAACTAACTACTAATTATCTAAAATTAAACTAAATTAAAGTAAAATGGAGTGGAGGTGGCAACGAGAACTTATAGGTGAAGCGAGTGTTTACTATGATAATTACTCATGCTATTTAGAGGTAGTTAATGAGATAAAGCCTTAGTTAAGATGACATTAATATTTCCTAATGAGCCATAACTACTAGCCTATTATCTATCTAACGTAGAGTTGTCCGCAATCAGATAAATAATATGTCACATGGATAACAGTTATGGAATGTAAACTACACCGGAAGTTGTCCCAAATGTAGCAACCAATTTAAACAACAACCATCCTCGAGTCTTGTCCCCCAATCTCGGACATTTGAGATATCCGAATCATAGCATGAATTGTTGAATAAACAAAAACATGAACAGGGGTTTCCTACCGGGACAAGTTGGGATGGCCTGGTCTAACGGCTGATTAAATTGTTCATCATTATTCCATATAAATCATTTTAACTATTCTATGCATGTTAAACTGGCACATGCAATTGATAAATATTCGAAAACCTAATCATATAACTAATCAGCATAACAGATACTAGCATGCAAACCCTAAGCAACAATCAAACAAGAACATGCAGAAAGGCAGCATAGCAGGGATCAATTTATGCAGAGTGACGGGGTACGTGGTTAAGTCACAAGTGTCCCGAAAGTTCTCTCTAAGACACTTGTTAAATGGCCTGAATCTAATCTATCTCTAATCCTACGCTACATGTCTCCCTCCGGTAATATTTCAACAAGGAGAACACCGGCCATGTCGAGTTCAACGATCATCAGACACAGAATAATTAGTGGCATACAACTAGCAATAAGCCTAGAAGGATGTTACTAACCACAGCATAAGTTGGATAGATAAGCATTTGAGATTCAATTCATAGATTCAAATATAATTCAACAGCATACAAACAGAGTAACAGCATGATTTAAGTATAACTACCCTAGCATGGGAACTATCATAGCAAACACAGATTTGTCTAGCTAAGCATGGCAATAATCCTAGCAAGTAATTCTAAACAAGTATAGCAATAGCACAACATTATTTAAAATAACAAGATAGAGATTATAATAAAACCTGACAAAGCTGTATTACAAATCGTGCGACACCGCAGTCTCGGAGCACCTCTGTTACAATTAAGCTACTAATCTACCTGCTTAACTAATCTAATTAACTAACTAACTAATTTAGAGAGAGAGTAGTGAGAGAAAGTATGAAAAATGAGAAGGTGTGTGATGTGTTGGTATGTTGAAATGATGAAATGAGGCTTGTATTTATAGAGATTGCACAACCGTATCCGTAGATCGTATCCAAACCTCCAAACGCACAACCGTATCGCAAAGGTGAATAAAAATCACATTTTTATCACCCAAACGCATGATACGGCTGAGCTGGACCGTATACGGCTGAACTGGACCGTATACGGCTGTGCATAGGGTGAATACGGCTGAACTGGACCGTATACGGCTGTGCATGGGCCGTATATGGCCTGCACAGACCGTATACGGTCTAGGTCCAGCCGTATATGGCCTGGACCAGCCGTATACGGCCTGGTTCAGCCGTATGCTGGTTCCTCGGTTCTTCGTTTCTTCGTTTCTTCGTTCGGGCGTAACTTCTTCATCGTTTATCCGTTTTGAGCGTTCTTTATATCCACGTGTTCGTATTTTCCTAACAAAGAAAATTACATAAGTTAGAGGTCACAATTCTTTGTGTAGCTCAAAAAGTGCTAGAACGAGTGAACAAGAATGCTCATGATCGTATTCGTTAGATTTATCGTGTTTTTCGACCATTTTAGATGACTTTTGAAACATTGTCTATATTTTGGCCCATGTGACGAGTTTTAATGATAAAGTATCTATTTTGATTAGTTTCGTCACATATTGGGCTAAAAAGGTGAGATTAATGCACGCAAAAACATGACTTTTTGCGTGTTATCAAGTATCCCACACTTAGAACTTTGTTTGTTCTCAAGCAAACTCGTTTAAACATGGTTAAAGATAAGCAGTTAATGAAATATTTTGAGGCGGAACTTTTTTACTAAAGGGGGTGTTTTGGAAAAATGAAATATTTGTTCTTTGAAAAACAAGGTTTTGTAATCTTTGTGAGCATGCTTTTGATCTTTGATCTTAGATACATGACTAGGCGATCCTCTCAAGGTGGTCACTCCAATCACTCAAAGTGTTTAGGGTTTCCTATTCTAGTATTACCAATCATTCTGAACGCCAGTCATGTATCGTTTATCGTCATAGGCTTGATCGAGGATCAAATCGTTACCATTTTGGTGAGCGCGAAGACGATCTTGCCACAATCATTCTATGGGAAGTGATGTAGGGTTTTTGGGGTGAAGTGTTGGTGATGTGAGAGGGGGTTTTGTTGGTTTTTCATTGGTTTCTTTTTGGCGAAGTTTGGAATTTTTGGGAGGGTTGACGCCTTTTCCTTTTGGTGTTGCAGAAGGAGTCTTTTTCTCCAATTCATTTTCTTTTCTTCGAATTTTCTTTCTTGGGTTTTCTTCTTTGACGTCATATCCTTGTAGCTTCTTTTCTTTCATCTTTGGGGCTTACTATGAAGTTTGAGGGATGCTTTCGAGAAGGTAGGGATAACGTGTTTATTTATGGGCATATGGATGGGTTTAAGAATGAAGTGATTCGATCTCCTCTTTACTCACCGATCCGGATTTGAGATGCATCACAGGAGCAAGTTCTGATTCTAAACGCATACATCGGCAAACTCAAGAATCGAAAAATGAAGCATTAAAAATGAATGCTTTATATGGCTCAAGATACCTCACGAATCGAAAGTTGGTTTGTTGTGTGCCTAGTCATGCGATGCTCTTTATGGGATTACTAAACTAATTTTTCAAAGGAATTCATATTTCATTTATCCTTCTTCCCCAAAGTAAATCATTCTTCGTCTAAAATTTTTCATTTCCAACATATTTTTAACTCAATTTTGAAATATATTTTTTTTTTCGAGTTATTTTTTGGAGAAGGATGGTCTAAAGAGCAACGATTTTAGAATCAAGCATATACCATTATCCATTTCACAGTAGTTACTACTGCTATCCCACACTTAAGGGATTTTCTTTTATTTCCCTTCTTGAGATCCCTTCTTATTTTCATTTCTCAATCCTTTGATGATTTTTGAGTTTACTTTGGTGCCAATTTTTCACACCACATGACTCTCTATTTTTTCTATATAGATTAATAAAACGCACACGAGAAGTTTTAGTAAACATTATTTATGATTTTTGGAGTGAAAGCAAAAAGGAGTATCCAAATATCTCTTTTTTTTCAAAAATACTAAGATAAGTTTTCTGGTGGGTAGGGGAATAAGGGGTTTTAAAAAAAAATTTGGGTGAATGAAAGAAAGATAGGCTAAGGCTCAACAGGGTTTTCTAAGCGGATCATCAACACTAAAATTGAGTGTTGGAAGGGTTTTTGGCTTTAAAAGATATGTAAAAAGGGGTTTAAATCCTAAGGAATGTCAAGGTCCTCTAATCGTACCTATGTCACGTATAACACCTGTCAATGTGATCTCGAAATGTATACCTGGGGCAAGTTCTAATTCAGAAATGCGTGCACCGGTCACACACAACAAACGAACAGTGAAGCATTTAAAATGAATGCTTATAAGGCTCAACTTCCTCACCGCAAAAATGGGTTATATGTGTCCAGTCGTGCGATGCCCCTCTTAGATCCTCATCTTAATTGTTTAGAATCCGACATGATTTCGACCTTATATTTACCAACTTTTGAAATACTTGTAAAAAAAATCTGTATTCATTCTTGAAAAACTCATTGGTCAACTGAATGAGTGACAATTTCACTGTCGAAGTAAAACTGTTTAGGTTTTACTGAATGAGTGATAATTTCACTATCGAAGTTTTAACCAATTTGCTTTTATTGTGACTAGAAAGAGTTTAAATTTTTTGAAAATTTTGGCAAAATAAGGGTTTGAAAATTTATTTTGAGGAGTAGCATGTTTATAGATCAACTTAAACAGATATTTTGACGGACCAGAGATATACCGCTATCCCACACTTAGAAATAAACATTGTCCCCAATGTTTCTACACTACGTAGGGAGAAAATCCCACACTTAGGGTTTTGGTTTAGGAAAAATGTGAATTTAAAAGTTATAAGCGAGGGGGATCCCACACTTAGAGATTTAAGTGGTCAATAGGCATATCGAAGTTGTATTAAAGTAGGAAGAACGGGTTTAGGAGAGAAACTTCCCTACGGACAGTGGGCACTGGATGTAGGACCATATTCATGTAGGGTTGGTGTAAATAATTTGCTGGATTGTGAGGACCAGACTCTTTTCAAAGCTCATCCAATTCCTATGAAGATAAGGTCTGCAATGTCATAAAATACCATCATAATCTTCAGTTCAACAACATAATAGGTCTAATGAAAAATAAAGATAACTAAAGATAAAATAAGCTAGAAATCGTCTAGTAAATCATCCATGTCTGGATCAAATGCTGCAAGTGTGTCAGGATCTGGATCTGAAATGCGTGATAAGGCAGCAGTGTGATCAGACACCATGGGTGCATCAGTGGGATTCTGAGGTGGCTTAGAATGAGCAACAGCAGTGGGAGGAACAGTCTGTGGTGGGGCAGCTGGGAAGAAGGACAACGGTGTGAGAGCTGGCCTGGGACCCTGACCAAGCTGATACGGCTGGTCAGAGAGTTTCGGCAGTCCCATCGCTTCTCTGATCTCGGACTGAGAGCTACGCTGAATCGAAAGCTCACTGAGCAGCGCCCAAGTCACTATCGGATCTGAATTGGTAACTCCAAAATCAAAAAGTGGGGCAGATACAGGAGCAGCCTGAGCATGCTCATCAGTCGTGGTGGTCGTCTTCTTTCTTTTTCCTCTGCGGGTCCTCTTTTTCTGCTGTTTCTTAATAGCTTGTCCTAAGGTCTCAGCTAAAGCGTCCATCCTGAAACATAAAGATAAATAGGTAATGCTATAGTTTTAAAATGGGTATACAAATGCAAAATAATCAGATGACTTCGAGAAATGTTTGTTTAGATGTTAAAGTTTTGCGAGGTCATCTGTTCATTCGTGTTTGTATACTATGAATAAAACTTATCTGATGTATATGTAGGAGTGTAGCATTGTCAGATACTTGGGTTATCCTGCATCGTTAGTTTAGGGATGATAATACTAAAGCAAAAATAACTAAAAAATAAAATAAGATAAGCAATGGGGTGCCTCCCAAGAGCGCTTGTTTAGAGAGTCTCTAGCTTGACTCCTTGTACCTACTAGTCGGCTCAAGGTGGTTCAAAGATATAGACTTCCTCACCAGGGGGGAAATCTTCGATTTAGTACTTTAAGCGATGGCCATTGACTTTAAAATTACCTTCCGGGGCTTCTAGTTCGACTGCTCCGAAGGTAAAGACTTTTGATATAACAAATTGTCCGCTCCACCTTGATCTGAATTTGCCGGAGAATTTCTTGAAGCGCGAATTGAAGAGAAGAAATTTGTCTCCAGGCTTGAACTTAGAATATTTGTGTTTTGCATCATGAGTATTCTTTGTTCGTTCTTTGAAGTGCAGAGAGCTATCATATTCTTGGTCTCTTAATTCGGCTAGTTTAATCAGTTGCATTTTCCGATGTGATCCAATTGCAGAAGGGTCTAAATTACAACCTCTTAGCGCCCAGTGAGCTTTATACTCCAACTCTATCGGCAGATGACACGCTTTTCCGTAGACTAGTCTGTAGGGCGTGGTTCCTAGTGGTGATTTATATGCGGTTCTGAACGCCCACAGAGCATCGTCTAATTTTTCAGCCCATCTTTCCCTATGATTAACCACGGTTCGTTCTAAAATTCTCTTGAGCGCTCGATTCGTCACTTCGGCTTGCCCATTCGTCTGCGGGTGGTAAGCCGTAGAGGTCTTATAGGTGACACCATAATATTGTAATTTCCTCATAAACTGAGCATTACAGAAGTGCATGCCTCGATCACTAATGATCGCTTTTGGAGTACCGAAACGTGAGAAGAGCTGCTTTAAGAATTTTACTACTACTCGGGAATCATTTGTAGTAAATGCTTGGGCTTCGGCCCATCTGGAGACGTAGTCGACAGCAACCAGAATATACTCTTTCCCATATGATTTTGGGAATGGTCCCATAAAATCCAAGCCCCATATATCAAAGATCCCGCAAGCTTGGATGTTAGTAAGTGGCATTTCACTTCTCGATGAAATACTTCCAAACCTTTGGCAAGCATCGCAGCGTTTCACCAAGTCGTGAGCGTCTCTGAATATAGTAGGCCAGTAGAAGCCAGAGTCATATACCTTTCTTGCAGTCATATTTGCTCCGTGATGTCCTCCAGTTGGTCCGTGATGACTTTGGTGAAGAATGTTCCTTGCCTCCTTCTCGTACGTGCATCTTCTGATGATTTGGTCCGGGCATACTTTGAATAAGTATGGATCGTCCCAATAGTAGTTCTTTACGTCTCTAAAGAATTTGCGCTTTCTAGAAGTGGGCAATCCTTTTGGCACAATTCCTCCAACCAGATAATTTGCGTAGTCTGCATACCAAGGGTTGTAAGTGAATTGAGATCCCTTTTGGTATCCTCCGATATTAATGAGTTGTTCTTCAGGAAACTGGTCTTGAATTTCTCTCTCATCAAGCTTTTCCATCGATGGATTTTCCAGTCGACTAAGATGATCTGCTACGACATTCTCGGCTCCCTTTTTATCCTTGATTTCTATGTCAAATTCTTGGAGGAGGAGAATCCATCTAAGCAGTCTTGGCTTAGCGTCTTGCTTTTTGAAGAGATACTTCAAGGCTGAGTGATCTGTATAGACAATAGTTTTGGACAATATTAAATAAGAACGAAATTTATCAAAAGCGAATACTACCACAAGAAGCTCTTTCTCTGTCGTGGTGTAATTCTCTTGTGCATCAGTGAGTGTCTTGCTGGCGTAGTAGATTGGCTGAAACTGCTTCTCCTTCCTTTGCCCTAAGACAGCTCCAACAGCGAAGTCACTAGCATCGCACATGATTTCAAACGGAAGGCTCCAATCGGGGGCGACCATGATCGATGCATGTGTGAGCTGATCTTTTAAAATGTTGAAAGCTTTAAGACAGTCATCTGAAAAGACAAACGGAGTGTCCTTCTCGAGAAGGTGCGTCATAGGTCGAGAAATCTTAGAGAAATCCTTGATAAAGCGACGGTAGAATCCGGCGTGACCTAGAAAACTATGAATGGCTTTAACAGAAGTAGGTGGTGGAAGTTTGGCAATAGTCTCAACTTTGGCTTTGTCAACTTCGATTCCAGATTTTGATATTCGATGTCCTAAAACTATTCCTTCCTTCACCATAAAGTGGCACTTTTCCCAGTTTAAGACAAGATTTGATTCTTCGCATCGGGTTAGCATCCTTTCAAGGTTGGAAAGACAAGATGTGAAGGAATCACCGAAGACAGAGAAGTCGTCCATGAATACCTCCATACACTGTTCAATCATGTCATGGAATATTGCCACCATACACCTTTGGAATGTTGCAAGCGCATTGCATAAACTGAATGGCATGCGGCGGTAGGCGAATGTACCATATGGGCATGTGAATGTCGTCTTTTCCTGGTCCTTTGGATCGAGAGGAATTTGAAAATAGCCGGAGAAACCATCGAGGAAGCAGTAATATTCATTCCCCGATAATCTTTCCAACATCTGGTCGATGAACGACAGAGGGAAGTGATCTTTCCGAGTGGCTTCATTTAATTTCCGGTAGTCGATACACACCCTCCAGCCGGTGACGGTTCGTGTAGGAATCAAATCATTATTTTCGTTAGCGATAACCGTCATTCCTCCTTTCTTTGGGACAACCTGAACTGGGCTGACCCATGGGGAATCTGAGATAGGATAGATCAAACCAGCATCCAAGAGTTTGATAACCTCTTTCTTGACCACGTCTTGAATCTTCGGGTTTACTCTCCTCTGTCTCTGTATGGAAGGTTTGAAGTCGTTTTCCATGAGTATCTTGTGCGTGCAGTACTTTGGACTGATCCCTTGTATATTAGAAATCTTCCATGCAATCGCCTTCTTATGTGACTTCAAGACCAGGATAAGTCTTGCTTTCTCTTTTGGTGAAAGACCTTTGGCAATTATGACGGGTAGGTGTGAGGTTCCTTCAAGAAAAGCATATTCCAAGTGAGAGGGTAATTCCTTCAGCTCCAATTCTGGTGGTTCTTCGATAGAGGGTTTCATTCGAGCGATCTCGTCTCTTTGTAACTCGTCATACTCCTTTTGGAACTCTAATTCTTCTAAAGATGAGTCGGCTGTAGTGGCTGATGCTATTTCTACTAGTTCTGTCTCATTGGAAAGCGCGTTCTTCTTTAACTCGTATTTGCAGGTAGATGATGAAGAGGTCGCATTATCCTCAGTGATGATGACATCATTGGTGAGTGCGAACTTTTGAAGTTGAGCTTTAGAAGAAGTACTTATGGTGATTTCTGGATTTGATTTCTCACAACCTTCAGATAGTTGTGGTAAAGTACCAGAATCCATTTCCTCGAAAGATTTGAGAATTTCAGCTACAGACGGAGATGATTCGGGTATCGGAAAAAACTGATTTCTTCTTAAAAGTGGGATAGGGATGCCTTCGCCTAAATGAACAGCAACAACTGAGTTGTTCGTGGAAGAGTAGTTAGGCGGTGCTAAAGGATTCTTCATTTTAGGTAAAGGAAATAGCAGCTCTCCGGAAGGTGCTGATTTGTCGGAGATAGCCGAGCAGAGTCCGATGTTGTCCGGGCAAAGTCTTCTTTTGGTAATGACAGTGCTGGAGATAGGTTCGTAACTGCTGACTGCTAGAATCTCCTCCAAATGCTCGTCATATATTTCCTGCATGGCATCCACAAAACCAAGATCTTCTCCCATAGGGTGCTTCATCAACTTATCGATATTAAAGGTGACTTCCTCCGCTCCGACCCTCAGTTTTAAAGATTTTTCGTTTACATCTATCACAGCCTTGGTAGTGTTTAGGAAAGGTCTACCAAGGATGAGGGGAACGTGGGCATCTTCCTCAATATCCATAATGACAAAGTCAACCGAGAAGAT
Source organism: Pseudognaphalium luteoalbum (assembly GCA_963422505.1). Classification (NCBI taxonomy): domain Eukaryota; kingdom Viridiplantae; phylum Streptophyta; class Magnoliopsida; order Asterales; family Asteraceae; genus Pseudognaphalium; species Pseudognaphalium luteoalbum. The sequence continues at coordinate 62,950,623 of OY730193.1, forward strand.
AAATTTACCGACTCGGACCATTATATCTTCAGCAATTCCTCGAGGGAGTTTAACTGATCTATCAGCTAATTGGATGGTCATTTGAGTTGGTAGCAGTTCACCTAATCCTAGTTTCTTATAGAGAGAGTAAGGCATAAGATTGACACTAGCTCCTAGGTCAGCTAAGGCGTTACTAACTTGGATATTTTGAAGAAAACAGGGAATAGTGAAACGGCCAGTATCTCCTAGTTTGGGTGGAAGGCCATGTAACATGATTGCTGAGCATTCAGCATCTAAGGGTAAACTAACTATTTGTCTCAATTTTTCCTTATTTGAAATGAGTTCTTTGAAAAACTTAGCACAGCTAGGCATCTCTACTAAAGCGTCTAATAGTCTAACATTTAAGTGCAGGCTTTTAAACATTTCTAGATATTTCCCAAATTGTGCTTCCTGTTTCTCTTTCTTAAGCCTACCAGGGAAGGGTATCCTAGTTCGTGGAATGATTTCTGGGGCTTTAGGTGATACTGGATCTGGTGCAGTGACAGGGGTGTCACTAGGCACTGGATCAGTGGTCGGTTCAGAGATAGGAAGTTGATTTGAAGAATTATCTGAAGACTTCTCATTTCTGGTTTCTTTACCTCCTCTAGTGATGACCATGATTCCTTCTTGGTTCTCAACTTTTAAAAATAGTTGTTTAAGACTAACTTCCAGGTTTTTGATCAAATCTTCTGATATTTTAAGTAAAGCATCAATTTTATCTTGAAAATCTATTACTTGTTTATTTATGTTCATTTGATCAACCATGAAATTAGTCAAAGTTTCATTATAGTGTTGTTGAGAATTTACGGGAGAATCTGACATATTAGAGGATAAAGGTTGCAGAAACTGAGTATGTGGGTTATTGGTTGGCCGCTGAATGAAAGGTTTAGAATGAAAGTTCGATTCAGGGTTTTTAACAGTAGTGACAAGAATTTCTTCCGTACCTTTACAAGGTTGAGGTGTAGAAGATTGAAGATCCTTGAAGACTCTGGAGAGATTGTCCACTTGAGCTTGCAGAGCTTCAAAGGATAGGCTTGAAGTACTAGTTACTTCCTTAGCCGATTCGCCAAACTCCCAGTCATGTTGATGCATTGCTATCGTCTCAACTAGCTCCCAGGCTTCTTCAGAAGTATGTGACATGAAATTTCCTTGAGAAGCAGTATCGAGGGTTGACTTGTGCTGAGGAGTCAGACCATTGTAGAATATGCAGATTAGGTTCGTCTTACCCATTTGATGATTCGGACATCTGTTAAGCATCTTCTTAAATCGTTCCCATGCTAGATAGAATGACTCATTGGTTTCCTGTCGGAAACTAACAATATCATCCTTGAGCTTGGTTTGTTTGGAAAGAGGGAAAAACTTAGCCATAAACTTAGTAGCCAACTCTTCCCAAGTATGAATCGAATTGGGTTCGAGTTCATCAAACCAGGTTCGAGCACGCGAAGATAAAGAATAGGGAAAAATATATAGTCGGGAGACTTCTCTCGAAATCCCTGATTGCTCACAGGAATCAGAAAGATTGATGAATCTATCCAAATGTGAATTTGGATCATCGAGCGGAAAACCGTGAAATTGGCAGAAGGTTTTGAGTAACTTGAAAATGCTAGGCTTAATTTCGAAGTTTTCATCGGGTAGCACGATAGGTCCTCCTCTTCCCTCCAGTAGTGGTACACAGGTTGAGGCGAGAGTAATACGATTCGTCATAGCTGATGAAGTTCGGGTTTGGTAGAAAAGAGAGTTTTGGAAAGGAAAGAACAGAAAAGGAACTTTCGGATGATATTGATCTTCCGAAAGGATCGCTAAATAACTAAGACAACTAAATTCCTAAATCGGTCGTTGTAGTCCCCGGCAGCGGCGCCAAAAACTTGATCGCGCCCAAACGGTCAGTGGGGTTCTCACCCCGTCGTCGGACCGTCCGTCGAGGCGCGGATCAGCGGAGTTGTTTTAAAAATTTATTTTATGCTGGGCCTAAGTATACTAAAGCTATGGATAAGTATATCGATAGGTATGACCTAGGGTCGTTCTTCAAAGTACAACGAGCATGGGATCTAGGACCTTAGTTATCTATGGAAATTTAGCTGGGGTTTTAAAAGAGATTTTGGTTTGTTTTGTTTTTAACTAACTACTAATTATCTAAAATTAAACTAAATTAAAGTAAAATGGAGTGGAGGTGGCAACGAGAACTTATAGGTGAAGCGAGTGTTTACTATGATAATTACTCATGCTATTTAGAGGTAGTTAATGAGATAAAGCCTTTGTTAAGATGACATTAATATTTCCTAATGAGCCATAACTACTAGCCTATTATCTATCTAACGTAGAGTTGTCCGCAATCAGATAAATAATATGTCACATGGATAACAGTTATGGAATGTAAACTACACCGGAAGTTGTCCCAAATGTAGCAACCAATTTAAACAACAACCATCCTCGAGTCTTGTCCCCCAATCTCGGACATTTGAGATATCCGAATCATGGCATGAATTGTTGAATAAACAAAAACATGAACAGGGGTTTCCTACCGGGACAAGTTGGGATGGCCTGGTCTAACGGCTGATTAAATTGTTCATCATTATTCCATATACATCATTTTAACTATTCTATGCATGTTAAACTGGCACATGCAATTGATAAATATTCGAAAACCTAATCATATAACTAATCAGCATAACAGATACTAGCATGCAAACCCTAAGCAACAATCAAACAAGAACATGCAGAAAGGCAGCATAGCAAGTATCAATTTATGCAGACTGACGGGGTACGTGGTTAAGTCACAAGTGTCCCGAAAGTTCTCTCTAAGACACTTGTTAAATGGCCTGAATCTAATCTATCTCTAATCCTACGCTACATGTCTCCCTCCGGTAATATTTCAACAAGGAGAACACCGGCCATGTCGAGTTCAACGATCATCAGACACAGAATAATTAGTGGCATACAACTAGCAATAAGCCTAGAAGGATGTTACTAACCACAGCATAAGTTGGATAGATAAGCATTTGAGATTCAATTCATAGATTCAAATATAATTCAACAGCATACAAACAGAGTAACAGCATGATGAAATGAGGCTTGTATTTATAGAGATCGCACAACCGTATCCGTAGATCGTATCCAAACCTCCAAACGCACAACCGTATCGCAAAGGCGAATAAAAATCACATTTTTATCACCCAAACGCACGATACGGCTGAGCTGGACCGTATACGGCTGAACTGGACCGTATACGGCTGTGCATAGGGTGAATACGGCTGAACTGGACCGTATACGGCTGTGCATGGGCCGTATATGGCCTGCACAGACCGTATACGGTCTAGGTCCAGCCGTATATGGCCTGGACCAGCCGTATACGGCCTGGTTCAGCCGTATGCTGGTTCCTCGGTTCTTCGTTTCTTCGTTTTGTTCGTTCGGGCGTAACTTCTTCATCGTTTATCCGTTTTGAGCGTTCTTTATATCCACGCGTTCGTATTTTCCTAACAAAGAAAATGACATAAGTTAGAGGTCACAATTCTTTGTGTAGCTCAAAAAGTGCTAGAACGAGTGAACAAGAATGCTCATGATCGTATTCGTTAGATTTATCGTGTTTTTCGACCATTTTAGATGACTTTTGAAACATTGTCTATATTTTGGCCCATGTGACGAGTTTTAATGATAAAGTATCTATTTTGATTAGTTTCGTCACATATTGGGCTAAAAAGGTGAGATTAATGCACGTAAAAACATGACTTTTTGCGTGTTATCAAGTATCCCACACTTAGAACTTTGTTTGTCCTCAAGCAAACTCGTTTAAACATGGTTAAAGATAAACAGTTAATGAAATATTTTGAGGCGGACCTTTTTTACTAAAGGGGGTGTTTTGGAAAAATGAAATATTTGTTCTTTGAAAAACAAGGTATTGTAATCTTTGTGAGCATGCTTTTGATCTTTGATCTTAGATACATGACTAGGCGATCCTCTCAAGGTGGTCACTCCAATCACTCAAAGTGTTTAGGGTTTCCTATTCTAGTATTACCAATCATTCTGAACGCCAGTCATGTATCGTTTATCGTCATAGGCTTGATCGAGGATCAAATCGTTACCATTTTGGTGAGCGCGAAGACGATCTTGCCACAATCTTTCTATGGGAAGTGATGTAGGGTTTTTGGGGTGAAGTGTTGGTGATGTGAGAGGGGGTTTTGTTGGTTTTTCATTGGTTTCTTTTTGGCGAAGTTTGGAATTTTTGGGAGGGTTGACGCCTTTTCCTTTTGGTGTTGCAGAAGGAGTCTTTTTCTCCAATTCATTTTCTTTTCTTCGAATTTTCTTTCTTGGGTTTTCTTCTTTGACGTCATATCCTTGTAGCTTCTTTTCTTTCATCTTTGGGGCTTACTATGAAGTTTGAGGGATGCTTTCGAGAAGGTAGGGATAACGTGTTTATTTATGGGCATATGGATGGGTTTAAGAATGAAGTGATTCGATCTCCTCTTTACTCACCGATCCGGATTTGAGATGCATCACAGGAGCAAGTTCTGATTCTAAACGCATACATCGGCAAACTCAAGAATCGAAAAATGAAGCATTAAAAATGAATGCTTTATATGGCTCAAGATACCTCACGAATCGAAAGTTGGTTTGTTGTGTGCCTAGTCATGCGATGCTCTTTATGGGATTACTAAACTAATTTTTCAAAGGAATTCATATTTCATTTATCCTTCTTCCCCAAAGTAAATCATTCTTCGTCTAAAATTTTTCATTTCCAACATATTTTTAACTCAATTTTGAAATATATTTTTTTTCGAGTTACTTTTTGGAGAAGGATGGTCTAAAGAGCAACGATTTTAGAATCAAGCATATACCATTATCCATTTCACAGTAGTTACTACTGCTATCCCACACTTAATGGAATATCGTCCTCGATGTTATTCTAAGCTCTGTCCGGGGTGAAAAATCCCACACTTAGGAGTTGAAACTTTTAAGTAATATTCTTTTAGCGGTGTGTGTTGGGTTTGAATCCCACACTTAGTGATAAGCATAATGGATATGGTATATTTATAACGAGTGAAAGAGACGGTATAGAAGTACTCCCCGGTAGTTGCAGTATTCCTTTGCTTGCATCTGCCGGACTTCGTCTTCATAGGTGCATTCTTGATCAAGTTTTCTTGTGATTGGTCTCGTAGGTGTGAACACGTCGGATATACAATTCTTCAGGTGTTGATACTTTCTTGAAGGCTGGGGCATGTATGATCCTTGTGTGAAAGATAGTCGGAGATTTCATCACTTCTTGGAAAGTAAAATTTGCAGAAATTTTAAAAACACGGTTTGCCTCCCGAGAAGCACTCTTTTAAAGTCAAGAGCTCGACTTAGTCCTTTCTTATTCAGATGATGTTGGATGCGTCCCTAGTGCTAGAGTGGTCACTGTGGATTCTAGGTAGGGTGTATCTTGGAAGAAAGTATTGGAGGAATTGCTCTGTCATGTCGGAAATAAGAGTTGATGGGTTGGTGGATTCCATTTTGAAGCTTTTGAAGTAGTCAGTGGCCAATCTGTCGAGGATTGCCATCCCGTAGCTGATGTATCTAACTGACCGTGTAACTGGTTCGTTAGGGTCAATTATGGTGCAGGTGTACGTTCGGACAACCTCACGCTGGGGGGTGGTTTCGACCTATCGAGGTGATTAAAGCCATAAACTCAGTTTTTACTTCTTCAAAGTCACTAGCCAAAGGATCTCCTCCAAAGGATCTTGTTGCTTGGCTTAATTGTCTGATGATTTGGTGTTGTTCACGGTTGAAGGGAAAATCCGAGTCTGTGAAGATGTAGATCAACTTGCTGAATATTTCGCGATATCCATTTCGGTAAACGTCAAGTTCTACATCTTCTTCTTGGTACATTCCGCGCAGTCGAGTTGTCACATAGGTTGCTAGGTTGATTTGGGACATGTGTGGAATGAATCTTGGTACCTCACGAGTTTCTTCTTCATATGCTGACTCGTTCAGCTCATCCATTATTAGTTCAACGTGATGACCAATGGTAGAGTGAATGACAATCCTGTAATTTTCCGAGGCTGTGGGATGTTCTCCAGTTTTGATGAGATCTAGAAGGGTTCTAAGATCTCCCACCATTCTGATGTCGGCATAGTTTCGTGGGTTTCCAGTAGCTCTTTCAAGATTGGTTCTCATTGATGCAAGTATAGCCTTCTGACTAGAACAGTAGGGAAAAGCATATCCGGTCAAGGCACAATACACTTATTGGTATATTTGCCTTTGGTTGTTGTAGAACTCGACTTCTCCCATCGGGTAGTGGGGTCTTTCTGGCTGTTGAGCTTCTATGGTGATTTGTGCTTGAAGAGAATCGGAAAATTCTTGAATATATCTTCGAAGAGCGTAGGGTTCTGGTTCTCCATAATTGGCGAGGTATAAATTGTATTCTCGTTCGATTTCCCTTATCAGGTGCCTTTGAGCGGTGTTGTAGTCATTGGTTGATTCTTTGATAGCTTCTACGATGATGCGAACATCGTCATTTTCATCAATCAAGTCAATCATCTCTTGGTGGGTATCTATGAGAGGGATTTCCAATATCTCGGTTGTGGTGATGGGAGAATTTGCTGGAGCAGGGGGAATAGAGCGTTCGTCGAGAGTGACGTCGATACAATCGTCGTCATACTCAATTTCTTCTTCAGAATCTTCATCACGGGAATCTGGAAATTGGTGGAATTCTTCATCTGAGGGGGCGTTATAGAAAGGTTGAGAACTTTCGACTTCGATGGTTCTAATATCCGTGGTTGTTTCTTGAAGGTTTTCTTCCACAAAGCCATTCGTTTGACTTGTCTTATACGCACCGATTCTTTGTAAGAGCTTGTGATATCAAGTAAAAAGTCACGTTTTTACCACCGATATCTCTCTCATTCTGGAGCAATACTTGGCATTTGGACTCAAACAACGCACAAATCATTGATAATATGCTAAGAAGATCAAAACAAGGTTGCACGAGCAAAATCAAGCAAAACGGCCGAAAAATGAAGATTCCACGCACGTGTAAAGATTCAAGACATCAAAACGAGATTTCAAGGCAAAAGTGCCCATCACCAACATCCATCTTACCGAAGATGTTCGTTTTCAAATTACAAATCCAACAGAAGAAGAATCGGCAAAAATGGATGAAGAACGAAGATTCTACGCACGCCGAAAGATTCAAATAAATCGTACGACACATCCAAAGTTCAGAGAAATATTTTTGGGATATCTTTACATCAAAATCTTTGTTTTTGAATTATGAATCCAACAAAAAAAGAATCGACGCAAACGGACGCATAACGAAGAAAACACGCACGAATCAAGAAAGTGCCAGCCGCCGCCGGCCAGCCACCCCACCGCCGCCGGCTGCCACCAGTCCACTGCCGGCCGGCTGTCACCCGCACGGTTCGCGCTTTTTGGTCCTTTTGTGTTCCCGGTGCTAGACCTGTACGTGTTTCTCCGTACCCAGTGCTCCACCTTTTCCACCTTTTTCATAACCGGTGCCACCACCTTTTCCACCTTTTGCTATTGTGAGCTACCACTTGCTAAAATGCACCAAAACTCTCCTATAAATAGGAGGCATGAGGCTCATTTGCAAAAAGACACCAACACACCAAAGACACCTACACATATACACATTTCTTTATTGTAATATTAGTGATAATTCTTCCCAGTTAATTAGACTAGCTAATTAACTAGTCAAGGAATATTTGTACGGAGGTGCTCCGGGACGCATATTTTAGCTATGAGTTATTGTACTTCTTTCCAGGTGTTAATCTATCTTTCATATTTAATATGCTTGTCCTTTCTTTAATAAATTTAAATATGCATGCTAGAACTAACATGATTAGCTAAATAACTCAATTGTCCGCTATGATAGTCGTTTAGAAAATATTAAAAATGTGACTGTGGTATGTTATGAGATTGCAGATGGTTTATATTACAAATGGATATAGGAATTAAATCTTTATCGTTTATCTTCCCAACTCATGTTATGACTAAAACTTTATCCAAAAGTGAACGTAGCTAACTCATAGGATACGGGTCACTTATTTATACTATGTTCGATTGAATCATTGAACTCAGCATGGCCGGTGTTCTCTAGACCAAAATTAGGATCCAAGAGACACGGAATATGGGAATAGAGGTAGATTAAGATTAAATTCATATAGACGATATTTTTGAGACAACTTTCGGAATGTCCTCAACTTAGATGATACTTTTGTATGCCTAAATTGAACTGTTGCTTTGATCGTCTTATTGCATGTTCTTGTTTGATTGTTGCCTTAGGATCATCATAATAGTGAAATATAAACGGCATTGAATATCGTGAAATAATGTGACGGCCCCTATTCGACGGTTCTTTGATATTGTACTGGAAACGCTTACGGCGGAGTACAAATGTATGGAAGTCAAGAACGACCGAAGGTAGTTATATTATGAATCGAATAACAAAAGTATTACCTAGGTCTCCACTTGTAGCATAAATCACCCCTGTTTTATTGCATCCCTAAGTAATGTTGATAACTCGTACGAATAAGTGATGACATGTTATCCGGCCGTCTAGACCACTTAGCCCAACCTATTTCGGTGAGGATAACCCTCGTTCATAAGATTGTTTATTCAACAAACTATGCCATGATTCGGGCATCTCTGACAACCGAGATTGGGGAATAGGATTTGAGGTTAACTGTCGGATAATGTGGGTGTACATTTGAGAGAACTTTCGGTGTACACTTTAATATATTTTGCAATCCACGTGACATTCTATTTGCCTGATTGTGGACACCTCCGCGTTAGCCCGATAGAAGGATTGTAGTAATAGCTCACATCAACTTACGAACTTATCTTCATTAGAACTTTTCATATTTAACAACTTCTAAACCACATCATAGTAGACAATCGCTTTAATTGTTGAACGCCCGAAGTAACCTCCATCCTCTAATTTAGTTTAGTTTAATTTAGGATCGAAACCCCAAAACCAAAACCAACTCTTTTAACTCTAGCTAAATACATAAAAGCATCTAAACCCCCTAGTTTCAATTTGTCGCGCTTTGAAGAACGATCCTAGGTCATACTTGTCCTTTGCTAGCCCTCTGATTAGCATAATAAGTAACCCTAGGCCATAGCCTTATAAATTAAAAACCTACTTCTGTGTCACATCACCATTAGAAATCCCAACGACCGGTGTGTGTCGCAACAACTTGTCATATACTTTCGATTGGCTTGAGGATCGGAATTCTTCTTCAATTGTATCTATATCTCGGAGTCGGGTTCGGGTAAAAGGTTTCAATGGGTCGAGATAAGAGTCAAGAATGTTTCCCATTCTTCTGATATGAGTGAACTTTAGTTCTTGACGGAGGGTTTCATAATCAACGGATTCTTCTGATGAAGAGTAATCTTCGCAGTTTTGTATCCTCTTGACTTCAACCATTTGTGGCAATTCAACATGATCATCATCATCCTCCATTTCTTCATTCATTTCTTCCTCTTCCTCGGTCTCTTCTTCTTCCTCTTCCTCAGGTTCTTCGTCTTCAGATTCAACTTCTTCCTCTGCTTCTTGAAATTCTTCTTCCTCTTCTGGGTCATACTCCGAGTCAGAGATAAAAAACTAACGATCGCGTGAAAGGTTGTTCTTCTTCGGGCTTTAATTCATCATTATAGGTAATTCTGCCTGTTGATATAGCGCAACATTCTTCTTGTTCTGGGGTACATTCTGGTTGGTCGATCTTGTAAGTGATGCTTTCACCCTTTGAGCGTAGGACAATCGTGTGGTTATACACATCGATCACTGCTCGGGCTATGTTCATGAATGGTCTTCCAAGGATTAGGGATGTTTATGTCTTCGTGGATGTCCATTACCACGAAATCCGTACGAAAGAAGAATTTGTCAACTTAAACTAGGACATTCTCAACTATTCCTTTTGGGTATCTAACGGATTGGTCAGCTAGCTAGATGGTCATCTTAGTGGGTTTCAAGTTTTCAAGCTCAAGCCTCTTAAACAGTGAGTAGGGCATGAAGTTAATGCTAGCTCCTAGGTCGGCTAAGGCACTTATTTCTTCGGATTGGTAAATAGAACAAGGGAGTGCAAATCTTCTGGTGTCTCCTAATTATTTGGGAAGGTTATTCTTAAGTAGGGCCGAGGTTTCAGAACTAAAGGGAATGTTGTTTACTTCGGGCAGTTTATCCTTATTGGATAGCAGTTTTCTGATGTACTTATTACGACCGGGAACTCTAGACATGGTATCAAGGAATTTTCCATCTTACTTAAAGGATGATATTTTCTTAGGTTGGACCTTAATTCTAGCGGGGTAAGGGATTCTAACCTCCTTGTTTATGGTCGGAGTGGTTTCCACAGTTGGTGTCTTGACCGTTTGTTCTTCCTTTACTGGGACAGCAGCAGGTGGTGGAGTGGTTGCTTCCTCGGTGGTAGTAACATGCTTTGCCTCCTCAACATGTGGGTTGTGAACCGTGTTGCCAGGCAAACTTCCTTTGGGTCTGTTCTCAAGATGTTGTGCCAATTGTCCAATTTGAGCTTCCAAGTTCTTCAATACGGCCATTTGATTTCTCATGAAGAGATCGACTTGGTCTTGCCTAACGGATGTCTTTTGGTAGAGTATATGTTGGCCTTGCATGAACTGGGTAAAGGCATCTTCTGAACTTGAAGCTAGGGCATTCGTCTTGTTGGGTTGTTCAGTTGTTTGGTTCGTGTCTGAAGTGGATCCAGGAAGTGCGAGGGGTTGGTTGTAGGTAAGTTGTTGTTGTTGTGGGTAAGGTGGGTATCTAGGTGGGAGTGCAAATCTTCCGGTGTCTCCTAATTTTTTGGGAAGGCTATTCTTAAGTAGGGCCGAGGTTTCAGTACTAAGGGGAATCTTGTTTACTTCGGGCAGTTTATCCTTAGTGGATAGCAGTTTTCTGATGTACTTATTACGACCGGGAACTCTAGACATGGTATCATGGAATTTTCCATATAACTTAAAGGATGGTATTTTCTTAGGTTGGACCTTAAGTCTAGCGGGGTAAGGGATTCTAACCTCCTTGTTTATGGTCGGAGTGGTTTCCACAGCTGGTGTCTTGACTGTTAGTTCTTCCTTTACTGGGACAGAAGCAGGTGGTGGAGTGGCTGCTTCCTCGGTGGTAGTAACTTTCTTTGCCTCCTCAACACGTGGGTTGTGAACCGTGTTGCTAGGCAAACTTCCTCTAGGTCTGTTCTCAAGACGTTGTGCCAATTGTCCAATTTGAGCTTCCAAGTTCTTCAATACGGCCAATTGATTTCTCATGAAGAGATCGGCTTGGTCTTGCCTAACGGATGTCTTTTGATTGAGTATATGTTGTCCTTGCATGAACTGGGTAAAGGCATCTTCTGAACTTGAAGCTGGGGCATTCGTCTTGTTGTGTTGTTCAGTGGTTTGGTTCGTGTCTGAAGTGGGTCCAGGAAGTGCGAGGGGTTGGTTGTAGGTAAGTTGTTGTTGTTGTGGGTAAGGTGGGTATCTAGGTAGGTATCGGAGTTGGAAAGGTTGGTTGTTTCTTTGTGGGAATGGAGATCCTCTAGGTTGGTTGTTGTTATGGTTGAAACTAGGTGGAGAATTCTGTGGTCGAGCGGGGTATTGAGCATAGTAAACGGTGTCGTCTGTCTCTTCATATTCAACTTGATATTCACCAGGTGGTTGCGAGTTGGTGCAGTTTTGACAGGCTTGCACTTGGTGTACTTGGTGTTGTTGTTTCTTAAGTTCTCTGAACTGTTTGACAAGTGTGTCCATCTTCTCTGTTAATACCTTGATTGCTTCGCCTGGAATTGGATTTGATGCAGCGAGAGGTGCTGAAAATGTCGAGTGATCTCCAGAGTTCCAATCATGGTGATGCATAGTCATATTTTCTATAAGGTCCCATCCTTCTCCATCTGTCTTTGTCATAAAGCTTCCTTGTGCGGCAGCGTCGAGGGTGGTTCGGTGGTTAGGGTCTAAACAATTATAGAAGGTACACAATTGTGCAGATTTATCGAGTCGGTGATTAGGGCGTTTTCTTTAGTGCTCCTTTAAATCGTTCCCATGCGGTGTATAATGACTCATCAAAAGCTTGGTGGAAGTTCATGATGTCATTTCGGAGTTTTATTTGTTTAGAGGGCGGAAAGTACTTTGTTAGAAACTTTGTTGCCATTACCATCCATGAAGGGATACAGCTGGTTTTCAAACCTTCAAACCATGTTTGTGCATGATGTGTGAGCGAATAAGGGAAAAGATACAAGCGGATTGAATTTTGGCTAACTCCTTTTTGTTTGTAGGAGTTTGAAAGAGATATGAATTTGGTGAGGTGAGAGTTTGGATCATCACTTGGTAATCCATGGAATTGACAATGGTTTTGGATTAGTTGGATGATGTGATGCTTAAGCTCGAATGATTGTCCTGGGGTTTCTGGGTAGAGAATTGGGCCTCCTCTTCCGTCAATAGAGGGCTTGCTGTTGTCAGCGAGAGTGATGCGATCAGCCATTGCTTGTCTAATTGAAGACTGTTTCTTTTTTCGTCGAATAGTGCGTATTATAAGTTCTGGATCAGGAAAGTTAAAAAAGCGGTGCAGATCCAAGGGAACCGGTCATACACTAAAAATAGACAATAAAGAAAACATTTTTCTTTTTTTTATAAGGTTTTATCCGAAGGGTATACTAGAAAACAAGATTGGTTAGGCCTTTGTATCGGACAGTTAGTCTCCCCAGCAGATGCGCCAAAAACTTGATGGGCGTCTGACCGTTGCAAGCGCGAATTATCACAACGCCAATTGGTGGGTGTTTTAAATTTATATTTACTGGGGTCTAAGTATGACTTACTAATACTGAACCAAGGGCTAGTAGATGGTAAGTATGACCTAGAGTCGTTCTTAAAGAGAAAGTGAATTGAAACGGAGGTGATCCAATCAATCGTTTCTTTCTAGTACAGGTTTTTAAAAGAGTGCGTTAGGGGTTTGGTTCAGTTAACTAAGTAAAGTAAACAAAGCGAATAAAATGTAATAATAAATCAGATAATGGAAAGTAGTATTTGTTGTGAGTTCATTAGCTAATAATATGGGATGATGACTTTCATGGGAAAAATGATTAACTAAACTAGAATTGTTTGCAAGATTCTATAACTTATGGTATAACCAATAGATTCCCTATTAGTCGGTTATCGACTAATATGTCAAGAGGAACTAAGGTGTCATGATTCTGGTCAGACATACGATGCTCAACTCTCCACACTCTTCTGTGTGGGAGTCAGTGTCCCATATTATTGAACGCATTTGCTCGTGGGCGAAGGAATAGAATAGCAGGTCCATAATACGTCTAGCCATTCTTAATACCATAAAGATTATGAGTCTTGTAAACAACTAACTTAGGGTTTATGTTCGGACTTGTTTACCAATTCCTATTAGTAAAACTTAAGAGTGATAAGCGAGGGAAAACGTTTAGGTGTCTTGCATATCTTTCTTTAGGGTTTTACCGGTTAGGGAAGAGTATCAGTTTAAATTTGATTTTAAACTTGCCTTTCTTGATATAATTAACAAATCCCTAGGTTTTCGTAAATGGTTATCTAGCCTATAGCCTACCTACTCTAATCTAATTTAAACTAATCTAATTAAAATGTTGACGGCTTTTTGCAGAAAGTTAAACCCAGACCATGTCATAAAATGCTATGGTAGTTATCAATGTATTTAATCGTTTACCGATGTTTCCGTTGTGAATTTAATTGCTTCGTGATGTTTACATGATAATTACATTGTGATTGGAAGTGTACTATACTCATGGTAATTCCACATAATCACATTGCTTTTTAGGATGTTTGCATGATGTTACAATTAAACCATAGTTTTGACGCAGATAAGTATTGACCAATTTATAAGGTTCGCGACTCCTCTTTACAAGGTTACAATCACGTTTGTTAATCGAAAGGAGAATGTAAGTTTTAGGTTTAAGATCACATGATAAGTCCGTTCATAAAGTTTCCATTTTTTATAACGTCGATCCATAATACAACTACCTTCGGTCGTTTATCGGCTTCCATACGTATGTACTCTGCTTAAAAGCATTTCCAGCACTATACCAAGTAAACAGTTGAATAGGGGCCGTCATATTATTTTACGACGTATTTAAAGTCATCCCATAATTATATGTGCTAACTACATCACAACAAATACAATACTAATCTACTCGCTAATCATGGCACAAACTAATTTTAGCATAATTAAAGCATACATATTTAATTAAGATAGAATAGGAAAGAAAGAACCCGGATTTGAATGCGAGAAGGAATAGACTTGAATTAATATGCGTAATTCCAAGCGTACACCTAAGATTACAATATGTTCCTTGCTTTCCTTCTACTCTAAACAAGCTTCCTAACTAGCCTAATAGAATGAGAAATTAAGAAAGTAATATCACTAATACATATGGTGTGTAAAGTGTGTTTTTGGTGTTTCTAAGGTGTGTGTTGAAATGAAGCCTCATGCCTCCTATTTATAGGAGAAATCCGGCAAATGTTAGCATCTTTAGGAGCACTTTAGCAAAAGGTGGAAAAGGTGGTGCACCGGGTACGTACAATCGCGCAAAGGTGTGGCACCGGGTACGTACAATCGCGTAAAGGTGTGGCACCGGGTACATGAAAGGACCAAAAAGCGGAAACGAGAAGGGGGAGGGGTGGCCGGTGGCGCCACCATGGTGGCCGGCGGCGGCATGGTGGTGGCCGGCGGCGGCTGACTTCCATCGGCCCCGGTTCGCCGTCTCTTGCTTCGTTTCTTAATTCGTGCGTGTTTTCTTCGTTATGCGTCCGTTTTCGTTGATTCTTTTTTTGTTGGATTCATTTTTCAAAAAAAAATACTTTGATGAAAAGTAATCCCTAAATTGAGCTTCCTATCTCCAGATATTGCGTACGAATCATTTGAATCTTCCGGCGGGCGTAGAATCTTCATTCTTTATCCGTTTTTGTTGATTCTTCTTCTGTTAGACTCATATTTTAAAAACGAACATCTTGGATAAGATGGATATTGATGATGGGCACTTTAGTCTTTAAATCTTGTTTAGATGCCTTGAATCTTCAAACGTGCGTGGAATCTTCATTTTTCATCCGTTTTGCTTGATTTTTATCGTGCATCCTTGTTTTGACCTTCTTGGCAGATTCTCATTGATTTGAGTGTCATTTGAGTTAAAATGCCAAGAATCGTTCCAGAATGAGAGAGATATCAGTAGTAAAAACGTGACTTTTTACGTGATATCAGAGACGTTAGAGACCTAGACTATAGCCTTGGCTAGGACACTCATGCATACACATACATTTGCATACGTCTAACCCGATACACGACAACATTTGTTATGACACATCGACATACGCGAACCAACTGACCGATACTATCGTACACTTATTCTACTTGATTTATTGTGTGGTTGACTTTGCCTTGAACTCCTGGAACCATACTACACCCAATTCGCTTATTCGTATGAACCTGATCGTATTACGGCGATTGATGAAAAGAAGTATGTATTTAGCATCATATAATGACGCCTGACCAACGTGATTATATCATACTAAGTACATATGGGCGTTTCATAGTCGTAAGATACGTGATGGGGATATCGCTAATTCTTCTTAATGCTCTATAACGGAAACATGTGAGACTTCATTCTTCACATTCCTTACTTTGGCATTGACTACTATCTGAACGACTACTCTATTCTGCTTGACTATTGTGCAAACAAACTCTTATTCTCGAACGGACCGAGCGAATTCGTACTACACGTTTAACGATTAGGACCGATAACTCGTCAATCGAATGGACGGATGAAACAAATGGAGATCGCGATACGTATCGGAGTAAAGAGCCTTCTAAAGTACTATGCGAAATGAATTCTCCCACGTATAGCAAACCTTAAGGACGAGTTTCCTACAAATTATATTTGGAAATGGTTATTTCAACAAACAACTATACTGTAAGGTTTTCCTATTATTTATTCACCAGATTGATTTCCAAACAAACACTACTATTTATACATTGAAATGATTTTCTAAACATATACGAATTGATCACCATTTCGACCGAATGTCAACGATTTATACATAACTTGTTTAAATTTAAACAACGAAAGATTTACAAGTAGGTTTATCAACTGTTTTAAACAACTACTCAGTCATGATTTGACCACAATTTGAACAAAAAAATAATCGTTTTGAATTGCCAACTGTTTTGACAACTGTTTGTTCATTTTAAACAACAACTGCAACGTTAACATTCCAATAGCTCCTGGATGCACGAACATTCTTAAATCATAGGGTACACAACTGGATCCCTACGTCAACATCGATACGCCTTAGTAAACTCCTACTACTCTTTAACGTTACATGATTCGAACGTCTTGAATTTAGCGCTTAGTGAACTTGGACTATTGTTGGACATATAACTTATTAAACTATACAACAAATATACCAAAAACCATTATGAGTTACGTGGTAACTTACGATGCCACAATAGTGACAACACGTCTTCTCGGAAACACATGCGTCCGACGTTCCAACATGGATTTAAAAATCTTGGGATGAGATTTCTCTAACAGGGGGAGAATGTGACACCCCGTAATTTTGAATACAATTAAGTACACTAAACTTTTGCATTTTAGGCTAATTCCCTACTTAAGTGAATTCACAACAAAGTTTAGAGGTAAGTCTAGCAAAGCCCAACTAGTTAATACCCGTAGCATTACATATTTCATAATTAGTATAATTATGTACAAAACATTCGGAACGAACCCGACAAAAATACGGACGTTGGTGAAAACATTTCTATAAATAACTTATCTCTATTTTTAGAAGTTATTTATCCTATATTGTTATTTTTATATAATAGTACACTAAAAACTTAGACGTTTTGATTAAAACGTAACAAACGCAGTAAAAATGCGCAAATCAAATTCGACAACCAAACGAAAGTCAATAAATATTTTGACAAATCAAAATAAAGTATGTTAACAATAATTCAATGGAAAATAATCTCAAATATATTACGAATTAAAACAATGCAAGAAAACGTTACGCAATCTAACCGAATAACGAAATGAACGAACGAACACTATACATAACACAGTCTGAAAATCGAAATTTAATCCCAAACCCACCCACCCATGGGCTTCATTTGACCAGCCTCTCTCCCCCATGTGCCCCCACATGGCACCAAACTTCAAACCATTAAGAATACATGCAAGCACATGCAACCTTCATTCACCATCATTTCACTTTTAAGATTCTCTCCAACCTCTCTCTAAAAACCCGATTATCTCTCTAAAATCTGGAGAAAGCAACCACCATAACACCACCACACCGCCGCTATTGACCACCATCAACCTCCCTTTGACCACCATAAACCGCCACACAACCACCACTTCAAAACTTCAAGATTTTTCAAAGAAATCACGCCACAAGCATCTCCATCTCCTTCTCTTCACCATTCTTGTTGTAAGATCCACTCTCTCTCTCTCTCTCTAGATTCCATTGCATGTTGATTATCTTCATGTTTTGTAGCTCTACTAACTTGATGATGTCCAAAATCATAGCTAAAACACGTTTTTGTATCACATATATAAAGACACAGATTCCGTTCCAGAAAATGTAGCTCACTAAAACGATCATATCTTGAGTTCTACTAAGATTTAGACAACGAACTTTATATCAAAAGTTGCGTATTGAAGAGATCTAGAAAAAGTTCTTTTATGTATCCTTCAAGAAAACCACTCATTTTTAGCTACGAATTAATCTTTGAGACTGGTCTGGAAATTGTCGAAAAATATGTTCGGTAGTTACGCGGAATTATTTACCTATGTAAATGGACACTATAAATCGTAGGAATTTTATGTTAGACACTAGAATAGTAGAAGATCAGTTGATAAAATTTGTGGACCTTGATTTGGACCAGAACTGGTTGAAATGTGTGGCGAAACAAACCGACAAAACCGAAACACAACTTTTGGACTGTTTTGACACTTTTATGAAAACCGACACTTCGGACCGACCATAAAACGTAATGATAATTTTCTAAGGTTTAATTAACATATTTATGACTTTTGTAAAATTTTTGGGTCAAACGGAACACGTTTGACCAAGTCAACCGAAACAAGCCTCGACACGAAAAACGTGAAACGAAATGTAAAACTTTAGATTTTGGATCGAAACAAATATTTTAGTTGTTATACTATAAAACTTGAACAAAAATGATGTTATGATATTTACGAATAACGATACATGCTTTGAAACACTTAAATAAAAATGTATACTTTTACAAGTAAATAAAGGAAGCAAACATAATAATAACACTTTGGGAATTATTATTACAAAACCGTCAGTAACAAGCCGTGCATGTTTTCAAAACTACAAAACTAAATGAGTAATGAATACTTAGACATATCTAGTGAATGAGCACTAGCATGGATGCTCAATTGCGACATCCACATACTTATACTTATAATCTCATAGATTTAGGGCTTTAGGAGATTATCGACTAGGAGTACTTTTGGGCTTAGGCTTTGCTAGCACTAGCACACTTTCAGCTCACCAGGCGAGTTCACTGCCTCACTTTTTACTGTTTTACTGCTTTCAACTTGGGGTGAAAAACATAGTCAACTGCTTTTACTGATTGCCATAACTTGCTTTGATTTCATGATTGTTAATATGTTGATTGCTCCCAACTATTGATTATTAATGATTGTGATCATCTTTTTAATTGGTAGCTAGTGTACCTTAGAACTATTACAAACTACAAACTATTACAAACGTGATAAACTATATTTGATGAACAGGAGAACAACCGGTAAACTATTTTTGGTTTCGCTGGAGAACGACCAGCACTGTTTTAGACCGGAGAACGACCGGTAAACTGTTTTGTTTCTTTGCAGAACGACCAGCACGTGTTTCGCCGGAGAACGACCGGCGGTGTTTCACCGGAGAATGACCGGTAATGTGTTTCACTGAAGAACGACCAGCAGTATTTTAGGCTGGAGAACGACCGGCCGAGTTAGACTGGAGAACGACCAATATTTGTTAAACCGGAGAACGACCGGTACTGTTTCAAAAATCACTGGAGAACGACCAGCAAAGTATTTTAAACTGTATTTTTGGGCAGATATCCCAACTAAACCGTATTTTTGGGCAAACATCCCAATTAAACTGTATATTGGGCATACATCCCACCTAAACTGTATTTTGGGTAACGTCCCAACAAAACATGTATTTGGATAACATTCCGAAAAACTTCATTTAACTGTTATGGCAATAACTATTTGTGAACGTATTGGAATTACAAACTATATTTGTAAACTTAAAACCTGTGAATTCACTCAACATTGTTGTTGACTTTTTACTATGTTTTTCAGGGAATTAGCTACGCATATAAGACTGCATGCATATGGAACTAGAAGACCCATGACGAAATACGATGACATCTTAACTATGTACTGTTCAGCAATAATCATACGCTCTGATGCATGAATGTCCAATTTTTACGTCGGCGCCCCCGCTCGATCTAATGCTTCCGCTAACTACGATTACCGAATGTGAGGGGTGCGACACTCTTTTTTTTTAAATACGTTGTGTTGTTGCTATGCTTATTTAGAAATGCTTGTAGCTTTATTGCCATGCTAAGCTAGACAAATCTGTGTTTGCTATGATAGTTGTTATGCTAGGGTAGTTATGCTTTAATCATGTGGTTACTCTGTCTGTATGTTATTAATATGTATTAGAATTTATGAATTGAATCTTAAATGTTTATCTATCTAACTTATGCTATGGTTTGTAACCTACTACTAGTTTTTCCAATTGCTAGTGGTATGCCGCTTATTATTCTCTGTCTGATGATCGTTGAACTTGACATGGCCGGTGTTCTCCTGGTTGAAATACATCGGAGGGAGACACAGAGCGTAAGATTAGAGATAGATTAGATTCAATTCATATAACAAATGTTTTAGAGAGAACTTTCAAAACATTTGTGACTTGACCATATATCCAGATACTTTGCATGAAATAAGCTAATCCCTGTTATGCTGCTCCACTGCATGTTCTTGTTTGATTGTTGCTTTAGGGTTTGCATGCTAGTATCACCTTTGCTGTTGGATATATGATTAGGTTTTCTGATATGAATTAATTGCGTACACCAATTTAACATGCTTAAAATAGTTATGATGATTTATATGAAATAATGATGAACAATTTAACTAGTTGTTAGACCAGACCATCCCAACTTATTCCGGTGGGAAACACATGTTCATGTTTTTGTTTATTCAACAATTCATGCCATGATTAGGATATCTCAAATGTCCGAGATTGGGGAACAAGACTTGATGCGTCACCAGCGGTCGGTAAGGATTTCAACCCTTGTCGTTGCACCGGCTACTAGCGGCGGGCATCAGTGAGTGTTTTAAATTTGTAATTGCGGGGCCTAAGTTTTCCTAACAATGCTAATCCTAAGGTTGAGCAAGTGGTAGGTATGACCTAGAGTCGTTCTTCAAACCGACTGAATTGAAACTAAGGCGTGGCAGATGAGGGCTTTCAAACTAGTGAAGGGTTTATAAAATAGTGGGGGAGTTTTGGTTTTTCTATTAACTAACTTAGGCAAATAAATAAATAAAAGCGAAATAAAAATCAAAGATAAAGCAGATAAAATAAAGATAGTGTTTGCTGAGATTTCATTAATTAAGTTATGGGATGATGTTTGGAGAAACTGTGTTGAAAGATATTTGTTAATTATTAATCTTGAATACTCGTGATGTAAACACTAGATTCCCTACTAATTAAAATCCCATTAGCATGTCACACCGGGAGCTAGGTTATGGTAACATCACAAAGTATTTAGGATAATAAGCAAAATCTTGATTATGGTTTAATAATACTTTCATATGAACGGGAACAAAATCTTAAGGTACTAGACATAACTGAATCATATAACTATTCCTCGTCATCCTAACAGATTCATGTATTTAAAACGGTTCATTTATGACTTTAAACCAGCCCTTGCTTAAGACTACCCAATAAATCCCCTAATTATCCACAGGGTTCCTCACTTAAAGTGGTTCCGCCGCTTCAAACCTTGGCCATGTCTTGTCCTACGATAATCCCCCATGTAGCCTTGCGGTTCCATAGTTTCATACCTTTGACAAATTGTATTGACACAGATGACTGACTACCTTTTAATTAGACGTCAATAAAAAGGTGTTGTAATCACGTTTATTGGTGGAAAGGCGATAGATTAATTTGAAGTTTAAAAGTCTATTTAGAAAGGTTAATTAAACTAGGTTTCTCATTTTATATTTTAGTCTGTAATATGTCTACCTTCGGTCGTTACTCGACTTCCATACATTTGTACTCCACCTTGAAGTGTTTCCAGTACTATATCGAGTAACAGTCGAATAGGGGCCATCATATTACTTCGTAATATTGTACCGTTTCGTAATATGACTACCTTCGATCGTTCCTCGACTTCCATACATTTGTACTCCACCTTGAAGTGTTTCCAGTACTATATCGAGTAACAGTCGAATAGGGGCCATCATATTACTTTACGATAATTAAGACCGTTTATATTTTACCACTATGATGATCCTAAAGCAACAATCAAACAAGAACATGCAATAAGACGATCAAAGCGATACTACCGATCTTTAATATTTAATTATAAATCATCCCATAATTAATTAACAACATCGCAAACAAACACAACAAGTATACTACTCTCTAATCATGGCAATAACTAAATCTAGCATAATCAATAAAAACGTAATTAATTAAGATAGATAAGGATAGAAAGAACCAGGATTAACTGCGAGAGAGAATAGACTTGAATTAATTGACACAATTCCGAGCATACACCGAAGATTACAATGCGTCCGCACGTTCCTTCTAATAAAACTCCTAAACTAGTTTACATACTAGTTAAAACTAATCTAAAGAAAGAAATATAGAGTGAGAGAGTGGGAGCTTATTTCTAGAGTGAGAAAGATAAGCTAGGAAGGTGTGTTTCAAATGAACCTAATGCCTCCTATTTATAGAGGGGTTTTGGTGCATTTTAGCCAAAGGAAGCACACATTAGCAAAAGGTGGAAAAGGTAGTAGCACTAGGTACAAAAGGCGAAAAAGGTAGTGGCACCAAGTACGAAAAGTAGGAAAAGGTCTAGCACCGGGTACAAAAAAGTACCAAAAATTGCAATCCGTGCGGGTGGCGGGCAGCAGCTGGCGGCTGGCTGGCTAGCGGCGGCGGCTGGCTGCCAGTGGCACCAGTCTGCTGCCGGTTGCTACGTTTCTCGATTCGTACGTGTTTTCTTTGTTACGTGTCCGTTTGCGTCGATTCTTTTTGCGTTGGATTCGTAATTCAAAAACGAAGCTTTTGATGAAAAGAAATCCCAAAAATATGTCTCTGAACTTTAGATGTGTCGTACGAATCATTTGGATCTTCCGTAGTGCGTAGAATCTTCGTTCTTCGTCCGTTTTAGTTGATTCTTCTTCTGATGGATTCGTAATTTGAAAACGAACATCTTGGGTCAAATGGATGTTGATGATGGTCACTTTCATCTTGAAATCTCGTTTTGATGCCTTGAATCTTCAAACGTGCGTGGAATCTTCGTTTTTCATCTGTTTCGCTTGATTTTTGTCGTGCAACCTTGTTTTGACCATCTTGGCATAATATCATTGATTTGTATTGTTTTTGAGTTTAAAATGCCAATAATTGTTCCAGAATGAGAGAGATATCGGTAGTAAAAGCATGATTTTTTACGCGATATCAAGACTCAAGGATGGTTGTTGGTTAAATTGTTAACTACATTTGGGACAACTTCCGGTGTAGTTTACTCTCCATAGCTGTTATCCATGTGATATGTTATTTATCTAATTGTGGATAACTCTACGTTAGATAGAGAATAGGCTAGGAGTTGTAGCTCATTAGGAAATATATGACCAAGTCCATGATAAACAATAAGTAATCTCTAATGTAGCAATGAAAATACCGTAAAATAGCTGAATACCTGGTATTGCGTTGGAAACTCCTCTGGTGTATTACAGATACGTTGAAGCCATGTATAGGTTGTAGGTAGAATACTTTTTTATCATTGGATGTTCTGAGTGCCCTAACCAAATTAACTACCCCTAAATAGCATATACGGTTGTCATAGTAAACAGAAGCATTTAATTTGTAGTTCTCGTAGACACCTCACCACCTCATCACCTTTACTTTACTTTAGTTTTAGATTAGATAAGTTAGAAAACCAATACAAAAACTCCTATCAACTCTTGAAAATCAGCTAAATTACAAAAGATAGTTGAAGTCCTTAATCTCATGCCTGTTGTAGTTTGAAGAATGACCCTCGGTCATACCTATTGCTGTACTCACCCATAGCTTTAGTATACTTAGGCCCATCAAATGCAAAATATAAAACCCACTGATCGCATCCCGGTATCATTTCGGTTAGTCCTTCGAGATGAGGACGGTTCTCCCGGTTCACAAGGAGAGGACTATGCAACCTAACTTATCGGCACACATCAATAAACTCGCCTACAAATCAATATGTTCAAATAGTTGGACCTCGTCCATTGTAAATTGTTGAAAACGTATTTCAATAAATAAATCGTAGAAGACTCGCACGTATTCTAATGTATAAATCAATTGTAGATGACCCGTAGGTGATCTAAAGTATAAATCAAATGTAGATGACCCGTAGGTGATCTAATGTATAAGTAAATTGTAGATGACCTGCAGTTGATCTAATGTATAAATCGTTGGAAAACATTCCTATAAAATTCGTTGTTCGTTAATGTTCGTTGTTATTCGTTGGAAAACATTATTTCAAAAATGTATATAATAGTGGGAGAGCATAGACGGGATCCCTCGAAGGTGAGCTAAACCTTGCGATTTAAAGTAAAGACACCTAATTTTATAACCAAGCCATGACACAATTCGCTTTTGGCTTAGGGACATTCAAATATACGCTCCGCATTAATGACATAAAGTCATCTTGGTTGGCATGACCAACAAGTTGTAGGATGGGGAGGGGCTGTCACATCGATAGTACTATCCGTATATTTGGTGGCTAGCGTCCTCTAGCTAATGGTTATAGTTTGTAAGTACAAGGACTTTATGTACTACAATATGTACAACTAGGTTCGTACCAGGATGTGTGGTCATGTTCCTAAAATAGTATGGAAATCATTTCATAATTCAGTAGTTTGCGAGTATAGAATGAAAGCATGCAAAAACAATTCGTATAAAAGCATAAAATCACTTTATAAATAGTTTGCGAATACAGTATAAAATGTACCTAAGTATAGTTCATAAGAAATCAAGCTGTCAAACATAATATGGATGCATTCATAATAGTTTGTAAGTATAAAGGCATAAAAGCATTTATATAATCATTGCATGTTATAGCAAAAACGTTAGTTATATTTTTCACCCCTATTTAAAAGCAGTAAAATCAGTAAAATAAGGGGTTGTGAACTCACTTCGTGAGCTACATCGTATGAGTGCTAGCAAAGCGTAGGCCCAGGAATAGTCCCTAACGTCCTAAACGCAAATGATAGTAATATAAGTAGTTGAATAAATGTCAAACTATTGTTAATCATTCACTCGTTGAAAGATCGTTATTCTTTGTAAATTTGTACGTTCCGTTGGTGATGATTTTGTAATAATAACTTCCAAAAAGATATTATTTTTCTACCCGTTTTGTTGTATTCTATGAAAAGTATATATATAAATCGTACGAGTTATATCGTATATATGTATATAAAGTTAATAGTTTTGTGTACACAATTCATTTTGTACAATTTTTGTTTTACTCGTACCCATTTACTCCATTTATTTTGTTTACAAAAATTAACATTTGAAATAAATTTTGGTGTACACTGTGACGAGTTTATACTAAATTACGCGATTGGGTAAAAGTACGCGATCGCGTATTGTTTATAAACTTGTAAGCTTCACCTAATTGGGTAAAATAACTCACCCAATCTACCCTCACCTAATCGGGTAAGAAATCTCACCCTAATGGGTATGAAATCTCACCCTAATGGGTATCACCATTTTTTTGTCCCTACCCGATTGGGTATGCATTCTAACCCGTTCGGGTATGGTTCGACACCCGATCGGGTAATTATGTTTGTGTACCTTTGTGTTACAGAGTGTGATCATATTTTCCAAGTTTTAGTATGTTTTCGAGTTAAATCTTTCACGAAATGTACCATTAACAAATTATAGCAAACATTTTATGAAAGAATGGAAGTAAAACTTTTGTGTTCCTTACAATGTTTTGAAGAAAAGATGTACAGAGGATGATGAAGGTGAGGAGCAGAGGATGATGATGATGATGTTGATGATGAGCTTGTTCTACTTCTTCGTTTCCCTCGGTAAACTTGTTAACGTTAGATGATTATAATTTTGATGAAGATGGTGATGTTGCTGCTGCTGCTTTCGATAGAGAGAAAATCAAGAGGAGAACAATAATAGAGGAGGTGTTTCTCTGTGTGAGTGTTTGAATGCAATGGGTAGGGGTGTATTATTGGTGTGGGTTTCAATTTCAACGGAGAGGTATGGGCTCAAATAGAAGATGTAAGATATTTTGAGTTGTAGTAAAAGTTTAGGTATTTAACCCGTTAATTTCGCATATGAGCCCAATTATTTTAAATATACATTTAATATTCATAAATTTATTTTTAAAGTATTATTTCAAATTATTTTATTCGAAATTATAAAAACATAATTTTTCATTACTTTGGTTGTTGAGTTTGTTTTATATATTTTTGTCGCGTACAATACATTTTTGTACAAAACGTTTAAATGTTTTCATTTTATATTTATTTCTCATTGTTCGCATAATATATTCAAATAAATAACTATTTGAAATATTTTCACGTTCTTTCTAAACTTTGTATCACCAACGTACGTATTGTTTTTGTCGGACTCGTTCCGAATGTTTCGTGTGTAATTACTAATAATTACAAATTTTGTAATACCTCAGGTATTAATTTGTTGGTCTTTGCTAGACTTATCTCATAAAAATAGTTTGTGAATTCACTAAGTATGGAATTAGCTCTAAGTATGCACATGATTATTGTTCGTAATTATATCAAAAATTGAGGGGTGTCACACGTACAAGGATACGATGTAGAATATGGGGTGCAGGGGGCCATATACGGCCTTGATGGGGCCGTATATGGTGTACACTAGGCCGTATACGGTGCTAGTGGGGCCGTATATGGTGCCCAGGGCCGTATACAGGCTTCGTCAATTTTTGTTCGTTGCTTAAAATGTCTGTATCTCCTTCGTTACACGTCCATTTGACCTGATTCTTTCGCCTATGGTTTTGTAATTCCGTTACTCTTCTAATGGCACAAACTTCATGGAAATTTGGTGTGTGCATATCAAAAGTTGCCAGAATGTCATTTAGGTGTTTGTAATCGTCGTGTCTTCTGTGTTCTTTATACCTTTTGCATGATTCTTGATTCTTCGGTCTCGTTTTTACCTATATTAACATATGGGGAAGTTAGAATGTGTGTTTTATAAGGTAGATGACGCCGGAAGAATTGGTGCATGTATATTCGCCTTGATTTGCTTGTTATGTGGACATTTTTAGTGAGTTTTTCAGCAACGTCTATATTTTGACTACTTTAGTTAATTTTAGTAAATAATCATCATTTTGGAATATTTTCACTAAAGATGTGCTCAAAAAGTGTGGAATATTGCCCTTAAAAACATGACTTATAGCGTCAGATCATTATACTTGTTGTGTTTGCCTGCGATGTAGTTATTTAATTATAGGATGATTAATAAATAATAATAATGTAATATAACGGTCCCTATTCGAATGTTTCTCGATATAGTACGGGAAACACTTCATGGTGGAGTACATATCTATGGAAGTCGAGGAACGTCCAAAGGTAGTCATATTACAGAACGATACAATATTACGAAATAATATGACGACCCCTATTCGATTGTTACATAGTATAGCGTTGGAAAAACTTTAGGTGTAGTACAAACACATGGAAGCAACATAATGACCGAAGGTAAGTTTTATTACAGACTTATATTGTAAAATGAGAAACCCAATTTAATTAACATTTGTAAATAAACTTTTAAACTTCAAATTAATCTATCGCCTTTCCAACAATAACCGTGATTACAACAACTTTTTATAGAATGACGTCTAAATGAAAGGTAGTCAGTCATATGTGTCAAGATTATTTGTCAAAGTGTATGAAACCATGCAACCGCAAGACTACATGGGGAATTACCGTAGAACCAGACATGGCCAAGGTTTGAAGTGGCGAAACTACTTCAATTGAGGAACGCTGTGAATAACTAGGAGATTTATTGGGAAGTCTTAAGCAAGGGTTGGTTTAAAGTCATAATTGAACTTTTATAGCATACAAAATTGTTACGATGATAAGGAACCAGTAAGTTTTTTCTGGTACCTTCAGATTTTATCTCCATTCATAAGAAAGCAATATTAAACTGAAAATAAAGATAATTCTTATTATTATAAATACTTTGTGATGTTAGTATAACCTACTTCATGGTGTGACATGCTAATGGTAATTTAATTAGTAGGGAATCTAGTGTTTACATCACAAGTATCTTAGAATAATAATTAACAAATATCTTTCAAATCAGTTTCTCAAAACATCATCCCATAACTTAATTAACAAAATCTCAGCAAACACTATCTTATCTATTTATACAATTTATTTTATTTCTCTTTTATTTATTTAGTTTCCTAAGTTAGAAAATATAAAAACGAAACCTCCCCCACTATTTTATAAACCCTTCACTAGGTTGAAGGCTATCATCTGCCTCGTCTGAGTTTCTATTTAGTCGGTTTGAAGAACAACTCTAAGTCATACCTACCACTTGCTCACCCTTAGGATTAGCATTGTTAGGAAAACTTAGGCCCCACACTTATAAATTTAAAACACTGCTGACTGCCTCCGCTCATTGACACCTCGGGAACGACATGAGAATGACACCGATAGGTGGAGGCGTGTCAAGTGTTTGGCGCCATTGCTGGGGAACTAATGCTCTAATACCGAGTTATAAAATTTATATAGAAAAATTTCTAAGTACTGGCTACTACACACATAGGTAGTCTACCTATCGTGTAATAATATAGCAAAGATAAGTTTCCGAGTCCGTCCATTAGAATAGTTTTGCATGTATTGTGAGTCTATTTTTAATCTATAGTTAACCAAAATACAAAACAAGTAAAAATGGGTGTTTTGTCTGAAAATGAAAGGCAGTCAATTTAATATTCTTGAAGATGCAATCAAAATAAAAAGAAAACAAGTAAAGATAGGTTTGTTCCATAATGCAGAAGTATGTTCATCTAGATTGTTTTACCCCTAGTATTGGATATTTTTATGAAGAACAAATAAGTTACTTAGCAAAAGTGAGCTAATTAGACGGATCACTTGTTGTCACAATGCAATCACTAAATGTAGAGTATTAGTGCAAGTGACCCTGATCACTATAATCCCTTGATTATAACTAGCTAACTTACTAATATTAAGAACTAGATTAGTCATTAACATATGTGATGTAATAAATCCATTTCCTCACTTTCGTAATCCAAACATTTAACTAAGAGTATAAATGCAAGTTTACTTGATCACCTTAAATCCTCTTAATCATGATTTATCAATCAAACTAACTTGAAGTATTATTCCATTGATCTTATTTCTGTAAAAACCATATAACTACACAAGGTGTCCCTTAGTATAATTCATTCAAATCATTATTCATTTATCTTGATTTAACCCTTTTTGATTATTTCTAATACAAATAACTAAATGTCACTTTTAGTAAATAAAGCATACACCGATCAAATCAAAGTAAATAAAACATAATACAAATGGTTCAGTAAATAAACTTCAAATTATCATATGTATGAAACCTATCATATAAATGTAGCCAACAACTAGGGTTATTAATCTAGATGAACATGAGGAGTCTAGCCCATAATTATGGACACAAATACAACATGAAGAATGAAACTAACAATAATCATACGGGTATTCATAGTTTTACAAACAAAGAATTACCAAATGAAATTGATGAATAACAATTGCTTGATGGTGATATTTGCTTTTCCAATCTTGAAATATGAGTTTGATTCTCCTGGTGTGATGTCTCCTTTTCCAGAGGTGAAAATCGGATGAAATAGGTTTTGTGAGAGTGGTAAGATGGATGAATTGTGTATCCAAAAGTGTCCTCTGCTATTGATCCTTCATCTCCTTTTATAGTCAAAAATGTAGTTGGGAGAATTAAATGTGAAATACGGACGATTTCCATGAAGGCTGTTTCTCTGTAACTTTTCTCTTTGGTGTGCTATATTTCTTCTAACGTAGATATGAGGCGTGGGATTTTTATTTGACAAATGAGTAAGGGTAGATGGTAAGTGAAGCTTTTAGCAGCTGGCAGTTGACTTTTATCCTGTGTTTTACCCGGTCGATAAGCCGTTATCCGCCGGATAACACCCAAAATGGGAAATCATGCACCTGATGCATACAACCTTTATCCTGCGGGTATCCTTGGCGGGTAACTCTTTATCTGGCTGGTAAGGGGAGCGGGTAACTCAAGCCTGGTTCTTTGATTTTGTTGATAAAGGCAGGTCTTGGTGGGCATGATTTGAATGTCAAGCTAGAATGCACGACTTAGCACCTCACAAATAGGAAATGTGTTTAAATCACTCAACTCTCATTTACATGGGAATGGGTATCTAAACACTGAATAAGACAAGTCATGATGCAATAGTTACCATAAGCTTGCAAAAAGGATCAAATCTCCACCTGTTTGGAGCGAGCTCCAAGTGAAGTTTCGAAGAAGGTATCCCAATATGTGTTGTATATATATAAGTGCGGATGGAAAGTGTATGTTAGACTTGATAAATTTGTATAACATGGTAGTCAAGACCTTTCTAAAATGTATTTGTAATGTTACTTAGAAAAAAAAATGATGCGACTCACTATAAGCTTTAGGATTCATATATAATATTCCCATAACATGTCAATATGATATCTAAGTACTTAACATGATCTCAACTACTTCAAATGTACAGATTTTCAAATTTTAAGCCTTAAGTTATTATCTATGATTTTCAATGAAACCCTTATAGCGAATTTTCGAACCAACCATCCTAGACCGTAGAAAGGTTGATGTGCCCGTAATGATCGTTCGCACTGCGGCCGCACCCTAAATTCGACTAATAGTGGTAAGTTTAACTCAGGGTCATTCTTAAGATCAATCGTATTGTGAAGCAAAGATGCCTAGACAAACTATCCAATTCAGTGATGGGTTTTTGAAAAGAGTTTTTGGCTTTGGTTTTAGGTCTGTTTAAACTAAGCTAAATTAAAACTGTAAATAAACAAAATAATAAAAAGTAGATAGGGTTTAATCAGTAATGGATAATAGCGCTTTTCATGATTTCATTAGCTTATGTCATGGGGTGATGCCTAGGGTTTATTTATGAAAACTTCCTTTATAGATTTGTGTCTTTCTTTTGTCTAAGTATTCACAATGTAAACACTAACAACCTATTGTTTGATTTCTCAAACAGTATGTCACTGGGTTGCTAGGTTATGGTGATTCTGATCAAAGGAGGCTGCTCAATTCTTCAACACTTCCCATATAATGGAATAGTGACCCTTCTTGGAATATTAATTCCTTGGCATATGAGATAGAGTAGTAGACCCACTAATGTTCAAACCGCTCTTAACACTGCGAGGTTACTAAGACAAGGCAAGGCATTTAAGATTAAGACTTAGTTCGATGATTGCTAACTTTGTATTAATGGTCTTTATTTAGCCCAGAGTTGTGTGGTTCAACCGGGATGTCACACAGTCTTCAACCACCAGCATTTCCATAGCTTCCACATGTTTATACTCCACCAGAGGTGTTTCCAACGCTATACGAAGTACAATGCCATTTATCGTGGTCTTTCCGGTGCCACATACTTTATGGTCACTCTGAACTAGTATAAACTAAGTTTGTATTAAAGTTTAACCATCTATGATATAAAACCAACCCTAACTATTTAATCATGTCCTAATAAATCCCTAACTGATTTACGGTGTAATATACGATAGGGTTGATGGTATATCCACGATTACACAATTTAGAGCATGTTTCAATACATAGATAGGTAGTGACCGGTTGATCAAGGTTCGTGACTCCTTGTCATACAGGTTCTAACCACGTTTATTGGAGGAAAGACGATTTTGGTTTAGAAATTCATAAATACAAAGTTAACAAAACACCGAATTTCATTTGTGTATCTAAAGTAACATCTCCCCTAACATATACCAGCTGACTACATCATGGCAAGCACAGAAGAGAACTACTCACTACGCATGGCAAACAATCTTAAATCTATCATAACAATAATTGCAATCATTGTAATAGAAAAGGAAAGAAGTAACCGTAGATTATGCGTAGACAGAATAACGTTTGAAAGAATACACGAATGGAACCTTCGCAATATATTCAACAATATTACAAATAAGGCCCTTAAATATTCCATATGCTATTACAAAAGTAGCCCCTCCATTAATCTAGGTTAAATATTAACCAAGAACTAACTACCTAAAACCCTAATCTAGAGAGAAAAACCTAGAGAGAGAGAATGTGTGAGAGAAAGTGAGAGAATGATGAGAGGTGTGAGGTGTGTGAAATGAGGAAATGAGGTCTTCTATTTATAGGCCAACCAAGGGATCAAGGGTACAAGTCCAATGCATCAAGATACAAGCAAACAAATCAAAACGAGAACACACGGGGGGCATGAGGCTGTACACGGACCGGTACAAGTCGTAAATGACCATATGAGGTCATACACGGCCTTACCAGATCCGTACAAGGCCATATCGGGGGCCTTGTGCTTGGTCGTGTGCTGTTTTCGGCTTTCGCGTTGCTTAATTCGTGCATATCTTCTTCGTTTGTCGTTCGTTTGACTTGATTCTTTTGCCTATGATCTTGTAATTACGTTACGCTTAATGTGCCAAATTTGGATGTCTCTAGGGTTGGCGTGTGGTGACGGCTCCATCTTCCTCGTTCTTTATCCGATCTGCATGATTCTTGATTCTTCATACTTGAAATAACTCGAGGTATCATATGAGACTAATTAAGAATTTGTATCATCAGGTGAGTAAAATTATGCTCAGAATCAGTGTATGAATAATATGCCTCGATTTGCATGTCTTTTGGATGTTTTTAGCACTCTTTATAACAATGCCTATAATTTGACCAAATTTGTGAGATTAAGTAGATAAGCATTTAATTCAAGTATTTTCACCGAGAATTAAGTCAAATGTGCGGGAAATATGTGCATAAAACATGCCTTTTTACTACACATCAAATATCCCACACTTAGACATTGCTTGTCCTCAAGCAAAACTCAGTTTTTATAAAAACAGTTTTAAACAGATTTGGCGAATTCCGAAATCCTTAGGAGTAATCACCCCATGTATAAGAAAACCATAATAGAAAATAAGGAGAAATAAAATATTCATCCTGGAAACAAGGAATAACTTTCTTAGGCATACTTTCAACTCTCGCGATCTTGGAGTATGGGCGATTCCTCACAAGGTGGTTACTCAATTAACTTAAAATGTATATGGTTTTCTATCTTTCTAGAACAAATGAAATCGCTCAATAAGCTAGTCATGCAGCACTCATCGTCATAGGCTTGATCGAGAATCGGATCTCCACCACTTAAGTGAGGCTGGTGCTAATTATCCCAAGACATTAATGATGGTTGTAGTATTTGGTGAGTGTAAAAGGAGTATGGATAGTGGTTTCTTTTTGGGTGTAAGGGTTTGGCTTACCTTAGGATTCCTAAAATTTTGAAAAACTTTATTTTAAAATAGTGCAAATACGGAAACGAAACTAGATAGCTATTTTGCTTCTATCGAAATCTTCTGGAGAACGATACTCCTGAAAGCTTTTAGCTTTATTTTTAAACTAAATATTTTTTTCATCTTTTTCTTCTCAGGAATTTCTCTGCCATACAATTTCTAAGGGATTATTTCATTCATTTTTTATCTTTATCTTTTTCTTTTCTTTTTTTTTGGCTCCCTTAGAAATCCCTTCAAACTTATCTTCATCATTCGTGACAAACTTGAGCTTTTGTGGTGCCAATTTTTTCGCACCATGTTTCTCTCCCCTTCATATATATCTTTTGATGCTTTTGTGAGAAAGGTGGTTTTAGAAATACCTGAGAAAGTGGAACATCGAACAACAAGCGAAAAAAGGATATCCTAAAAGGTGTTTTTCAAAACCTTAGAAATTCTGAGATAAGCTTTTGGAAAATTTGGGAAAGTATGTTTAAAATTAGGGTTTTATGAAACGAAAGGTTTAGGCTCAACAGGGTTTGGGCTTGAAAAGATATGAGAAAAAGGGGGTTAAATCCTAGGGAATGTTAAGATCATTTAATTGCACATATATCGCGTACGGTGCTCACTAATATTGTCTCGAAACGTATGTCAGGAGTAAGTTCTAATTCAGAAATGCATGCATCGGCACACAACACAAATGAAAAGTGAAGAATTAAAAATGAATGCTATAAGGGCTTAAGATACCTCACTGCAAGTTTTTGGGTTATATATGCCTAGTCATGCGATGCCCCTCTTAGATTATCATTTTTGTTTGACAGAGTCCTACCTTATTTTCCTTAGATTCCAAAAGAGCGTACTCATATACGACAATGATTCCTCCATAGAAACTTTAGAATTCTGGAAAAAAAAATTATTTTATTTTTGAAAAATTATGAAATTTGATGAACATTTTCTGAGCTTGTTTTTTTTTTTTTTTTTGACATAAAAGGCATAAAATCAATCCAAGGTATCTATACCTGCTATGAAACACTTAGCGGAACATTTTCCGTAATGTTCTCTTGAGTAAGGATTTCAAAAGTAAAATCTCAAACTTAGAGTTTGAACATAGTAAATGTTTCTCAAGTGTTGTTTTGGGTTGGAATTCCACACTTAGTGATATGTTTAGGATACGGCATAGATAACACACTAAACAAAACATATTATTTATTTATTGAAAACTGAAGAAAGGATAAGGAACTCCCCGGAGAGAGAGATGGTCGGATGCTTATGATAAGAAAATTGTTGAAATGAGATTTTCCAGGATCCATTTCTGCATTTTTTCTGGTCTTTATCTTCGAGACTCTTGCTGGGGTTTTCTTACACACTTCAGAACTTCATTTATTTGGACTCTTTCTCTTTTGTGAAATAATCTCGTAGGTGTGAACAGGATGGATATGCCTTTTTACTCACTCATATATTTTTGCAAATGAAAGTAAAATCACTATCTCAGATTTTGAAGAGATGTTTTCTACGACCAATCATTTATAAAACATTGTTTTTAAATGAGTTCAAGCATAATGCATAAAAGTAGTATGCAAGTACCTCAAATGCTCGAAACAAGTGAATTATTTTATTTTACTTCCTATTTTAACTTAGACAAGTGTTTTGCAAAATGAGTTATTTTGAGAAATGATTTTGAAAACATTTTAGGCATAACCAAGTGTGAAGGATAGTCAGAGATTCTGCTTCACTTATTGACACCCAATCTTCTCTTTTTATTGCACGGGTTGCCTCCCGAGAAGATATTTTGTTAAAGTCGAGAGCTTGACTTTGCCCTCCTTCAGATTAATGAGAACTGGAAACATCTGGGCCGGGAGTGCGTGGTGCCCAAGTGTTGCGTGGGTAGATCCGTAGGAACTAGTGAGCGATGATTTTGATGATGTTTGGAGTGTGAGATGCAAAATCAGGGAAGCTATCAAGATGATCTTCAGTGACTTTCTGCATATGTAGGAGATCCCATGTGATATCTTTTACTGTTCTGGAGATAATTCCATGGGGATCAACTACCAGTACTCCATTTGATTCCATCAGCTCCCGTTCTGGATGGTCTTGCTTCAACGAGTCTATGAATCTGAGGAACTTCTTATGGATGTTTTCATGATCAGCTCGGCTAGAATTCCCTCTGATTTCACGGACAAACTCGTGAATGTTCTGGATGAGCTGGCTCTGATAGATGGAGAACGTGAGGGTAGAGTTGCGGAAGATGTTGTTGACAATATCGTACACCTCTCGTTATCCATAGTGAAAGATCTGGCGATACTCGTCGGGTGAATCTCATAGAAGATCTACTTGATTCGGTATGAGAGAAAGTTTGCTATATTAACCATTGATCCTTCAGATATGGATGAAGGGATAGTACACGTTCTTTCATCGAAACTCTCAAACTCAAGATCACGAATGATCTTGTGAGCATGGTGAATACTCCCTATTATAATCAATACTCACTAAATAGCAACAAGCTATGAATTATTTTTAAGAAGTTGCGGAATCACACTTATAATATTCAGAAGATCAAAAATTAATTGAATAATAAAAAAAACTTGATGAACACGTATTTAATAATCAAAGCTTCAATTTTATTAACGAATAAGACGAATACACGAAATCGTATTAGGGTTTACACCTTGAAGTTGCGCTAATATTTTCGATAACCTAATCTAGTTTCTAAGGATCTCTATTTATAGATTATAGAATCATGTACAACTCATCCTATTATTACGAAATAGATAACTTCCAGAACCGACTCATTATTATCACAAACTCATAAACAGTTATAACTACCACTTTTACCCTTTCAGTAGAAACTAAAACTTCCTTCAGTGGTAACTGTTTCAATTACGATATATGACTAAGTACAAGTACATAAACAGTTATAATTACATACTCAGTGATAACAATTTATCTTCTATTCAGTTTCTTCATTCAATTGTAACTCTCTGAAGACAGTGATAACTGTTAACACTAACAATTTTAATCATTTGTACTTTTCCAGTCTTTTATGAATCAGTGACAATTCAAACCCAAAACAATTTTGACCTAACAATCTCCCCCTAAGCTTAATTTGTCCTTCACAGCATTAAGTTTCTTCAATTCTCCATTGTTTGCTCTAGAAGATTCTTTCAAAACTCACATCTTTTTCTTCTTCCCATGTCTCAACTGTTCAATCTTTTCCTTCTTGTGCAGTTGATTCCAAATCATATATATATCAAATTCTGAGCTGCATCATTTTGTACTAATGCATGTAGTTTTGCCCTTATCAAACATCTCAGCAAATTTGTATTCATTTCATAATCCTTTTCAGTCAACACCCACACATGAGACATATCATCAAATACTATCAGATGAACACTAGATCTTGCATAATAAACCCATTGATCCACATTCTTAAAAGTATTCCATAAACGAGGAAATACTTCTGGTTTAAACTTGCTAACAATCCAATCCCATACCACCTTCTCAAGCTTACAATCAAAAATCTTCTGATTCAATTCCATTTCATTTCCAATTTCAAACATTCTTACTAAATCAGCTCTGCAGATTCTTTTCACCAACTCTATGAATTATCTCCAAAAACTTAGACCTCCATCTTTTCTCACAATCCTGATCTTTTCAATCTTGATAAGCTCATTCAATTTTACGACAGACCAATCCATAATATCAGGCAAATCTTTATCTAACGCCTCTGCAGTACTCACTGGTTTTAACATAATCATGCTATTCAGCTTTTCTACATCTCTTTCAAGATCATCCAATTCACCAATTTCTATCTACTGACTATCTTCCTCTTCTTTTCCTTTTCTTTCTTCTTCAGCCCTTTTCTTTTCTTCTTTTCTTGCTCTTGTAGCAGGATTAATAAAATCATCATTATCCCATCTCTTCCAACATCTCAGTTTCAACAGATTTTTCAATTTCATCACCATTCACATCATTAGTTTCTATGATTATCTCTTCATCAACCTCAACATCACTTTCCACTGGATGCTCATTATCATTTCTACATCACAATTCTATTCCTCTTCTTTGAGTATTTTCATTTTCTCCCCTTTTTGAGAGATCCCCAATCAACACTCTCAAAATCTTCCCAAATATAACAGTTTTTGCCTTCCTTCAAACATTTAATCACAAGCCTCTACAAATCATTAACCTGTTGTTGCAATTTCTCAATTAAAACACCCTGTTCTTTTCTTATCTTCCTTTCATGTACAAACTTAGACCATACATAATCAACCATTTTCATCAATTCTAAGTTAGTTCTAGCCTCATCACCTTCAGAATGTGACTCCTTTGGTGAATCATTGACATCATTATCATCTGACTCATACCTAGCATGATCATCAGATGACCCCTTTTTATTGGTATTGGGACCACCAACATCATCTAAATTAATAGAATAATCTCCTAGTGTTGCCTCTGGTTGGGTCTTAGCACTGTTACTTCTGTCCTGCTCTGCCAGTGGGCTAGAAGCAGTAGAAGCAGCCCTTCCATAATGGTCAACCTCTTCCTCATATACCATATGCTGTGGTAAATCATGAGACTGAGACATCTGAGCAGCAGTAGCTTCAGATGCCCATGTTTTAGCCTTTTTAGCTTTAGCAGTGGTTGGTTTGTGGGTCCCTTGTTTTCTTTTAGTATCCCTAACTGCTGTGGGTTGAGAAGTAGTGGGATTGACCACTCTCTAGCAGTTGGTTCAGCTTCAGTACGTGAAACTGTAGCTGTGGTGGAGGGTGCAGGAAGCATTGTTGGAAACAATGTTGTAACCCTTCTTGAAAACTAAGTATCTCTCATCATATTAGAAAAGACTTTAGGTTTATGAGAGGAGACACCATTGATTTTGTTTTGTAGAGATAAATTAGAAATTTGTGCATTTAAAAATAACTACACAAAACGTGGATGCATCAAAAATTTCAGCTTTGGTTGCTCAATATTCCTGAGCATACCAGAAAAGATCAAATTTGAAAAATTAAAATTTCGACCAGTAGCAAGGCATACAATTGCATAAGCAATATTACTGCTAAACTGTTCAAAAGATAATCTTTTGGATGAGAGACAGTGTAAAATAGTGTGAATTAAAAATCTCCGTTGATGAGAGAAAAGGGTCTTTTGAAAAGTAAAAATATCATAAGAACCCTCATATCCAATCAGTTTTAAATTCTCATACACTTCAGAATCTGGTAATGTAGTTATACCTGCCTCATCATCGAGATGTAGAGAAGCTCAAACTGTAGCTTCTGAGCTCACAACCCTAGTGTCTTCCACCATTGACACTATACGCTTCATCCCCTGTTCTTCTTCAATCGTTGCTTTTACCCAGAAGTCATTGGAATGATCATGCGAAATTCCAGGTGATACAGTGAGAGCATGATGAATATGCGAAGCACGAAGAAAATCAATGAATTGTATGAACTCTTGTGCCTCAACAGGTTTAATCAAGTAGGCAATCATATTATGATCCTTTCCAAGTGGTAATTTTGTAGACGATGAAGTAGATGGCATCAAGAATCAGTAGAAATTAAGCAACTAAAGTGGAACAATTTGAGTGTAATAAGAATTTGAGAACAAAGCGCAGGGGTATGAATGAGTAATTTGAAAGCGTAATAAGAACGACAAGTGTTTTAGGGTTATATACTGATGAAATTAGGTCAGTGGAAAAAGCCCTAATTTTGAAAAATCCCTAAATTGACATAATCAGTGGAAACTTATTGAGATTAATACTATCAGTGTTAACTGAGTATAAAAACCAATAGTTTTAACTGTCAAACACTTGGTCTCTACAACTGAGTTTTGTTTTTTTAATCATCAACTAACACAGCTTACATGTCAACATCATCAACATCTTGAAAAATCATATTCTGAGGATAGTAACAATCATGAAGAGTATCTCTAAACCTGGAAACAGTAGCCACTTCAGTAGATGAACTACACTTTCGCATAATCCATGCTTTGGCTTTTTGTTTGACTCTTTTGACCTTCCTTTTCCAATGAATCAATCTATCCTTGATATTAGTAGAAATACTGCGAGTAGCAATTCTTCTCTCTGTTTCAATATCCCTACACCTCAGCATCAACTCCCAATTGGACTGATTCATTTGCACTAATTGTTCTTGCAGATTCTCATAAACATGTGGATTAATGAATGGTTCTTGCACATTTTCAACGGCTTGCTCCTCAAGAGGAGAAACCTGATTATACAGATTTACATTTTCGTCTAGAGGAATGTACTCTGGACTTGGATCTTCCCTTATTTCATTATCAGTTGTATATCCAGCGGAAGAAAAATCAATGTTGTAGAGAGCAAGCTTAGACTTAAAATGTGAAAAAGTATAATTTAAGTAGAGAAACACAGTGTATAGAATAGTTTGAAAATAAGATATGAATGACTTGACTCTGAAATGAATAACACATAGTTAAAGTAAATATTTAACAAAAAGAAGATGTGTTGACCAGAAAAATTGTGTGGTTAGAAAGAGTAACACATAGTTAACGTAAATAGTTAACAAAAAGAAGAAAAAGAATAACCTGCATTGTTAGCTAAAAACAAACATCAAATAAACTATTATTTACAAACAGTACTAGTTAAGTACATCAATATCAACTGTGCTTATCAACAGTAACATGGATGCATCATATGTAACTGACAGTGGTTAGTTAACACTATCAGTGCTAATAATGTAACCAGTGTTAACTATAGAAGTACAACTAATACTAGTAGTGTTAACCAGTAAATCAGTATAAATCCAGACTTGAGCACAAAAACAAAATTTAAAAAAAAAAGAATTATAATGAGAAAAGCTTAAGAAGAATTAATCATTCCAATACTAGTTACTGAAAATGTAAACCTGCCTACAACAAAAGCCTTTGTAAACAGGTCTGCTAATTGATTATCAGTATGAACTTTTTCAATTATAATAAGCCTTTTCTCATTACAATCTCTTATAAAGTGATATCTGATTTCGATGTGCTTAGTTTTAAAATGTTTAACTGGATTATTTATGATACTGATTGCAGAGGTATTGTTAATAAATATAGGAGTGTTAAGAAAAGTTAAACCATAGTCCAGCATCTGATTCTGTATCCATAGCACTTGTGCACGGCAACTTGCAGCTGCTACATATTCTGCTTCTGCTGTAGATGTAGACACAGTGGTTTGTTTCATACATTGCCATGAAACCAATCTATCTCCTAAAAATTGACAACCCCCAGATGTGGATTTCCTATCCACATTAGCTCCCCCATAATCACTATCAGTATATGCAATTAGGTCACAAGAGTTACTCTTTGGATACCAAAGGCCTAATTTTGGTTGACCTTTAAAATATCTAAAGATTCTCTTGACTGCATGCAAATGTGATTGCTTTAGATTTGCTTGAAATATTGCACACAGACACACATCAAACATTATATATGGCCTAGAGGAGGTCAGATACATAAGTGAACCAATCATCGATCTGTATAGATGCTCATCTACATCCTCCCCCTCAAGGTCTGCATTTAATGGCTTGTGTGTCTCCACTGGTGTGCTTACTACCTTAGCATCCTTGTATCTAAACCTTTCCAGTATGTCATTTACATACTTACTATGATGTAAGAAAATCCATTCTTTCAGTTGTTTCACTTGTAGCCCCAAAATGAAAGTTAATTCTCCCATAGAGCTCATCTTAAACTTATCATGCATCAAGGACTCATACTCCTTGCAAAGACTGTCTTTTATAGAACCAAAAACAATATCGTCCACATAGATTTGTACTAGACTAATATCATTCTTAATTCTTTTGACAAACAAGGTCTTGTCTATTTCTCCCCTTTTGAACCCATTCTTCAGCAGATAGTCTGATAAAGTTTCATACATGGCTCTTGGTGCCTGATGCAGGCCATAAAGAGCTTTGTCCAGTCTAAGAACCTTATTTGGATATTTTGAATCTTCAAACCCTGGTGGTTGGCATACATTAACTTCTTCCTTAATTGTGCCATACAGATTAGCACTCTTGACATCCATTTGGTACACTTTGAATCCCTTGAATGAAGCATATGCCCAAAACAACCTAATAGCCTCTATCCTTGCCACAGGTGCAAAAACTTCATCATAGTCAATACCCTCTTCCCGAGAGTAACCCTATGCAACTAACCTAGCCTTGTTCTTGATAACAATACCTTTTTCATCCTTCTTGTTTCTGAAAAGCCATTTAGTACCAATTGCCCTTTTTCCACTAGG
Source organism: Pseudognaphalium luteoalbum (assembly GCA_963422505.1). Taxonomy (NCBI): domain Eukaryota; kingdom Viridiplantae; phylum Streptophyta; class Magnoliopsida; order Asterales; family Asteraceae; genus Pseudognaphalium; species Pseudognaphalium luteoalbum. Next base: position 62,991,735 of record OY730193.1, read on the forward strand.
CAAATCAACCAATGTCCACACCTCTTGTATTCTGAATTGAAGCAACTCTTCCTTCATTGCCTCAACCCAACTTGGATCCCTTAGAGCTTCTGTAACTTTCTTGGGTTCCTGTTGAGATAAAAAAACAAGAAAATAAAGAAGAAGAAAGTTCTATTTCATCTCCTTGTGTCTGGTTTCAAGTGTGTACAGCAGATCCAATATGCCCAATTACATTCTCTAGTGGATGATCTCTATGAGCTATGTAATGTAAATTTGATGACATTAGTATCTCAGATTCTAAGTTGGTGTAATTTAAATCAAGATCATTATCATCCTCATTACTGAGAATACTTGATACATCCCTTAGAATCCACTATTGGCCTTGTATTTGAAGAAAAATCTCTTAAGTAATTTTCAAGTTGTTGCTCTGGACTTAATTCATTCATGTCCATCTGTGCACTATCTTCCAAAATTGGCATATCTGGATCTGTATCATAATTCAATGGAGTTTTGCCATTCTCATTCTTGTCTTGATCTGCTCTACCTGAATCTAAACTCTGTGAGGATAGTTCTGGATTGGCGTCAAAACATTCTAAGGGATCAGGAGTCCAGATTGGAAATAAAACATATTCCAAAGAATCAGTCTTCTTTCCAGTTGTCTTCCCAATATCTGCTTCACCTGATCCTTTGTTTGTACCTGCAGTTGAACCTGCACTAGATTACATATTTGGGTATCTAAATGCATGGGTTAGTGCATCAATATCAAACAATGATTCATAACCTTTTCCTCTTGCATTTGCAATGTGTTCATTAAAGGTTACATGTATTTACTTCTCTATTACCCTGGTCTTTTGATTGAATACCCTATATGCCTTGCTCTAAATAGAGTAACCAACAAAAAGACCTTCTTCAGCTCTGCTATCAAACTTGCCTAAGTGGTCTTTGGTATTTAAGATGGTACAAGGACACCCAAAAGGTTTTAAGAAGCGAACCAATGGTTTTGTCTTAAAAATCAGTTCATAAGGTGTCTTGTTATGAGGCTTAACAACTAATACCATGTTATGAATATAGCAAGCAGTGCTAACTGCTTCAGGCCAGAATGACATAGGTAACTTAGAATCAGCTAACATAGTTCTAGCAGCCTCAATTAGTGTTCTATTCCATCTCTCAGCTATTCCATTTTGTTGAGGAGTCTTAGGCGCACTAAATTCTCTCTTAATACCCTTAATGTCACAGAATTTATCCATCTCATAATTTTTAAACTCTGTTCCAATATCACTCCTGATGATTTTTACTTTTTGATTCAGTTGGTTTTCTATCTTAGTTATAAATGATCTAAGTTGTTCACTTGTCTCATATTTTTTTTCTAAGAAAGAATACCCGTGTAAATCTAGTGTGATCATCAATCATCACTAAGCAGTAAGACTTCTTCCCCATACTATTTATATTTGTTGGTCCAAATAAGTCCATATGCAATAAGTGTAAGGGAGAGCAGTTTGTATTCACAGTTTTGGACTTAAAAGAGAATTTGTGTTGCTTGTCTTTTTGACAGGAAACACAATGATCATCACATGAATATACCTTTTCAGGAAAACCTCTAACTAGCTTGCCTTTGACAAGTTTGTTAATGGTTTTGTAATTCATGTGACACATCCTTCTATGCCACAGTTCAGATTCATCAACAGATGCCTTAGAAATAAGACAGCTTAGCTTAAATTGAGGATCCATATTTGCTAAGTCACACTCATAAACATTATCTTTTCCGGAAAGTTTTAATAGAATCATGTGATAAGGAATTTTTAATTAATCAGAAAGGATAATGCATTCAATGTTAGTAAAATAAACTGGGTTACTTTTATCTGTGATTTGACTTACAATTAGCAATTGTACCTCAATTGTTCAACAAAGTAAACATCATTGGAACTTATCTTTTTGCTCTTTACTGTTCCTTTCCCTATGATCTTTCCTCCTTTGGGATTGCTTCCAAATGCTACATATCCTCCATCAAACGCTTTAAAGTTCTGTAGCTTTCCTTTATCACCAGTCATGTGCCTTGAACAACCACTGTCAATATGCCATAAGCTCCTAGGTTTGTTCTGCATACACAAACAAAAAGAAAAAGGTTAATTTCTCTTGGGAACCCAAACCAATTTGGCTTTGGGTTTCCCATGTGCAGTCACATAATCAACCTTTTTTAAAGATTATTGATTGTGATGCACTGTTGGTATTTAAACCTTTATATTTAGCAGGTTTAAATGGTGTCCAAATCCAACTAATTTTACGCTTAACAATGAAAATTGATCTAGTAGTTTTAACTGATTTACCAATTTTAGTAACTGTGTTAAAGTTATTAGCACTGTCAGTTTTAGATTTAACCACTATTTCAGCCTTTGTACTTTTGGCTAATTTTTAAGTTAACAATGATGCAGAAGATGTAGCTGTAACAGCTTTTAACTTGTTAGCCTGAACATTCATCTTCTTTACAGTAGCAGATTGATCAATTTTTGAGTTAAAATGCCTTTTGATGATCATATTTGCAGCTGTCCATGGTTGCTTTCTAATTCTTTGAATATTCTTAGGATTATGATAGCAGTCACGTTGAAGATGATTATTCTTTTCACATATAAAGCAAGATTTTTTTTTACCACTGTAAAATTGCTTCCCTATCTCTGTGAAACCATTTGGTTCCAGTTTCTTTGATTTCCTCTGGGTTTTTGTTTTTTAAAAGATGCTAATTGAGAAGTGCATGCTTTACATTTGCAATTAACACAGTTATTCACAACAGATTTAGCATTAACATATGTATCAACCGATTTAACTGCATTACTAACATAACCCAAACCATTCTTGTATTTGTTAGTATTAACCCTCACATTTTCTACAGCATGTTTAGCCTTTTCCTTAAACAGTTTTTTACCCTCTTCTAGTTTATCACTTATAAGTTCAAAAACTAGACCAGTAATTACTCTTTTTACACTCTCACTTGAACTCTCAGACCTAGATGATTCGGATTTTACACTCTTATTGCTCTCTGATGTACACTCACTATCATCATCCTCAGTACAATCCCTAACCTCTATTTTATCATAATTCACATTACATTCCAAGCTTTGAACTGGATCAGCCTTTTTAACTTCATCTAACATTCCTTCTTTTAAATTTTTTAAATCTAAATCAGTTTAGTAAGAAAGTAGTTGTTGTATAAGGTGGAGGAACATTATTATATCCCAATCCAGTTTTGAGCTTATCATGTATTTGTAAGTTAATACACTTTTGAACATTCTTTGAGGCATATTTTAAACTTTCCACAGATAACTTAATACTATCTCTCTCACATGTAACCTCGGATAGTTTCTTAGTTAACAATTCTACCTTTTCACTTGAAACACCTTTTTCCCATTTGACATAATCAATGTCATATTTAAATTGTGTTGCATTGACCTCATTTGCTTTAATTTGTTTTTCAAGATTTTCAATGGCTTATGTGGTATGTTTACTTTTGATTTCCCATTACCTCGGTTCCTCACATACTCTTATGTTATGATCCCTGTAATGTTTAACAGTTTGTTTACACACAACAGAACATAGTTTAACTTGTACCTCATAAGTAACATCTGATGGTTTATCAAATTCAGCAATGGCCATGAGAGCTTGGTTTTGAACTTCATGCTCTTCTTGATCAATCCAATCAAAACCAAATCCTTCTTGAGACACCAAAGCATTAGATGTACCACCCTGAATTGGTACTTTCCTTCTTTGGTTTCCAGTAGCATTCCCTGCTCTTTGCCCACTCTGCTCCTGTCTTGGGCTTCTGCATTCCCTTGCAAAGTGTCCCATCTTATGACAGTTGAAACACTCTACTTTGCTCTTGTCAAACCAATTAGTATCATTCCTCTTGTATGCAAAGTTATTCCTACTTGTTCTTTGCATGAACCTCTTAGCTCTCTGAGTGATCAAGGCAATTTGCCCCTTGATATCCATCTCCTCTAAATCATCAGAATTGATCTGCTCCAGATCTTCATTAGTAAGTGAAGAATTCACATTACTAGCAAAGAAGGATTCTAGAACTTGATCATTAGATTTGTTCTGAGAAGATCCAGCTCCTCCAGAAAAAGAAGTAGACCCTTGTTGATCGGAATCAACTTGTGATCCACCAATTGACATAAAAGCAGCATTATTTGAATACCCATTAGCCTGTTTCTTGCTCTCTATTTTAGGTTCAAAGTTCCTCAAGTCATTATAGATATCTTTTAGTTCCTTGACCTCTAGATCTGCACTCTGTCTTAACCCAACAGTGTACATTGTCCATTCTTCTCCTAATGACCTTAAAAACTTTCTGTTAAGATCATCCTTATCATTCTTAACCTTGTGATTTTTCAGATCTCCCACAAGCTTTGTGAACCTGTCAAAGGTTTGAGTCAATATTTCTGACTTTACTGAATTAAAGTTCTCGAATTGTTGTTTAAGCAGAGATCTTTTATTCTTCTTTGAATTCCCATTGACACCAAACCTTTTCTGTATAGCCTCCATCAGTTCTTTAGCATCTTCACAATTTTCAAATCTCCTCTGATACTCATTAGGAATTGATAGAAGTAGATTGCTTAGAGCCTTGTATTCAATAGATCTAACTTTTCTTTCAGCATCTTAAGTTGGTGGTGGTCTTTCTTTAACACCATCACCATCTACTTTATATGTAGGACCATTGAAAACAACTTCCCACATCTGATAATCTATGAGAAGCATATATTGCTTGATCCTAACCTTCCAGAGATCAAACTCATCAGGTTTGAGCATTGGAATCTTTGTAACCTAGACACCTTCATTGTTTTCTGCCGCCATTGAAAATCAAACTTAAATAATATTAAACCTTTAATTCAAAATCCCAGATCTTCTTGTATTCAAAGCTTTCCTTTCTCTGATACCAATTGAATAGTCCCTATTATAACCAATACTCACTAAATAGCAACAAGCTTTGAATTGTTATTAAGAAGTTGCGGAATCACATTTAATAATATTCAAAAGATCAAGAATTAATTAAATAATAAAAACAAACTTTATGAACACATATTTAATAATCAAAGCTTCATTCTTATTAACGAATAAGAAAAATACATGAAATTGTATTAGGGTTTACACCTTGAAGCAGCACTAATATTTTCGATAACCTAATCTAGGTTCAAAGGATCTCTATTTATAGATTATAGAATCCTGTACAACTCATCCTACTATTACGGAATAGATAACTTCCACAACCGACTCATTATTATCACAAAATCATAAACAGTTATAACTATGACTTTTACCCTTTCAGTGGAAACTAAAACTTCTTTCAGTGGTAACTGTTTCAATTGCGATATATGACTAAGAACAAGTACATAAATAGTTATAATTACATACTCAGTGATAACAACTTATCTTCTATTCAGTTTCTTCATTTAGTTGTAGCTCTCTGAAGACAGTGATGACTGTTAACACTAACAGTTATAATCACTTGTACTTTTCCTGTCTATTATGAATCAGTGACAATTCAAAACCAAAATAGTTTTGACCTAACACATGGTACTCAATGGTATAGTCAATTTAGAACCTATGGGGAGAAGAGTCGTCGATATGATCATTTTTAGCCATTGAATTCATTAAACTCCGAAGATCATTCATCAGCCGAACGTCTACGTCTGCATCAGGGTTCCCAGTAGCATTGTACATATTTATGTGATATGAGCTTAAGTACTCATTTTGCTGAGCAAAGAATGGGATTGTGGATCTGATCAGTGTATCATGTATCTTTCGATACATGGCCCTCTAGTCCTCGAAGAACTCCAACTCCTCAAATGTAGGTTCGTCAGTTTGGTGTAGAAGCAGTGTTGCGAGATCTTCGGCGAAGGCATGCAAGTGGTTCTGGAAGAACCGTGGATCTTGGCTGCTGTTGTTGGCTTGATAAACATCATATTCAGCTTTGATTTCTTCTATCATGTCTTTTTGGCGTGGTGTGTACTCATTGGTAGATGTAATGATGAGCATCATCATTGAAGGGAGGTCATTTTCAAATGCCTCAATAGCACTAATCATTTCTTCGTGATTAGAAACCGTGGGAATGGTTGGAGGTTTCGGAAGCTGGATACAGCGGATATCGATCGGGATATCAATGTATACATTGTCATTCTTGTCGTCTTCTGTAGATGGAGTATCAATATCTTGAGTCTCTGGGAACTCAACAAAGTTAGAAGGTAACTGGATATCACTGGTGATTTGAGATATCGGCTTAGAAGAATCCATCTCTACGTCTCTCTCTTTGGAATCAAGGCTAGATTCAAAAGTATCTCCAAATTCGGACAGAGTTCGAGGTGCAGAAGCATCGAATATTTGAATCCTTCGGGAAGGTAAGTTTGAATAAAGATCCGGTAGCAGGGATTCTTTGTATGCCAATATTTTCTTTGGGAGTTTGACTCTAAGCTCTGGGTGTTGCTTTGAAAAAGTAATGATATTCTCAATGTTTAGGAGAGCATTAAGTCGAGGTGAGACAAGAGGTGTGGAAGGATCCATGACTGATGCTATGAGCTTCTCCATAGTAGTACCAAATCCTGCATCATAATCAACACCTGATAGAGTGGTAGAACTTTCAATCTTCATGATCTCAGCTATCGGAAGATGTAATTCTAGTAATTGCTGATGCGGTGGTGTGGACTGGTATATATCCTCCTCTTCTTCTTCAGGCTTTGAATCTTCTTCCTGTTCCTCCTCTGATTTTTCCATTTCCTCTGGTTTTGATTCTAGTGTTGTTTCTTTTTATGATTCATCCATGTCTTCCTCTACTACTTCTTCTTCTGGCTCCGATTCTTCCATCTCCTCTTCTTCTGACTCTGATTCTTCAATTTCCGAAGATAAGTGTGATCATCTGGTATCTAAGGTTCAGGATATGAGTTGGAAGTGTCATCATTAGATATGATTCTGCCTGTTGATATTGCGTATATCTCTACATGTTCTGCTAGTAAGCTCTCGTCTTGATTAATCTTGAAAGATATAGTTTACCCATGTGCTCGCAGACTAATAACTTGAAAATGAACATTAATAAGAACACGTGTAGTACTTATAAATGGCCTACCTAGGATAATAGGGATATTAATGTCTTCCTGAATATCCATCACTACGAAGTCGGTGGGAAACCAAAACTTATCAACTTTAACCATGACGTTTTCAGCTATGCCCTTTGGATATCGAATGGACTGGTGGGCAAGATGGACACTCATCTTAGTAGGCTGGAGAGGTCCTATTTCTAGTCTGGTGTAAAGTGAGTACGACATGAGGTTGATGTTGGCTCCAAGATCGGCCAAGGAGCTGATCATGCCTAAGTGATAGATAGAACAGGGCAAGGTGAATCGACCTGTCTCTCCTAGTTTTTCCGGTAGGTTATTCTGGATGACTACTGAGCATTCAGCGTTTAGAGAGATTTTGGGGGTTTCGGGAACGTTTTCTTTAGTAGCCAGTATTCGTCGGATATACTTAGTGCGGGAAGGGAGTCTAAACACGGTGTCCATGAATTTTCCGTCGAGTTTGAATGACTTGGCATTGTACTTTTTGCATAGACAGTTCGGGAAGGGAACTCGCACCTCTTGAGTCGGAGTGGGTACGGATCATGTCTCAATTGTCGGCGAGACAGGAGTATGTTCCTTTACTGGAGTAGAAGTGGTAGGAGGAGAGCTCGGGGTTTTAGCTTCTTCGACGTGAGGATTCTGGATGGTGTTACTTGGTAGAGATCCTTGCGGTCGGGTATCAAGACGTTGGGAAAACTGATCTAGTTTTCTTTCAAGGTTATTTAATTGGTTCTTCATGAAGAGATCAACCTGGTCTTGTCTGTCCATAATCCTTTAAATGAATTGTGGAAGACTGTTATCTGAATTGGTGACTGGTGTGGTAGGTTCCCGAGGTTGGTTTGTACCAGGTGAAGGTTGGTTGGGCGAAAATGGTTGGTTGTAGGTAAGTTGAGGTTGTTGTTGGTAAGATGGGTATCTGATAGATGGAGAGGTTTGAGCGTAGCTAGGTGGATGATTTTGAGCGTAGTAGACTGTAGGGTCTTCATACATAACCTGATATTCATGGGTAGGAGATGGGTTGGTATGGCTCTGGAAGGATTGAACTTGGTGGACCTACTGAGGTTGTTGTTTCATCTCTCCTATTCGTCTTGTTAGGGTTACGATCTGTTCTGCCATACATTTGACCATACCAGTTTGTGCAGGATTAGAGACTACCAACGGTGCTGATGATAGGGAATGCTCATCGGTATTCCAGTTATGATGGTGCATCGTCATGTTTTTGATCAAATCCCAAGCCTCGTCCACGGAGAGTAGCATAATAGGGCCAAGAGAAGCAGCGTCAAGAATAATGCGGTGGTTAGGAGCGAGACCAGTGTAGAAAGTGCACAACAGGGTAGTCTTCTCCATTTGGTGGTTTCGACATTTATTCAACAAACTATTGAATCGCTCCCATGCCGTGTAAATTGATTCATCGTGAGCTTGTTGGAAGTTCGCGATGTCATTCTTGAGTTTGGTTTGTTTGGACGGAGGAAAGTATTTGGTAAGAAACTTGTTACCCATATCCGTCCATCAGGTGATTGAGCCGGTCTAAAGTCCCTCAAACCAAGAAAGAGCATGTGAAGAGAGAGAATAGGGGAACAAGTATAGGCGGACTATGTCCTGCTCAACCCCACACTGCTTATACAAGTTTGAGATTTGAATGAATCTGTCAATGTGGGTGTTAGGATCTTCACGGGGTAGACTGTGGAATTGGCAGTTTTCTTTGATGAGTTGGACGATGTGGTATTTGAGTTTGAAAGATACTCCTACAATCTCCGGATGGGTGATTGGTCCTCCACGTCCTTCAATGGATGGCTTGGTGTTTTCGGCAAGAGTAACACGAGCAGCCATTTTGTGAAGACATTGGTTCGGATAATAGACTCGGGATTTGGTATGAAAATGAGCAGTTCAGATTCAGATGATTTTGTCTGATATTGTTGTGTGTTGTGGGAAGTTATTTTTGGCTGGAACAAAGAAGGTAGAAAGTAAAGTACGAAAAGTAAAGGTATCACTAAAAAGAAAAGGCCCGTCAGGATGCCTCTGGGTCTTATGATTGATTCCCCGGCAGCGGCGCCAAAAACTCAATGTACCCGCAACGGTCGTTCGCGCTACGGCCGCACCCTGGGGTGGTAAGTTTAAAATTTATAGAGTTGGGGACCTAAATCTACTTACAGAGGTAAGTATAACTCAGGGTCGTTCTTAAGATCAATCGTATTGTGAAGCAAAGATGCGTAGACAAATAATCCAATTCAGTGATGGGTTTTTGAAAAGAGTTTTTGGCTTTTGTTTTAGGTCCGCTTAAACTACGCTAAATTAAAAACAGTAAATAAACAAAATAATAGAAAGTAGATAGAGTTTAATCAGTAATGGAGGATAGTGCTTGTCATGATTTCATTAGCTTTTTTCATGGGGTAATGCCTAAGGTTTATGTATGAGAACGTCTTTTACAGATTTGTGCCTTGCTTTCGTCTAAGTATTCACAGTGTAAACACTAACACCCTACTGTTTGATTTCTCAAACAGTAAGTCACTAGGTTGCTAGGTTATGGTGATTCCGATCAGAGGAGGCTGCTCAACTCTTCAACACGTCCCATATAATGGAATAGTGACCCTTCTTAGAATATTAATTCCTGGGCACATGAGATAGAGTAGAAGAATCACTGATGTTCTGATCGTTCTTAACACTGCGAGATTACTAAGGCTAGGTAAGGCATTTAAGATTAAGACTTGGTTTGGTGACTGCTAACTTTGTATTAAGGGTCTTTATTTAGCCCATAGATGTGTGGTTCAACCAGGACATGACACAGTCTTCAACCACCGACATTTCCTTAGCTTCCACGTGTTTGTACTCCACCGGAGGTGTTTCCAACGTTATACGAAGTACAGTGCCGTTTATCGTGGTCTTTCTGGTGCGACATACTTCATGGTTACTTTGGACTAGTATAATCTAAGTTTGTATTAAAGTTTAACAATCTAAGATATAAACCCAACCCTCACTACTTAAACATGTCCCAATAAATCCCTGATTGATTCATGGTGTACTATACGATAGTGTTACTAGTATTTCCACAGTTACACAATTCAGACCATGTTTAAATACACAGATAGGTAGTGACCGGTTGATCAAGGTTCACGACTCCTTGTCATCAGGTTCTAACCACGTTTATTGGAGGAAAGACGATTTTGGTTTAGAAATTCATAAATACAAAGTTAACAAAACACCGGGTTTCTGTATTTAAAGTAACATCACCCCTAACATATACAAGCTAACTACATCATGGCAAGCACATAAGAGAACTACTCACTACGAATGGCAAACAATCATAAATCTATCATAACAATAATAGCAATCATCATTATAGAAGAGGAAAGAAGAAACCGTAGATTATGCGAAGACAGAATAACGTTTGAAAGAATACACGCACGGAACATCCACAATATTACAAATAAGCCCCTCAGAATATTCCCTACGCTATTACAAAAGTAGCCCCTCCGTTAGTCTAGGTTACATATTAACCAAGAACTAACTACCTAAAACCCTAATCTAGAGAGAAAAACCTAGAGAGAGAAACTCTAGAGAGAGAGTTTGTGATAGAGAAAGTGAGAGAATGATGAGAGGTGTGAGGTGTGTGAAATGAGGAAATGAGGTCTTCTATTTATAGGCAAACCAAAGGATCAAGGGTACAAGTCCAATGCACCAAGATACAAGCAAACGAAGCAAAACGAGAATACACCTGGAGGCATGAGGCCATACATGGCCTGTTACAAGCCATAAACGGCCATATGAGGCCATACACGGCCTTCCCAGAGCCGTACACGGCCATATGGCAGGCCGTGTGCTGTTTTCGACTTATCGTTGCTTAATTCACGTGTATCTCCTTTGTTTCTCCTCCATTTTACTTGATTCTTTCGCCTATGATCTCATAATTCTGTTACGCTTCTAATGATGCCAAATGTGCCAAATTTGGATGTCTCTAGGGTTGGCGTGTGTGGAATGCTCTCGGTCTGTGCTCAGACGGCTCCATCTTCCTCGTTCTTTATCCGATCTGCATTATTCTTGATTCTCCATTCTTGAAATAACCTGAGGTATCATATGAAACTAATTAAGAATTTGTATCATTAGGTGATTAAAAGTATGCTCAGAATCAGTGTATGAATAATCTACCTTGATTTGCGTGTCTTTTGGATGTTTTTAGCACTTTTTATAGCAATGCCTATAATTTGACCAACTTTGTGAAATTATGTAGATAAGCGTTTAATTCAAGTGTTTTTACTGAGAATTAGGTCAAATGTGTGGGAAATATGTGCATAAAAATATGACTTTTTGCTACACATCAAAGACCTTAGGTGATTAGGTGACAAGCACTCCTCGGGAACTTTCAAAGGCCATTTAGTTAATCACAATTTTATTACTTCTATTTATTCAACCCTTAACCATCAACATTTTAACTTCAATAATTTCAAGTAAGCTCAATTATAAAATATAACATATTAGGAATCCTTTTCCAAAAGTTTTTAAAGGTCACATTTTTCAACAAAATCCAGTTTGAAAATTCAACTAGGTAACATTTTCTAAAATATAGTTCGGAAAATGACTACATAAAAGTAAGGCTAATATTTGTGGTGAAGTGATTGTGAAAGTGTGTACGGGTTTCTAGCACTAAAAATGAGTGTTACGACCTGGATGAACTTGGAAATAAATGGCTTAAAGAAAATATTCCACAACAATAAAGATGTCTTCCGGTGGGTGTTGGTGGTTCACTCTTGATATTCGTTTGATTATCCGTGGTGGGTGTTGGTGCTTCTTACGGTAATGTGGTTGGTTCACTCTTGATATTTGAAGATGATGTACAACCTCGTGCTTGTCTCCTTGTCACTCTTTCTGGGTTTGAGAATGGTTCAGAAAGTGGTGAGTTGGAGGAATGGGTCATACACTACTTGTAATCTATTAAAACAAAACCAACAAATAGTTACAAGCACCGACTCTACAAGAGTGAAACAGAAAAATAAAAATAAAGTAAATAACTTTCATAGGAATAAATTCCCAAGAAAGGATCAATCAACTATAAATTAAAAAAAAAATCACAATGACACACCTGTCCCCTGGCAACGGTGCCAAAACTTGATTTGCTAATACCGAGTTATAAAATTTATATTGAAAAACATCTAAGTATTGGCTACTACACACATATGCAGTGTACCTATCGTGTAGTAGTTAGCAAATATAAGTTTTCGAGTATCGTCCACAAAAACAGTTTTGTGTGTATTGTGAGTCTATTTCTAATCTATAGTTAACCAAAATACAAAAGGGTTTTTTGCCGAAAAATGCATCAATAGTTTTGTTTTTTGCATTTTCAGGTATCAACTAATTTTTTTCCCGAAAAATGAACCACTAATTCAAAATTGATCATTTTCGGGTATATTACCGGATACCAAAAAAAATGGACAGCTCACCGGTTTTGCCTACGTGCCAATCCATGTGGATATATTTTTTTCCCGAAAAATGAATCAATAGTTTCATTTTTTACATTTTCGGGTATCAACTATTTTTTTTTCTTTAAAAATGAACCACTAATTTAGTCGGAGATTACTGCATAAGTTTTTTTATTGTAGTTGAAAGACATGAGTTTACAAGATGATGAAAGTGTATGATCTTTAAGTTGAGATATATATAAATTCTTGTATATCTGCAAATCTTCGTCTAGACTTCTAAAATTACAAATCATCTAGGGTGATGATTTAAATAAAGCACTATCACATTATATTGTTAACATGTTCAAAGAACTGTCATTGATTTATCAAACTCCATTCATTATTTCAAAGACTAAAAGAGACTAATTAATAACAAGATTGCATATCCATAAATGATTCAGAAAGATCAAACTTACATTCACAATAACTATTGAATGATATAATAACACCATTTTAGATACATTCAATAATAGTTTGACCATAACACAAAGTCCAACATGCCACACTAACAACATGTTAACAAGAAGGGTTTTTTGCCGAAAAATGCATCAATAGTTCTGTTTTTTGCATTTTCAGGTATCAACTAATTTTTTTTCCTGAAAAATGAACCACTAATTCAAAATTGATCATTTTCGGGTAATATTTACGGATACCAAAAAAAAATGTACAGGGCCCCATTTCAGTGCACTATTGGAGATCTCTTTGGGTCTTCCGCTTTCTAAAAAGCAAACTATCTTGATTGGTTGGCCTACTGATAGATTAGCTTTTTCTTCTTTTACGTAATTTCAGACTCACCGGTTTTGCCTACGTGGCAATCCATGTGGATATATTTTTTTTCCGGAAAATGAATCAATAGTTCCATTTTTTACATTTTTGGGTATCAACTATTTTTTTTTCTTTAAAAATGAACCACTAATTTAAAATCGATTATTTTCGGGTATATCACATCCTCTTCATCTTCTGAATCACTATATGTATTTTAAATAATAAAAAGACATCATTTTTTTTATATATGTGTGGTCGGCTAGATATCTTCCCACCGTTTTTATTGTTGAAATTCAACAAAAGGATTCTTCCTACTCTAACCATCACAAAATAGTCTAGTTATTAGCGTCATGTTATCCTTACAAGGGGTTTCAGGTTCGAACCTCACTAATGATGATAATATGTTGATAATGTTATATTGTATGACCATTATGATGTAATGAACACTTTCTTGGTATCTCGGGTTAATAAGCATATCTACGTTTATCTTTTTTATAAGATTCTTTTGATTTTGCCCCATATTTTCCTTTGTAAAGTTTACACATGGATTGCCATGTAGGATAATCGGTTGTTTGGGTATCCGGTAATAATACCCGAAAATGATCAATTTTGAATTAGTAGTTTATTTTTAAAGAAAAAAAGTAGTTGATACCCGAACTAGCAAAAAACAGAACTATTGATGCATTTTTTGACAAAAAACCCGATCTGAAATGTTGACCGACTACCGTTTCAAACCGTTACTTATACCCGAAATGATCAATTGTTTATTTTTCGGGAAAAAAATTAATTGATACCTTAAAATGCAAAAAACTGAACTTTTGATGCATTTTTCGGGGAAAAAACCCAATACAAAACAAGTAAAAATGGGAATTTTGCCTCAAAATGACAGGCAGACAATTTTATATTTTTGAAGACGCATTCAAAATAAAAAGAAAACAAGTAAAGATAGTTTTGTTCCAAAATGGAGAAGTATGTTCATCTAGATTGTTTTACCCCTAGTGTTGGATATTTTAATGAAGAACAAATAAGTTACTTAACAAAAGTGAGCTAATTATTCGGATCATTAGTTGTCACAATGCAATCACTAAATCTAGAGTATAAGTGCAAGTGTCCTTGATCACTATAATCCCTTGATTATAACTACCTAACTTACTAATATTAAGAACTAGATTAGTCATTATCATATGTGATGTAATAAATCCATTTCCTCACTTTCGTAATCTAAACATTTAACTAAGAGTATAAATGCAAGTTTGCTTGATCACCTTAAATCCTCTTAATCATGATTTATCATTTAAACTAACCTGAAGTATTATTCCATTGATATTATTTTCATAAAAACCAAATAACTACTGTCTCTTAGTATAATTCATTCAAATCATTATTCATTTATCTTGATTCAACCCCTTTTGATTATTTCTAATACAAATAACTAAATGTCACTTTTAGTCAATGTAATATTTGAACACAAGTAGTCACTTAGTGGAACATACACTGATCAATAAAAGTAAATAAAGCATAATACAAATGGTTCAGTGAATAAACTTTAAATTATCATATGTATGAAACTAATCATATAAATATATCCAACAACTAGGGTTATTAATGTAGATGAACATGAGGAGTTTAGCCCATAATTATGGACACAAATACAGCAACAAGAATGAAGAATGAAACTAACAGAAATCATACGGGTATTCATAGTTTTACCGACAAAGAATTACCAAATAAAATTGATGAATAACAATTGCTTGATGGCGAAATTTGCTTCTCCAATCTTGAAATATGAGTTTGATTCTCCTAGAGTGATGTCTCCGTTTCCAGATGTGAAAATTGGATGAAATGGGTTATGTGAGAGTGCTAAGATGGATGAATTGTGTATCCAGAAGTGTCATCTGCTACTGATCCTTCATCTCCATTTATAGTAAAAAATACAGTTGGGAGAATTAAATGTGAAATAAAGACGATTTCCATGGAGGTTGTTTGTCTGTAACTTTTCTCTTTGGTGTGCTATATTTCTTCTGACACAGATATGAGGCGCGGGATTTTTATTTAACAAATGAGTGAGGGTAGGTGGTAGGTGAAGCTTTTAGAGGCTGTCAGTTGACTTTTGTCATGTGTTTAGGCTAATAATCCGTTATCCACCGGATAACACCCAAAATGGGCAAATCATGCACCTGGTGCAAACAACCTTTATCCGACGGGTAAAGGGTTACTCGGCAGGTAACCTTGGCGGGTAACTCTTTATCCGGTTGGTAAGGGGAGCGGGTAACTCAAGCCCGGTTCTGTCATTTTATTGACGAAGGCTGGTCTGGGTGGGCCTAGATTACCCGACCGGTAACCTCTTACCCGGTGGGTAAGTTATGTTTCCAGCTCATCTCTTGATTTGTCTCCATTTTATCCAACTTTTTTATGTATTTCATTATTTCAGCTGCAACTTTACCTGAATTCATATATCAATGTAATAAGTACCTTAAGTTCATGAATTTAATTAAAATGGTACACAATTGGGACTGATATCCTGTCTAAAAATATGTATAATTTAAGAGATATTAGGAACCAACTGTACGATCTTTAGGCATCAAGATGAACTTACACTCTAGTGAACCTTTAGGAACTAATCATCCACGTGCAAACGAAACTATGATAGCCACACATATCACTCTGGCTGATAACTCTAAACCTCTTATTGAAGGTCGAGAAGGACCAATCGTCTATCCAGAAAATGATAGAGCCTCATTTGAATTAAAGCCCCACATTGTTCAGTTAGTCCAAAACCTCTGTCAATTTCGTGACCTACCAAATGATGATCCCAACTCCCACCTTGACAAATTCATTTTCTTATCCAACTCCTTTCAACCAATTGGGATTATGTAGGACATAGTCTATCTATACCTATTTCCCCACTCACTCACTCTTCATGCACAAGCTTGGATTGTGGAACTAGAAATTAACTCTATAACCTCTTGGGTAGAATTAGCAACCAAATTTTTGGCCAAATAATTTTCACCGTTAAAACAAGTCACTTTTAGGACCAACATCATAAACGTCCACCAAATTTATGATGAATCAATCTACGTTGCATGTGAACGCATTAAAGGTTTGCTTAAGAAATGTCCAACTTATCGATTTGGGCGTTCATACTAGTTACATATTTTCTACAATGGTCTCTTCAATCTCCAACTCAAGACGGTCTCATGAACTGCATGACCAATGAAGCTTGGAGACTTATTGAGAAAATGACAATGCACAACCATGACTGGAACAGTAAAAATCACTCCTCAATAGTTAATTCACCTACTACAATCGGGAATGAAACTATCAAGACTCTCACTCAGGAAGTGGAAGAACTGACCAAAGAGAATAAAGAATTAAAAACTCAACCACAACAAATCTGTCAGGTTTAAACATGCACTAACTGTGCTAATCAAAACCACTTAGCCTAAATTCCCTGATATCGCGTAAAAAGTCATGTTTTTACTAACAATATCTCTCTTATATTCGAATGAATACTTGGAAAATGTGCTCAAATATTACATTAATCATTAACATTTTGTCAAGTAGGTTAAAATGAGCAAGCACGAGAAAAATCAAGCAAAACGGACGAAAAATGAAGATTTCATGCACGTTTGAAGAATCGAAGCAACCAAGACGTAATTATTAAGGAAAAAAATCATCTGAGAGATTTCCCCATGCCAAAGTCTTCGTTTTGAATAATCGACTCTAACGCAAAAAACGTCAACAAAAATGGATAAAGAATAAAGATTATACGCGCTGTGAAAGATTCAAAACATTCGGAACAAGACATCTGAAGATTGGAAAATCATCTCAGGGATTTCTTTACATCAAAGTCTTCATTTTTTAAAAATCGATTACAACGCAAAATAATCATTGCAATCGGACACATAATGAAGGAGATACGCCTGAAAATGTGAACCAAAAAGGTTGTATGGCCGGTAACCGGCCGCCGCCACCGGTTGGTAACCAACCGCCGTCGGCTGGCGGCCGGGCGGCGCCGGCTGCCTTTTGGTGTCCTTGGGCTGGTGCCGGACAATGTCCAACCCGTGTCGGGTGTTTTTTGTCCGTACATTACCTTTTCGTTCCGGTACACGTACCGCGCGCTTTTTCGCTAAAATGAACCTATCTTCGCTATCGTTAGCCGGATTTCAACTATAAATATACCATTAGATTCATAATTCAAAAACACACCTTCCTATGCACTCAAAAATTACTTTCTCTCTCTAGAAAAAATCAGTTTTTTCTATCCCTCTCTATTTTCTCACTCTAGATTAGTTTTAAATTGATTCCATCCATGGCCAAAAACTTTGCAATGAGTGCAAAGAGGAGGTTTCCATTGATAAGTCACTTCTAACTTCCCAACTTTACTTTGAAAAACACCAAAAGGGTATTCAAACTCAATAAACCCTGGAAGCTCATCCTCAGCCATAACTTCAGTCAATACCCTTGCATATCCAAGCCTTCCATTTTTATGAATATATCTATCCATTGTAGTTCTATCTGTAAGAATAGGCCCACCCACAGTGCTTGCTAGTTTACTTATACCCTTACCATTCTAAAGCTCAATAGGTATGTTATAGATTTATACCCAAAGTGGCACTTTTTGTGGTTCAATTTTTTTCTAACCAAACCCCTAGTTCCCACGCGATTAAGAAATAAAGGTATACCTTCAATTAGCCAAGGACCACTCTCTATAACAACTTTCATCCCCTGCTCACTCTTGAATTTACACAGATAAAAACCAGCAGCAACTTTAGTTATCTCTTTAATATCATATGCTCTCCACATCCATCTCAAATTAGAATTAACTAATTGATAATCCATTGAAGTTCCAATAAAGTAGCCTTATAACTGCAAGCTAAAATGACTTCCACCATTCTTTAGCTCTTCAATAGTAAACTGCACCCATTTATGTCCATTTGCCAACTTCAATGGGGGTATATACTCCATCTTGACCTCATCATCCTCATTAGATTTCTTTAACAGTTCTGCAAATGACACTCTTGTACTAGACCATACATTCTGCTTTAGTTGACTTTGCATTAGTTTAACAAAAGCAACATGATTCTTATTGTTATCAGATATACCCATTTGCTTAGCTGCGTTATCCCCATGGTTATCCTCTACTTGATTGGTTACCATTTCCATATCATTCACATTCAATTCCAATCGAGTACTTAGAAAACTATCAACATTCCCAACATTATTTTGAGTAACATTACTAGCAGCATCAAAAAATTAGCTACACACAAATTTTCACCATGTTTATCTTGCTTGCTACTAGTAACTCTCATCATACTATCACCTTCATTAACAACACCACTGGTACCATTTTTAAAAACACTAGTAACATACCTAGCAGCCTTTTCATAGATATCAGTTCTATCAAATTCATTTGGAGTGTCAGGATTGTCAATTCTTTTATTTTTCAAACAAACTTGCATTGTAGCATTACTATCAGTCCCAACCATATTATCCATTATATCATCACACTTGGATTCAAAAAAGCTAATATCCTCTTTAACTATCCTAATTACAGTATTAGATTTAGTTTGAATAGGAATTTCAGATACCTGAGCATCAAACAAATGGGCCTCAGTAGATGGAACATTCACAATATTCGATAATCCAACTTAAAACTCATTAGCAGGATTAGGTAGCGTTAAAATAGGTATATCATGTTGCTTGTTCTTCTTAGGGGCATTATCAGGGTCTGAATATCCCTGAACAACCGCATGCTTCTTCAATTTTCATTTTCTCTTTTTTGCTTTTGTGATTTTCTTCTTAACCGAAGATTGGATAGAATTGATTACAGAAATTTGTCATGCATCAGCTTCAACCGATTCATACTTCACAGACCTTAATTTAGCCCTAGTTTGAGCTGGGCTTGGTTTGAATACAAGAGAAGGTTCAGATAAACGAGGCACCTGAGTGTGAAACCCCTCCAAACTTGAACAATTGGGGGGATCTGGAGGTTTATTTTTGGATTCGAGAAATGAGGAATGATTCATGATTGATTCAATAACAATTAAAGGTGTTTGTAAGAATTAAATTGGTCGGAATCACTAGAATGAATGACATCCGTACAGTAGTCCGTACCATCGCCGCAATCGCCCTGAGAAAACACACATACATAAACGAGACAGGGGTTAGGGATTATGGTTTGGTTTTTGGTTTAGGGTTTAGGGTTTGACATTCGGGGTTTCTCCTCGGAACCCTAAACCTCGAATCTAAACCCTGAATCCCAAACCCTAAACGCTTTAAGAATCTCTAAACCATAAATCAAACTAAACCCTAAACCCTAGTAAAACCTAAACCCTAAACCCTAATCGCAAATTAAATGTACAATCAATTACTAACATATGTCTTGCTAATTTGTAAAACCCATCAAAAAGTGGAAATTTTTTTTATCAAACATATGTCTTGAGGGACGACAAATCGAAGAGGAGAAAACGTTGAATTTTATTGTACAATTTTCATGATATATCGACTTACCATTTGTCAGATATTTGAGATTCAAAAATGTGTAGAAATAGGTATTTGATGAAAATGAGTGGTTGAGATTGATTCTCATATTCTCACTAAAAAATGTTGTACTCATTTGAAGTCTACTCGATGGTGTTAGACGATGATTATTAATAGGGTGATTTTGATCTGTTCATATATATATATATATATATATATATATTGATCTGTAATCACCCTCATGAGCTTTTAATTTAGTTCATTTTACTCAAATTGTACGTCATCCATGATCCATGTCGCACCCCCAAATTTACTGTGCGGAAGCGAATCGGGTCGGGGCGCGACTAATCAAATATCACAAGCACATAAGATAAAGTGAACGACTCTATATGCGTCGTTTACTACTTACACTGATATAATAAAAGTTTACAATGTAATAATGTTTACAAAAGCTCGTAATTAATGTTTAGAGATTCTAAGGCATATCTAGTTTACAAAATGTAGAAATGCAGGGGAATCTCCTGGTGTATGTATGCGACTCGAGCTAATAATCCTGAGCAGATCTACTACTGCTGAGTACCTAAGAATACAAACTAAAAAGTCAGCTAAAAGCTGGTGAGCTCACAGGTTCGTATAGATAAACATGATGTGTGAACCATGAGATTTAATATAATGATTTGCAACCAAGCAAATAAAATAGATGTATATCACTGCCATGAGCCCATAGTTTGAGCTTAACTGAGGTGTCAGGATCACAACCAAGTGCCTGAGCGAAGGTGCCTCCCTGCGAGTGCCTAATCTACACTCGTATGAACAAATGCTAATGCGTCCGTTTGACCAGTTAGTGCGTGCTAACTCGGACGGGGATTGTCAATCCCATATGGTACCATACACTAACAATCGCGCTAAATCCATATAAACAAACTATGTAGTGGAGGGCTTTAAATGATTTGTTGGGACATGTATGTGTGACAACAGATCTAGCTTGTAATAGTACTAGTGATTATTGTAATCAAGTTTGTACAATTGATTTGGATTTGTAAATGATATTAGTTTGGTATTAATATTCGTTAAATATATTAGTATGTTAAAGTGTTAGACGAATATCGAATACGATGTTACAAACTAAAGTCTGTGAGATGAGATCTCAAGTCGCAGAACTTAGTCATGCGAGATGAGATCTGGGCTCGCAGAGCTGCGAACCGAGTCGAGATGGGCTTGGTCGTGGGCTGTGAGTTGAACTCGACTCGCAGAGCCCATCGACCTTCGAATCGAGTTTGACTAAAACCTATAAATACTCAATTAGGTTTAATCCGTAAATAACTTTTGGCAATTCGTTTTTCCAGAGAACTAAAACGATATTAAGCATTCATAAGGTTAGGTATTGATCGATTAACATTAATTAATCGATACAAAACCTTGTTGATTAACCAATTCGCTATTATCTTGCGAAACAAATCGTTCACATATTGTGAACCAAGTATTGAGGAATTCCGCGCCTTAATACCTAAGATAACCTCGTTATCGATCCACGTACTAGGGACTTACAATTGGTATCAGAGCTTTCGGGCTAAATACTTAGTTAATTCGAGGTTATTTGGATAATAACGATAGATTTAGGGTTGTTGTTACGTTTAATCTTCGTAAAAACGACCAAAATCAGTCTCTGGAAGTTTTTGGTTTCGTAATCGACCGAAATCTTAGGGTTTAATCGATTAGAAAACTAAAATTTTCGTTTTAGGGTTTTTCAGCCGATTCTGCGAACTGAGTTCCCCTGCGAACTGAGTTCCCCTGCGAACTGAGTTCCCCCTGCGAACCGAGTTCCCCTGCGAACTGAGTTCCCCCTGCGAACTGAGTTACCCTGCGAACTGAGTTCCCCTCTGCGAACTGAGTTCCCCTTGCGAACCGAGTTCCTGTCCCGCGAGTTGAGTTTCTGCGAAGTGAACTTTCTGATTTTTCTGATTGTTAATTCCCGAAACTTTTAAAATGTCTGACATTAGTAAAATGATTGAGATGGAGCACGAGGTTGGAAAATCTAATACTCCACCTAAGTTGTTACGTGTTGAAGACTATTACAGTTGGAGAGATAGGTTTGAATCTTACTGTAGATTCCATAATCTCTCAATCTGGATGTGTATCAAAGTAGGATACACGGCACCCACCCAAACTGTTCAAAATGCTGTTGTTGTGGTATCCTATAATCTGATGAGTGAACAACAAAAGAAAGACTATGAGAATGAGAATAAAGCTCATTCTTGTATCAAGATGTGCTTATCTAAGGAAATTAATCATCAGTTAAAATCTTTTCATACTGCTAAAGCACTCTGGGAAGCGCTTGAGAAAAGATGTGAGGGAAGTCCACAAGTGCAAGCAAGCAAGAAGAAGCTTCTGAAAAAGCAGTTTACTTTGTTTAAAGCTTTTAAAGGAGAAACTCTTGATGCTTATGTTACTCGTTTCTACCATTTGTTATCTGAGATTGAAAACCATGAAATCACTATTGAGGAGGTAGAGAAAACCGACAAGTTTCTTGAGGGTTTACCTTCTAAATGGGAGATGTATGGTGTGATGATTACAGACAATGAAACCAGATATGCAACCATGACTCTTGAGCAGGTTATTGACAAGCTCAAGGGATATGATTTCACTAAGAAGTCGAAAGATACTGATTCTGATCATGTTCAGGATCCAGGAGTGTATCATGGAAAAACTTCTATCTCGACTGCTTCATCCAGCTCGACCACTGCTTTGTTTGTTGGTAATGCTGATGGAATGGGTGAAATGATAACTGATGAACTGTGTTTCATTACATCATCTGGAAATGAAGCTAAAGGGAAACCTTCTGAGAAGTCACCTCAAGAACATCAAAAGATGCCTATGAGTGTGAAATCTGCAGAGCAGCAACTGTCTGTTCTCGCTTCATTTGTAGCTTCATATGAGAATTATATTGATTGTAAGATTAATGATCCAATTCTTTTTTATGAAGACTATGATCAGATAGATCCTGATTATCTTGAAGAAATAGATCTCCAGGACCAACTTGCTTTGTTGTCAAGGAGAGTTAAAAATTTCTTACAGAAAAATGGAAGAAAGGTTGTTGGCAACAGATCAGGGTTTGATAAAACCAAGGTCAAGTGTTATAACTGTAAAAGTTACGGACACTTTGCTAGAGAATGCCAAAGACCTAAGGTAGAGACTGGTGAAGGGAAACAAGGCTCGGGAAATACTTTGCATTCCAAAGCCTTAGTAGTGAAACAGCTAGATGGGTCTTATGATTGGAAAACTCAGTCAGAGGAAGCTTTGATAGCTGAGATTGACGATCAAGAGATTGTAGCTGAGTCATTATCCTATATGCCCACTGATCCAGCTTTTGAAATAAAGGTGCCTAAGACTCCTGTTAAAGCTAATGTTGATGATGTGTTAGACTTAGGTTCAACTGAAGATTTGGATCCGGTAGATTTTGTAGCTAAGATGGCTGAACTGCAAACTGATAAAAAACGGGTATGCCTAGATCTTATCTCTCTTGTTGATCTTTGTCAGTTAGTTTCTAGTTTACAGTCCCAAGTTAGTGCTTATGCTGATTCCTATAAGACTTTGACTGAAACAAATAATACCCTGTCATCTCAACTTAGCACACTTAGTAAATCCAGTGAGGCTGTAAGATCTGAACTTGACCTACCTAAGTTAGATATATGTAGGTTAAGTGATGATAAACGGGCCTTAAAGGATAAGATTAAGTCAGATGCAGCTGACAAGATAGCTTTTAGAGATACTGTGAATGAGAAATTAATTATCATAGACGGTCTCTATATGAAGATAAATGACTTGAATCTGTCCATTGCTAATAAGGATAAGGAGTTAGCTGATTGCAAAATAAAACTTGTAGCTCAGAATCATAAGCTTGAGAGCTATAGAACATCTGAAATGGATAAAATGTTAGGTGCTCAGCGTAGTGTGAAGGATATGTCTGGTTTAGGTTATAATGATATGCCTCACCCATTCAATTCAAATTACACTAAAACTCCTGTAGATATTGAGATGGCGGATGTTAACCCTGAGACGAAAGTAACTAATAAACCGGAAAAGTTAGAGGCACAGAAGAGTGTTATTAAGAACCCTTCATCTAATGATAGTAAGAAAATTCCTCACACCAAAGTACATTTTGTACCGGGTGGAGTAATTAATGATACTAAGACTGATGAAGTGGTTAATAAAGAACATGTCATTGAACCTTTAGTGCCTAAAACTCCGGTAGCGGATGCAAAAGTTAGTAAGTCACGTAAACAGATGTCTTGCTTCAAGTGTCACCAAAAAGGACACGTAGCTTCTTGTTGCCCAAATAAGAAGTTGGAAGCATCACATAAGTTAGTGAATACTGAAAAGACACCGACTATTTCTAGTTCGATTGTAGATAGGTTAGGCTCCAAACCGGGATTAGGAAGCAAACCTGTAAACATTTTGAAAAGAGATAGTAATCATAGTGTCTCTCCACCTAAACCTAAAAGTGCTTATACTCTAAACGAAAGTACTTTCAATAAGCCAAGAGATAAGACACCTTCGAGGTTTAGGACCCCAAGTAGAAACCATAGTCAATTTGAGGATGGTTCTACTTCGAGTGCACAGGGAACTAAGTATGTGCCTAGGAGGTTTTCTACTCACTCTCCTCATAGGCCTAAGACTACAGATCATCAACAATCTCAAACACCTGTGAAGGTTACCAAGACTCCTGATGGGAATAGTTATGGTTACTTTAAGGAGGTTCAAATTGTAGATGATCAGGGACAATCCAAGACCGTAATGGCTTGGGTCCCTCTTGATAACTAACTGTGTACCATTTGTTATGTGTAGGAGCAGACTGTGAACAAGGACAGCTGGTGGTATGTAGACAGTGGATGCTCAAGACACATGACAGGTGAAAGAAGTCTACTGAAGGACTTCGGAGAAGGTTTCAAGCAAAAAGTAAATTTTGCAGGAGACAAAGGAGGAGTAATTACTGGGAAAGGAAAAGTTTCAAATGGAACTTTGACTCTAGAGGATATGAATTATGTTGAAGAACTAACTCATAACCTAGTGAGTGTTTCCCAAGTCTGTGATAAAGGTCATCCAGTTCATTTTAATGAAAAGGAGGCTTTAGTCCTGAAGCCAGGCTTCACAATCCCTGAAGAATGGATATTGATGAGGGCACCAAGGAAAAAGGATATCTATGCAATAAACATGGGTGTTCCTAATTCTTCAATGGTATCTACATGTTTACTATCCAAGGCTTCAGAAGCAGACGCGCTACTATGGCATAAGAGAATGGCACACCTAAACTGGAGAAAAATGAACTACATAACCAAAAATGGTTTAGTTTTGGGTGTACCGCAAAAATGTTTCGAGTCTGAGGATAAGTGTGTTCCTTGTATGAAAGGAAAGCAGCATAAGAAACCACACAGATCTAAGACTGAGAACTCAATCTCCTCACCATTTGATTTGCTACATATGGATCTCTTCAGCCCAATAAGCAAAAGAAGCATAGGTGGCAAATGGTACTGTCTAGTTGTCACAGATGACTACTCTAGATTCTCGTAGGTATTTTTCTTAGGATCTAAGGATGAAACTCCAGGTATTCTAATTGAGTTTTTAGATCAAATTGAAAATGTATACAAAACGAGAGTTAAGCGTATTCGTAGTGATAATGGAACAGAATTCAAGAATTCGACGTTAGATATCTATTGCTTAAGCAAAGGGATAATTCATCAATTCAGTGCACCATATGAACCTCAACAGAATGGTGTGGCTGAAAAGAAGAACAGAACGTTGATTGAAGCTGTTAGAACAATGCTTGCAGATTCAAAGCTTCCGGTCATCTTTTGGGCAGAAGCAGTGAATACAGCATGCCATGTTCTGAATAGAGTTCTTACGGTGAAAAAGCATAACAAGACTTGTTATGAGCTTTTGAACAATAAGAAACCAAACTTAAAAGGATTTGAACCCTTTGGAGTTGCTTGTACAATATTGAAAACTGGTAATCAAGCTAAATTTGGTGAGAAGGCTGACGAAGGATTTTTCTTGGGTTATATGCCTAATTCTCCAAATAAAAGGGTTTTCAATAAGGTCACTAGTCGTCTAGAGATAGTTTATAACATTGAAGTTACAAGCTATACACCAGATGTGCATAAGGGATTAGATTGGCAATTTGACTATTTCGATCTCTTTCAGTCATTTAAAGTTCCCATAAGTGACTTTGTCAGTGATTCAGAGATTTCACAACATTTATTGAATGGAGACTTGGACAATGGTTTGTCTTCAACATCGAGTGTTTCGAATTCTGGAATCAGGACAACAGATGACTCAAATGAAGCTTCTTCAAGTGGGTCTCAACAATTTTCAAAGGATAAGTATCAAGAAACAGAAGATTCTGAAGAGGATCTTCAAACAACATTTGATGATGTGCTTACTTCTTTGAACCATTTAAAGATCTCTTCAGCAAATTCAGAAGAAATGCCTTCACTAGAAGAGATTGGTACTAACTTAGGAGATAAGTTAATAGTTGACCCTATACCGGTTACAATAATGAGTAAGAATCATCCCGTTGAAAACATCATCGGTGATATTAATACTCCTGTTCAAACTAGGACTCAATCTAAAGCTAGTACTTCTGAAAATTTAGAAAGCTTGTATACTGCTATGAAAGAGACAGGGATTCCTAATCAATGTCTATATTCATGCTTTATCTCACAAGTTGAGCCTAAAAATGTACAAATGGCTCTCAAAGAAAGCTCGTGGGTTGAAGCTATGCAAGAAGAACTGCAACAGTTCTCAAAATTACAAGTTTGAGAGTTGGTTGACCTACCAAAGGGAGAATATCCAATTGGAACTAGATGGGTATTTAAGTGTAAGAGAGATGACCAGGGAGTCATTACTCGCAACAAAGCACGTCTAGTGGTTCAAGGTTTTAATCAATAAGAAGGCATAGATTACAACGAAGTGTTTGCACCAGTTGCTAGGCTAGAAGCAATCAGAGTATTCTTAGCATTTGCATCATTTTATGATATCAAGGTTTATCAGTTGGATGTTAAGAGTGCCTTTTTGTATGGCAAAGTGGAAGAATTGGTGTATGTTGCTCAACCTCCAGGGTTTGCTGATCATGAGTATCCAGATAGAGTATATCGTTTGAATAAGGCTCTATTTGGATTACATCAAGCACCGAGGATGTGGTATGCAACACTATCAACGTATCTACTTGATAATGGATTTACAAGAGGAGCAATTGATAGTACATTGTTTGTAAAATGGAACAAGAAAGACTTTCTATTAGTACAAGTTTATGTTGATGACATTATCTTTGGATCTTCTGATGAAAAGATGTGTCAAGAATTTGAGAAAGTCATGAGAAAAAGGTTTGAGATGTCTGCAATGGTAGAGTTGAAATTCTTCTTAGGGTTACAAGTTAACCAAAAGAAGGATGGATTCTTTATTCATCAATCTAAATATGTTTATGAGTTATTAGAACGCTTTAAGATGGATGACAGTAAAGTCTACAATACTCCGATTCCAGTTAATCACAAACTAGGTCCGGATACATCGAGTGATCAGGATGTGGATCCTACTCTATATAGGACCATGATTGGATCACTAATGTATTTGACTGCCTCTAGACCTGACATTATGTTTGATGTTTGTCTATGCGCAAGATATCAGGCCAATCCGAAAGAGTCACATATGCAGGCTGTTAAACGGATCTTTCGTTACCTCAAAGGGCAACCGAAGCTGGGACTTTGGTATCCAATTGATGGAAACTTAGATCTAGTAGCATATACTGATTCGGATTATGTAGGATGCAATCAAAATAGGAAATCTACGACCGGAGGATGTCAATTCTTAAGAGGTAGATTAGTATCCTGGCAGTGCAAAAGGCAAAGCTCAGTAGCCATCTCTACATGTGAAGCTGAGTATGTTGCAGCTGGCAGCTGTTGTTCTCAAGTTCTTTGGATACAACAGCAACTGCGGGATTACGGGTTAAATATAACCAATACTCCTATGATGATTGACAATGAATCTACTATGTCGATCACCAACAATCCTGTGAAGCACAGTAAAACTAAGCATATTGATATTCGACATCATTTTATTAGAGACTGTGCTGAAAAGAAAATGATAAGGTTAGTTAAGGTTCCAACTGCGGATAACTTAGCAGACCTCTAAACAAAGGCGTTCGACAGAGCAAGATTTGAGACATTGGTTCAACTGAATGGAATGAGAAATCCAGAGTGATTAGTCTTCCAAGGGTATTTTAGTAATAGTTAGTAGTTATTGTTAGTACTTATTAAAAAAAAGGGGGGGGGGGGGCGTATAGCATTCAATTGCTTGTTACCTGCGGGGAATCGCCTCCAATAAAAGAACAAAAGAAGTTCTTTTAGAAAAAGCTTTAAGTTTTTAGCTATAAAAACTTGGGAAATGATAGTACATTAGGAGAATAAGGCTAAGAATAATAACCTTAAGTATTAAGTATGATGTGTTAGTAGATTCTTATAAGTTGCACTAGAATAACGATTTTTAACTAGGATTACGCTTATATTTATCTTATTATACACCTATATCCACTGATTATAACTTTTCTTTTTAGTTAACAAGTGATAAGAATAACTTAAGTCTAGTTAGCTTCATCATACGAGTTATTGGTAGGCAGGTTATGCTAAGATTTCCGAGCAGTTAAGAAGTACAAATTTCATGTGTCTTATCTTATGTGATCTGCTATATAACGAATGACATATGTCTTAATTGTTGAATGATAGTACTGCCGTGCACTGTGATCTAAAATAAATAAAAAATATTGAAATGATACAAAGTATCATAATGTAAAAAGGTGAGTTATATGTTTCTAAAGAGCATCATTTAGTAACCTCTACCTTACATATGAAACATACAAAGTATCTAGTGTCAAGTGTATGTTATATGATTCTAAAGAACATCATTTAGTAATCTCTACCTTGCTAATACAAGATACAGTGTTATGTGTTGTACTTGAATTCTTCAGTATGTTGTATAGTGGTAAACACTAGATATTGTGTACATTAACAATAAAAGTTTGGCTCAGAAATCTGTGTGTACTCTGTTTATGTGGATCATAATATCGGTAATCGTCTTGAACTGACTATGATATTCGAACATTCACCTGTGTGAATAATAAGAAATAATAAGTTATTTTTTGAAGTGTTATATCATGTGGATAAAGGTACATAAGATATAATTTTATAAATATAAGTTTATTACTTATTAAAGTTGTGATTTTATTGTGCTTATATGAATTTCATGAGGTATGTATACTAACAATCATCTTAGGCTTATTACAATCTATTAAGTACAGCTTATTCTTTCTAATATGATCCCTAAGCAGTTAAAACTTTAAGTGTTTACTATTAAGTTAATTTATTAGAATGTTAGTAGTTTTATTATTTTAACTTTTGTAATTATTTCTTAGAATTAATGAAAGTTTTATTTCGTATTCTTGTTTTATTTAGTGTTTACCCTTTGGAATTAAATTAAACTGTTTCTATTAATATCTGTGTTGAATAAATGTCTCAACTTCAAGTAAAAAACGATTTATTTATTTTTGACTTGAATTTTGACTTAAGTCCATTTTAATAGTGGTATAAGTTGACTATGCAAAAACATTTATTGTTTTGGCAACATAATTACGAAGATAATTATTTAATTACGTTTTAATTTATACTTTTTATTTAATTCGTATTTTAAACTAATATTGAGAGTTTGACCAGTCAATCTTTGCGAGCCGAGTTGAAACATGCGAATCGAGTAATAGTATAAAAGAAACAAATTAAACGAACCGAACCACACTTTCCTATTCACTCTGCGAACTGAATCCACACACCTCTGCGACTTGGAATTTGGCGAAAAGAACCAAACTCAATTTTCGGTTGATTTTTGATTTTATACAAAGAAGAAGGTGTTTCGATCTGTTGAACTTACTCATCTTTTCATTATGCATCTATTGAAGTAAGATTCATGACTTTTCACCGTGTAATTTGTGACAAATCGATCGGTTTACGTTTTTGAATGTTTCGGTTTAATTTATCACGGATTTTGATCAATTAGTGATTTAGAAAACCTAAAACATGCTTACAATGCTTAATCGATGGTTAATGAACATGTTATAATCGATTAATTGCTTCGAAACGTATTAGATTGAAAATTTGATGTTTGAATTCGTTGAGCAGATGGTTCTGCGGACCGAGATCTATCTCGCTTCGCAGCCCGCTCCAACGAATTGAGATGATGAGTTGAACGAAGCGAGACGACTTTAACTCGTTTGACTTCAGTTGACCGAAGCGAGACGAGTTCACCTCGTTTGACTTCAGTTGACCGAAGCGAGACGAGTTCAACTCGTTTGACTTGAGTTGACCGAAGCGAGACGAGTTCACCTCGTTTGACTAGGGTTGACCACAACGACTTGAATTCAACTCGCAGGGTTTCTGCGAAGCGAGTTGAAAGATTTAATTAATTTTATTTTTATTTTTAAAATTGACTTAATTTGACTTTGAGAACTGAATTAACTTGGTTGACTTCAGTTGACTATGTAAAATTAAGTAAATTTTATAATTTTTCAATTATAACTTGTTTTCGATTTGAGAATCGTTTGGTTACAAATAATTAACAAGTTATCCATTTTTCTACATATAGACTTAAGAACTTTTGTTTATAAGTTAAAATATGTGTAATATCTTAACAATTTAAGTTATTTCATATCGAAAGTCTTCTGACTCATAGTGTAGTCGAGCAGCGTGTCCCGATACTTATCGGCGGTATGATAACTCAAATTGTTATTCTTAGCTAACGAACTTTATATATAATTTATAGAATATAATTGAAAAGTTAATTCAATTAAGTTTCAGTGAATTACGTTATTAGGTGATAGTATACTTAGACGTTCGATGATCTTTTTGATCATAATACGTTAAAGTGTAAATTATCTAATGTTCGTTAACTTAACCTTTTTGCTATTTGTGTAATTTTGAATTACAGATATGGCTAACAGATCTTTTGAGAAGGGTCACAACATCTTGGTGAATTTAGATGTCAATGAGCGTGGTGCTGAGCGCTTTGAGCAGAGTTTGACATATTTAGCACGTTCGAGAATTCGATATGCTATTACTGAGTCACCTCCATTGAACAAAGACCTTCTTACGCAGTTTTGGACGAATATTCTATATGATGGTGCTGCTAACCCGCCTACAATACGTACAATGGTAAATCAGCGTCCGATTTCTTTTACTGCTGATGATTTACGACACCTACTGCAGCTAGGAACTTCTGACCAAGAAGCTGGTCCAGCTGCTTATTCAGCTGATTTTATAGAAGGAGCTCTAGGTCGTACAGGTTATTCAGGACCTAGGAGAGGATGCCAGTTTGTCAAGGCATTCGTACTAGGACAGTGGAGATTTCTTTTTACTGTTATAGTATCTATTTTTGGAAACAAGAAGTCAGGATTAGATGAGCTTAGTCCTGAGTTGATGTCAGCTGTACTGTCACTGGTTTATAATAAACCATACAGTTTTTCTTCGTATATCTTTCAGTCCTTCAGAGGACAGATCACCGGAGCTGCTAGGACGTTGTTTATTCTCTATCCTAGATTCTGCATGCTTCTGATTCGAACTCAAGTTCCAAACTTGCCAGCTTATGCAGCTGATTTTCAAGTTGAGACCATCGGATTGCGTGGTTACAACGCTTGCTTTTTGCTATTCAAGCGTAAAGATGAGATTAAGCCTGAGGCTGCTGATCTTTTTGGACATCTTCTTGATGCTGATTATGTTGCTCCACCAAACAATGGTTGGATGGATGCCGGAGCTCACGGTCAAGCTCAACAACAACAACAAGCTTCACCTAAACCTCAACCAGCAGCAGAGTCACAGGAACTCATTGAGGATGTTTTACATCAGGCTGAACATCAAGGTCAACAAGTTGTGCCTGAGCTAGCTGCTGAGGTTCTTCATGAGGTTTTGGTACAGATTGATGATGATACAGATCCCTTGTTACGGGATATTGATAGTTATGCTGCACAATCTGAGGTAATTTTATAATTATATAGTAATATCGATACTTCGTTGTTATATTATTATCACATTATTATTAATGCATATGTTATAGATATTTCGTTAATTAGATATTATTTCTGATTATAAAATATAAATATCATTATCATCAGGGAGCTGAGACTGCAGACCCAGAGGTCACTCGACCTGAGGGTGAGCAGGGACAACTTGATAGATCTAAGGGTTTACCTTCTCAGATATTTATCAGATTAATCATAAATATATAGAACTTGTATGATAGAGCTTTTAGCTAATCATAAATGTTTAATATATTTAATATTTAGGATTCTGATGTTGGTTCATATGGAGGCCGTGATGGTCAATCGGCTTCAGATGATGATGATAGTACTCCTTCTCCACCTCCAGATGCTGGTTATATTAGATACCGATCTCGGATGATTCCAGATCCAGCACTGAAGGAAAAGAGAAAGGCTAAGGAAGTCGACCAAGACTTCAGTATTATTGACGAAGGTCCTGAGGAAGAGGATTTACCTTTTATTCCTCAACGCCGTAAGCATTCCAGGACATTGATCATTCAGGATGGTATGTTTTATTTAGAGTTAGATAATCTTAACTTGTTGTTTATCAGGAGTTAAACTGAGACAGTTAATTCTGTGACAGTTGATCAAGATACATCCCAGGTAGAGATGATGATACCGGTGGTTACTGAACCAGTATCTGTACCATCTGAGGTATGAGATAAACGTTTAGTACTACGAGTATTATAGATATTTAATTAGAGACTGAGATAGTGTTATCTGTAACAATTACTTATTTAATTATATCTAACTTTATAGGCTACGAAACTGCTTGAGTCAGTGGAACCAGAAATGGTTTCCAAGACTGTTGAGGAGGGAGTTGCAAAACTGGTGCATGATGCTCAGTTTCTGACCAATAAAGCTAGTAGATTTGCAGCTAGTCTTCTCAAAGAAGCGTTATCTCAAGCCATTCCACCACTCACACATGAATCATACATTGCTTCAGTGACACCGCCTGGACCATCAACAATATCTGTTATTCCAACGACTGATGCTGAAAGGATTACATCCTTAGAGTCAAGAGTTAAGGAATTGGAACTGAGTATTTCTAGGATTTCAGGGTTGTTAGCTGAGAATGTTTCGCTTGCTCAGCAGATGGTTCATATCAGTGAATCGCATTTGACTCTGATGAAGACTCATGATACTTTGCTTGCTGATTTTACTGCCCAGCGACTGAAGCTTGAACACTTAGAACGTTTGGTGTTGAGAGTGCATTCAGGACAGTCTGCTCAGGGGGAGATAATGATATATCTTGAAGCTTGCAAAGAGGATGAGTTAGCTAAGAAGAGAAGAGATGATAAAGATGATGATCCCGATGCTCAAAAAGATGGTGAGCCGACTGGTCCTTCAAAGACTGGTGAGCAAGCTATTATTCAGGGGGAGTCTGCATGTGTTGGTGTTAGTGGTGATGGTGCTGGTACAAGTGCTGCGGGTACAAGTGAAGCTGGTAAGACAACTTAGACTTGTGTAGATATTTGTACTTAGAATTTTAGTTGAATTATAATTGTAATTTATAATTGTAATTGAATAATTGTTACTTAATAGTTTTTGTAATATATTCGGCTTGAGATTATTATTACAAGTTAAATATATTAGAAATTGTTTAAGTTATTTGATTCTAAAAAGTTAAATAAATTAGTGATCGAAAGTCTTCCGACTCATTGAGAAGTCAAGCGGCGTGTTCTGATTTATTTCAGCGGTCAAAGTTTATTTTAACTTAGACATTTTAGACTTGAGAGTTTTTATAACTGACAAGTTATAAATGTATGATTTTTAACTAGACAAATGATATATAATTTAAAGATATAGTTCAATTAAGTCTTGGAAATTATATAAGGAAATTAACAGTGAATTTAAATGCTTGGTGATTATTCACAATGTATTAGAATTTAAAGTTAATTAATATTTGTTAAGTATTTATAAGACTTAAGAATTCTTTGATTGATTCAAGGTAATTAATAAAAGAATTATAAGTTATATAGATTGGTTATATTAACACAATTGAAATGAATAATGAAATTTTTAGATTGATTCAGAGAAATCAATAAAAGAATTTATATTATTAATTTGATTTGTGTAGATATGGAAATGTTAGAATTGAGTGACTCTGGAAGTGATATGCTTGATGAAATTGATGAAGAAATTGATTTTGATCTTGAAGAAGGAGAATTTTTACTACCTGAAGATTGGACTGTTGTACCTGAGAATGTACAAGACATTGGTGTAGATCCAGATGCAAATATTGATGAACATCATGTGAGTCCATCTAGGACAGAAGTTATTATTGAAAATAATCAAGGTCCAACAGTTGTCGATGTAGATGAAGAAATCGATGACTCAACCGATTCTGAAAATGATGAAATCTTGATTCCTACCAAGAATCCAGCAGTTTTTCTTTGAAAACTTCCTAAACAGAAAAAGAAGGTTGGAGTTTCTGATGTTGATATAACTGGGAAACGAGAACCTAAAAGAGGGATTATTGGTTGGTACCTTGACTCTGAGCTAAAGCTGTTTGCTATTAAAAGGTTTGACGGAGTTCAATATTTTGAGCGAAAGCTTGCAGTATTTAGTTCTTTGCCTAGATTTGAGATTCGAGATTTGGCTCGATTATCTTTGAATAACCCAAGTGATGATTTTGTTGGAAAATATGTTGAACACATAATCAAGACTGAGGTTAGAGCTAATAAATTTGAAAAGATTAAGCCAAGAAAGGGAAAGACTATTAAACTGGCAGAGAGAAGTCAAAGGACAGGACGAAAAAAAAGAAAGAAGATTTATCCATCTGTTAAGTGTCTACAGCAGATTCCATTGAAGACAATGCAATAAGATATTTTGGAAAATATGAAGAGTTGGCATGTGGATTCAGAGACTGGAGAAGCTGTAATGGTTGAATCTGATGATGAGGTTGAAGGTGGTGAAAGAGAAATCTCAGAGTTTATGACCATCGACACCTAATGAACATGTCGAAGAAAGATTTGATAAAATTGAATGAAAATAGAATCTTGACGACAGTAGCATGGGGTGACTTAGCACGTGATTATCAAATAATGGTTAAGACTTGTATAAAATTGAAGATTTATGCTGGAAGTAAGATTTATGAGTAAAAATCAAAGACAACTTGAAGACATAATAGCATAGACGCTAGAGCTATTGTCAAGGGGGAGTCTGTTGGGACATGTATGTGTGACAACAGATCTAGCTTGTAATAGTACTAGTGATTATTGTAATCAAGTTTGTACAATTGATTTGGATTTATAAATGATATTAGTTTGGCATTAATATTCGTTAAATATATTAGTATGTTAAAGTGTTAAACGAATATCGAATACGATGTTACAAACTAAAGTCTGTGAGATGAGATCTCTAGTCGCAGAACTTAGTCATGCGAGATGAGATCTGGGCTCGCAGAGCTGCGAACCGAGTCGAGATGGGCTTGGTCGTGGGCTGCGAGTTGAACTCGACTCGCAGAGCCCATCGACCTGCGAATCGAGTTTGACTAAAACCTATAAATACTCAATTAGGTTTAATCTGTAAATAACTTTTGGCAATTCATTTTTCCAGAGAACTAAAACGATTTTAAGCATTCATAAGGTTAGGTATTGATCGATTAACATTAATTAATCGATACAAAACCTTGTTGATTAACCAATTCGCTATTATCTTGCGAAACAAATCGTTCACATATTGTGAACCAAGTATTGAGGAATTCCGCGCCTTAATACCTAAGATAACCTCGTTATGGATCCACATACTAGGGACATACATGATTAGCAAAACAACTCATGCAGTATATATCGAGGTTTAGTATTCATGTCCACATGTAAAACAAAACGAGTATGTATTCCCACCCCTGGGTTTAAAAACAGTAAAATGAGGGGCTATGAGACTCACCTGAGTCTGGTGTGTTGCTATCAAACAAGTATGACGTTGCACAAGGTAATGTTGTCCGAAGACGGTAACCTGCCGGGCGTTCAAGACGCACAAGGTTATAAGTATATGTAGACGTCTCAAAAGACCGTCCATGCTAGTTGTTCATCCAACTAGTAATGTCCAAATAATTTGGTTGTTTGATTGATTAGTTTGAGTTTTTGAAAATATGTACGGCCCGTTGGTGATGGTTTGTAATAATAACCCAAAAGTGTTATTATTATATGTTTTGCCGTGATGTTTACTTATCAATATATTTGTTCTTGATTGTCCAAGTATTGCATTAATGTATAAGGATTGTCGGAATTTTCACTCATGCGACAATAAGGATTTACGGAATTAAGATTTCATGCGACAATAAGGTTTACGAAAATGCTGTTTTATACGACAATAGTTATGCGACAATAGGGCACTGCGACAATAGGATTCTCGGACACTGTTCATGTGACAATAGTAACTCACGGGCACTGTTCATGCGACAATAGTAATTCACGGACTTTGTTTATGCGATAATGGTATTCACGGACTTTGTTTATGCGATAATGGTATTTACGGACTTCATTCATGCGATAATAATAAGGATTGACAGACTAATTAATCCGACAATAGGGATTGTCAGATTTTGTAAAATGGCAAGAACAGTCCCTACACTTTGGTTTTCTAGATCTTAACTCGACAAGTCTCTAGATTTAACCAACTTCTAAACCGAATCAAGCCTAACTAAAAATCATACATGTTCTCCTATATGTCTAGTGTAAAACTGCCCTTTATGGTGTTTTTATATATTCATTTACTATTTTTAACAAAAATAATCATGAAGGGTGATCGGTTTTGGTCCAAGAACAGCTACAGTCCAAAGATCAGCTTCTACAATAAAAATCGTGTATTTATGGAAAAGGCTAAAGAAGAACTTTTTGTAGAGGACATCCACACGGAAATTTTGGTATAAGATTCATGTTCCAACTCGACCTAGAACTCAAGTTATGGATGTTTTGGTGAGGTGATTTTTCTGGACAGATTATGATACTTGTATATATGTGTAGCAAAAATGATTTTTAAGACGATATTTGGACATATACTTGCTAGATCATCAACATAACATGTACATAAATGTGAAGCACGAAAATATATAGGGAGAAGTATGTTCTTACTTAACAAAATGATGATCTAGAGATGAAAACGAGAGAGTATGCTCGGTTATGCTCCTTGCTTCGTTTCCTTAGCTTTTCTTCCTCCAAAAGATGGTGGATGATGGTGGATTATGGTGGCCTTTTCCTGCTGCTGCTGGTCGAAATTAAGGAGAGGGGAGGGAGTAAAG
The DNA here is from genome assembly GCA_963422505.1 of Pseudognaphalium luteoalbum. Classification (NCBI taxonomy): domain Eukaryota; kingdom Viridiplantae; phylum Streptophyta; class Magnoliopsida; order Asterales; family Asteraceae; genus Pseudognaphalium; species Pseudognaphalium luteoalbum. Next base: position 63,028,875 of record OY730193.1, read on the forward strand.
AGAGAGAGGTGAGTGGGAGAGATTGAGTGTAGAGTGGTTGAATGAGGTGAGGAGTGTGTTTGATTATCTTGTAGTCAACACAAGCATGGCATTCCAAAATCTTGAAGATTTCAGCAGAAATATGATGGGTCCCACCCTCATGTGATATTTAAATTGTTTCCCCAAAGTTACTTTAAGACCCGCGGTCGTTCACCCGATCGTTTGAACGTTTAATTATCGTTATACGTTTTAATACGCGTGTTTGAATAATGATTTAAATCTCGATATTTTTATTGAAAGTATTATCCTAAATACTTTATTTTAAGTTGTTAAAATGTTGTCGGGTCTCGGTTTACGCATTCGTTGCGTATTTGTACGTTTATATGACTCACGTAATATTTTTACTGGAAGTATTTTATCAAAATACTTAAGAATGAATTATAAAAATATAATTTGGGTTTATTTCATTTGTCGAGCGCGTTTTACGCGTTTTTGGTCGTTTCTGAGCATTATATATATGACACGAAATGCTTATGAAGTATTATCGCAATAATATTTGGAAATGAGTATGTTTATCAAATAATTTCATATTATTTAATAAATTGGGTTTACCAACGTCCGTATTAATGTATCGGGATCCGCCCGATATGAAAATGCACGATTGAACATAATCGCGTACGTGTATATATATTCCAATATATATATATATATATATTGATACATACAATTAGCCTAATCTAGCACTAATTACATGTATTAGCAGGTGATTAGGAACTAATAACTAGCCCTAATTTGTCGGGTGTCACAATCCATCCGGTACATCTTGTAAATTCAATAAGTACCTATAAACATTTATTATTCCTCGAAATTGGCTTGTATTCATTATGTGATTATTGGAAATTGGCTTGTATTCAAAGTTCATTTCAAGTAGTAAAACTTCATAGTTAACGGATCATGTTGGAGTTTAAGTAGTATGGTTCCATTGTAATCTTGAACCAACTCAAATGTAAGTTTTACAACTTAATTGACTTTATTCTCTTTTTATATATCACATTAAAGCAATCGACCTTAGAAAATGCAAAAGGCAAAGAGATATTTGCCAGGAGTCCAGGGATGAAATTTCCCCAACCCAACTGTATACCCATGGCCAACATATATACACCCATAACTCGCTGATACTCCACCGTATATAGTAGCTCCGGTTTCATATGACCATAACACACTCCCGTTCTGGGCATCCAATGCATATAATGGACCCTTTGGAGCCACTGATCCTGCAAACATAACACCCCTGGTTAATGACACAGGTCCTTCTGCCGAGTCGTTGCTTGGGTTTGCCGTGGTCCATACAATCTGACCGGTGTTCGCATCCAAAGCCACCCATCCACCTACATTGGTGGTTCTGTTAGATGGTGCAAGCGTAAACGGTAAATGAGCACCGTTTGCTATGTTGGTGTACACCCTCTTTCCATCCGTCGCTGCACCCCATATTCCTCCTCCCTCGTTGCTTCCTGGTCCTGCAAGCTACAATAAATCAAACCCGTATTATACAACAAAGTGATTTCGGTCGCTAAAAGTTGGAAATCTCAGCAACAAAGAGTTGTCAAAAATGAAAAGTTGGTGCTTACTTTGAACCAAACAATGTTGCCATTGTCACGATCTAGAGCCCAAGCGAACCCACTCTTTTGTACAGCTACGACAACATCACGCGATGTCCTGTTTGAGTTGATGGTGAGCAACATTGGTGCTTCTCCAAAGTCGGCGTCAGGATTAGGTCCAGGTGGACAATCAGGATTATTTGGAATTAAACACGCAAAATAGAAAATATCATAACCTCCTAATTGTTGTGACCAAATGACTTTACCGGATTTTATATCCAAAGCAATTATCGAATTAAACCTAACATCGGGACCAAAACATTGATCCGGTTTAGTTGGTTTTGTAGTTTGATTGTTTTGGTTTTCTTGACATTTGGTTACCTCGGGTGGGGCAGTATAGAGGTTGCCACTGGCAACGTAAATAAATCCTCGGGAAATATCGATGGCAGGGCTACTTCCCCATATAGCTCCGCCCGAATAACCGCCAAGGTGACCACCGTTATCTGGGACTGTAAACGTTTGCCATTGAATCGCTCCTGTTTTAGTGTGTAGCTTCACTAGACTTCCACGAAATGTACAACATCTGTTAGCTGGTAATGATTCTTCCAAAGATGACACTCCCACATAAAATCCCCTACAAAATAATGAAACGAAATGAATGTTGTACTTACGAACTTAAATAATTCTAACACCGTCGCCAAATAGTCTTTGGCAGACTTAGCAGCGGAATTACAAGTCATTGCTATGATGTTTCTTACAGACGTGTATACTAACGAATATTCAGTGTTAGGCTAGTTGCAAGCTAGTATCTACGAATAAAGAGATTTTAGAGACTTTTTGAGCCAACTGATCACCTAGAATAAACGGTTCCAGATGCAGTGATGAGAGCAAGCGGTCGAGGGTCAATAGTAGTTGACCAAACAAGCTGCCCAGTGACCCGATTAACAGCAATCACAACCGCCGGCCCGTAGATACCAACAAAACATAGATCACGAGAAATAACAGGTGTGGCTCTTGAAACAGTTACATTTACGCTCACTCCAGTTCCTGGCAAACCAGTAAGTTGGCTGAGATTTTGTTGCCAAATAAGAGCACCAGTGAAGGCATTAACTGCATACAAGAACCCATTCCATGCTGGGAAGTACACGATCCCATCAGCGACAGCTGGTGTCGCTGATATGTCTCTTCCCGTGAAGAACTTCCATCTTAGCTTGAGTCTGTGCACCGACGAAGGGTTGATCAGGAATTCATCAGTAGCGAATCTACTGTTCGTTATATCTCCACCATGATTCAACCACTGAAAATCCAAAAAAGGAAAAGTAAAGCAGAAAACAAACTGTTAATCTTACAAGCATTATAAACAAAAAAATGAATAAATATTTGAATTTAACATCTACAAAATTACTTCTGTAGCAGCATAATTAACAAGTAAGAGCAGGCAAATTGGTATGATAAGACTAACAAGATGTACATAGAGTGACATGATTAAAAATTTCATGAAAATGCAAACATTATGATTAAGAGTATTTAATTATTTATAACCATTGATATGAGTAAATGACAATTTGGTGCATCTACTTTGCTTTAAGTTGCAATTAACTCATTTTTATAATCACGAAATTTATTGACTGTTGTTCAAAAAGATGTTGGTTGTGAATGTTTTACTGCTTTAATACATCTCTATTTTCAGGATTTTAGCTCAAAAATTAAATTTGCCGTTTATGAAACGTGGGGTTGCAAGGAAAGCGTACGTCGAGTATGTCTCTAAATTCACGATCATAAGATTATCTATAATATCAATCTCCACCACTCATTTTCATCAAATACTCATTTCATCACATTTTTGAAACTGAAATTACTCACAAACAGTAAGTCGAAAATTATGAAAATCGCACCATAAAATTCAACGTTCTCCTTTTCGATTTAAGATCTCACAAGCTATACTTTCGACGAGTTTATTTATTTCTTTTATTGATGGGTTTTACAAATTAGTAACATGTGATAGTAATCGTGGGGCTTAATTACTGCGATAGTGATCAAACCCTAAACGTAGCACTAACATATGTGTTAGTAATTTGTAAACCCACAAAAAAATGAAGAAAAAAAAATTTATCGAAAGCATAACTTGTAGGATCTTAAATCGAAGAGGAGAAAACGCTAAACTTTATGGTGCAATTTTTATATGTTTTTGACTTGTCGTTTGTGAGATATTTAATTTTGATAAAGATCGAGTAAATATGTATTTGATGAAAATAAGTAGCTGAGATTGTTTTTCTCTTTTAACTCTCATTCTATATATCTATACTATTATATAATACATTTGTGAATTTTTTGAAGAGGAAAATTACTAATTTACCGCTAACATTATTACTAATATTTAAGAAACCAACTTGAAATTACTAACACACCCCTACATCTATTAAAATCTCATCAATACCATCATTAATAAACTTTAATTAAAGTATTAAACGTATGACATTAAATTATAATTATTTAAAGCTTTTTCTATATTTATCTATACTAATATAATGCATTTCAATATTTTTTTAAGATAGAATTTATTAATTTACCCCTAACATTATTATTAATATTTGGAAAGTCTACTTAACATACCCCTACATATATAATTAAATCTTATATAAACAATCATCATTAAACTTTAATGTAATTATAATATGACATAACTTTTTAACCGTAAGGAGTTATGAGACGTGTCAATTATGGACGGAAAGGTCGGAATGACATGAACCTGGTAGCAACTGCATTTTGTGTGGGTTTAGAGCAATTCGAACCATTTTCATTTCACACAATCCGTCCTATTTATATTATAAATCCGTTGTACTTTCAATTTACCCCTAACATCATTAAACTTTAATGTAATAATAAATTGGCATAACTTTCCAACCATAAGGTGTTACGAGACATGTCAACTATGAACGGAAGGACACAACGAGACGAACATGTTACTGCATTTTGTGTGGGTTTAAAACCAATTCAAATCATTTTCATTTTACACGATCCGTCCTATTTATAACATTTACAAAAAAATACAGGATTTTAATTACGTTTATTATTCGACTTTTACCTAACACGATATCTTCTTATTTTCCTTTTACATTTACATTCAAAATTATTAACTTGCAATATTTTTCAATTAATTAATTAATAAAAATCAACATAAATAATTAAAATAAGATTACTAATTTTATTTGTATGTTTATTAAATTAAATATATCAAATATGATCTCAAGTTATCTATACTATTATATAATACATTTGTGATGTTTTTTTAAGAGGAAAATTACTAATTTACCCCTAACGTTATTACTAATATTTGAAAATCCAACTTGAAATTACGAACATACCCCTACATCTATTCAAATTTCATTAATACCATCATTATTAAACTTGAAAGTATTAAACATATGACATTAAATTATAAATATTTAAAGCTTTTTCTATATCTATCTATACTCATATATAAAACATTAAATATATTTTTTAGATATAATTTACTAGTTTACCCATAATATTATTATTAATATTTTGAAAATCTACTTGAAAATTACTAACATACCCTGCATATATAATTAGATCTTATATAGACTATATTTGTTAAACTTTAATGTAATCATAATATGGCATAACTTTTTAACTGTAAGGAGTTACGAGACGTGTCAATTATGGACGGACGGACGGAACAAGACGAATATGTTAGCAACTTGAGAGCAATTCCTATTCATCGTAAACAAAAGGCATATGAAACAAAGGTCTTACGGAGTCTTGTCCTAACCATTTTAATTTTACACAAATCGTCCTATTTATAACGTATACAAAAATTATACACGATTTTAGTTACGTTTTTTATTCAAGGAAAAAAATAACTTGCTATATCTTTTAATTAAATAATTAATAAAAATCAACATAAATAATTAAAATAAGTTTACTAATTTTATTTGTATGGTTATAATATTAAATATATCAAATGTGAAATCAAGTTATCTATATTATTTATAATACATTTTTGATGTTTTTAAGAGGAAAATTACTAATTTACCCTAACATCTATCTTATATATTAAAAGAAAGATTTTGAGAGAATAAGGACCATTAGATGGAGATCGACAATCAAAATCTAACCTTAATTTATTTCAAACATCATTAATCCCTTTTTTTATGTGACTAAAAAACTAATTTACCCTTTTATATTTACAATATACACCCTTCAATATTTACACACCATTCCTATCACACATTTCTTAGGAAAAACACTTTTCATACTTTTCTTTAGACTAATAATACTCTCTAATTTTTAGTTCTACTTTCTCCTTCTATTTTCTTATTCCAAATTAGTTATGCTAGTTTAGGAAACTTGTTTACAATAGAACGAAAGCAAGGAACGTGTTGTAATCTTCGGTGTACGCTCGGAATTGTGTCAATTAATTCAAGTCTATTCTCTCTCGCATTTAATCCTGGTTCTTTCTATCCTTATCTATCTTAATTAATTACATTTATATTGATTATGCTAGCTTTAGTTATTGTCATGATTAGAGAGTAGTATACTTGTTGTGTTTGCTTGCGATGTAGTTAGTTAATTATAGGATGATTTATAATTAAATATTAAAGATCGGTAGTATCCTTATCTATCTTGTTTGATTGTTGCCTTAGGAACATCATAGTAGTAAAATATAAACGGTCATAATTATCATAAAGTAATATGACGGCCCCTATTCGACTGTTACTCGATATAGTACTAGAAACAATTCAAGGTGGAGTACAAATGTACGGAAGTCGAGGAACGACCGAAGGTAGTCATGTTACGAAATGGTACAATATTACGAAGTAATATGATGGCATCTATTCGACTGTTATTCGATATAGTACTTGAAACACTTCAAGGTGGAGTACAAATGTATGGAAGTCGAGTAACGACAAAAAGTAGTCATATTACGGACTAATATATAAAATGAGAAACCTTGTTTAATTAACCTTTCTAAATAGACTTTTAAACTTCAAAGTAATCTAATCGCCTTTCTACCAATAAACGTGATTTCAACACCTTTTTAATGACGTCCAACTAAAAGGTAGTCAGTCATCTGTGTCAATATAATTTGTTAAAGGTATGAAACTATGGAACCGCAAGGCTACATGGGGGATTATCGTAAGACAAGACATGGCCAAGGTTTGAAGCGGTGGAACCACTTAAAGTGAGGAACGCTGTGAATAATTAGGGTATTTATTGGGTAGTCTTAAGCAAGGGCTAGTTTAAAGTCATAAATGAACTTCTTAAATATACGAATCTGTTAGGATGACGAGGAATCGTTATATGATTCAATTATGTATAGTACCTTAAGATTTTGTTCCCGTTCATATGAAAATATTATTAAACCATAATTAAGATTTTGCTTATTATTCTAAATACTTTGTAATGTTACCATAACCTAGCTCCCAATGTGACATGCTTATGGAACTTTAATTAGTAGGGAATCTAGTGTTTACATCACAAGTATCCAAGAGTAACAATTAACAAATATCTTTTAAGACAGTTTCTCCAAACATCATCCCATAACTTAATTAATGAAGTCTCAGCAGACACTATCTTTATTTTATCTGCTTTATTTTTTATTTTTCTTTCGTTTTTATTTATTTACTTGTATAAGTTAGTTAATATAAAAACCAAAACTCCCCCACTATTTTATAAACCCTTCACTAGTCTGAAAGCCCGCATCTGCCACGTCTTAGTTTCCATTCAGTCGGTTTGAAGAACGACTCTAGGTCATACCTACCACTTGCTCACCCTTACGATTAGCATTGTTAGGGAAAACTTAGGCCCCACAATTACAAATTTAAAACACCCACTGATCGCCGTCGCCTGTAGCCGGTGCTATGACAAGGGTAAAATCCTTACCGACCGCTGGTGACGCATCAAAAATGCAACGGAACGAGCTAGCAGAGTTAAGAGATCAAGCTTATGAAAGCTCCTACAAATTCAAGGAAAGAACCAAGTTGCTCCACGATTCAAAGCTCCGACTCACACGCTTCAATACAGGTGATAAAGTTCTACTCTTTAACTCTCGATTTAAGAAGTTTTCTGGTAAATTACAAACACGGTGGAGTGGTCCATTCACAATCTCTAAGGTATTTCCTTATGGTTCCATCGAACTCGAGGCTCCAGATGGGAATTTCAAAGTAAACGGTCACCGTTTAAAATACTACGTAGAAGACTTCCCAACAACCGAGGAAGTCTATAACTACGAATCATCCTAAAAGAATAGTAGGTATGTATGAGTCAAGCTACGAGACTCGATAAACAAAGCGCTCTTGGGAGGCATCCCAAGCCTATTTTATATTTTCAGCATTAATTTTTTTTCTTTTGTGTTTGATCTAATCCATTCTTATGCAGTACCTCGCCTTACGAAAGGCTAATGATTATGGTTAGACCATTGACCATTTGTATTTTGCAGGATAAGTTCGCAGGTAGCTAGAGCACAAGCCCCTAGTCAGAGACCCTCACGTGCCATGTATCACTCCCGGAGTTCATCACCGGGCGGTAGCATGAGGACCATCAGGGGATCGCAGTCACCCCCTCCCTCCCCCCCCCCCCCCCCCCCCCCCCCCCGATTGGATGAGATCTTGGAAGACTTGGTGGAGGTGAACGTTCAGGAGACATTCCTGCTTCGTCCCGTCCATGCCAAGTTACCTTCATCTCGCCGATCAGAGGGGCAGACCGTAGGGACCTCCAGAGTACCCACCTTTCATCATGGGGTGACTACCGCGTACCCTGCTATCACTTGATCGATACTGAGAGCCCTCGAGGTCCAGCACACTGCCATCACTGAGATCCATATTGCTCCGGGCCTTCCTTCCATACCTGTGTGCCCCTTTCATATGGGACCTGATCCCGCTCCGCACATTCCACCGTGGGACCTAATTCCACCTTGGAACCTGACTGCGCAGGACCACCCCACTTTTACGGACCTACTAGAGGAGGAGATCGCTGCAGTAGATGCTTGGATTCAGGATCCAGAGGATGGCACTGCGTCTCCAGTTTATACCATCGAGGATTCAGCATCACCTACATTGATCGTTGAAAACACGATCTTCATGGATGATGACTTCACCGATTGGGAGGCGCTCTACGGTAATATGGATTAGCTATTATAAAAATATAATTTGGGTTTATTTCATTTGTCGAGCGCGTTTTACGCGTTTTTGGTCGTTTCTGAGCATTATATATATGACACGAAATGCTTATGAAGTATTATCGCAATAATATTTGGAAATGAGTATGTTTATCAAATAATTTCATATTATTTAATAAATTGGGTTTACCAACGTCCGTATTAATGTATCGGGATCCGCCCGATATGAAAATGCACGATTGAACATAATCGCGTACGTGTATATATATTCCAATATATATATATATATATATATTGATACATACAATTAGCCTAATCTAGCACTAATTACATGTATTAGCAGGTGATTAGGAACTAATAACTAGCCCTAATTTGTCGGGTGTCACAATCCATCCAGTACATCTTGTAAATTCAATAAGTACCTATAAACATTTATTATTCCTCGAAATTGGCTTGTATTCATTATGTGATTATTGGAAATTGGCTTGTATTCAAAGTTCATTTCAAGTAGTAAAACTTCATAGTTAACGGATCATGTTGGAGTTTAAGTAGTATGGTTCCATTGTAATCTTGAACCAACTCAAATGTAAGTTTTACAACTTAATTGACTTTATTCTCTTTTTATATATCACATTAAAGCAATCGACCTTAGAAAATGCAAAAGGCAAAGAGATATTTGCCAGGAGTCCAGGGATGAAATTTCCCCAACCCAACTGTATACCCATGGCCAACATATATACACCCATAACTCGCTGATACTCCACCGTATATAGTAGCTCCGGTTTCATATGACCATAACACACTCCCGTTCTGGGCATCCAATGCATATAATGGACCCTTTGGAGCCACTGATCCTGCAAACATAACACCCCTGGTTAATGACACAGGTCCTTCTGCCGAGTCGTTGCTTGGGTTTGCCGTGGTCCATACAATCTGACCGGTGTTCGCATCCAAAGCCACCCATCCACCTACATTGGTGGTTCTGTTAGATGGTGCAAGCGTAAACGGTAAACGAGCACCGTTTGCTATGTTGGTGTACACCCTCTTTCCATCCGTCGCTGCACCCCATATTCCTCCTCCCTCGTTGCTTCCTGGTCCTGCAAGCTACAATAAATCAAACCCGTATTATACAACAAAGTGATTTCGGTCGCTAAAAGTTGGAAATCTCAGCAACAAAGAGTTGTCAAAAATGAAAAGTTGGTGCTTACTTTGAACCAAACAATGTTGCCATTGTCACGATCTAGAGCCCAAGCGAACCCACTCTTTTGTACAGCTACGACAACATCACGCGATGTCCTGTTTGAGTTGATGGTGAGCAACATTGGTGCTTCTCCAAAGTCGGCGTCAGGATTAGGTCCAGGTGGACAATCAGGATTATTTGGAATTAAACACGCAAAATAGAAAATATCATAACCTCCTAATTGTTGTGACCAAATGACTTTACCGGATTTTATATCCAAAGCAATTATCGAATTAAACCTAACATCGGGACCAAAACATTGATCCGGTTTAGTTGGTTTTGTAGTTTGATTGTTTTGGTTTTCTTGACATTTGGTTACCTCGGGTGGGGCAGTATAGAGGTTGCCACTGGCAACGTAAATAAATCCTCGGGAAATATCGATGGCAGGGCTACTTCCCCATATAGCTCCGCCCGAATAACCGCCAAGGTGACCACCGTTATCTGGGACTGTAAACGTTTGCCATTGAATCGCTCCTGTTTTAGTGTGTAGCTTCACTAGACTTCCACGAAATGTACAACATCTGTTAGCTGGTAATGATTCTTCCAAAGATGACACTCCCACATAAAATCCCCTACAAAATAATGAAACGAAATGAATGTTGTACTTACGAACTTAAATAATTCTAACACCGTCGCCAAATAGTCTTTGGCAGACTTAGCAGCGGAATTACAAGTCATTGCTATGATGTTTCTTACAGACGTGTATACTAACGAATATTCAGTGTTAGGCTAGTTGCAAGCTAGTATCTACGAATAAAGAGATTTTAGAGACTTTTTGAGCCAACTGATCACCTAGAATAAACGGTTCCAGATGCAGTGATGAGAGCAAGCGGTCGAGGGTCAATAGTAGTTGACCAAACAAGCTGCCCAGTGACCCGATTAACAGCAATCACAACCGCCGGCCCGTAGATACCAACAAAACATAGATCACGAGAAATAACAGGTGTGGCTCTTGAAACAGTTACATTTACGCTCACTCCAGTTCCTGGCAAACCAGTAAGTTGGCTGAGATTTTGTTGCCAAATAAGAGCACCAGTGAAGGCATTAACTGCATACAAGAACCCATTCCATGCTGGGAAGTACACGATCCCATCAGCGACAGCTGGTGTCGCTGATATGTCTCTTCCCGTGAAGAACTTCCATCTTAGCTTGAGTCTGTGCACCGACGAAAGGTTGATCAGGAATTCATCAGTAGCGAATCTACTGTTCGTTATATCTCCACCATGATTCAACCACTGAAAATCCAAAAAAGGAAAAGTAAAGCAGAAAACAAACTGTTAATCTTACAAGCATTATAAACAAAAAAATGAATAAATATTTGAATTTAACATCTACAAAATTACTTCTGTAGCAGCATAATTAACAAGTAAGAGCAGGCAAATTGGTATGATAAGACTAACAAGATGTACATAGAGTGACATGATTAAAAATTTCATGAAAATGCAAACATTATGATTAAGAGTATTTAATTATTTATAACCATTGATATGAGTAAATGACAATTTGGTGCATCTACTTTGCTTTAAGTTGCAATTAACTCATTTTTATAATCACGAAATTTATTGACTGTTGTTCAAAAAGATGTTGGTTGTGAATGTTTTACTGCTTTAATACATCTCTATTTTCAGGATTTTAGCTCAAAAATTAAATTTGCCGTTTATGAAACGTGGGGTTGCAAGGAAAGCGTACGTCGAGTATGTCTCTAAATTCACGATCATAAGATTATCTATAATATCAATCTCCACCACTCATTTTCATCAAATACTCATTTCATCACATTTTTGAAACTGAAATTACTCACAAACAGTAAGTCGAAAATTATGAAAATCGCACCATAAAATTCAACGTTCTCCTTTTCGATTTAAGATCTCACAAGCTATACTTTCGACGAGTTTATTTATTTCTTTTATTGATGGGTTTTACAAATTAGTAACATGTGATAGTAATCGTGGGGCTTAATTACTGCGATAGTGATCAAACCCTAAACGTAGCACTAACATATGTGTTAGTAATTTGTAAACCCACAAAAAAATGAAGAAAAAAAAATTTATCGAAAGCATAACTTGTAGGATCTTAAATCGAAGAGGAGAAAACGCTAAACTTTATGGTGCAATTTTTATATGTTTTTGACTTGTCGTTTGTGAGATATTTAATTTTGATAAAGATCGAGTAAATATGTATTTGATGAAAATAAGTAGCTGAGATTGTTTTTCTCTTTTAACTCTCATTCTATATATCTATACTATTATATAATACATTTGTGAATTTTTTGAAGAGGAAAATTACTAATTTACCGCTAACATTATTACTAATATTTAAGAAACCAACTTGAAATTACTAACACACCCCTACATCTATTAAAATCTCATCAATACCATCATTAATAAACTTTAATTAAAGTATTAAACGTATGACATTAAATTATAATTATTTAAAGCTTTTTCTATATTTATCTATACTAATATAATGCATTTCAATATTTTTTTAAGATAGAATTTATTAATTTACCCCTAACATTATTATTAATATTTGGAAAGTCTACTTAACATACCCCTACATATATAATTAAATCTTATATAAACAATCATCATTAAACTTTAATGTAATTATAATATGACATAACTTTTTAACCGTAAGGAGTTATGAGACGTGTCAATTATGGACGGAAAGGTCGGAATGACACGAACCTGGTAGCAACTGCATTTTGTGTGGGTTTAGAGCAATTCGAACCATTTTCATTTCACACAATCCGTCCTATTTATATTATAAATCCGTTGTACTTTCAATTTACCCCTAACATCATTAAACTTTAATGTAATAATAAATTGGCATAACTTTCCAACCATAAGGTGTTACGAGACATGTCAACTATGAACGGAAGGACACAACGAGACGAACATGTTACTGCATTTTGTATGGGTTTAAAACCAATTCAAATCATTTTCATTTTACACGATCCGTCCTATTTATAACATTTACAAAAAAATACAGGATTTTAATTACGTTTATTATTCGACTTTTACCTAACACGATATCTTCTTATTTTCCTTTTACATTTACATTCAAAATTATTAACTTGCAATATTTTTCAATTAATTAATTAATAAAAATCAACATAAATAATTAAAATAAGATTACTAATTTTATTTGTATGTTTATTAAATTAAATATATCAAATATGATCTCAAGTTATCTATACTATTATATAATACATTTGTGATGTTTTTTAAGAGGAAAATTACTAATTTACCCCTAACGTTATTACTAATATTTGAAAATCCAACTTGAAATTACGAACATACCCCTACATCTATTCAAATTTCATTAATACCATCATTATTAAACTTGAAAGTATTAAACATATGACATTAAATTATAAATATTTAAAGCTTTTTCTATATCTATCTATACTCATATATAAAACATTAAATATATTTTTTAGATATAATTTACTAGTTTACCCATAATATTATTATTAATATTTTGAAAATCTACTTGAAAATTACTAACATACCCTGCATATATAATTAGATCTTATATAGACTATATTTGTTAAACTTTAATGTAATCATAATATGGCATAACTTTTTAACTGTAAGGAGTTACGAGACGTGTCAATTATGGACGGACGGACGGAACAAGACGAATATGTTAGCAACTTGAGAGCAATTCGAACCATTTTAATTTTACACAAATCGTCCTATTTATAACGTATACAAAAATTATACACGATTTTAGTTACGTTTTTTATTCAAGGAAAAAAATAACTTGCTATATCTTTTAATTAAATAATTAATAAAAATCAACATAAATAATTAAAATAAGTTTACTAATTTTATTTGTATGGTTATAATATTAAATATATCAAATGTGAAATCAAGTTATCTATATTATTTATAATACATTTTTGATGTTTTTAAGAGGAAAATTACTAATTTACCCTAACATCTATCTTATATATTAAAAGAAAGATTTTGAGAGAATAAGGACCATTAGATGGAGATCGACAATCAAAATCTAACCTTAATTTATTTCAAACATCATTAATCCCTTTTTTTATGTGACTAAAAATCTAATTTACCCTTTTATATTTACAATATACACCCTTCAATATTTACACACCATTCCTATCACACATTTCTTAGGAAAAACACTTTTCATACTTTTCTTTAGACTAATAATACTCTCTAATTTTTAGTTCTACTTTCTCCTTCTATTTTCTTATTCCAAATTAGTTATGCTAGTTTAGGAAACTTGTTTACAATAGAACGAAAGCAAGGAACGTGTTGTAATCTTCGGTGTACGCTCGGAATTGTGTCAATTAATTCAAGTCTATTCTCTCTCGCATTTAATCCTGGTTCTTTCTATCCTTATCTATCTTAATTAATTACATTTATATTGATTATGCTAGCTTTAGTTATTGTCATGATTAGAGAGTAGTATACTTGTTGTGTTTGCTTGCGATGTAGTTAGTTAATTATAGGATGATTTATAATTAAATATTAAAGATCGGTAGTATCCTTATCTATCTTGTTTGATTGTTGCCTTAGGAACATCATAGTAGTAAAATATAAACGGTCATAATTATCATAAAGTAATATGACGGCCCCTATTCGACTGTTACTCGATATAGTACTAGAAACAATTCAAGGTGGAGTACAAATGTACGGAAGTCGAGGAACGACCGAAGGTAGTCATGTTACGAAATGGTACAATATTACGAAGTAATATGATGGCATCTATTCGACTGTTATTCGATATAGTACTTGAAACACTTCAAGGTGGAGTACAAATGTATGGAAGTCGAGTAACGACAAAAAGTAGTCATATTACGGACTAATATATAAAATGAGAAACCTTGTTTAATTAACCATTCTAAATAGACTTTTAAACTTCAAAGTAATCTAATCGCCTTTCTACCAATAAACGTGATTTCAACACCTTTTTAATGACGTCCAACTAAAAGGTAGTCAGTCATCTGTGTCAATATAATTTGTTAAAGGTATGAAACTATGGAACCGCAAGGCTACATGGGGGATTATCGTAAGACAAGACATGGCCAAGGTTTGAAGCGGTGGAACCACTTAAAGTGAGGAACGCTGTGAATAATTAGGGTATTTATTGGGTAGTCTTAAGCAAGGGCTAGTTTAAAGTCATAAATGAACTTCTTAAATATACGAATCTGTTAGGATGACGAGGAATCGTTATATGATTCAATTATGTATAGTACCTTAAGATTTTGTTCCCGTTCATATGAAAATATTATTAAACCATAATTAAGATTTTGCTTATTATTCTAAATACTTTGTAATGTTACCATAACCTAGCTCCCAATGTGACATGCTTATGGAACTTTAATTAGTAGGGAATCTAGTGTTTACATCACAAGTATCCAAGAGTAACAATTAACAAATATCTTTTAAGACAGTTTCTCCAAACATCATCCCATAACTTAATTAATGAAGTCTCAGCAGACACTATCTTTATTTTATCTGCTTTATTTTTTATTTTTCTTTCGTTTTTATTTATTTACTTGTATAAGTTAGTTAATATAAAAACCAAAACTCCCCCACTATTTTATAAACCCTTCACTAGTCTGAAAGCCCGCATCTGCCACGTCTTAGTTTCCATTCAGTCGGTTTGAAGAACGACTCTAGGTCATACCTACCACTTGCTCACCCTTACGATTAGCATTGTTAGGGAAAACTTAGGCCCCACAATTACAAATTTAAAACACCCACTGATCGCCGTCGCCTGTAGCCGGTGCTATGACAAGGGTAAAATCCTTACCGACCGCTGGTGACGCATCAAAAATGCAACGGAACGAGCTAGCAGAGTTAAGAGATCAAGCTTATGAAAGCTCCTACAAATTCAAGGAAAGAACCAAGTTGCTCCACGATTCAAAGCTCCGACTCACACGCTTCAATACAGGTGATAAAGTTCTACTCTTTAACTCTCGATTTAAGAAGTTTTCTGGTAAATTACAAACACGGTGGAGTGGTCCATTCACAATCTCTAAGGTATTTCCTTATGGTTCCATCGAACTCGAGGCTCCAGATGGGAATTTCAAAGTAAACGGTCACCGTTTAAAATACTACGTAGAAGACTTCCCAACAACCGAGGAAGTCTATAACTACGAATCATCCTAAAAGAATAGTAGGTATGTATGAGTCAAGCTACGAGACTCGATAAACAAAGCGCTCTTGGGAGGCATCCCAAGCCTATTTTATATTTTCAGCATTAATTTTTTTTCTTTTGTGTTTGATCTAATCCATTCTTATGCAGTACCTCGCCTTACGAAAGGCTAATGATTATGGTTAGACCATTGACCATTTGTATTTTGCAGGATAAGTTCGCAGGTAGCTAGAGCACAAGCCCCTAGTCAGAGACCCTCACGTGCCATGTATCACTCCCGGAGTTCATCACCGGGCGGTAGCATGAGGACCATCAGGGGATCGCAGTCACCCCCTCCCTCCCCCCCCCCCCCCCCCCCCCCCCCCGATTGGATGAGATCTTGGAAGACTTGGTGGAGGTGAACGTTCAGGAGACATTCCTGCTTCGTCCCGTCCATGCCAAGTTACCTTCATCTCGCCGATCAGAGGGGCAGACCGTAGGGACCTCCAGAGTACCCACCTTTCATCATGGGGTGACTACCGCGTACCCTGCTATCACTTGATCGATACTGAGAGCCCTCGAGGTCCAGCACACTGCCATCACTGAGATCCATATTGCTCCGGGCCTTCCTTCCATACCTGTGTGCCCCTTTCATATGGGACCTGATCCCGCTCCGCACATTCCACCGTGGGACCTAATTCCACCTTGGAACCTGACTGCGCAGGACCACCCCACTTTTACGGACCTACTAGAGGAGGAGATCGCTGCAGTAGATGCTTGGATTCAGGATCCAGAGGATGGCACTGCGTCTCCAGTTTATACCATCGAGGATTCAGCATCACCTACATTGATCGTTGAAAACACGATCTTCATGGATGATGACTTCACCGATTGGGAGGCGCTCTACGGTAATATGGATTAGCTATTATAAAAATATAATTTGGGTTTATTTCATTTGTCGAGCGCGTTTTACGCGTTTTTGGTCGTTTCTGAGCATTATATATATGACACGAAATGCTTATGAAGTATTATCGCAATAATATTTGGAAATGAGTATGTTTATCAAATAATTTCATATTATTTAATAAATTGGGTTTACCAACGTCCGTATTAATGTATCGGGATCCGCCCGATATGAAAATGCACGATTGAACATAATCGCGTACGTGTATATATATTCCAATATATATATATATATATATATTGATACATACAATTAGCCTAATCTAGCACTAATTACATGTATTAGCAGGTGATTAGGAACTAATAACTAGCCCTAATTTGTCGGGTGTCACAATCCATCCAGTACATCTTGTAAATTCAATAAGTACCTAAAAATCAGAGATACTTTTCAGAGATTTCTTTCTATCAAAGTCTTCAATTTTGAAAAATGAATCCAACGCAAGAAGAATAAATGAAAATGGACACATAACGAAGAAGATACGCGTGAATCAAGAAACGATCAAAAGACGGAGAATTGGGCGACAGCCTGCCAGCCGCCACCGGCCACCAGGCCACCGCCACCGGACACCATGGTGGCAGTGCCGGCTACCCCTCCCCTGTCTCCCGGTGCTTTTTTGTCCTTGCTCGTACTCGCCTGGTACACGTGCTAGACCTTTCCGCAACTTTAGGATACATGTGCTAGACCTTTTCGCGCTTTAGGGTATATGTGATACCACCTTTTTCACTTTTTGCTAACAGGTGCCCCAAGTTGCTAAAGTGCACCAGATTTCAACTATAAATAGGAGCACCTAGGCTTCATTTCAACACACTCTTGGAAACACACCATACACCTTCCACATCTCATATCTTATCTTTCTTATTCTTGTAAAATTAGTTGTAGTTCTTCCTTTAGGCTAGTTTAGTTAATTAGTATAGCTAATTAATAAACTAAGGAAGATTTGTACGGAGGTGCTCCGAGACGCATTTTAGCTATGAGTTATTTGTATACCTTTCCAGGTTTTAATCTATCTTCCATATTTAAATATGTTTGTTCTTTATTTTATAAATTTAAATATGCATGCTAGAATTGCCATGATTAACTAGATAACTCAGTTGTCTGCTATGATAGTCATTTAGGAAGTTTCAAATATGTAATTATGTTGTATGTTATGAGACTGTGGATGGTTTATATTACAAATAGATGTAGGAATTAAATCTTTATCCTTATCTGCCCAACTCATGTTGTGACTAAAACCTTATCCAAAAATGAACATAGCTAACTCATAGGGTACATGTCACTTAGTTATATTATGTTAGATTGAATCATTGAGCTCGGCATGGCCGGTGTTCTCTGAGACCAAAATAGGATCCAAGAGAAATGTAATATGGGAATAGAGGTAGATTAAGATTAAATTCATATAGGCGATATTTTTGAGACAACTTTCGGAATATCCATGATTTAAATAATACCTTTGCATGCTTATATTGAACTGTTGCTTTGATCGTCTTATTGCATGTTCTTGTTTGATTGTTACCTTAGGATTATCATAATAGTAAAATACAAACGGCATTAACTATCGTCAAATAATATGACGGCCCCTTTTCGACTGTTCTTTGATATAGTACTGGAAACACTTATGGCGGAGTACAAATGTATGGAAGTCAAGAACGACCGAAGGTTGTTATATTATGAATCGAATAACAAACGTATTACTTAAGTTTCCATTTGTAGTACAAATCATCCATGTTTGCTTGCATACCTGAGTAATGTTGATAATTCGTATGAATAAGTGATGACATATTATCCGTCCACCTAGACCAGTTAGTCCAACCTATTCCGGTAAGGGTAAACCCTGTTCATAAGATTATTTATTCAACAAACTATGCCATGATTCGGACATCTTTGACGACCAAGATTGGGGAATAGGATTCGAGATTAACTGTCGGATAATATGGGTATACATTTGAGAGAACTTTCGGTGTATGCTTTAATATATTTTGAAACCCACATGACATTCTATTTGCCTGATTGTGGACACTTCCGCTGTAACATCCTCCCCTGAGCCCACTGGGCCTGAGGAGCAATGTCAGGTCTGCAGCCCAATACACCCCAACCCATCTGGTAGCCCATGGCATCACCCAAGTTGTTGAGAGACTTGAACTCAAGACCTCCCCTTTAATACTAAGTCTTACCACTTAGTATAACCAATTGATTTGCAGCTCAATTGGTGATACTAAGTGGTAAGACTTAGTATTAAAGGGGAGGTCTTAAGTTCAAGTCTCTCAACAACCTGGGTGATGCCATGGGCTACCAGATGGGTTGGGGTGTATTGGGTTGCAGACCTGACATTGCTCCTCAGGCCCAGTGGGCTCAGTGAGAGGATGTTACAAAAAAGTGTCTGCAGAGCAATGCACCCTAACCCATCTAGTGAGCATATAGCATCCACTCAGGTTGTTGAGAGACTTGAACTCAAGACCTCCCCTTTAATATTAAGTCTTACCACTTAGTATCACCAATTGAGCTAGGGTCACAGGGCAGAGCAGTGTCTGGAAAAGGTGAGGCAGGGTTCAGGTTTGGTTGGAAGTTCGGGTTCGGGTTCATCGTCATCTATGGGTCAAAAGAGAAAGAATGTGCCACCGACGACTGCTAGGGCATTCCGGATGGCTGTTGAAGAACCTGTCGAGGTTAATAACTCTGAAACAGGTATATTTTGCGTTAACCTTGTTTTAGTATATATTTTATAGTGATAGGTTGTTATGTGGTAAATTTAGAATTGTTGTGAGTATTTTATGACAAAATTTATTAATAAGAATGGGATTTTGATTTGATTGAGATTAGAATTTCTAGATTAAATGGGTATGATTAGATTTCGGGGATGAAATCTTTTAAGGGGGGAAGATTTGTAACACCCACATTTCGGGTCTAGAAATAAATGGCATTTTACTAAGTTTTAAAATGGTTATTTAAAATTATGGGAAATGATTTTATTTGATTTCTTGGAAATAAATAGGTAAAAGAGTCACGGGATTTATTGTGACAAATAAAATGGTACTTGTTTTAAATTGTTAAAACTGTCGGTAAAATTAAAATATATTTCTAGCAAAAATTTTTATAGGTTCCAGACAATAGGTTTAGAAGGGGAGTAAAAATTAAAAATATATATAATGGGTCAGTTTGGTTGTTGCAGAGTCAATCTCATTTTCCTAAACCTTCATTTTGTTTTACTTTTTAATAACTCATCAAAACCTAACTCGTAACCAAATTTGGAAGAAAATTGATGCTAGTGAATTTGGAATTAACATTAGTTCTTCTTCATCATCCTCATCGTGAATTCCATCTTCTTCTTGAATTGTAAGTAGGGTTTATTAATGTATATTATTAACATGATGATTTTGAGTTAGTTAGGTTTGAAAATGATGCAAGTATGTAAATTGAAGTGGATTAAGTGAACATGATGTTTGTTGCTGATTGTATGATGATGATAAACCTAATACTTGTTGCTCTTCATGTTTTAATTCGGGTAAATGGTTAGAAATTAGGGTATTTTATATGAGTTTGAAATTGAAGGTTGAATTTGATGTATATGATGCTTGTTGATATTTATTGTCATAGGATGTTAATAGTTGTTATAGGAGTAATATTACTACATTTGATTGTGAATAAAACCTGAGTTTGAAGATGATGTATAAGAAATTCAGATTTTGGGTATGTTGTACATCGACTAACAGGTTTTGGGTTTGGGTCTCTTAGCCGATCGGCTATGCTTGCTTAGCCGATCGGGTATAGCTTTGTAACCGATCGAGTAATTTGAGACGAACGGCTGAAATAGAACAAATTGGTTACAGCACATTGCGTCTGAACAAAAAGGTTTCGAATTTGTAATGTTAGATGATCGGGTCAAAGGGAGTCGATCGGGTAACGTTTGATAGCTGATCGGCTATGGTCTTTTAGCCGATTGGGTAAGGCTTATAACAAGGTCAAAATTAGTTTTAATTTTTGTTGTACTTTCAATGTATTTATGAACACTAGGTAAATTAGTAAGTGATTCATTGAAGTTTAAGTATTTGTGAATTATTAATTGTACTTGATATGATAATTTGAATATTATTAATCGAGATTATACTTTTGGAATATGTTATGATAATAGCTTGTGAGATAGTATGGTTAACATGTATAACTTGTTAATGTTATAGCTTTATGTTATATCTTGAAATATGTTATATAATAATATGAGTTATTTGTTATGGAATAAATACTAATTTGTTATTATTTATATTCTCAGATCAGAAGGAAACTCAGTGATATAAGACAATTGAGTTCAGAGACTAGAAATTTCGGTGAGTGGTAACTGTAATCTTCGGTTCAATCCAGTTGTAACAAGTTTGGTTACAACGGGTGAACATATAATGTTATATGTGTTTATTGTTTAATCATTTGGGTTATAGATATTATTAAATTGGGTTAATTGATTGTTATTGTTCGTTGATGGCATGATGATTATGCATTAAGTGATTCTTGGCCATTGGGCATTTGTGATTATTCAGAGGTCAACGTTGGTTGGGTTTGTTGCTATTGTTTGGCTAGCGGGGTTTCCGATACACATAGTTGATGGATGAACCCTAGTCAGTGAAGATAGCTTCAAACTATCTAAAAAAAACATTTTGGCCGGCAGTGGTTTAAGGGTTCTTTGATTGGCTAATCAGGAACCGCTGATCCTCTTTGACGCTATGTGTTTATTGTTGAACTGTCAGTTACATTTCCATTCACATAGCTGTGAGCTAATCCCACCATATTTAACATTTTGCAGATTTTGGTTAGATGACGGGTAGCGCGTGGGATACTGGATGGATGTTTGACTATTACTGCGTTGACTCTGATCTTTTAGGAAATCTTGTTTTTGAGAAATTATATAACACCCATCCGTTAGTATTTTGTTTATAATCATATGTTTGTAACAGTGATCTTTTGAAATTATAAACTTTTGTAAAAGTCTGTACATGCGAAATATATATACATATATGCATATAAGGTAATATATGTTTGGGACAAAATGCTTCCTAAATTTGAATATATATAAAATATGTTTGATAAAAGATGGGGTGTTATATCCACGTTATCCCGATAGGAGGATTGTAGCAATAGCTCACATTAACTTACGAACTTATCCCCATTAGAACTCTCCATATTTAACAACTCCTAAACCACTTCATAGTAGACAATCGCTTTAATTGCTGAACGCCCGAAATAACCTCCACTTTTTAGTTTAGTTTAGTTTAATTTAGGATAGAAACCAAAAACAACTCTCTTATCCCTAGCTAAATACATAAAAGTTTCTAAATCCCCTAGTTTCATTTTTTCGCACTTTGAAGAACGATCCTAGGTCATACTTGTCCTTTGCTAGCCCTTTGATTAGCATAATAGTAACCCTAGGCCCCAGCCTTATAAATTTAAAATCCGCTGCTGCCTCACATCACCATTATAAATTTCAACAACCGGTGCGTGAGACAACAAAAAATATGACTTTTTACGTTACATCACCCCACAACTAATTATTGAAGTTTCGACACCCACATTCTCTATTATCTACCTAATTATCGATTCTCATTTATTTTACTTTTCTGCACTTAGATAATTTAAAAAATTGGAAAACCAAACCTACAAAATCTACCTATCTACGCAAACCTAATCCTAATAGTAAAATTTACCTTTGCCATAAGCTTTGTTTCAATTCACTCCGATTGAAGAACAACCTCAAGTTATACTTGTTGCTTACTCACCCAGTGTAGTAGAGGTAGTACATATAAGTTGAGCCCAACATATTACAAAATTTAAAAGTCTCTGATCATCGCCCTGTATTTTTTGGTCAGTCATCCTCCGACAATGACGGTTCCCCCTCACAAGGTGAAGTTTTTGGACCGACCGTTTGGGGTGCATCAAGTTTTTAGCGCCGGAGCCGGAGATTGTAGGGCATTACGATTCTAAAGCCTCCTTATATAATTTAGCTTTTAGGAGTTCCTTTTCGTTTAGGTTTACCCAAACTTATCCAAAAGTAACCTATTTACCTTAGAATAGTATAGTTTAGATTAATAATTAAAATACAAATATATCTTTCTACAACGTGCCGCCTTCTAGCCCCATTTCTCCATTCGCACACAAGACGATCGAAGAAATGATGACCGATGATGTTGAGTTCTTTGACTGACTAGAACAAGAGTTAAAATCTAACTTCTACTCTTCATCTTCATCCACATCTGAAGGAACCAATGAATGTCATCAGAAGATTTCAACTTCTGACTCTAGCATTCTCAAAATTCCCTAATTTTGTCGAAGGTATCTCCGGAAATCTTTAGACCTTTCATTTTCCACCCGTTGAAGAACGCATCGCCATAAGGAATGAAGAAGTTCACAAATACCCTCAAAAAACTCCAGTCTTTGTAAATCTCATACCAGAACCTGCGTACACTGTAACACCCAGTCCTCAGGTCTACTAGTATTTTAATATTTTCTGACTGTGAAATATTATTTAATGTATCAGAAAATAGGTTCATTTGTTATTTGAAAATAAATGGGTAAAAGAGTCAAATAATTTATTGTGACTAATAAATTATTAATTGTTTTTAAGTTCCAGACATTAGATATAATAGGGGACAAAACTAGTACACATATTAACTGTTATAGATGTAAAATACATGATAATCCTCAGAAATACTCTAGTGAGTTCGTGAGTCTGGGATACAAAATCAAAAACCCTAGTTTGCACCTAAAGCATCATCAATCATCAAAGTTCTTGAATTAAAACACACTTTGTTCCTCTGTTCTTGGTGTGGCCGAACTACACCACGCACAGGAATATATATGGAGTTATGAAACAAGCTTTTGAGTTAAATTGAGCTTGTAGAATGTTGATTCACGCTTCCAAAACATGAAGTAATCATCCTTTAATCCTTATAAACACTTTGTAAGTCCTAATTCATTGATTCTTTAAAACCTAGAAAGTGGGGTTTTGTGTATTTTGTTTGAATTAGGATGGTAAATATGCAATTGAAGTTTGTAATGATCATATTAGAGATGATATATGATGATTGTGAATATTGTTTGATGTATAATTATGTATAATATTGATTTCTAGCTTCAGTTATGTGGTTTTTGGGGGTTGGTCCGGGTTGGACAGCAGGGTTTTAAACCTGCAGATCACAGGAAATGAAGAACAAGCTGGCGGCTTGATGAGCCAAGCCGGCGGGTTCTATGTTGTGTTGGCAAATCGGTGGGTCAAAGACCCAAGCCGGCGGCTTGAGACCTTAAGCCGGCGGGTCCTAGACCCCAGCCGGTGGCTTCTTTGGCCAGTCCATTCCTACTTGTTAATGTTAATGTTAATTATATTGTTATATAATATAACATTGATAAATGATAATAGCTGTGTTGTGATTTATAATACGTGATTAGGAACTTGTAATCGTGATATCAATTGTATTAAGTTCCTAGTATTGTGAATTGATATGAGTTAAGTGTTAATGGTCTTGATTACTAACTTATATTTGATTTGAATTCTCAGATTACGAGAAGACTCAGTGACATTAGACTACTGAGTGGACAACTGAGGTGTCAGTGAGTGGATCTATAAACCTCAGTGTGATTTAGTTGTAACAGGCTTGGTTACAGCGGGTAAACGTATTATTATTGATTTAGTTGCTATGATGATTATAATTAATTAATAATAATACCGTTGATAGACTGTTAGTCTAACATGATACCTAGATGAGTATCCTAGACGAGTATGTGAATACGTGATCACTTGTTGTATTGCCTTTGGGCATTGTTGATTCAGAGGTCAGCGTTGGGCTGGGCTTGGGTTTGCTATTGTTTGGATAACACAGGGTCTTAGTACAAGTATTATTATCGTAGCCTGTGTTGTTTGGGGTTATAGCACCAAGTAGTCGGTTAAACCTCTGTATGGGCCTGCAGTTGGTTTTCAAGTGTTCCTTGAGAAGGTGTTACCTCAAGAACCACCGGTCCTCTTTGACGCCAGTTGTATTTGATAAACAGATGTGTTGTGTGTTTATGGTTATTTGTTGTACACAAAGTTGTTATGCTAAGTTGGGCTGTTGTTTATTGATTTACTCACTTAGCGTTGCGCTAATCCCACCATTCTACTTCCTGCAGGTTATGGTTTTTGAGATATTGTGGGTTGGGCAGGAAGCTTTGAAATAGGATGGAGTGTTTGACAGGCAAATTACTCTGATGTCATTTTGATAATTAACGAAATGTTTTGAATTATATAACACCTATGTTGTAGTATTTTGATTTGAAAGAAACTAAGTTGTTATGTATAGTATGTAGAAAAAGTTTGTATACTTTGTAAGGTATAGTAATAGTAATATATGTTTTAAATCGACGCTTCCGAGTCAAAATCATTATTATAGTGGTTGTAAAATGAGGGGTGTTATAAGTTGGTATTAGAGCATGAGTTTGGGGGAATTGTACATTGCAAGATGTTCAATCCCAAACTTAGAATTGTGTCAAGTCAAACATTCCAGGGTGTGGGGATTAGTGGTTGTATGAGAAAGTGGTTATTAAATGTGTACTAAGCTATAACAAGTTGCAAAAGTGTTATTTTGGTTGCAGAGACGGAGGAACATGAGGAACCGTTTGGTATTCTCAATGATTCCTCAATACTCGCGGGCCTATGTATATCAGGTACTTTTCGATAAGCTTGGTGTATTTCAATAAGCTTGAATTGTTTACTTTGCTATGATATGATTGGTAGTAAAGTAAATTGAGTCAGACTACTATGATTCCCCAGTGACGAGTCATTGATGATTATTACTTGTTAATATGATGATAGGAATATTCATGAGTAATTTTGAATGAACTTGGAATGAGGGAATAAGTGTTGAGCTATGTAGACACATTTTTTATTAAGGTATAATAGTGAATTGTTGGAAATAAAGTGTGCCTACAATATGAATATAAAGTATAAATCAATGAGTGACTATGATTTGATAAGTGCAAAGTGTGAGTATAAATTTTGCTAAGGAATTATTTGATACATGATAGATTTATTTGATATGACTCTATATAGTAAATTTAATGAGATGTTGGTATATCTCAATGGATATGATTTAGAGTCATGTTGTTGTTTAATCTAAAAGTGTCTATTGATTGGAATGTGTATCTTTGACTTGGAAAAGTCAAAGTTGAAATTGGTAGAGTCAAATTGTGTAATGACTATGTTATAAAGTGATAAATGTGGTTAGATACTTATGTGTTTAATATTGCTCATGATTAGGTGAATTATGATCTTCGTATTAAAAGTTGTGCAATAAGAAAGTCAAGTGGTCAACAAGTCTTATATGAGTTGACAAGTTGTAGAAAGTCAAAAAAAATTGAAAACTTGTTGAATTTGAAGAGAAATTGATCTATATATGATGAATTGATGTGAAATTGGTGTTGTACGGTTATAATATGACACCAATAGTGAAAACAGTTTTGTTTGACTTAAAATAATCAAGGAAGGGTAAATTGGGTGCTAGAATGGTGGATATATGGTTTGAAACCTAAATGGGTTGTTAAAGTGCCCAAATGGGTCACTTAAAGTATAAACGGTTAAAGCGAGATTTGAATTGTGTACGATGAATATTAAAGTGGTCTTAAGTCCTACATATAGTGGGAATGAGTGTTGAAAGTGTTTTGGGTAGTCAATGTGATTGTTTTGTTAAAAATGCCCAATTGTACCCCTAAACGGGTCAACGAGTTAAAACATGATAGAAAGAGTATATGAAGGTGATGAATATGCCCACATATCATAATTATATGTATAAGCATGTTGTTAAAAAGTTAGAGTCAGAAACCATGTGGATTGGATTTTGACATATCCACCAAAATGGTCGAAAATGGTCCAAAATGAGTCGTACGTCTGTTTTCTCGTAAAACGTGTAAATTCAAAAATTGTAAAAATGAAAAGTTTCATTTTGATTATATAAATGTGCCTACAAAACTTAACACCCTAATTCTTTACGGTTTGTGAGATATGCGCGTTTGAAATTTGGAAAATTGCACTAAAGTGTGCTTGTGCAGGGTCTGCAGTGCAGACATAGGGGACCCGACGGGTTGGGTAGTGAACCCGGCGGCTGGAGTGGTTGACCCGGCGGCTGGTGACCCCAAGACGGCGGCTTCAATTGCCCAAATAAGGCCATTTATTTCTGTCGCCCAAATTGCACTGTACCCGGCTGCTTACACCTATGACCCGGCTGTTTGGGGTCTGAAGCCGGCGGCTTCACCCTATAAGCCGGTGGCTCCACCCTATGAGTCGGCGGCTTGTGGCTCATTTATGTGAAAATTAAAATTTTAAGTTTTTTCGACGTTCGACGTAACGTTTGACGTAGAAATTTTCGTTAAAAAATTTCGGTGTCAGAATAAGACAAAATTTACATGTTCACTCGGAAACGGCCCAACGGTCAAAGCTCATCGCTTTGCCATGAGCCCTGTCCGTTTTGGGCAGTTCGAGGTCGTTTGGGGCCCGAAAATGGCATTTTACTGTTTTTCGGACCTTATTTCAGACTTTTAGTTTACGTTTTGTATTGGGCTTTTGTTTCTTTAAGCCCAGGGATCATTCTTATGACTAAATACAGTATTAAAACTTGATTTAAAAAGTCCACATATATTTTATCGTATGTGAGTCATTTGCAGGCGGTTTATTTAACTGCCGAAATAACAGTAAATGGTATTGTTGATTGTTGCTAACAAGGGTTAGTAACCATTGATTATAGACTTATGTGGATCATATATGTGAATTAATTGAAACATGATAAAGTATTTGAATCATGTAGAGTAATAGAAAGTGTTGAATTGAACATTTTAAGAAATTGTAAACCAAGTACATGAGCTTATATTTATGTGATAATTGAACCTGAAATGCTCAATTGTGATTCAACTAAAGGTGTATAGATTGATGAATATGTGTTGCATAATACACATAACGTTGATAAGATATTAATACTAAATGTTCTATCAAGTACTCTAAGTATTAATTGCCATACTAGTGATAAATATTGAATTAGGTAATAAAAGTGTTGATTGATGTAATTGTGTTGGACATTACATCTGTGCTAATGAAATAGTGAAAAGAGTTATATCTACCTGATTATGTGATTAGTTGTTCATGATTATGTGATTAGTTGTTCATTCAAAGTGATAAATTAAAAATGGTAACAAGTTAATACTTGATGTTATACCAGCTGTAAAAGTGTTATCATATGTGTGTAAAATTTGATATCACTATTAATGATATATGTGTAAGTAAAGATTAATTACTTTGAAAAGTAAATGGTATGAAGTGGCCTGAAAATGAAGTCTACCTGACATAATATGACGACGTCTAGCCAACGTATTTATATTATGCTATTACACATGAAATTATTGAGGCTACTAAGTACCAGATAAAGTTAAGTGATTTTAAAATAACAGGTTAGAGATATTAACCTGTAATTGAGAAATAGTCAATAATTGACCGAAACAAAAGAGTAGTGAACCACTAAACTAATGTTGTAAGATGGTAATTATTGTACAAGAAATGTGTATGTGATAAATTGCAACTAGAACGGATTGTTATATGAATCAAGCAAGGTAGAGGTCAGTTAACTACAGATAACAATGTATTGATATTGTTGAATATGTGACTAATGACAACACCTTATGCTGATGTGTTGAAAGAATTATGCTGATGACGCATAGTATCAACTGGTGTTGATTTAGTATCCTATTCGATATGATAGGATGCTAATTGATTAAGTAAAAATGGTTTTAACCATAAGATTTGACCTCTACATATTTTTTACATTTATATGTTTATGGTTATATGAATTGGATTGCTTTAGAGTAAAGAGTTCATATAACTTTGTGATGTTTATAATTACAAGTTGTGAATTAGTAATGAACTAGTTGCAAAAGTTGAATCCAATTGTTTCACCACTTAAGGTGATATGTGGATACTAGTTAGTTACTAGTTATGAAATGAATTTGAAATTCATTGTTAAATATGTGTATTGTGGTTTTATAACCACTGTTATTGATATTGTTTTATTCTTGTTGTTAAGAAGATAAGTGTTAAAGATTTTAGCATATTGCTAACTTCTGGTTATCAGAATATCATAAGTATTTATAATTGTTAATGATTCTGGCATGTTGCTAGTTTCTGATTGTAAGTGGTTTTGTATTCCACTTGTTAAATAGTTTTATGTTTTAAAGGGTTTGAATGACTGATTAATGATAAACGATTCATATAAGTAATTACTTTATGAATGGAAATAGGGTTTATGCACAGTATAAGTGCGTGGGAAAAGACAGAAGCATGTACAGTTGGATATGTGCATGTGGAAAGAATTGAAAACATGTATTTTAATTATAAGTTGCTCACGGGAGTAACGTTTGATATGTGTATATATTTGGATTAAATAGTTAATAATGCTATCCTTTATGTTAGATATAGCATTTTGTAATAGATATTATGTGTTTATATGAATTCAATTGTAATACACATTGGTGGTGTGTAAGTTGATGAAATAACATATATCTAAATAAATATATGTAGATACATTTGGTGTTGTGTGATTAAAAAATATGCATAATGATGATATGCATAAGTGAATTAAATTATAACCACATCTTGTGTGTTCATAGTAATGAATAATTATGTGGTTAGGAGTATATGAGAACTATATTAGTAGTGAATTGAAATGGAAATAAATAGGTGATTCTGTCACAGTAGAGTGATTAAGTGTGATCAGATTTCGAGGACGAAATCTCTTTAAGGGGGAGAGATTTGTAACACCCAGTCCTCGGGACTAGTAGTATTTTAATATTTTCCGACTGTGAACTATTATTTAATGTATCAGAAAATAGGTTCATTTGTATTTGAAAATAAATGGGTAAAAGAGTCAAATAATTTATTGTGACTAATATATTATTAATTGTTTTAATTTAATTTAGTTGACGGTAAAATAAAATAGTTTTTCCTCGCAAATGGTTTTTAAGTTCCAGACATTAGATATAAAAGGGGACAAAACTAGTACACATATTAACTGTTATAGATGTAAAATACATGATAATCCTCAGAAACACTCTAGTGAGTTCGTGAGTCTGGGATACAAAATCAAAAACCCTATTTTGCACCTAAAGCTTCATCAATCATCAAAGTTCTTGAATTAAAACACACTTTGTTCCTCTGTTCTTGGTCTAGCCGAACTACACCACGCACAGGAATATATATGGAGTTGTGAAACAAGATTTTGAGTTAAATTGAGTATGTAGAACGTTGATTCAAGCTTCCAAAACATGAAGTAATCATCCTTTGATCCTAATAAACACTTTGTAAGTCCTAATTCATTGATTCTTTAAAACCTAGAGAGTGGGGTTTTGTGTATTTGATTGAATTAGGATGGTAAATATGCAATTGAAGTTTGTAATGATCATATTAGAGATGATATATAATGATTGTGAATATTGTTTGATGTATAATTATGTATACTATCGATTTCTAGCTTGAGTTATGTGGTTTTTAGGGGTTGGTTCGGGTTGAACAGCAGGGTTTTAAACCTACAGATCGCAAGAAATGAAGAACAAGCCGACGGCTTGATGAGCCAAGCCGGCGGGTTCTATGTTGTGTTGGCAAACCGGCAGGTCAAAGGCCCAAGCCGGCGGCGTGAGACCTTAAGCCGGCGGGTCCTAGACCCCAGCCGGTGGCTTCTTTGGCCAGTCCATTCCTACTTGTCAATGTTAATGTTAATTGTATTTTTATATAATATAACATTGTTAGATGATAATAGCCGTGTTGTGATTTATAATACGTGATTAGGAACTTGTAATTGTGATATCAATTGTATTAAGTTCCTAGTATTGTGAATTGATATGAGTTAAGTGTTAATGGTCTTGATTACAAACTTATATTTGATTTGAATTCTCAGATTACGAGAAGACTCGGTGACATTAGACTACTGAGTGGACAACTGAGGTGTCGGTGAGTGGATCTATAAACCTCAGTGTGATTTAGTTGTAACAGGTTTGGTTACAACGGGTAAACGTATTATTATTGATTTAGTTGCCATGATGATTATTATTTTATAATAATAATACCGTTGATAGAATGTTAGTCTAACATGATACCTAGATGAGTATCCTAAACGAGTATGTGAATACGTTATCACTTGTTGTATTGCCTTAGGGCATTGTTGATTCAGAGGTCAGCGTTGGGCTGGGCTTGGGTTTGCTATTGTTTGGATAACACAGGGTCTTAGTACAAGTATTATTATCGTAGCCTGTGTTGTTTGGGGTTATAGCACCAAGTAGTCGGTTAAACCTCTGTATGGGCCTGCAGTTGGTTTTCAAGTGTTCCTTGAGAAGGTGTTACCTCAAGAACCACCGGTCCTCTTTGACGCCAGTTGTATTTGATAAATAGATGTGTTGTGCGTTTATGGTTATTTGTTGTACACAAAGTTGTTATGCTAAGTTGGGCTGTTGTTTATTGATTTACTCACTTAGCGTTGCGCTAATCCCACCTTTCTACTTCCTGCAGGTTATGGTTTTTGAGATATTGTGGGTTGGGCAGGAAGCTTTGAAATAGGATGGAGTGTTTGACAGGCAAATTACTCTGATGTCATTTTGATAATTAACGACATGTTTTGAATTATATAACACCTATGTTGTAGTATTTTGATTTGAAAGAAACTAAGCTGTTATGTATATTATGTAGAAAAAGTTTGTATACTTTGTAAGGTATAGTAATAGTAATATATGTTTTAAATCGACGCTTCCGAGTCAAAATTATTATTATAATGGTTGTAAAATGAGGGGTGTTATATACACCATATTCCGTGTCGTTGTTAGGGATATACCAATAATGAAATGTCATAATCGTTAATAAATGATTAACTAATATGTTGAATATTCTCAAATAATATAACTTTCAAACATAAGAAAGTTTAATACAATCATTTACACTAACAAATGATTAGCTACGCTCGGTATTTGACACTTAATTACAACTTTCAAACAAAAAGAAAGTGCAATATAATCATTTCACTAAAATAGAGTAACTTATATTGATCAAAATTCAAGAAACGCTTCAAAAATAAAGAAAATTCAATATAATAATAATTACAATAAGAATGATTAACTAGTACTTTGATCAAGTATTACAAATAAATACCGAGTACAATATTGAACATATAT
This sequence comes from Pseudognaphalium luteoalbum, assembly GCA_963422505.1. NCBI lineage: Eukaryota > Viridiplantae > Streptophyta > Magnoliopsida > Asterales > Asteraceae > Pseudognaphalium > Pseudognaphalium luteoalbum. The sequence continues at coordinate 63,061,112 of OY730193.1, forward strand.
ATAAATCACTATGTTTATGCATAATCAATATCCTTGTGTGCTAACAGCTTATATATAAACATAGTTTAGCTTGAGTATAGAAAAATGACATTTTTTGTGTAAGCGACACTAAGCTAGTGTCGCAATGACGACACTAGGCTAGTGTCGCATTAGTAGTATGTCAGAGTATATATATTGGACTTAGTGTTTCGGTATGTGTGTGCGTAAAAGGTGAGGCATAAATGAAATCAAAGGTTGAGAGAGAGAGAGAGAGAGAGAGAGAGAGAGTTTTGGTGTGCTTAAGCATTTGTTTTTTGTAATCATTGTGAATGAATATACATAAACATTATATACTTTGTTTGTTTGTATTCGATTTACATTTATATATGTTTCACATCTTTGATTCATTATTTTGGATTCCGCACGAATACCGAATTAATTCAAATCAGATACGCGCACGGGATCTACAAAGTGGTATAAAGCCGTAAGATCAATTATCTACTATTTCGGAACGTGTTTTGAGTGTTTTTCGGTTTATTTTACAAAGATTTGCGGGTTAATATTCATTTCTAGGTCAATAGGATTGAAGAATTCATTTTCTGGGGTTAATTTCTATGTTCGTTCATCTTCTGTTTGTCAAAATTCGTTAAGGTTTCGAAGTTTGTCGAATTTTAGGGTTTTGGGCTGTTGAGTTTCACAATCTGCGACACTTGGCTATGACACTTCGTTGCGACACTAGTTCTTGATTTCAGATTGCTTTCTGTGACACTACCTACGACACTTCGAGTGACACTTTTAGCGACACTTCCTGCGACACTCCTACGACACTCTTCCCTAGTGTCACTAATAAAAAATTGTGGGAAAATTGTCGTATTACCAAATTTTGTTTTTGAGCTAAAAAGTGTTTAATTTAAGCTTGGGAAAAGTTTCATTTTACCCTAGCATTTTTGAATGAAATCTTGGTGAGAAATCTCGAAAATGGTTTTTTGAGCGAAAATACCTCCTTCTACATCTTTGTTTTATAGTAACTAGTTTAAAACCCGCAAAAAATTGCGGGCCTCTTCTATGCCGAGCTGTTGTAGGTGGGTATTAGAAGCACAGTTATGCATAGTTGATTTTGATGATAAGAAAATATGCAGAATAAAGAATGAGGGGAAGATGATAATTAACTTAGTAGATGGCGTGTCACTTGCTAATGTTGATGAACGAAAAATGCAATAAAAATAAATTTAAACATCCATGAGCTAGTAGCATTAACTTAGAGACTTAAGTAGACAGGAGGTTTTTGTAGTATTTTTTGACTAGTACATAAGCACGTCTTCTGGAGCGACGATAGCAAAATTAATGTAACCCGGAGCATAATGTTCCATGATCACGTACTCGCCACCGTGTAAATCATGGTATGTACAAAAGAAATCCCACGTCCAATCAGTGAGCGTCGCCCTGGTTAGGGCACCTGTTTTAAGATTCTCCAATAACTTCACTTTTCACCAATTAAATATAAAATCTACCCACTAAAATCTTTTTTGATTGGTTAAATATCAAAGTGAAAAATTATAATGGGACATTACAAAATAGTAAGGTGAACATTTTAAATGAGAGAGGAAATTCTTCTTTCTCTATAAACACACAACTTCATAAATTAGTAACATGGTATTAAACGGTTTGTATTTAAACATAACTACTAAACTACCTACATATTTAGGGTAAACGGTTAAACAAAAAGATAAAAAAGCCTTCAGGTGCCACCTTATAATGAAGAATTAAACCTATTTAACTACATCTATTATAATAGACATATTTATACACACACATCATTAAATATTAGTAAGGTACAATCAAATGCCTAGAATTATAAAAACATATTGAATACTACCTTTGTCTTCTCATAAGTCTACATTAGCTTTAATATCATGTGTAGGTTAACATCAGAAATTGGGATAACTGGATTACAAAAACATCAAGGATTTCATAACATCTTAAGAAGTATGATTATGGTAAACGGTTAAATTATAAGCAAAATGCAGTTCCACCTCTAGAGTAAGTGTCTACAACTGTACACTACACTTAATAAAATCAAATCAGCAACACTCTACCAAACTCAGATTGACCCGCCCATTTTGAAACTGGTGCCAAATAATATTTATTAATTTTGGACTAAGGCCATTTGTCATTAAAATCATGATTATGCTACACATTACACTTGACTGATATCCATAAAATTCATGAAATAGCTAGAAGCAAAGAACAAAACCAACATCGAAGGTTGTCAAAAACTCATCAAAGAAAAGCTATATTACATATGCACAAACTAAATGGTCATTTATAATTACAATCTTTAATTATGCTCCATAACACATATTTTATAAAGCTAAACCTCTAAAGCCTATGTTGAAATGGGTCAAGTTCGAAAGCTAAAACTCTACCAGTAGCATCTTGAACTCTAACTTGAACATTAAAGCTATCATAAAAAACATATTTCTCGCTTCCTTCACTCCAACTGTTCCTTCGAACTTCAGTGGTTCAAAATGATGTGAATTAGTCAATTATCATTTAAATAGTTACATGATGGACTTATCTACTTATAATGCTATCAAAATGAGCCTATTTCAAAATGAGATCGCAAACAGTGTGTACTTTGAAACATCTGTAGCATACAGTCCATGGTTGGACTTATCTATGAAGACCACAAAATTCAAGCACCACTTGTTTTAGAACTGAGCTGCAATTAGAACAACACTTGTTTTAGAACTGGGTACAATTTGTGTAAGTATTTACCTGTCTAAAAAGTACTACATGAAAACTAATAAAGAAATAAATATGGAAATAAACCTCGGCCTCTTCAACAGTTCCTCATTCACTAAAAAAACTCATGAGTTTATCAATAGAGAAAGACCATGGAAGATTCTGTACAAAAAGCCTATCTATCTGAATGTTTTCCAAAGTCTTGAACTGTTGATGAGAAATCAGGAAGGTTTCTTGAAAAGGGAAAAAGATAAGGATAAGATCTATGGGAAAGTTTTGTGGTAGAAATTGGGAATGAAATATTTCATCTTGATTGCACCTTTTATAAATTATGTTTAATTGGTAAAGCTAATTGATCATTGTAACAATCTTCGGGGGCTGAAAGTACCTTCCACATCAATGTACGTTGCATGAACTTCACCACCAGCTTAACCTAATAGAAGCTGAAAATGATATATATAGCAAAAGTTAGCATATTCATATCCATTGCAAAACACACAAAAATTTGGGATAATTATATTTATGTCCTACTTGGAAAGTGACACATAGAGTGTAACAATGGCTTATCTTTTTGAGGGGAATATGCAACTGCTTCAACTATACATGCAACAGCATCTTTCAACTTCCTGACATCCATATAACCGATCCATAAGTTGCATTACAGTTGATAACCGAACCCAACACAGCTGCAACATTGATTTTTTTCTGGAACGTAAAAGAAAAACCAAAAGAGTAACCAAATAATCATAGGTAGCTTATCATGCTTAGGTCTGCAACATTGATTCATTTTGGTTTCACATACTGTTATGGCAATAGTCAACCACACACCATGGCAACAGTCAACCTTACACCATTAATCAGTAACCTAATTGGCAATAACTTTGAATAAAAAACTACTTGCATTAATCACACACCAAACAGAATAAAGATATACCAAGCCATAACTTTCATCATGATTTATTTATTGATTTATTGGTACCTGCAATATATAAATGAACAAAACGATTAAGTACGAAACTACAGATTTCGTCCACTTCTTCATCTATGATATAAGTACAGAGATAGAAACCCAAACCTTTATGCTTGGTACATCTTTAAAGACTGATATTGCAGCTGCCAAGCTACATATGGTGTCAGTTAAAACTCAAAGCAGACTGCTCACTGCCAGTTAAAAGTCAAGTCAGACTGCTATGTACCTTAAGAGCACCAAGAAGACGGTTTACAATAGGGTTTATGAGAAAACTAACATCTAAAAGAATGATACCTCAATGAGTGAAGAACGATACGTCTGTTGTCGAATCTGTAATAACTGATAATCTTATTTTTCCTCAGTCTCCACATGAAGGCATTCTAGTTAATACTCGATAATCATATTGCAATAAGGAGTAACTTTTAAAAAACAGCCTGTAGACCAACACATTTGGCCTTACATACCCTGGTGTATGCACACAAGGAGTAGCAAACTATGAACCATAAAATAACAGGCATTACTATGATTTACAATAATTAGCATTACTATGGACGCTTACAAAAGTAGTGTAATTATAAGCATGCTAGCACTTTGGCCAGCCAATGTGATACTATGCATCCATTTTAGCATAACTTCAAGGACAGGTAACTTCAGGTCCACATACACTCCAAACGCCATTATAGAGTGTATGTGCTGTATATATAAATAGCAAAAGTATGATCCTAGCAGAGACAAATACAACGCTCTAACCAGCTGTTTGAAATTAAAAGACCTCTTGGGCATGCAGAATTTTAAAGGCAATAAAGAAATGTTAACATTAAAGTAAAGCGTGCATCACATATGATAAGCGGTGCATAAAGTCAAGAATTCCAAGTAACAGGAAACTGATTGTTCAACGTAAAATAAGACCAGAATGTAAAAACCATGATTTTCGTCTGTTAACAGATGACAATTTCTTGAAAAAAATACGGACGCAGAGGGTACTACTGCAGGTCTGTGACAAATGTGGATGCCCTCAAGCGTCTGCGAGGAGTGGTTTCTTTGAGGACCCACTTTCGGTGACAATATCATCATCAGGAGATTGACTTTTCCTCTTGTTGCTGCTTCCTTCCATGTCAAGGTCTTCAAATGGAATTGGCGAGATGTTGACCCCAAAGTTAGACACAAGGCCCTGTGATAAACAAGATCCATGATCAAAAAAAGTACAACGACCGTTAACAGATCCATATTGTGTACCATAAATCTCGGGTTTAAAAGTCTGATTAAAAAATAACAGTCAAAGCATAATGTTGTTACAGATGTCCTAATCTATGCAAGTCCACCTAAAATGAACGCAAGAAAGCTATGTTCCCTAAACCCACTCATATTCCTTAAGCCTTTGGGTGGTTTACTTCTTTCATTAATTATAAACATCAATGTTAATGACTTAAATTATATGCATCTTATCCTCTATGTTTTTCGTTAATTATAAACATCGACGGTAATGACTTAAATTATTTAGTAGATGGGTATTGGATTCAGACCTTGCTGGTTAGTGTGACAAAGTCATGGTCATTAGCTGGTAAGTCAACCAACGTTGCTACAGGCCTTTGCAATTTTTCATTCACGACTTCAGCGTCATCCGTGCAACGTCCCACAGTGTAGCCGGCACAATCGTTGGTCACGTTAAAATCTGACACCTTTATCTTAAACATAATCTGCTTATTAATGTAGTTTTCCCATTCAGTTGGCACCTCAGTTGGATCAGAAGCCTGTATTTATCATAACATAATTATTTGTTTAAAATAAATAATTTTAAACACGTAGGGTTTAAAATCATGACCACATTCAACTTCGTGCCTTTAAACACGTAGGGTTAAAAAAATTCTGGTGAAATGCATAATAAATAATTTTATAAGAAAACAACCATTATGACAACAGAATGCTCTATGTAATTGTAGAAACCTTCAACCAAGCATGTTAATCAACGTAACCAATGTGATAGATATCTGTTTCTTAATATCTATGTATGTTACAATCATATAGAAATTCAGGCCTGACAGATCCATATTACAGTTGGGTTCTAGTTTACAGCATTTGTAGAGACAAAAAAGAAATAAAAAACACCTATATGAATGCAAACACCACACAATTTTTTACGTTGTGTACTCAATGATTATAGCCGATTACAACCTTAAAAAAAAACAACATGCATGGATGTGAACCGCTAACACAAATAATACAATAAACACACACAGGTTTGACATAATTGATTTTTGATTAATATACCCAGATATGTATACCTCATATTGTAACTGACATATCAGGCCATACAATGTGGTGAAACATGAAGGAAGTTTGTAGGTTAATAAAAAATTGATCATACAAAATGTTGTATAAACAGTAAAGTGTTACTAATCAACAATCAGTGAATAGTTGTATAGGAATAACAAAGATTTTATCCTTTTCGGAATACTGTGTGGTAGAACAATATAATACCCGTTGGTCAACCAGAACCATGTCTTTGCTCGCTACTTGATTTGGGCTATTTTTGAACGACTGAGTCCACACGTTGTGCACCTTCACACAGATAATCCAGTATGTTCTGTCGACTGTTAGTTCATTTAGAGAGGTGATCACTTGTTGATTAGCCATAGTATAAACTGGAAGTAAAGCAAAGTGATGGTATGTGTATGATAGTAGCAAGTGTCTTAGAAGTAGGGGTGAATTATAATGGGGTTGGGAATGGTATTTATACAATCTTTTTTGCAAGAAAAAGTTGAAAAAGTGTAACACCTCGCAATTTCAAAAAAAATATAAACGTTAATTGCACGCATTTTTAGGCTAATTCCCTAACTTAGAGTGAATTCACAACACATTTTAGAGATAAGTCTAGCAAAGCCCAACTAGATAATACACGTAGTATTACTTACTCATAATTAGTTGTAATTATGTACAGAACGATTTAAACAACGCGACAAAAATATACGATTATTGGTGAATAAAATTAATTAATAATATGAAATTATTAATTTACATTAACGTTTATTAATTATTATGTTAATAATATTTACAAAGCATTTTGTGTCAAATAATGTTTATTTCGTAAACCGGAACGACTTGAACCATACAAGTAAAACTAAAATAAAAAAAAGTTATAATTTTATAACTCAACTAAATTATTCTAAATAAAATATTCCAACTAAAAGTATAATCGAAAACATATTTAAAAACCTATCGTTTAAAAATATTTTAACATTTAACGATCGGGTAAATGAACACGGGCTAAATACCGCAAATTTGGGACAAAACCCCCTCACTTTTGGCCCCAAAAATCTGCCAACACCACTCCACCCCACCCATCTCATTTCTTCATCTTCATATCATTTCTCCAAAAACACACACAAACACCAACTCATTTTCTCTCAAAATCACTCATCAAAAATCATCAAATCACCACCCATTTCCTTGTATTTTCGGACCAACAACAACAACAAAACTCATCACCAACTTTATCTTCAAGATCCAAGCTCAAGAACACCATTTTCATCACCATCTTCATCCACTCACCTAACTTTCGGATTTCACTCGATTTGGTATGAAAAATCACTTTTCTTTCACTTTTCCTTTGTTATTATAGTATACAAATGACGCGCCACCAACCGTCACGTGTCGTTAATGCGACCGTATGGCAGCACGTCAGTGGAAATTTTAAAAATTTATATTTAGCTGGGGACCTAAGTTCTACTAGAGCTGTATAGCTGAAGTATGACCTAGGGTTGTTCTAAAGAGTTAACCGTATTGTGAAATGACTTGTCGAGATGAAAGTTCAAGTTAGCGATGGTTTGAAAATAGTTTTGAGTGGGGGTTTTATACTTAGGTCCGTAATTAAAATTAAAACTAATTAAAGCAGTAAATAAAAAGCAGTGGGCTGAATCAGTATAGGGAGACTTGTGTTTGTTATGACTTCGTTAGCTTTTACGTGGGGTGATGCTGTATTAGGGTTCTATTTATTGAAAACGTCTTTTAAGATTTGTATCTTGCGTTCACGTAGATATCTTGTGGTGTGAACACTAGCACCCTACTGATCAAGTGAACCTGATCAATATGTCACTGAGTGATAGGCTGTCAGGATTTTGATCAGATCGGACTGTCTTGAAACCCTCCTCACCGTCTCTTGTGACGAGACAAGGTGACCCTCTGGATGGAGTGCAGGAATAGGGCGACAGTCCGCAATTTATCCACTGATCTTTCTTAACACAGACAAGATATCTAAGCTAGGTAAGACATTTAAGATTTAAGACAGGTGGGGACTGATTAACATATACATTAATGGTTGTGATTGAGTTCAGAGATATTCGGCTGTGATACAGTCTTCAACCAACAGAGTTTTCCACGGTTAAATTGTGTATTCACCCATATTACGGTCTTTCTTGGATCACAGACTATGCCAGGATGTGACACAGTATACAGCCTTCGACCTTTCCGTAGTTTCCACGTGTTTGTACTCCACCAGAGGTGTTTCCAACGCTAAACCAGATACTCAGTCATATTAGGGATTTAACTGGGCTACATACTTTACAGCCATCTGAACTCAATATATCTAAGCTTGTATTACAGTAAAACCATCTATGATAGCTAAACAACCCGTTCACATTATAATCCCAAACCAATAAATCCCTGATTAATCCACAGTGTACTATACGATAGGTAGACAGTATTTCCATTGCTTCGAAATCATACCATGTTAATTTAAGACAATACAGATAGGTAGTGACCGTTTGACTAAGGTTCGCGACTCCTTGACATAAAGGTTCTAGCCATGTTTATTGGAGGAAAGGCGATAGTTTAGATAAAATCATAAATGTATAGGTAGTGCCCACGACTTTCATAGCTTCCACGTTCCGTTTCCGGCACTATACAAATGAAAGCCGTATAACGTTACCTCCATTGTTTCATAACGATGTCATCCCAATTGTATTTAAAGTAGCATCACCCCAAATATTAACAATCTAACTACATCATAACAAACACAATAGCTAATCTACTCACTAATCATGGCAAGGTATCCTAAATCAAACATAATAATAGCATGCAACATTATGAAAGATAAGGATAGAAATAACCGAAAGTAATGCGTAGATTGAATAGTAGCTGAAAGGTTACACGGACAGAGCTCCGGAATATCCCGAACAATATTACAAAGGAGATCCTCCGAGGATTCCAACTCTATTACGAAAGCTACCCTACTAATTCTCCTCTAAATCCTAAGAGTAGTGCTAGAGAGAGAATGCTAAGCTACCTACTAATTCTCCTCTAACTCCTAAGAGTAGTGCTAGAGAGAGAATGCTAAACTAATGAGAGAAAATGAGATGAGAGGTGTGTGGAATGGTGGAAATGAAGCCACTATTTATAGAGGAAGGGAGGTAGCCTTGGTACAAGTCTTTAAGCACCAAATACAAGCATCAAAGCAGCATACGGAGCAAGCGGACCAGGGGGGTCAAAAGGCACCCAACAAGAGGAGAGACCCCGTATACGGCACCCTAAGGGTTGTATATGGCACCTAGGGTAACGTATACGGTACCTAGGTGTCCAGGGGGGGTTGATGCTTGGTTTGGCCTCCGCTGACTTCTCGGTTGCTTGGTTCGTCCGTATCTTCTTCGTTTGGGCTCCGTTTTGCTTGATTCTTGCGCCGTTGGATTCGTTTTTCCGTTACGCTTCTAATGATGCTAAGTTTGTCAAATTTGGAGGTGGTTGACTTTTTCGTGTTCCGGATGACGATCGGCGAGCTTCCAGACTGCACATTTTTTCCGTCTTTCGTTCGTTCCTTCTGATTCTTTCACCACAGATCTTGGATTTTCCTACAGAATTATAAAATATGAATTAAGATCTAATTCCATAAGTGATTTAAGAAGGGAATATTTAAGGTGATGTTATTTGCCTCGTTTTGCGTGATAAACGGATGTTTTTTGTGATTTTAACAGCAATGCTCGTATTTAGACCACTTTGGTGATTCTAAGTAAATAATAGATGTTTTAAGATGTTTTTACCAAATATGAGTCTAATAAGTGTAGCATAATGTGCCTAAAAACATGACTTTTTAGGTCACATTAAGTATCCCACACTTAGACGTTGCTTGTCCTCAAGCAACACATCCATGCCTCGTGAAAAAAATATTTAAAAATCTATTTTTAGGGGTGAGTCAGAACATTTCTAAATGTTATCATTTTCTCATAATCGTATATTTGGTTTAAAAACATCAGGAAAGATAAGATAATTATTTCAGAAACAAGAAATCACTTTCCTTAAGCATACTTCCAAATCTCGTGATCTTGGAGTATACATGACCATGCGATCTCACTAAAGTGGTCACTCAATTCACTCAAGAGTGTTTCGGGTTTCCTAACATTCTAGACAAAGAAATCACTCAATTAGCCAGTCATGCAGTACTCATCGTCATAAGCTTGATCGAGAATCGGATCTCCACCACTTAGGTGAGGACGATGCTAATTATCCCAAGACATTCAGGGGTTGTAATGGTTGCGAGGGTTAAGGGGTATGGATAGTAGAAATTTTTAGGTGTAAGGGTGTTGCTTATCTTAGGACTCCTGGGGTCACGGAAAACTTAATTTAGAAACAGATGAAAGTAAAGTAGCTTTTGTCTTTGATCGGATCTTCTTCTTTTTAGAGCGATACTTTGAAGCACTAAGATTTTTTTTTTTTTTTTTTATCAGAACTTCTTTGCCAGAGAATTTCCAAGGATTATTAAATGTAGAAATCCTTTTTCTTATCTTTCTTCTTTGAGTCTTTTTATGGTGTCAATTTTTCACACTAAGGATACTTCTTTTCGGAGAACTCGAGGGAGTGGGATAATCCGAAGGGATGTTTCTAAAAAGTGTTTCCCATAGCCTCAGAAATTCTAAGATAAGTTTTAGGGATATTTGGGAGAGTAGGGGTTTGAACATGTGGGTTTTATGAAACAAAAAGGTTTAGGCTCAACAGGGTTTACTAAGCGGATCATCGATACTAAAAATGAGCATCGGAAAGGGTTTTGGGCTTGAATGGGAAGGCTAAAAAGTGGGTTAAATCCTAAGGAATGTCAAGGTCATCTAATTTCATCTATACCGCGTATGGTACTCACCAATGTGGTCTCGAAACGTATGTCAAGAGCAAGTTCTAATTCAGATATACATGCATCAGCACACACAAGAAATGAACAATGTAGCATTAAAATTGAATGCTTTTATGGCTCAAGTCCTCACTGCAAATGGGTTGTATGTGCCTAGTCATGTTCTTACTAGATTATCATTTCTTGCTTAAGCAATTATTAACTTATTTTCCTTAGATTTTAAAACAACTTATTCATATTTTGAAAATGACTTCTCTTAAAAACATTAAGACTCAAAAATTCAGAGTTAATCGGATGATTAAACTCGTTTTCTTTTTGAAAAAGGTTTTGAAAATAGAAAAATTTTGAAAAATTTAGAGGAACATTTTATGTGTTAACTATTTTTAAACTAAAATACTAAAAACAAACCAAGGTATTCTATACCTGCTATCCCACACTTAGAGGAACATTGTCCCTAATGTTCTCTTGAGTTGAGATTGTAAAATCCCACACTTAGAGTTTGAACATGTAAGAAAATGTTTCTCAAGTGTTTTGTTTGGGCTGGAATCCCACACATAGTGATAAGTTTAGGATAAAGTATAGACTACTTTTATTATCACAATAATGAAACAAATATGAATCATGGTAAAAACAGATAAAAGAGGAAAGGATCAGATACACCCCAGATAGTAAGTTGCATAGGAGCTGAGGTTTTGAATTTGTAGAAGGAGATGTGGCCAAGATCTTCCTCTGAGTTCTTAATGAGGATCGGCTCGACTCCAAGCAACTTGCTTATCTCCATTCTTTCATCATTTCAACACCTCAATTTTCATTTTCTTGAAGTGATCTCTTAAGTGTGAATACGTTGGATGGACCTTTTTACAAACTCGGTTTTGTTTTTTCAAATGAAAAGAAATCACTGTCTCAGATTTTGAAAGATGTTTTCTAATACAGATCAATTTTATAAATTATGTGTTTTTAAACGAGTTCGAGCATGATGCATAAAAGTAGTATGCAAGTACCTCGAAGGCCCGAAACACATGAATTATTTGGTTATTTAAAAATGATTTCCTATTTTCTGAGACGAGTGGTTTATTTGCAAAACGAGTTGTATTCGGAAGATGTTTTGTATAATAGTTGGGTTCATCCAAGTGTGAAGGATAGTCGGAGATCTTCTTCATTTCTCAGAATCTCTTTCCTACTTTTATTCCATGTGTTGCCTCCCAAGAAGCGCTGCTTTTGGAGTCAAGAGCCTGACTTTGCCTTCCTTCAGTCTAGTTGGTGCTGGAACCTCCAGGGCCGGAAGTGCTTAGAAGTGGAACCCTGGGATTGCGTGGACAGATCCTAAAAAAGTGGCGAGAAATGATTTCAACGATGTTTGGAATCTCTTCTGAAAAGATAAGGAAACTTTCAAGATGTTGCTTAGTAACCTTTTTCATGTGTAGAAGATCCCAGATGATATCCCTGATTGTTTTGGATATAGGTCCGTGAGAATCAACTTCAGAGAAACCATCATATTCAATCATTTCTCTCTGAGGGTGCTGCCGTCTAAATGAGTCCATGAATCTGAGAAATTGGAGGTGTAAAGTGTCGTGATCTGCTATGCCAGAGTTCCCTCTTATTTCTCGAATTGAATCATGAATATCCTGGAGAAGCTTGGTTTGATAGCTGGTGAACATGAGATTTGAGTCCTTGAAGGTGTTGCATACTATATCGTAAATCTCACGCAAACCATAGTGGAATATTTGCCTATGCTCATCCGGATTATCCTCAGCAAAGATTTCCTTGATCCGATCTATGAGGAAGGTGATGTGCTAAAATCAGGTTATAAAAATAAAATAGAAAATACCGAAAATCTAGACTAAAAACACAACTAGGCAAGTGTACCTAATCGCACAATAGTATAGCTAAGGTAAGATCCGGGTAAATCGTCTCCACAGGGAACAATATATGTATTTTAGGTAATTAATATATCTAATAATTAAACTAACAAAACAAGTAAATATTGGGATTTTTATGTTTTTTAACGACAGACAGTCAAAAAGAATTATTTAACTACTAATTAACTAAGAAAAATGAATAAATGATAGTGCAACTCAAATAGAGAAAATATACTTGTTTAGACCTTTTGACATCTAGTTTATTGGATATTTTGGATTAAGAACTGGATCAGATTTAGTCCACCTAGAAAACGTAATTCGGATTACAAGTTGTCACTTAATAATCACCTAGTTAAGATTATACAATCCAAGTGTCCTTGAAATTTAAAACCTCTTAACTATGAAATGTGTAATCTCTGAAATCACAAGTTAACTTATGGTTATACTTTCATAAAAACCACTAACCATACAAGATATCTCTAAATTATGGTCCACCAATATTATAAATCAACCAATCAATTCAAGTCTTCTAATTACGTCTAATTAGAATTCACAATCAATCACTCAATTGACAAAGTAACAATATTATGCAAAAGTTATCACTAATTGCAAAACAATAAAGCTACTACTTGAATTAATCAATCAATAAATAACATCAATCGGTCTTTCGTTACCGAGAAATCAAAGTATATAAATCCAATCACTAAAATGTATCCAAACTAGATGCAAAATTGATCTAAACAAATATTAAGAACTTAGCCCATAATCATGGGTTCAGAAAAACAGCAAATCAATGATATAAACATGTTCGTAATCGATAAATTAACGAAGATACCAATGTTGTTGATGAACGGAATTAATCTCTAAGCTTTGATCGGAAGAGAATAGATGATTCGAACCCTAGGTGTCCCTAAAGGTCTTCCTCTCCTCTTTGGAGTCGGCCAAAATGAAGTTGTGTGAGTTCACCCCCCAAATGAAATGATTTTTCCTTTTTTTAGGGTTTCTGCCGAATCAATCCATACGCCGTATGGATTGAAAAGCCCATGGATCTAACCCGCGTACTCTGACGACCCGGCTCACTCAATCCATACGCCGTATGGATTGAAAAGTATAACTTTTCACCAAATCGACCTCCATTCTTCAACTTTAATCTTTTCACCTCCTTTTCTTCAATAATGACTCGTTTTCTGCTTCTTTTCCAATTCAAGGTCCAAATAATTCCTAGATGCAAATATGAACGAATTGAGTATCTTATTCACATGAAATGAATAAGAAATGTATTGAATAAAGTGATAATTAACACTATAAAATAGCACATTTTGGCATTCATCAAACATCCCCCACTTGAATCCTACTTGTCCTCAAGTAGACTATTGATTCAAAATATTCAAAACTTCAAATATGAACGGCAAACAAAAATGCAAGGACTTACATACTACACAGCACTCGCCAAACCAAATTCTTATCTTAAAATCAATTCTACCTTAAAGCTTAGCAATCAAGAAACTCTCTAAGGGAAACAACTTCTAATACATTATTATTAGACATAAAAGATAATTCACTCAGATTACCGATATTGTTGACCACTTAAACAATCTAAATTCCAGAAATTGAGCTCAGATTACTGATATTATTCTAGCAGGCCTTACCCTTGATTCTCAATAGCAAAATACCCTCATATAAATAACATGTCACAATCTTCCAAATAATGAACATCCAAATAAATCAATCATTTTTCAAACCAAGACATTAGTGACAGATCTGTACCTTAGTACAACAGAGCGACATAACTTGGCTTTGGTTTTTCAATTCATGAGTCCTTCGTACTCTTTTCTTTCTTATTATTATTGTTATTTTTTTATTTTTTTTTTATATCAAATATACTGATGGAAACCAGGTTTGTACTTACGTACAACAGAGGAGTCAACAACCAGTATAGTCCCAAATGAAGATAATTATGATCCCAAAATTATGGATTATAACACGCTATCATATAAGAATTAGGACTAAAGTCATACCTTGCTAAAGATCCTCTTAAGGTAAATCCCTACTTTAAGTATTAAATTTCTTAATAGCTTAATAACCTTCAAAAAGATTTCCTATCGATACATCACATAATGAACTATCTAATATTTAAAAATTAGATACATTTCATCCATTGAATTCCCAGAATATGTTACAAGATTTGCTAAACTTTACGCAGAATAGAATTTTAAAATTTAAAATTTAGGCTGAAAAATGACTAACATAGAATGCCCTTTAACTCAATATTTACCATTCATATCTTAAGGACAAACAAACTTCTTTTTCCCCATCGCCCACTTAAGAGTATGCAATGTCCTCATTGCAAAAGAAAACAATAATATAGGGAATAGAAAAGAAGTGAAACAGAAAAACTCCCCTGATCAAGAAGAAAAAATTAGAAGGCGATCCATATAAGAAAAATATACAACAACACACTTCCGTAGGCAACACGGTTGCATTTAGCATATGTAACAAGCCTTTAAACCCATCGGTATCCCGATTGGACGAGTTATAGTCTCGTGAGGGTTTCCAGGGAACACACCTACAAAGTTCACTAGTTCCTGCATTGTTAACAAACAAAACAAAACAACGAAAACCAAATAATATACAATTTACAAAACTTATTTATTTATGAGTCTTAAGCTTGACTCAACCCCGGACTTCAACGTTGTGTGGGGTGAAAGTTGAGGTCGACATCGTCATCAACCTCTAATGGTCCATCAAAATAATGCTTAATCCTATGACCATTAACCTTGAAAAACTCACCTTTAGCATTCACTAACTCAACTGTTCCATATGGAAACACTTGTTTTACAACAAATGGTCCCGACCATTTTGATCTAAGTTTCCCCGGAAAGATTTTAAACCTCAAGTTAAAGAGAAGCACACGATCACCCTCCTTGAACTCCTTGGAGTTTTTCAGTCGGTTATCATGCCACTTTTTGGTTTTCTCTTTATAAATGAGTGAGTTTTCATATGCATCGTGTCTCAACTCATCCAACTCGTTCAATTGACTCAAACGGAGGCGGCCCGCTTCATGAAGATCAAGATTGCATGTTTTCAGAGCCCAAAATGCTTTGTGCTCAATCTCAACGGGGAGATGACATGCTTTCCCATATACAAGACGGAAAGGAGTGGTCCCAATAGGTGTCTTATAGGCCGTTCGGAAGGCCCAAAGTGCGTCATCCAATTTGGTGGACCACTCTTTCGGGTTCGCACCTACAGTTTTCTCTAGGATACGCTTCAAAGCACGGTTTGTATTTTCGACTTGCCCACTAGTTTGCGGGTGATAAGGTGTTGAAATTCGATGGGTTACCCCATATCGTTTCAATGCCTTTTCTAGTTGGGCATTACAAAAATGTGTACCCCGGTCACTAATTAATGCCTTAGGGGTACCAAACCGGGCAAATACACGTTTCAAGAAGTTCACAAGTACTCGTGCATCGTTAGTTGGGAGAGCTTGTGCTTCTGCCCATTTAGACAAGAAATCGACCGCAACGAGTATGTAGAGATTAGCGTGAGACTTAGGAAATGGACCCATGAAGTCAATGCCCCATATGTCAAAAACATCACAAACCTGAATAATGTTTTGAGGCATTTCATCGCGTTGTGAGATTTTTCCGGCCCTTTGGCAAGAATCGCACGATTTAAGAGGGGCATGGGCATCCTTGAAGACTGAAGGCCAATAAAAACCGGCCTCAAAGAACTTTTTACCCGTGAGTTGAGGACCATAATGCCCACCCGTTGGACCGAGATGACAATGAAGTAAAATATTCCTAGCTTCATTTCCGAACACACATCTACGAATCATACTATCCGGAGAACTTCTGAAGAGATGTGGATCCTCCCAAAAATAGTATTTGAGGTCGCTAAAGAATTTCTTCTTTTGTTGATGCGACATACCCTTTTGGAGGACACCACCGGCTAAATAGTTCGCGATGTCCCCAAATCATGGAACTTCATCACTCTCGACTTTCATGAGAGACTCATCAGGAAAGTCATCATCAATAGTAGATTCATTGAGAACCTCCAACTCGGGGTTCTCAAGTCGAGAGAGATGATCGGCAGCAAGATTTTCAGCACCCTTTTTATCCCGGATCTCAATATCAAACTCTTGAAAAAGCAAGATCCAATGAATCAAATGGGGTTTGGCATCTTGTTTTGAGAACAAGTACCTAAGGGCGGAATGATCGGTATAGACAACCGTTTTAGCTGGCACAAGATAGGAACGGAATTTATCAAACGCAAAGACAATGGCAAGGAGTTCTTTTTCAGTGGTGGTGTAGTTAAGTTGGGCTCCTTGTAGGGTCTTACTATCATAATAGATGGGTTGGAATCGTTTGTCAATTCTTTGACCCAAGACGGCGCCTATAGCATAATCACTAGCATCACACATGAGCTCAAAGGGGAGGGACCAATTGGGAGCATCATGATGGGTGCATTAGTGAGCCTTGCTTTGACGAGGTTGAAGGCTTGCAAACATTCATCCGTGAAGACAAATGGTGCATCCTTCTCAAGGAGTTTGTTCATCGGGGTGGTGACTTTTGAGAAGTCTTTAATGAAGCATCGGTAGAAATCGGCATGCTCAAGAAAACTCCTCACTCATTGACACTGGAGGGAGGTGGAAGTTTAGCAATCACATCTATCTTAGCTCTATCCACTTCTATACCTACACTCGGAATCTTATGCCCGAGAACAATGCCTTCTCGAACCATGAAATGACATTTTTCCCAATTGAGCACAAGATTGGCTTTCTCACACTTAACAAGCATTTTCTCAAGGTTGAGAAGACATATATCAAAGGTGCTACCAAAGACTGAGAAGTCATCCATAAACACCTCCATACAATCCTCTATCATATCATGAAATATCACCATCATGCACCTTTGGAAGGTAGCAGGGGCGTTACAGAGACCAAAAGGCATGCGTCTATATGAGAAAGTGCCATAAGGGCACGTGAAGGTGGTTTTCTCTTGGTCTTCGGGTGTTATGGGGATCTGAAAGTAACCTGAGAAACCATCTAAGAAACAGTAGTAACTATTTCCCGCTAACCTTTCCAACATCTGGTCGATAAAGGGTAATGGGAAGTGGTCTTTCCTAGTGGCATCATTAAGTTTCCTGTAATCAATACATACCCGCCAACCCGTGACCATACGCGTGGGAATGAGTTCGTTATTCTCATTGGTGATAACAGTGATACCCCCCTTCTTGGGTACTACTTGGACTGGACTCACCCACGGACTATCAAAAATGGGGTAAATCAACCGTGCATCAAGAAGCTTAATCACTTCTTTCTTAACGACCTCTTTCATGTTAGGGTTTAATCTCCTTCGCCTTTGCAACACGGGTTTAAAATTATCTTCCATTAAAATTTTGTGAGTACAATACGAAGGACTTATACCCTTGATGTCGTTAATTTTCCATGCTATGGCCGGTTTATGGGCTTTTAGCACATAAATGAGTTGAGATTTTTCACTTACAGTGAGAGATGAGGAGATTATGACTGGCAATTGAGACTCACCTTGTAGGTAAGCATATTCCAAATGGCTTGGAAGTGGCTTAAGCTCCAAAGCAGGTGGTTCCTCAATTGAAGACTTGTAACGGTACTGATCCTCTTTCTTCAACTCTTCATACTCTTCAGGTGTGGGTTCATAGCCTTCCGCCATGAGGACGGTTAACTCCCCCACACTATCTTCCAACGAGTAGTCATCCTGCTCTCCGAGTGGACAAACACCTGTACCTTGCAATTCTAGAAATTCCTGCAATAACTCCAAATGCATGTCTATAGTTTGAATATAATAACAAGAATCATCCGTAGAATTAGAGTATTGCATGGAACGATCAACAGAAAAAGTAACACTCTCATCTTCTATGCTTAAGGTCAGTTTTCTATTAAAAACATCTATTATAGACCTAGCCGTATTCAAGAATGGTCGGCCTAAGATGAGAGGTACCTGATTGTCCTCTTCCATATCCAAAATCACAAAGTCAGCAGGGAAAACTAAAGTACCAACTTTAACTAGCATGTTTTCCATAATACCCTTAGGGTATTTAATTGACCTATCAGCTAGTTGATACTAGGTCCAGTTTAACAAACAATGAATAAGGCATTAAATTGATACTAGCACCTAGATTCGCTAATGCACGCATAGAACTAAGACTACCAAGATAGCAAGGGATAGTAAAACTTCCCAGATCAGACAACTTTTTGGGTAGCTTGTTTAATAAGACCGCCGAGCATGTAGCATTCATGGTCACAGCTGAAAGCTCCTCCATCTTCCGCTTGTTGGTGAGTAAGTCTTTCAAGAACTTAGCATACTTTGGCAAACCTGATATCACATCAATAAACGGAAGATTAACATTAATTTGCTTGAACATATCCAAAAACTTGGATTGTTCAGCCGCAAGCTTCTCCTTCTTCAACTGGTTCGGGTAAGGAATGGGTGGTTGGTACGGCTTCACTACTGGTTTGACCGGGACCTTGCTTTGTGGGCTTTTGGTGTTCCCTTGGTCTTCATCAACCACTGGTATCGGTTCCTTATCCTTCTCTTTAGCAGGTACCTGTTTCAAAGGAACAGAATCATCATGAACATTAGGCATAATAGGTGGCTCGAGCACCTTTCCACTCCTAGTGGTGATTGTCTTCGCTTGTTCATTACGGGGGGTTCGTCTTTGTGTCACTTGGTAAGGTACCAGGCTACCTTGCAGCCAACATCTTCGAGATGTTTCCCACTTCTTGCTCTAAATTTTGAATAGAAGCTTGTTGATTCCTTAATGATTGAGAAGTGGCCTCATTTGTTTGACTTTGGGCAGCAACAAACTTGTTAACTAGATCTTCCAAATTTGAGGTCTTAACCTGGACCTGTTGTGGTTGCGGTTGGTTCGGACTTTGAATTTGTTGGTAATAACCGGGACCTGCTTGTTGATAAGGCGTGTTATAGTTTCTATTGAAGTTGTTCCTCTGAAAGTTATTCGGTCTTTGATTCAAGAAAGAAACGTTCTCCAACTGATCCATCAGTTTATCCGCATCACAATCCTTGGTCAGATGCATACCTCCACAAGTCTCACAACCAACTTTGATGGCATGAATGTCCTTTGTCATCTTCTCCATCTGTCTCCCGAATGTTGCCATCTGAGCAGTTAAAGCGGCAATACCCTCATTTGCTTCAACACTAGCCACTTTGGATGCTCTTGATTTCTCCTTTTTTTGATGCCACTCGTGAGTGTGAGCGGCCAAATCAGCAATAATAGTGTGAGCTTGAGTAGCTGTCTTCTTCATGATCGAACCTCCTGCTGCAGTATCGATAGCCTTTCTGGTATCCAAATCGGCACCCTTATAGAAAATCTGCACCTTTGGAAAGGTGTTCAACCCATGTTGAGGACAACTCCGGAGCATTTTTCCAAACCTATTCCATGCTTCATATAGGGTTTCAGTAGGTTTCTGCTCAAATTGGGAAATTTCCCCCTGTAGCTCAGCAGCTTTGGAAGCAGGAAAAAATCTCTGAAGAAACCTGTCAACCATGCCTTGCCAAGTAGTGATCTCCCCTTCTGGCAAGGAATCCAACCAATCCTTAGCCTCTCCCGTGAGAGTCCAAGGAAAAACTCTTAAGTAGATCACTTCATTCTCGATAGCTCGCAGATTGAAAAGTGAACAAATACCCAAGAATTTCCTCATGTGATCATTTGGATCTTCCTTCTCAGTTCCATTAAATTGGCATTGGTTATTGATCATATGCAAAAATTGCCCCTTGATCTCAAACTCATCATTGATTGCGGGCTGAGCAATACCTGAACTTTGGCCATCTCGGGTAGCCTTCATCCTAGTCTCCATGGTTTGAGTTTCTGGATCAGCCATGTTGACTCTCGGTTCATCTTCCTCCTCTGTAAACGGTTATAACTGAAAGGTGGTAGGTGTGATGTTAATCCGTGCTAATCTCCTAAACTCTCTTTCTGGATCGAAAAATGGTTCAAGAAGTGGTGACTTCTTGGAGGAACGGGTCATGCACTACCTGTAACCTGTTTAGACAAAACCGACAAACAGATTAAAAGCACCGATAGTATAAAATAAAATAAATAAAATAAAAACAACTAAATTACTAGAATAAACTAAAACTTAACATAACGCACTGTTCCCCGGCAGCGGCGCCAAAAACTTGATGTGCTAAAATCAGGTTATAAAAATTAAATAGAAAATACCAAAAATCTAGACTAAAAACACAACTAGGCAAGTGTACCTAATCGTACAATAGTATAACTAAGGTAAGATCCGGGTAAATCGTCTCCACAGGGAACAATATATGTATTTTAATTAATTAATATATCTAATAATTAAACTAACAAAACAAGTAAATATTGGGATTTTTATGTCTTTTAACGACAGACAGTCAAAAAGAATTTTTAACTACTAATTAACTAAGAAAAACGAATAAATGATAGTGTAACTCAAATAGAGAAAATATACTTGTTTAGACCTTTTGACATCTAGTTTATTGGATATTTTGGATTAAGGACTGGATCAGATTTAGTCCACCTAGTTAAGATTATACAATCCAAGTGTCCTTGAAATTTAAAACCTCTTAACTATGAAATGTGTAATCTCTGAAATCACAAGTTAACTTATGGTTATACTTTCATAAAAACCACTAACCATACAAGATATCTTTAAATTATGGTCCACCAATATTATAAATCAACCAATCAATTCAAGTCTTCTAATTACGTCTAATTAGAATTCACAATCAATCACTCAATTGACAAAGTAACAATATTATGCAAAATTTATCACTAACTGCAAAACAATAAAGCTACTACTTGAATTAATCAATCAATAAATAACATCAATCGGTCTTTCATTACCGAGAAATCAAAGTATATAAATCCAATCACTAAAATGTATCCAAACTAGATGCAAAATTAATCTAAACAAGTATTAAGAACTTAGCCCATAATCATGGGTTCGGAAAAACAAAAAATCAATGACATAAACATGTTCGTAATCGATAAATTAACGAAGATACCAATGTTGTTGATGAACGGAATTAATCTCTAAGCTTTGATCGGAAGAGAATAGATGATTCGAACCCTAGGTGTCCCTAAAGGTCTTCCTCTCCTCTGTGGAGTCGGCCAAAATGAAGTTGTGTGAGTTCACCCCCCAAATGAAATGATTTTTCCTTTTTTTAGGGTTTCTGCCGAATCAATCCATACGCCGTATGGATTGAAAAGCCCATGGATCCAACCCGCGTACTCTGGCGACCCGGCTCACTCAATCCATACACCGTATGGACATCCATACGCCGTATGGATTGAAAAGTATAACTTTTCACCAAATCGACCTCCATTCTTCAACTTTAATCTTTTCACCTCCTTTTCTTCAATAATGACTCATTTTCTGCTTCTTTTCCAATTCAAGGTCCAAATAATTCCTAAATGCAAATATGAACGAATTGAGTATCTTATTCACATGAAATGCATAAGAAATGTATTGAATAAAGGGATAATTAACACTATAAAATAGCACATTTTGGCGTTCATCAGAAGGTCGCGATGTTAACCATCGAACCTTCTGGTATAGAGGAAGGGATGTCACACGACCTTTCAGTAAAACTCACATACTCGAGATCTTCGGAAATCTTGTGAGCATGAAACTCAATAGTGCAGTCTATGTAGAACCTGTGAGGAGAAGTCTCGTCAATGTGGTCATTCCTTGCCATAGAATTAAGTATGCACCGAAGATTATTCATCAGTCGAATATCAGCATCTGCATCAGGGTTCCCAATGGCACGGTACATTTCCTCGTGGAAAGAATGCAGAAACTCACTTTGTTCGTGGGAAAATGGGAATGCGGATCTGATCAGAGAGTCATAGATCTTCCGGTAGACGCGCTTCTGTTCTTCAGAGAACTCCAGCTCTTCGTATGTAGGTCCGGTGTTTTGTTGTAGCAGCTGAGCAGCGAGATCTTCGGCGAAGGCATTGAGACGATTGTGGAAGAATCTATAATCTTGGGAATTCTCGGCTTGGTTGACTTCAGACTCGGCTATGATTTCCTCAATCAAGGCTTGTTGTCATGGAGTGTACTCATTTGTCGAGTTAAGGATAATGCTAGTCATAGTAGGTATGTCATTCTCAAACTCTTCGATAGCACTTATCATTTCCTCGTGGTTGGTGATGATCGGAATTTCTGGAGAATGTGGGTTAGTAGGAGGTGTAGGGAGATGGATAGACCGGATATCTACTGGTATGTTAGTGTAGATGACATCATCCTCGTCACTCTCAATCAATGGAGAATCCCTAGCCTGGGAATCAGGGAACTCAACATGATCGGATGGTGGCTGGGTGTCATCAGTGATTTGAGATATCGGTTGTGAAGAGTGCATTTCTATATCTCCCTCCTCCTGAGAGTCAACATCTCGGCTAGATTCAGAGGTACCTCCAAATTCGAATAGGGTTCGAGGTGTGGATGCGTTGAAGGTAGGTTCCTTTGAATACAACTCTGGTAACCGGGAAGCTTTGTAAGTTGAGATCTTCATCAGGAGTTTGTCTCTAAGCTCTAGGTGTTGCTTTGATAATGCAATGGTTTTCTCGATATTTAGTAGAGCGTTGAGTCGAGGTGAGATCAGAGGCTTAGAGGGGTCTATAGCTGAGGCTATAAGATTTTCCATAGTCATACCGAATCCTGCATTGTGTGGTTCGTCAGTAAGTGGGTCGTCCTTTGATTCGTCATCTGACAGGGGAATAATATTCTCAATCTGCATGATTTCTTCTGTCGGATAGGTGAAATCAGGTAAGCTATGATGCAGTGGAGTGGATTGGTATAAGTCCTCTTCTTCTTCTTCAGGGTCTTCTTTCATTTCTTCTTCGGATTCCTCCATTTCTTCCGGTTCTGACTCATCTGGTTCTGAATCTCCCATCTCTTCTTCTGACTCTGACTCTTTTGTGTTGATGATATGATGCAAGTGTGCTCATCAGGCATGTAGGTGTCTGACGATTCCGAATCAGAAGTGTCGTCATCCGAAGTGATCATGCCCATAGAGATGGCATATATTTTTGCATGCTCAGTCAGAAGCTCATCAGCTTGGTTGATCTTGTATGCAATAGGTTGTCCATATGCTCTGAGGCTGATAGTCTACGAATAAACATCAATAATAGCACGAGCAGTATTCATAAAAGGCCTTCCTAGGATAATGGGGACATTGATGTCTTCCTGAATATCCATCACTACAAAGTCAGTTGGGAAATAAAACCTATCCACGTTTACCATGACGTTTTCAGCTATGCCTCTCGGATATCGGATAGTTTGATTGGCAAGCTGGACGCTCATTCCAGTGGGTTGCAGTGGTCCTAATTCAAGTCTGGAGTAGAGTGAGTAGGGCATGAGGTTGATGCTCACTCCGAGATCGGCCAAGGAAAAAAATCATTCCAGAGTGATAGATAGAGCAGGGCAGGGTGAATCGGCTCGTGTCTCCTAGTTTTTCCGGAAGGGAATTCTTAATGACGGCGGAGCATTCAGCGTTAAGAGAGATTTTAGGTACTTCGGGTACCTTTTCCTTAGTAACCAGCATGCGTCGAATGTATTTGGAGCCGGAAGGGATTCTAGACACGGTGTCTAAGAATTTTCTGTCGAGTTTGAAAGATTTAGCGTTAAATCTTTTTCCGATACGATGAGGGAAGGGGACTCGAACTTCCTGAGTAGGTGTAGGTACGGGTTTGGTCTCAACTGTCGGCGGGACAGGAGTAGGGTTCTTCACCGGAGAAGAAGCTTCAGAATGGCTCGGTGCCTTCTGGTTATCCATGGAGTTCAGAGTCTTCGCCTCCTCAACGTGGGGGTTGTGAACAGTGTTGCTCGGTAGCGATCCTTGGGGACGAGTGTCAAGATGGTGGGCTAACTGACCAATCTGATTCTCGAGGCTCTTAAGAACCGAGAGTTGGTTTCGAAGGAATAGGTCGGTTTGATCTTGTCTAGCCGTCATCTTCTGATTGAAAGCATTCTGTCCTTGGATAAACTTGTTCAGGTTGTCATCAGTACTCGTGACTGGGACGATTGTCTTCACCGGTTCAGCAGGTTAGGTATCCTCAGTGGCGGTTACTGGAAGTAGTTGATTGTATGGAAGTTGTGGTTGTTGTGGGTACATCGGATATCGAGGCTGAAACCTGGGTGGTTGATTGTTCCGTGGAGGAAACTGGGTTCCTCGTGCTCTTGGCGGAGAGGTTCTAGCGAAGCCAGGTGGATTTTGTTGTCTGGTTGGGAATTGGGCATAGTAGACAGTTCCGTCGGTAGGATCTTCGTACTCCACAGCGTATTCCTTGGTAGGATGGTGGATACAGTTCTGGCAAGCCTGAACTTGGTGAACCTGATGTTGCTGCTTCTTCAGCTCTCCAATCTGCTTCGTTAGAATTTCAATCTGCTCGCTTAGAGACTTGATTGCTTCAGCTTGTGCCGTGCTCTCGATAGGCAAGGATGAGGGTTGCTCATCAGACTTCCAGTCGTGGTGATGCATCATCATGTCTTCGATTAAGGCCCAAGCTTCATTGTCGGTTAGCTTCATGAAGTTGCCCTGAGCGGCTGCGTCAAGCATGATGCGATGGATGGGATTGAGACCATTATAGAAGGTATAGAGTTTGTCGGTGTTGGTCATCTGGTAGTTGGGGCATCTCCTCACCAAACTCTTGAATCGCTCCCATGCTGAGTAGATTGACTCCTCGTGAGCTTGTGAAAAGTTCGCGATGTCATTCTTGGCTTTTGTCTATTTGGACGGAGGGAAATATTTTGTAAGGAATTTGTTTCCCATGTCCTCCCATGAGGTAATTGATCCGGTGTCAAGTCCCTCAAACCAGCTCAAAGCATTTAAGGTGAGAGAAAAGGGGAACAGGTATAGGCGGACTATGTCCTGATCAACCCCATTCTGCTTATACGAGTTGGAGATTTGAATGAATTTGTTGATTTGAGCGTTAGGATCTTCACGGGGTAATCCGTGGAATTGACAGTTGTCCTTGATGAGTTGGACAATGTGGTATTTGAGTTCGAAAGATGCTCCGTCGATCATTAGATAGCTGATCGGTCCTCCCCGTCCTTCGATGGAAGGTTTGGTACTGTCAGCGAGAGTAACACGAGCGACCATTTATGGAAAACGGGAACATCTTTCTTTGCGGATGGTACGGATAATCGACTCAGGATCAGGTACGAAACTGAGTGGTTCAGATCCGGATGATCAGGTCGAATATCGTTGTGGATTGTGGGAAAGAATTTTCGGTGGTTACAAGAGAGAAATCTAATCTACGGGTATCACTAAAAAGAAAGTTCGTCAGGACGCCTCAGAATCTTACGATTAACTTCCCCGGCAGCGGCGCCAAAAAATTGACGCGCCACCAACCGTCAGGCGTCGTTAACACGACCGTATGGCAGCACGTCGGTGGAAGTTTTAAAAATTTATATTTAGTTGGGGACCTAAGTTCTACTAGAGCTGTATAGCTGAAGTATGACCTATGGTCGTTCTAAAGAGTTAACCGTATTGTGAAATGACTTGTCGAGATGAAAGTTCAAGTTAGCGATGGTTTGAAAATAGTTTTGAGTGGGGGTTTTATACTTAGGTCCGTAATTAAAATTAAAACTAATTAAAGCAGTAAATAAAAAGCAGTAGGCTGAATCAGTATAGGGAGACTTGTGTTTGTTATGACTTCGTTATCTTTTACATGGGGTGATGCTGTATTAGGGTTCTATTTATTGAAAACGTCTTTTAAGATTTGTATTTTGCGTTCACGTAGATATCTTGTGGTGTGAACACTAGCACTCTACTGATCAAGTGAACCTGGTCAATATGTCACTGAGTGATAGGCTGTCAGGATTCTGATCAGATTGGACTGTCTTGAAACCCTCCTCACCGTCTCTTGTGACGAGACAAGGTGACCCTCTGGATGGAGTGCAGGAATAGGGTGACAGTTCGCAATTTATCCACTGATCTTTCTTAACACAGACAAGATATCTAAGCTAGGCAAGACATTTAAGATTTAAGATAGGTGGTGACTGATTAACATATACATTAATGGTTGTGATTGAGTTCAGAGATATTCGGTTGTGATACAGTCTTCAACCCACAGAGTTTTCCACGGTTACATTGTATATTCACCCGTATTACGGTCTTTCCTGGATCACAGACTATGCCAGGATGTGACACAGTATACAGCCTTCGACCTTTCCGTAGTTTCCACGTGTTTGTACTCCACCAGAGGTGTTTTCAACGCTAACCCGGATACCCAGTCGTATTAGGGCTTTAACTAGGCTACATACTTTACAGCCATCTGAACTCAATATATCTAAGCTTGTATTACAGTAAAACCATCTATGATAGCTAAACAACCCGTTCACATTATAATCCCAAACCAATAAATTCCTGATTAATCCACAGTGTACTATACGATAGGTAGATAGTATTTCCATTGCTTTGAAATCAGACCATGTTAATTTAAGACAACACAGATAGGTAGTGACCGTTTGACTAAGGTTCTCGACTCCTTGACATAAAGGTTCTAGCCACGTTTATTGGAGGAAAGGCGATAGTTTTGATAAAATCATAAATGTATAGTTAACAGTACACCGGTTTTCAATATTTAACAATTGGGATTATTATTCCACAACGGATTCTGCCCACCACTTTCATAGCTTCTACGTTCCATTTTCGGCGCTATACAAATGAAAGCCGTATAACGTTACCTCCATTGTTTCATAACGATGTCATCCCAATTGTATTTAAAGTAGCATCACCCCAAATATTAACAAGCAAAATACATCATAACAAACACAATAGCTAATCTAGTCACTAATCATGGCAAGGTATCCTAAATCAAACATAATAATAGCATGCAACATTATGAAAGATAAGGATAGAAATAACCGAAAGTAATGCGTAGATATAATAGTAGCTGAAAGGTTACACGGATAGAGCTCCGGAATATCCCGAACAATATTACAAAGGAGATTCTCCGAGGATTCCAACTCTATTATGAAAGCTACCCTACTAATTCTCCTCTAACTCCTAAGAGTAGTGCTAGAGAGAGAATGCTAAGCTACCTACTAATTCTCCTCTAACTCCTAAGAGTAGTGCTAGAGAGAGAATGCTAAACTAATGAGAGAAAATGAGATTAGAGGTGTGTGGAATGGTGGAAATGAAGCCACTATTTATAGAGAAAGGGAGGAAGCCTTGGTACAAGTCTTTAAGCACCAAATACAAGCATCAAAGCAGCATACGGGGCAAGCAGACCAAGGGGGGTCAAACGGCACCCAACAAGAGGAGAGACCCTGTATACGGCACCCTAAGGGCCATATACGGCACCTAGGGTACCGTATACGGTACCTAGGTGTCCAGGGGGGTTGGTGCTTGGTTTGGCCTCCGCTGACTTCTCGGTTGCTTGGTTCGTCCGTATCTTCTTCGTTCGGGTTCCATTTTGCTTGATTCTTGCGCCGTTGGATTCGTTTTTCCGTTACGCTTCTAATGACACTAAGTTTGATAAATTTGGAGGTGGTTGACTTTTTCGTGTTCCGGATGACGATCGGTGAGCTTCCAGACTGCACATCTTTTCCGTCTTTCGTCCGTTCCTTCTGATTCTTTCACCACCGATCTTGGATTTTCCTATAGAATTATAAAATATGAATTAAGATCTAATTCCATAAGTGATTTAAGAAGGGAATATTTAAGGTGACGTTTTTTGTCTCGTTTTGCGTGATAAACGGATGTTTTTGGTGATTTTAACAGCAACGCTCGTATTTAGACCACTTTGGTGATTTTAAGTAAATAATAGAGGTTTTAAGATGTTTTTACCAAATATGAGTCTAATAAGTGTAGAATAATGTGCCTAAAAACATGAATTTTTAGGTCACATCAACAAACATGTTACAAGTCATTATATGAAAGATCTAAACGTTTTTGGGTTGAAAAATTAAGATTTTTGTCAAACAGCGCGTTGTGTCGCACGGGACCGAAAATAGTAGTGCGACACAAGCTTTTGTGTCGCAGTTTGTGTCGCAGTACCATTTTTACGTCGCATTATGCGACACAACGCCTTGTTTCGCATAAATGATCCTATGTCGCATACTTGCAACACAATTACTTATGTCGCAGCATTTGCGATACAAATGCCTTGTGTCGCATTTATTTGCGGATGTCGTAGGAATGCGACACAAACACTTGTGTCGCAGAACCTTTTAGCGACACAGTACTTATGTCGCAAAACTCAGAACCTTAAAAACACATGTTTTTCACTAAGTGTCGGAACCAATTTTTACCACTTGATTTTACTCCAAATTTGGAATTCGGATGCGTTTTCACTACAGCTCGACCCCAGCCAGGGGCTCTGCCCCTTGGACCCCGTCAGGGGTTGCCACCCCTTGGACCCTGCTACCAGGGGCGCTGCCCCAGGAACCACGTACACAATTTCATACCTTATGAAACACCATGAAACAATAAATTACACCTTGAAACGTTTCACAAAATACCACCAACGTATCGAACTTACAAAATAAATAAGGATTTTTCATGAATAAACGAGTAACGTGGTTAGACTGTTAGCCAACCGCTTATATGATTATTCCTACGTTTAGGACGTTAGTGACCTACTTGGATTTAGGCTTTGCTAGCACTACCAACTTTACTTAGCTCAACAGGTGAGTTCACAGCCCCTACATTTCAACTGTTTTACTGCTTTCAACTAGGGGTGGAAAACATAGTCAAACGTTTTAAATACATGATTGTATACTAATTTTACTCGATCAATTAGAGTACATTGAACTGTTAAACTGTTACACAAACTGATGATTATGAATTAACGTTTTCATACTACAAGCACTGTAAACGTATTAAACTTGTTTTGAAAACGCTGGAGAATGACCAGCAACGCTTCTACGGAACTGATTGGGTAACTGATGGGTCCTTCTGACATGGACCAGATCCTACTGACATGGATCAAGGGACACTGACACTCCCCACTAGGTGAACCCTATTGACATGGGTACTCGATCCTACTGATATGAATCCGTGAATAACTATTAGGATACTGACATTCCTACGAACAACTATTAGGATACTGACATTCCTACGAACAACTATTAGGATATTGACATTCCTACAAATAACCATCAGGATACTTACATTCCTACAAATACTAATAAGATACCACTTTCCTACGAATCTTAAACTATTATTTGGGTAACATCCCACGTAACTACATCTTTGGGCTACACCCCACTAAATGTACACTTTGGATAACATTCCATGAAACTTTATTTGATCGTGATGACGATAACTATTTGTGAACGCTTTGAAACAACCAACTATTATTGTGAACATAAAACCTGTGAATTCACTCAACCTCGTTGTGGACTTTTACTATGTTTTTCAGAGAATTAGCTGCATGTAAGACATCCTACACACATGGAACGTAGGCGACCTCCGAAGGAATAGGATGCCAACTTTTGACAACTGGATTTCTTTTATATAACTAAGCTGTTTATTCATATTTACGAAATCTACTTTTGTAACTTAATTACTTTTCAACTTATACGATTCGATGAATCGTAAACTTTGTAACTATTACTTTTGGCATCTTAATATATTATGTTCTGTTGCAATCATAAGCTCTTATACGTATGCATGTACTGTGTATTGTAGCACTCCCCATACTTAACTAAATGCTTCCGCTAAACTCAATCAACGAATTTTGGGGGTGTTACAAAAAGGCATATAAAATAGGGAATTCTGGTCACTGGTTTTGCCACCGATACGTACGAGAGCCGGCACCGACGAGGCCTGCGGATACAAGGTCCGGTGCCAGCGATTTTCGATATATTTTGCGCATTGTGTGGTTGTAACAGTGTTCCTAAGTTTATATCAGTGTTTGATGTTTGATGATTATGATCTTTTAGGTTAAGGTGGAGATGAAGATTAGCCGGTGATAGGTTGGGGGAGTTGGAGAAGAAAGGGAAAAGGGGCTAGGGTTGCACGGGAAGTGATTTCAAATGTGGGTTTTGTTTAAACAGGGGAATTTTAGTAATTTGTAACATAATAATTAGGCCTAATGACATCATTATCCTATCTAATGGTCATCTAACAAAGAGTTATCTTTTAATCAAGGTGGGAAACTCTTCTAAGAGTTTTCTTTTATATATATATATATATATATAATATATATATATATATATATATATATAGAGAGAGAGAGAGAGAGAGAGAGATGTTGCTAATTGGAAAATTATTCTAAGTAATTTTATTGTATACATAAATCCAAAGTTTTGGAATTGATTTACTACTACTGATTGATATGAGCTACCAATAAAGACTAGAATACAAATGTCAGTCAAGGAATATGAATAATTTGACAAAGACGGGA
This sequence comes from Pseudognaphalium luteoalbum, assembly GCA_963422505.1. Classification (NCBI taxonomy): domain Eukaryota; kingdom Viridiplantae; phylum Streptophyta; class Magnoliopsida; order Asterales; family Asteraceae; genus Pseudognaphalium; species Pseudognaphalium luteoalbum. The sequence continues at coordinate 63,092,169 of OY730193.1, forward strand.
GAATGTATGAGATGATCATCATGTGCTTGCCAGAAGTTGTGATTTTATCATATCAAAATTCAATCAACGTCTACTGATTTGTGGGATGCAATTACAGAGGTTTACAGACAAAATAAAAAAGTAAAGAAAAGATCAATGTGGTGGTCAGGGAGTAGACGTTGATGAAAAAGGAAGAGAGATTAAAAATCTTCAATTCCAACTGTTTAATATGGAAACTGCATGTGAAGTAATGCGTTCAAAAAAGAATGCGCATGGGGAAGAAGCTAAACACAACGCATTCATGGCTCACATAAATGAGGTTGATACTAATGCTTTCAAATGTTTATCTTGTATCAAATTTACATGTTCAAACAACATATACAAGGATAATAATGATAACCTTCGTTTAAATCTTGAAAACTTAACATGGGCTAATAAAGTTTTAAAAGATAACTTTTTCACTAAGCTAAAGTTGAAGATTTATACTAGCTATTGCCAAGGGGGGTTTGTTGATGCATAATCAACATCCTTATGTGCCAACAGCTTGTATATAAACATAGTTTAGCTTGAGTATAGAAAAATACACTTTTTGTGTAAGCGATACAAAGCTAGTGTCGCATTAGTCAGTATAGTATGTCAGAGTATATATATTGGACTTGGGGTTCCAGTTTGTGTGCGTAGAAAAGGTGAGGAATAAAAGAATTCAATGGTTGAGAGAGAGAGAGTTTTGGTGTGCTTATACGTTTGTATGTGTTCTGTAATTATTGTGAATTTATATACTTTGTTTGTTCGTATTTGATTAACAAATGGATTTGAAATTTCACAGAGAAACTTGACTTTCAATAACGAATTATTTACACTAAAAATGATTATATAATATTTGGTCACAGTAGAACTAATCCACTTATCTATTTACATGCCCACTAATTGCAATAAGATAAGAACTCCAACCCGCTGGTAACATAACTCGTAGTCACAATATGCAATTTCAGCCACAATATAAAACCATGTGAACTTAATTCAACATTATTAAATGCCATTATAGGCAGTAGAACCGACACCCATTGCAAAATGATTAAAAATGCGATTCTAAAAGAATAAGCCTAGCTTTTATCAATTATGTGTTCAACATGTTTTTATTTCACGAAATCACCCAACACTAATATTACATTTAATGTATACAAGTATTGTAGGCATGTGATCATAACAGTAAACAAATACTATAGGGTCTACCAAATAGCCCAAATATTCCATCATCAAAGACTAAAGTTCACATGAATACTAACATTTCATCCAATCACATAAACATGTTTACGTTTTTTTTCAGAAAATCGATATTGAGATTTTCGTAATACTAACACGAATATAGTATTTCAATATATTTGGCAAACAGAGAAAGATATGATATTCGTCAAACCAATCAACGATCGTAACGGGAAAATATATGTCAATTGAGTTTGCATATTAACAATATATATGTATCATCTTCAAATAGAAAAATGACTAGCATTTAACCAGGAAATAAACACAGGGCTCTGATGCAAATTAAGGATTCAGAACATACCCGAATAGATTTAGCAGAAGCGATCGAATCGTTATTTAGATCACCGGTCGAGATACCGATCACGGATGGAAAGCTACCATGATTCACAACCTAGATTCCCCATAGACGCAGTTGCATTCTACTACACGAACTTGACGAGTACTAACTCGTCTCTCTCGATTTATCTCAAGTGTTTTTGTTAGTATTGTCGTATATGCTTAACCTGTACATATAGATTACTCAAGTATATATAGTCACAGAATTGTAACCGTTAATCATACAAATAAACTCCACTAAATACTTCCTTAATAGCTTTATTCATAAGTATTCAATAATAATTAGTTAGTGACGGGTTAGATCCGGATCGAACTTGATCCATGTTCCAACAAATAAGAAATTATAAAGATACAATATATACCAATAACTAAAAATTTAAAACACACAATAAGTCAATATGAAGTTGAACACCCACAATATATTTTGGGTCATAGTTAGATCCATTTGAAGACACTACTCATATTGTAAACTCTTTAAAAGGGAATTGGTAAATGGTAAATCACTTTGACATGTATTAGCCAACGCACACATATATCAGCTAGAAGCTAGAGATACGTTGAGAGATACGTTAAGAGATATGTTGATCAGACACACTTTACGTTACATCATTACGTCATTAGATATTGCAGAACGAATTGAACCTTTAGACTTCCCCTATGTTTATGAGAATTCCTAGCTAACTTGCAGGCCCGCCTTTGAAGGTGCGTCAAATGGTTGATTGCCCAAGGCCAGCTTTCAAATTATAAGGGTCTTAAAATGTTTATTTGTATATATGTACATGTATATATACATGTATATATAATTTGATTGTTAATTACAATAAGAAAAATATGTTTTAATTATTTCAAAAATGATTAAGCCGTAACAAATAAAGAAAATATCTAATAACTCGATATAGGGCTTGATTCGACGATTTTTCATGTATTTGAAAAATTGAGACTCTACAACACAAATTAAACATCTAATAAAAAATTAATAATATCATCGTAATGCGGGTAAAAGGATACATACCCAGTAAATTTGACATTGTCATAATGTGAAATGGTTTAGATTATTAACACCATAAATTAATTAGGGTATTTAAGAGATATAATCATGAATAGTGGTATGTTTCTGTCATTTGCCTAAAGTTAAGGGGGCCACACGTTTTAGATGTTTTTTGTATATAAATACGTGCATCTTTCTTCAAGTATGCATCACATATATCTCACAATGGGAAAAGATAGTGAAATTAAGCTTCTTGGAACCATTGCAAGTCCATTTGTGAACCGAGTTCAATTCGTCCTTAACCTCAAGTCTATTGACTATGAGCTTATAAACGAAAATCTCGCTAACAAAAGTGAACTCCTATTGACATCAAACCCGGTTTATAAAAAGGTTCCGGTTCTTTTTCATGCAAATAAACCACCTATTTGTGAGTCTCCTATCATAATCGAGTACCTTGATGAAATCGAACCCAACGTCCATCCAATCCTCCCTTTGGACCCTTTGGTTCGCGCTCAGAATCGATTTTGGGCCAACTACATCGATACCAAGGTATGTAAATTAGATTCAGGGCGGAACCATGTGAAAGATAGTAGTAGTTGCTACAGTTCTATTACCAATACGCTAAGTAATTTTTTGTAAAAAATAACATGTTTAGTTGCATTTCTTGTTTTTGTTTGGGGTTTGAAATAATTGAGATATCATTGGTAAGAGTATCAAAATCTTGGATCTGCCCGATGCTATAGTATAAAAGCATTTTAAATGACTTGATTAATTTATTCAAGAAATGGCGATTCTTGTTCTTAATTCTTAACTCTTATAAACAGACGATTGTACTCGATCAATTTTTCAACTATGGTTTATTTTATTTTCCACCACGTATCTTTTGTAACGGTGCAATTAATGTATCACAATAATGTAGATAATGTTTCTGAGGGAGACAGGTCGGTGCATGGCCTGGATCTCTTAGATAAGTTGGTCCAAATTAATGCCATTGCATTTATACTCCTCTTTATGATACATGTGTTGAATCAAATATACGATGATGATTATATAAGATTATGGTTTTTTTAAAAAAACTAATTACTATTAGACATTAAAAATTAAAAATATAATTAGGATTCTTGCTTATTACTATTGAGGTTATGTTAGCCTAGGGTTATTGTAACTCTTTAATAATTCAACTAATAAAGTACATCTATTAATGTTAGTTTATCTCAGGCTCACAGCTACTACCAATCTTTACCTATCTTTATAGTAATACTAGAAATTTTATTCGGCCGTGCTAAGCACGGCCTTAGCACGACTCATTATAAATTATACTTAAGAATGTATACGTGAAATGAATTTATCAGTTTATCCATAAAATTTGAAAGTCTTTTTCTATTAGTGTTCTTTATGGTTTATTCAGTAAGTCTTTCAAGTTAGATTTCATATAAGAGGAAATATTTATTGGTTATAAATAAAGAAGAATAATATAAATGATATCAAAATTGACTTATACAATTTTAAAGTATAAATTTGTTCATTTTCATTGTCGAAGTCATATATTGTATAAGTTTGGGAAAAAAATATCAAGATGTCATATCACTCTATATCCAATAAATATTTTTTTTTTTTTTTCAAATTACACTTCAATGCACTCACTTTAACATGTAAATATAAAACAGAATTGTAGCCTTTTGGTTTTGTTGATTATAGTTAAGTTTTAGACATATAAAAACATAAAGATTTACTGAAAAAATTGTGAAAGTTAGCGAAATTTGAATCTCATTGATGTTAATTTAACATATAAGTAGTTTAGTTATTTAAATTATATATATAGATATAGCTGAATATTTAATATTAACGTATATTATATAAAAGGTGAAACTTTAACTATTAACTTGTAAAAGATTAAAGGTAAAAATAATTATTTTAATAAACTTTATTTAGAATAAAATAATTAATAATGATGTGTCACTAAATGAAGGCTTATACTCTTCTTTATATATATAGAATGAAATGAAATGAAAAAAAATCATTAGAGGTATGTTAAGAATGTCAAATATGTTGGAGGTACATTCAAGCTAGGTAAGATAATAAAAATAATAACCTATGATATTTTATGTTTAACTTGCTAATATAGTTTTTATCTCATATAATGATATACTTACTTATTTAGCTATGTAAATTAAGTCAAAATTCATGTATTTAAGAAAATTAGTATATATAAAAGAAATTATTTATTAAAAAATGCAATGGTGATGATGTGTCATCTTAATAAGATGGTGTGCTTATGGAAAATGTAGTTTTTCTTATATATATAGAAAGATATTCATTTATATATTAATAGTCGTTGTTTTACTCTGTATAATGTTTAAAAGTATGTAAATTAATTATTTTCAAATCTAACCTTTCAACAGTACGTAACCTTTATTTTGATTTTCTTAAGAAGAAATTTCAGAATGTATGTTCATTTTTACTATTTTACATGTAAATTATCGGAAAATACTTTTAAGGTTGAACTCCACGAATGGAAATGTAATCTTAGTATTAATTGGGGGTTATTTATGTAAATATAAAAAAGTTGAAAAATAAAAATGTAAAATGTGTAATTTTATTTGTTTTGTGATCAGTCAACATTAAAATTTGATTGTAATATCAACATTACCACGTAAATTGTATACTAGGTCATACTTATGTATTGGAAACAATTTTGAACATTGGCTATGGAATCGGGCTGCCTTAGGAGTTCGTTTGGTGCCATGGACCATGGTGACAAGCTAGTAGTCAGCGTCAAGAAATAAGGCGCTTAGATGCTTAATTTGGTAGTTCTAAAATTTAAAGTGGTAGTTTTCATATCAAAAGTTGAAAGTGGTCAGTAAAATGATTAATGGTAGAAGGTTAAAAGTAGGTTGTAGTAAGTAGTTGGGAAGAAAATATGACACTAGAAAGAGAGGGAGATTTGTTCTCTTTACCATATTGATGTTATTCTTATATCTTTTATGTATGTCAATTATATAATGTATATTCAAAAATTTCAACAGTATTTCCCATTGTTTGAAGAGTTGAGAAGAACACCAAGCAAGGAGGGAAAAGAAGCAATAAAAAAGCAAATAATCGAGGGATGTCAGCTTTTAGAATACGCATTTGTGAAGCTTAGCAAAGGGAAACCGTATTTCGGTGGAGATGAAGCAGGGTATTTAGATGTAGTTCTTGGATGTTATCTTGGTTGGACAAAATTTGTCGAAAAACATAACGATTTCAAGATAATTGATGAAGTTAGAACTTCAAAACTTGCAGAATGGACGACACTGATATGGAAACATGACGCGTTTAAGGATGTGGTTCCAAGTGACGAAATACTCATGGACTTTTATATGATGCTTCAAATCGCAAAACCACCACGGGCTGCATGAGATTAACTTTACGCTTCTCTATCTTAAGTCGTTATCGTTGTCATTGTAATTTGATATATTTTGTTTGAACTTTTTCCATTGCATTTTGTAATAGGTAAAAAACACAATCGTGCCTTTTACTGCCTTTAATTTTTCTATTAATAAACATGTTAACTATTAGAACTTTACGAGTACTATTTAAGAAACACATGTTTCCAACATATTTACGATCATCAATGACAATATGCTAAATTTGTAGGCTACACTTACTATTATATCAAATATAATAATACAACGAGGTTATAGGATAATAGAGTATTTGAGGAGAGAAAAAATTGTAATCATTAAATCATCATTTGATTTAGATCGGTGGTTAGGAGGACTTATATATTTGTAATTAGTAGGCAAAAATGAGAGTTGGAGTTAAGGAAATAAAAAATAAAAAAGTTCACCACACCCACCTTTCACTATTATCATTTGATTTGGATTAGTAGTTAGGAGGACTTACATATTTGTAATTAGTAGGCAAAATCAAAGTTGGAGTTAAGGAAATAAGAAAAAAAAAGTTCACCACACCCGCTTTTCACTATTTTCATTTTTACACATGGGACCTTCAACTTTATTTTTTCCTCCTCCCTCATTCTTCCACCCCACCACCCCTACCACCACCTCCCACCAACTATTGTCCGTCAGATTCCGTTAGCCGCCACCAGATTCCGATCACCTTCATTAGATCTTTGTTGTCGGCTTTTTTTTAGAAAAAAAAAAGAATTTGGATAATATATATAAATTATGTTATTTTTACCATATGTTGTTTTCAAAAAAAAAGAAAATTATACTACATACTCTTATTTTAACTACATTTTGTATATAATTTTTGCTGCATACTTCTTTTTAGGATATATGTTAGCATTTTTTTTACTGTATCTTGTATATATATTTTACTGTATCTTATATATATTGTCAGTAAAATGCAATACAAATAGATAATATATATATATATATATATATATATATATATATATATATATATATATATAATACAGTGAAAAGAACACAATATGTAAATAAAATATATGCAAAATGCACTAAACGTCAAAGCACTTGAAGGTTGGATTTATAATAATGATTTAACCCCTATAATAATATATCATATATATATTTTTTGAAAAGCAATATATAATATATAATATATTATGATAAAGAGAAAAACAATTTTACCCATATTTAATAATGATTTAACCCCTATATTAAATTATTATTATATCACGGTACAAAGATAAACTTTTGATAATTAATCCACATTTATAATTAATGGTAGTAATAAGATAGAATGAAAATGAATCATTCAATAGAAATTTAACAACACTGAGTGTTTGTTTTAATGATTAATTATAAATGTGATAATTAAATATGCCTATCTAGAAAGATATGTAGTAGTTATTTTACGTGTGAATACTAAAAATAAGTACTAAATGTTAAGTACCATTATGACAAACTTCTTTATATATGATGTTTTTTATGGAATTATATTTGGTATTTATGTAATTTATCACTGTATATCCTTTATGAACGTATACAATATGAATAGCTATTCATGCATATGCATTGATAAGGGAAATAAAAAGATCTAACCCATCATATACAAATGCATATTTACTTAAGTAATAACCATTTAATTCATGTAATAAAAATTGATATATAAATGGATTATTTATCTAGTAAAAATTCCTTAACCAGTGAATACTTTGCACACAATTTCACAAAAGAAATAAAATTTGACATCCTGTTACCCATAATCAAACAACAAACCAATTCGATTACTAAAACATAAACCTCCAAATTAAATGAACTATTATTGCTTGACCCTTTTTGATTTGGTTTTAAGTGAATTCGGTTTCTATACATAAACTGTAGAAAAATACATAACACCCCATCTCTATGAATTAATAAGTATCTCAACATATCAAAAGACATAATCATTTGTCATCAGGTATTCTTACTATGAAAAGTAAGTAAATAGCTTGATGCAAGTTATTTCTACATGAAATCATATGCTTAGCTAAAAAAATGAAAGACAATGAATCCTAATCCGTTTGGACATGGGACTTCAATCAACCCCATTTAAGTAGGACTAATTAGTAAAGTTCAACACCCGTTGTAACACCCTGTTTCTGGACCTGAAAATAAATAATTATTTAAATAATGAGAAATAGTTTATTTGGATTATTTGAAAATAAATAAGTAATAGAGTCACAGGTTTAATTGTGACTAACGAAATATTACTTGTTTTAAATTTATAAAGTTGACAGTAAAATAATAATATTTTGATTTACGGGTATTTTCGGGTTCCAGACAATAGGATTAGAAGGGGATAAAATTTATACTAAATAAAAGATGAGGCGGTGTATAACACCCCAAAATTTCAAGACATTTTTTGTTTTTTTTAAAATTCGGAAGCGTTATCCCATTAAATAAAGTTTACATCATTTATATAAAACTTCAAACCTTACTACTATCATACTATTACAAACTTAATTAAATATATTTACCAAAACACATATTCTAACTAGGTGTTACATAAAACAGTTTAGTCCACAAAATGATCAGAGTTTCAACCGTCAAACATTTCTTCAATAACCATAACTTGCCCACCTTTCCCAAAAGTTAACCTGCAAGAGTATTGTGGGGGATTAACACAAAGCTAAGTGAATAAACTAAGTCTAACAATCTAACTTAGTATAACAATCAATTCACAATAATCAACTATAAGAACAATCAAACAGAGGATCGGTGGTTCTTGAGGCATCCTCAGTCCGCGGTGACCCTCCAAGAACACTTAATAATCAACTGCAGGCCAGTACAGAGATTTTACCGATAATTTATTGCTATCTTTAATTGATATGGGCTAATTCACAACAAATGTTCATCCAACCCATAAGAATTAACCTATAGCAACTAAACCCAACATATTTGACCTCTAGCATTCCAACCTATCATGGAATTATTCACTAACAATCAATTAATCCAACAATCAACAAATTCAATCAATAAATTTAACATCAACTTATCAATAAATCAGTCAATACTATCAACTTAAGATTGATGTAACAAACTGTTAACACCAAGATTAAACTGTGAGAATTAGTCCACTCACCTGTCTCGTTCAAACTCCCACTCAAAGGTCTAATTTTATTGAGTCTTCATCGGATCTGAAACACACAAGATATTTCGAATCAAACTTCATATCATATTGTTTATAACTTAATATTCACAATCAAGCATATATTAAATCCTATAACCACAATGTACAAGCTAAATCATATTATGAAGTTTAAATCAAAATCATGCTGTTACACAGTATGAATCCGTCGGATTCTAAATGAATCCGCCCGGATTCAGATGAATTCGTCGGATTCAGATAGAATCCGCCGGATTCCAAACATTTTTCAGATACCAAAATGGGACAGAACTTTTTTATAGAATCCGGTTGGCGAATCCGCCCGGATTAACCAGGAATCCGCCGGATTCTAGTTGAATCCGCCGGATTCTCACCATCTTCCAGACCTGCACTTAACCAATTTTCTGCAACTTCACTTACGAACCACAAATCTCAAAAACGACCAAACTCAGTTGTGTACTCGAATTTTTACCAATATTTAGTTACTATAACACCTAATAACATCATATAACATAGTTTCAATCACCAACTCATCACAATTCATACAAATCACTATAACCTAAAAAATCTCACATTCAAACTCAAATTCAAGAAATCTCGCAATTTATCAAGTAATCATCATGTAATCAACTCAATAAAGCTCAAGAATTATCATACAACTAATAACTAAAGCATTCAAACTTTAATTCAAACCACACAAGAATTTAACCTAACTTCATCATTTACGTAACAAGAAACTTACTTACAAAGATGAAGAACAACAAGAAGCTTAAGATGATGATGAGTTTAAAGATTCAATCTTCCAATCTTGTAATATCTTGCATAATTTCACTAGCAATTAGTATGGATTTTAGTTTGAGATATTTGATATACAAAATGAAGAACAAAATGAATTTGGGGGAAAATAGGTCGGCCTCACCTATTTTCTTAAACTGACCCCTTTTAGTCACTGCATAATATTATACCTCTTTTAAATCTATTGTCTAGAACCTAAATTTCAAATGCGAGAAAATTAGTTTATTTTATTGTCATCTAAATTTATTTAAAACAAATAATATTTCACTAGTCACAATTTTTCCTGAAACTTATCTTCTTATTAAATTTACAATCAAACACTTATAATAATATAAATTACATATAAAAATTAAAGAAAATACCTATTTCTCCTAGGCCCAAATTGAGGATGTTACAAATCACCCCTCCTTATGAAGATTTCGTCCCCGAAATCTCACTAGAAGTAAACAAACTAGGGTATCTAACACGCATACTCTCCTCCGTTTCCCAAGTGAGCTCCGCACCCAAACTATGTTTCCACTTAACTAACACCATCGGAATTTCTTTCTTCCTTAATTTAGTAACTTTTCTATCTAAAAGCTCAACAGGTTCCTCCACCAATTTCTTACTTGAATCAACACGAAGATCTTGCAAAGGAAGGATTTGGGATTGATCCTCCACATTACACTTTCTTAAATAGCAAACATTAAATGTATCGTGAATACCAGATAATTCAGGCGGAAGAACTGATTGGTCATTAATCACTTGCCGAATTCTAAATGGGCCAATATATCGGGGAGCTAACTTTCCACGCTTACCAAATCTAATAACACCCTTCCATGGAGAAACTTTCAAATAAACAAGTTCACCTTCAACAAAAACTACGGGTCGCCTACGTGGGTCAGCATACTGTTTTTGTCTATCACGAGCCGCTTTCAATTTCTCACGAGCAATCTTAACTTTGTCAGCTGTAATTTGAACTATCTCGGGACCCGCAAAGTGTTTTTCTACCGCTTCTAACCAACATGTAGGTGTTCGACAACGACGCCCATACAACATCTCATATGGTGGCATACCAATACTAGAATGATACGAGTTATTATAAGCAAACTCTATCAACGGTAAATGTGAATTTCAAGAACCACCATATTCAAGTACACAAGCTCGCAACATATCCTCGAGTGTCTGAATTGTACGCTCTGACTGTCCGTCTGTCTTAGGATGATAAGCTGTACTGAGATTAACTCGAGTACCTAATTCACGCTGTAAACTCTGCCAAAAACCAGAAATAAACCGAGAGTCTCTATCGGAAAAAATGGATAAAGGAATACCATGTCTTATAACAATCTCATGAATATACAATTGAGCAAGTCGAGTCAACGATGATGTCTCACTAGTGGCCAGAAAATGTGCACTCTTAGTCAATCTATCAACAATCACCCATATCATATCATTACCTTTCTGAGTACGTGGAAATTTAGTAACAAAATCCATGGTAATATGCTCCCATTTCCACTCGAGAATATCTAACTGTTTTAACGCACCATAAGGTTTTTGATGCTCAGCTTTTACTTGAGAACATATGTGACAAGTTTCAACAATTCGAGCAACATTGGTTTTCATGGTTGGCCACCAATACAACGGTTTTAAATCATTGTACATTTTTGTACTACCTGGATGAATAGATAATTTCGATTTGTGTGCCTCTGACAATATCAAATCCCGAAGTCCCCCAGTCAATGGAACCCAAACCCAAGACTGGAAGGTTTTTAACCCTCGAGAATCATCAACCAATAAATCTTTTCGTTTCAACAAAATCTCAGATTTTAAATTTTGATCTAACAACGCCTCTAACTGTGCATTTTTTAACTGAGAAATCAAATCAGAAGATATTTCTAAACGCATAAGATATATTCGGTCGGAAGGTACCTTTCGGCTTAAGGCATCGGCGACCACATTAGCTTTACCCGGATGATATCGGATTTCACAGTCGTAATCTTTAATCAATTCTAACCATCGGCGCTGTCTCATATTAAGTTCTTTCTGAGAAAACATGTACTGGAGGCTTTTATGATCTGTACATACAACACATTTAGTACCGTATAGATAATGTCTCCAGATTTTCAACGCAAACACCACAGCTGCAAGCTCTAAATCGTGAGTAGGGTAATTTCTTTCATTTGTTTTAAGCTGGCGAGAAACATAAGCAATAACCCGATCACGTTGCATTAAAACTGCACCCAAACCAGCATGAGAAGCATCACAATAAACCACAAAATCATCGGAACCCTCAGGTAGGGCTAATACCGGCGCCTGACATAACAATTGTTTAAGAGTTTGAAATGACGACTCCTGTTGATCGCCCCACTCAAATTTAACATTTTTCCTAGTTAACTTAGTTAACGGGCCAGCAATTTTGGAAAAGTCTTTGATAAATTTACGACAATAACCCGCTAAACCAAGAAAACTTTTAATCTCAGACGGAGACTTAGGAGCATTCCAATTCATAACTGCTTCTACTTTAGAAGGATCCACTTTGACACCATCCTTACAAATAATATGACCAAGAAACTGTACCCCACGAAGCCAGAATTCACACTTAGAAAATTTAGCATAAAGATGTTCTCTTTTCAAAATCTCAAGAATCAATCTCAAATGATGTTCATGCTCAGACTCAGACTTAGAATAAATCAAAATATCGTCAATAAATACAATCACAAACTTGTCTAGAAAAGGTCGACATATTCGATTCATTAAGTCCATAAAAACAGCAGGAGCATTAGTCAATCCAAAAGGCATAACTAAAAACTCATAGTGACCGTACCGGGTATGAAAAGCGGTCTTAGAAACATCTTCCTCACGAACTCGCACCTGGTGATAACCGAATCTCAAGTCAATCTTAGAAAAATAAGATGATCCCTGCAACTGATCAAATAACTCATCGATTCTGGGCAACGGGTATTTATTTTTCACTGTTCTCTTATTGAGCTCTCTATAATCAATACACATTTGAAGAGTACCATCCTTTTTCTTAACAAACAAAACCGGAGCACCCCACGGGGAAGAACTATGTCTTATAAACCCTTTATCTAACAGTTCCTGAATTTGACCCATCATCTCACAGATTTCTGAAGGAGCTAATCTATAAGGAGACTTAGCTACAGGAGTCGAACCAGGAATTAATTCTATTTGATACTCAACTTCCCTTATAGGAGGCAACCAAGGTAATTCATCAGGAAAAACTTCCGGGTAATTAGAAACCACCGGAATATCAGACAAAGTTTTCTTTTCTAACTTGCTATCTATTACATAGGCCAAATAAGAATCACATCCCTTAGATAGAGATTTCCTAGCTTTCAACAAAGAAATCAACGGTAAACTACCCCTTTCACGTTCTTCTCGAGCCATGACGTATGACCCATCAGAAATCGGAATTCTTATAAGCTTTTTGTGACAATCAATATTTGCTTTATTCAAACTTAACCAATCCATACCAATAACTACATCGAAACTAGGAATTGGTATTAACAAAAAGGAGACTAGAAAGTTATGACCCTCAATAAGTATACTAGCTCCAGCTACCGATGTGGTAACCGGAACTAATTTACCGTTGGCAATCTCAATTTCTAAAGGTTTAACAATCAAAGAGGGAATCAATTTCAGTCTATCACAAAATTTCACAGATATAAATGAACAGTTGGCACCAGAATCAAACAATACACGAGCTGGTACAGAATTAATGACAAAAGTACCCGTAATAACATCTTCAGTTACGACAGCTTTATCAACTGTCATTTGAAAAGCTCGGCTAGCAGCTACTGGTGGATTCTTCCTCTTTTGACCAGAGGATGACGAACCTTTACTCGCACCCATACTCTGTCTTTTTGCCTCAGGACAATCCCCTGCACGATGACCCTCTTTATGGCAATTCCAACACACGCTATTAGGATAAGTACAATCTTTTGCAGCATGTCCAAAAATTCCACACTTAACACACCTAGATGTCTGAGGAGTACAAGGACCATTATGCCTAGCTCGACATCTATTACAATAATTACTATCCGTTGGAATACCAAAATTAGATCTCCTATTTTGTTGACTACTTTGCCCTTTCTGCTTACCAGAAGAATCCACTTTATTTCTCTGTGAATACCTTTCTTTATTCAATACTCTTTTAGCCAAAATATCACTATCAACCGAACGAGCTAAATCATAAGCTTGGGTAAGTGAACCTGCTAACCTCACTGAGGTACGATAATCAGGAGGTAAAGTTTTCACAAAGTGATCAATCTTAGTCCGGTCAGTCGGAACCCATTGTTGTAGAAATCATAATTTATCAGAAAACTGCTTAATTAACTCATTAATTGTCATCTGATCAGTCTTTTGTAAGTCAAGAAATTCTTGTCTAATATGGGAAAGATTATACTCGGAACAGAATTGCTTACAAACCTCTGCATGAAAATCCGGCCATCTAATAGTACTCAACTGTTGTGGAGATAATGGTGCAGTAATCGAATCCCACCAGGACATAGCTTGACCTTTTAACAATTGTATCGCATAAGGTACTTTATCCCCCTCCTCACAATGGCATACATTCAATTTTCTCTCGACATCACGTAACCAGTCTAGAGTGACTGTAGGATCATTACTTCCAGAATATACTGAAGGATTGCAAGACATAAAGGTTTTAAGGGAACAACCTTTCTTCAACGGCTGAAATGGTGGAACAACAGGTATTTGATAACCAGAGAAACCAGACGAATGAAAAGGACCCGAAGTCTGATAAGTATAACCCTGTTGATGCTGCTGTGAAACAAAAGGTATAGATACCGGAATCCGTGTAGAAGATACAATAGGAGGAACATTAGTCTCAATCGGCGGGTGAGTATAAATAGGTTGTTGAGAAGACCCATCTTGCTCTCTCTGAAGTTCTAACACCCGATTCTCCAATCTCATAATATACTCCTGATCAGTTCCAGTTTCCCCACCGGCTAAATTAGAGGTACCATTATGACCCTAATTCTCTGGTGGTGCATTTGTCTGCGAAGTATTGTTAAGAGTATGGGAAGGTGGCTCATTATCCGTCATATCTGAAATCACATCACATCTCAACATTCGTTAATTGTTAGTACTAGCAAACTAACCGAATATCCTATCATGACTAATCCCCACCACAAGAAATGTTTGACCAACATGACTAAGTTTAGGATTTAACACCTTAAAATGTTCAATTCACCTAAACCTACGCTCTGATACCAACTTATAACACCCCAAAATTTCAAGACATTTTTTTTAAAAAATTCGGAAGCGTTATCCCATTAAATAAAGTTTATATCATTTATATAAAACTTCAAACCTTACTACTATCATACGATTACAAACTTAATTAAATATATTTACCAAAACACATATTCTAACTAGGTGTTACATAAAACAGTTTAGTCCACAAATGATCAGAGTTTCAACCGTCAAACATTTCTTCAATAACCATAACTTGCCCACCTTTCCCAAAAGTTAACCTGCAAGAGTATTGTGGGGGATTAACACAAAGCTAAGTGAATAAACTAAGTCTAACAATCTAACTTAGTATAACAATCAATTCACAAAAATCAACTATAAGAACAATCAAACAGAGGATCGGTGGTTCTTGAGGCATCCTCAGTCCGCGGTGACCCTCCAAGAACACTTAATAATCAACTGCAGGCCAGTACAGAGATTTTACCGATAGTTTATTGCTATCTTTAATTGATATGGGCTAATTCACAACAAATGTTCATCCAACCCATAAGAATTAACCTATAGCAACTAAACCCAATATATTTGACCTCTAGCATTCCAACCTATCATTGAATTATTCACTAACAATCAATTAATCCAACAATCAACAAATTTAATCAATAAATTTAACATCAACTTATCAATAAATCAGTCAATACTATCAACTTAAGATTGATGTAACAAACTGTTAACACCAAGATTAAACTGTGAGAATTAGTCCACTCACCTGTCTCGTTCAAACTCCCACTCAAAGGTCTAATTTTATTGAGTCTTCGTCGGATCTGAAACACACAAGAAATTTCGAATCAAACTTCATATCATATTGTTTATAACTTAATATTCACAATCAAGCATATATTAAATCCTATAACCACAATGTACAAGCTAAATCATATTATGAAGTTTAAATCAAAATCATGCTGTTACACAGTATGAATCCGCCGGATTCTAAATGAATCCGCCCGGATTCAGATGAATCCGTCGCATTCAGATAGAATCCGCCGGAATACAAACATTTTTCAGATACCAAAATGGGACAGAACTTTTTTATAGAATCCGGTTGACGAATCCGCCCGGATTAACCAGGAATCCGCCGGATTCTAGTTGAATCCGCCGGATTCTCACCATCTTCCAGACCTGCACTTAACCAATTTTCTGCAACTTCACTTACGAACCACAAATCTCAAAAACGACCAAACTCAGTTGTGTACTCGAATTTTTACCAATATTTAGTTACTATAACACCTAATAACATCATATAACATAGTTTCAATCACCAACTCATCACAATTCATACAAATCACTATAACCTAAAAAATCTCACATTCAAACTCAAATTCAAGAAATCTCGCAATTTATCAAGTAATCATCATGTAATCAACTCAATAAAGCTCAAGAATCATCATACAACTAATAACTAAAGCATTCAAACTTTAATTTAAGCCACACAAGAATTTAACTTAACTTCATCATTTAGGTAACAAGAAACTTACTTACAAAGATGAAGAACAACAAGAAGCTTAAGATGATGATGAGTTTAAAGATTCAATCTTCCAATCTTGTAATATCTTGCATAATTTCACTAGCAATTAGTATGGATTTTAGTTTTAGATATTTGATAAACAAAATGAAGAACAAAATGAATTTGGGGGAAAATAGGTCGGCCTCACCTATTTTCTTAAACCGACCCCTTTTAGTCACTGCATAATATTATACCTCTTTTAAATCTATTGTCCGGAACCTAAATTTCAAATGCGAGAAAATTAGTTTATTTTACTGTCATCTAAATTTATTTAAAACAAATAATATTTCACTAGTCACAATTTTTCATGAAACTTATTTTCTTATTAAATTTATAATCAAACACTTATAATAATATAAATTACATATAAAAATTAAAGAAAATACCTGATTCTCCTAGTCCCAAATTGAGGATGTTACACGGTGGGAGTTAACCGACTCATTTTTTTTACTTCTCACTTGTTTTCATCACTCTCAAAACCCTCACTCTCAAATTCATTTAATCCTTTCAAGAAATCAAAAGGAAATAAACAATTAACTTGTGGATAGGAATTAAAGATCAGATTCTTAGTTGTTTATCATCATCTTGTTCATCCATCTCAATAGTAAGTTTTTCTTCATTTTATTAAAGTTATGAAATTGATTTAGATATTTTGAGTAAACATATGAGGTTGTTATGAAAATGAGATTATATGTATTAGGTGATGATTGATGATTATATGAAGATATTATATAAGAAATTTTAATGTTCTTCAAGTTGGGGTTAATTATTAATTTGTTAGGGTTTATGAGGTATATGTTAATTGAAGTTTAAAATGATGTTATGTGATGTTTGAGCTTATAGGATGTTATATAAGTCCTATACGAAGTTGTTTTGGTGATTATAAATTATATGTACTTGTATGTGATCTGAGATTGTGATTTTGGTTATAAATTTCGGAGTTTGAAGCTGGAAAACAAGTGCAGTTTCTGGGTTGGGATGAACAAGCCGGCGGGTTCTGTGTATTCACTGGGAAACCGGCGGGTGGACATACCCAGCCGGCGGGTTGTGAGTATAAACCGGCTGATCCTGAGCCAAACCGGCGGCTCCTGTAGGCTTTAATACTCAATACAGTTCTGTTGTCACAAAAGTTAATTCACCCGGTGGGTGAGCACGGGGACCCGACTGTTGAAGGACGGGACCCGGCGGGTCTGTACCCAAAGCCGTCGGGTCCTTAGGTTTGTATGGCAAATCAGATTTTGATCTTTAAATTCAGTTTTAACTGTTCTATTGCATGTTTATTTGACTTATGATCAAATGAAATTATGAAATGATATTGGTATTGAAGTATATTAAATTTAATTATTATTGTAGATAAGTGATATACTTTTATTTAGAGTATGAATATTTGAGACAAGTTACTAATTGATATTATTTTGTGATAATTTCAGATAAGCAGAAGGAAACTCAGTGACATTAGACAACTGAGTTTAGAGACTGGAATATCGGTGAGTGGTAACTGTATTCTTCTGTTCAATTCTGTTGTAACAAGTTTGGTACAACGGATGAACATTTTGGTAACTGGTTATAGACTGTTTAGTTTACCGGGTTATAGTTATTGTTGATTGGTTATTTATATTTAGTATTGGCATGATTATTGTACAATATGTGATTCTTGGCCGCTGAGCATATTTGACTATGTGGATTATTCAGAGGTCAACACTGGTTGGGTTTGTTGCTATTGTTTGACTGGCGGGGTTTCCGATACATATAGTTGAAGGATGAACCCTAGTCAGTGAAGATAGCTTCAAACTATCGGTAAATCATTGTGATGGCATACCAATGGTTTAAAGTGTTCTTGTGATGGCATACCAAGAACTGTCGATCCTCTTTGATTGTGTTGGGTTATGTTTATTTGTTGTATGAATTGTTATCTCTGAATTGAACTGTCGGATACAGTTCCATTCACTTAGCTGTGAGCTAATCCCACCATGTTTAACATCTTGCAGGTTTTGGGGAAATATGGATCGGGATGGTGGATGAGATGGAATGTTTGATTATGACCGCGCACACTCTGATCCTTTTGGAAAATTAGAACTATGTTTTGTTAGTTATATAACACCCGATCTTTAGTAAATGTTTTTATAATTATATACTTATAAGTGTGATGTTTTAAAATTGCTACATATTAGTATATGTAATATCGGTAAATATGTTTTGGGACACGCTTCTGAAATATAATAATATAATATATGTTTGTGAAAATCGGGGTGTTATACCCGTACATCGTATAGACATGAAAATCTAATATTTCTAAGTGTTTAAAATTGTGTTTTCAATTAATTACTAACAAAGACTTAGTAGTTAATATTGTGTGGGGCTAATTTTAGTTTGGAACAGTGCGATGAAAACGGTTGAAAATGAGTGTTAGTGTTTATAATAAGGAAATGATGGGGCTCTAAACTGTCAACTATATTTCAGTATGATGAGTAACCACTCCCTTTGTTCTAATACTCTATGTAATTTATAATTTTATAAGGGGTTGATGTTTGGGAATGGATATAACTTGTACCCGATGTTTATTGTGTGTATTCAATTTACACATACTATTTTTAATGCATCAAACTTTCTTAAAGTATGTTTTAGTGTATTTTGGTGACATTTAGATGGTGTCTCAAACTCTCCAGATACCACGTGACACCTTAAACGAGTGATACATAATCAAAATACATCAAAACACCATTTTTGAAAGATGTATGCATTAAAAAAAGCAAATGTAATTAGTTGAGTGTACTCAACAGACATCGAGCCTAAGTTAGATGCATTTCCAAATACTAACCCCTATCTTATAACAATGGTAAGGGCGGGGCAGATATAATATACTTGTTATTCTTAAATCGACATGATTTAACGGTAAAGAAAAATTGGATAAGTAAGCAAAATGTTATTCCTTTTTCACAATCACGTTCTAATTTATCCTTAATTTGTTACAAACACGTTGGTGTAGCATGAATGAGTCGTGGCTCTACGTGGTGTTGTTTGCAGTGATGGAACACTGCTAAGTGAGCTAGCGTTCGGCAGAGATGGATCCCTACGTGGTCAAATCGAGGTCAAGTCTCTGATGAATACGGAATTGAGAATTGAATGTATCCGAGTTTGACGATAGTACGTAATCACACCTCATTATTTTTAGATTGGAACATTTTCAAATATAACATATCAAAGATTTAATTTGATACATATTATTCGAATTTGCATTTCGAGATTTTTAATTTACGATATTTATCTTCTCGAACGTGTTTTTTTATATGAACAAACTCAAATAATTGTATAGATTGAAATTGAATTAATCTTCAGCTTTTTCCAACTATCATTTTTGGATTTTTAATGGATGACCTTATACATGTTTTAAAATGAATAAAGTCAAATTATTGTAGAATGAAATTATTGTTGCATTGATTTGCGAAAGGAAAGCATGTGGCCCAGAATTGGACATGTGATGTCTATGGCCAGAATTGGGTGAAGAACGCCCATCACATTTTCTAGAAGTTATTGATATTTAATGAGTTACATCAATCAAATATTACGTCATCATGTAGCTTTTTCTTTAACAAAAACATTATCACCCACGAAATCCACTTATGTATTGTCAACTCAACGAGGGTAATCCACCTTGCATTTTTCGGTTCCAATAAATCATAGACATTCAAAAAAAAAAAAATCAATTTAAGAATATATTATCGTTACACTGTATTTTTCATTAAGATTACAGTTTTATCACTTACATTTTGTACATATATTTTTGATAGAACATGCATATATTAAGGATATTACTACATTCGTCCCAAAATAAATATCACCAACAAAATTATACTGTTTAATAAAAAACATAATCAATTACATCATGTCCTGAGTAAACATTTAGCATGTTAGGTACCTACACCCGTAAAACACATGGGGCCCTAGGGGAACTTGCAGATAACTGTTCATTTTAACTTTAGACGCTCTCACGTACCGTGTTAAAGGAGTTGCCCGGAGTCATCTTGTGGGATGGACAATGACTGATGTCAAAGGCACACAAGATCAGGATGTTCCTGTCAATTTACACTTTTTTGCGGATTATTGATTTTGCTTTAATAGCTTTTGCATATTAAAAGAATAAACGTCAACTAATTAATTAATGATTTTTAAAAGTAAGTAAAAATAAGATCAAGTAAATGTAATATGACAATCTCGCCTAATTTCTCTATCTATATTAGTAGCGAACAATTAATTTGGGCAACCCGGAAATGAAAGATAAGACAATTAAATTGGGACTGAGTGAATAAAACTTTTTTCCTCATTATTCTTATTTATTTATAGATGTGAACAGTAACATTGATACATTCAAATAAAAAACGCAAAATATAAAATTGAGACGTAGAAAGTACTTTAAAATTTAAAATGATTAATCGGATAGAGTAAGGTTCAAATTAGCACAATAATTTTTTGTGACAATGGGGAACCAATCGGAATGTGTCAGGTGTCATTAAACTCATTTTCCCACATTTTTTAAAGTTAATTATCTCTCAAACGGTAAGTCACATGGGTAGCATGTGATCAGTTAGCAAGAGTACTTAGTCAGTATAAATAGGTTGTTGGGGGTAAAGAGTTAGTTTTGGAGCCTGAGATCGTTATGATCATTTCCCCTTTTTCTCTATATTGTAATTGAGTTCTTTGGAACCCTAATTCATACAATTGTTCAATCAAATTGCTTTCTTATTCTAGTGATTCCTTTGTCTATTGTAATCTCTTTTCATATCTTAATTGATTTCTAAAGAGATCATATCAATTGGTATCAGAGCCACTTTTGTGACACCCGTCAAATTAGGACTAGTATTAGTTC
Organism: Pseudognaphalium luteoalbum; assembly: GCA_963422505.1. Lineage (NCBI taxonomy): Eukaryota > Viridiplantae > Streptophyta > Magnoliopsida > Asterales > Asteraceae > Pseudognaphalium > Pseudognaphalium luteoalbum. Next base: position 63,113,730 of record OY730193.1, read on the forward strand.
CTAATCATAGTATTTATACATGTAATTAGTTATGTTTATGGCTGATTATGTGTATCATTATGTGTATTGATATGTGTTTTTATATATACATGTACGCGATTTGGCTAAATCGTGCATTTCATATCGGATGGATTCCGACTTACCTGGCCGTTGGTGAACCATTCTATGCTTAGCATAAATCTATTTTCATGATGAAATGGTCATTACTAAACTTGTATTATTACTTTATAATAATGTACGCGAAAAACTATTACGTTTTATATTAAACGTAACGTACGTGAGAAAACGCGCAGATCGAGCCCGACACCCGAACAGAACCCAAATTATATTTTGGTAACTTGAAATAAGTGTTTTAAAAACATTTAGTTATCCCAAATAACAATTACCTGTCGAAAATAACTCACGAGAAATCAAACATTAGTTATTAACTTTTAAACTACGCGATTAGCGTTCAAATAATTAACGAAACGTAACCCGAACTCTAAGGACTAAATTACGGGCCCAACCCATGTTTGGGTCAGACCCAAACACGACCCAATAGCCCATCCCAAACCCAAAAATCGACCCAAAGGCCCATCAACCAACCCTAACTATTTAAGAGACTTAAACCTCACGTTTACCATTCCATTTCATTTTAACCACCACCCTATCCTTACTTTTCTCTCTGGTTTTCACTAATTCCAGCCACACCACCACCTCCACCACGACAAAAAATCTCATCCAAGAAGATCTTGCCTCGTTCCATCACTATCTAAAAACATCTTGACCACTAAATTGTAAGGAGAAGCCAGGAGAACAAGAACCGAGCAGCAGCAGTCCATTCTCTTTGTTTCAGCTCTTAGACCACGACTTTGTTGTAAGTTCTCTCTAGATTTTCGTGGTTTTTCCTTTTATAATGATTATCTTCATGTTCATGCTTCGTTCCTGCTAATTATGTCCAAGATCTACTCGAAAAACCGAAAAAGAAAGCTAATAACCATTGGATAATAACATTACCCACTGGACAATAAAATTTATAGATCAACTTAGATCGGAAAACCAAACCATTTCTTGATGAAATATAACAATTATTATCTCTAAAGTATTTTGAGTCTACTTTAACAATATGTAATCCTATTGTGTTGTTTCAGTTGTTACCTATTTTTAAAGTGATGAATAAAAGTACATACACAGTCTGTGTTTTCAGACTAGAAATTTGACTATTTTGTTCAGAGCATATCTCATCAACTACACAATGAAAACTAGTGAGATTACTTGGAAAAGATCACAATTTTTGTTACCTTTCCAAATCCTACTGGAACTTTTTGTGAAGTTTCATATAACTCAACTTATGACCAGATTATTAGACATATGTCACAAAAACGGGATACTTGACCCTTGTCCATTTTCAATTTAATGTAAAAAGTTTCGTTTGACCAAAGATCATGCAAGGTTATGAGAAACAAAGCTAAGACATAAAACTACAACATATATTTTTCTCAAAATCTGATATTGAACTTTGCCTAGTTAAACCGAGGCCCGATCAGACCGAAACTAGTTAAAAATGAAGTTATGGGCCGTTTTCGTATTCTTTGTAAAACTACACCATCGAGGGCACCAAAGAACATAAAACCTACTTTTTAAGTGTTTATTATCATATATGGGTATTGTGTCAAAGTTTCAACAACTTTTAGCAACAACAAACTTTCATTTGTGACACAACTCTTCTGTCGTAACTTTTTGCGATAACAAACTTCATCTTGCGACATAACCTTTCTGTCGCAACTTATTGCGACATAACCTCTCTGTCGCAATTCTCAGAGTACTAAAAAACATTTAACTACCAAGTATTGGACTCGCGTAACAACCAAACAATACGCGACACTACTCGTACTTATAAAACATATACTTATGAAGATATACAATGAAACGATACGCAACTTAATAATAATATCTTCGTGGATTATTATTACATACCTAAACTTCACCAACGGGCCACAAACAGTTTTAATTAAACAAACGAATAACTACTTGGACATAACTAGTTGGGCGAACAACTAGCATGAATGATCTGTTGAGACATTCACTCTTACATACAACCTTATGTGCTTAGGGTATTAGAAGGTTGCGGGTTCGGAGAACCTACAGACTTATTTATCGGATACACATTTATTGCTTTAAACGTTGTTGTCAAGACTCAGGTGAGTCTCATGGCCCCTCTTTTACTGTTTTTCACTAAGGGGTGGGATACATTGCTCTATTTTTTTTACGTATGAATGCAAGTACTAAAACCTCGATATGTACTACATGAGTTTTCACACTAATCATTTTTAAAGCCCTCCATAGCATAGTTTGGTAATACTTTTGTAGCATGAATGTTAGTGTATGGTACCATATGGGATTGACAATCCTCGTCCGGGTTGGAAGCCCTAACTGGTCAAACGGACGCATTATCATGTGTTCATACGAGTGTAGATTAGGCACTCGCAGGGAGGCACCCTCGGTCAGGTCCTTGAATGTGGATCCTGACACCTCAGTTAAGCTCAGACTATATGCTCATAGCTGTATATACACTCAATTATTTATTTGCTTCGTTGCAAAACATGATACTAAATCTTGCGGTTCATACACATTGCTTTATTATACAAACCTGTGAGCTCACCAGCGTTAGCTGACATTTTTAGCATGCATCTCAGGTACACAGCAGTAGATTTGGACTGCCCATCAGGATGCATATTAGCCCGAGTCTCCATGCAAAAAAAAACCTCAGAAATTTCATTACATTATTAGATTTTTTATAACTAATTATGTTTTTAAATCTCTCATATTACGAACACGAACTAATGTAACTATCTTAATTGATGTAAACATTTGATTTATCATTGTAATGTTTAAGATGACGCATATAGAGTCGTTCATTATATACCTTGTGTGTTTTGATTATTGATTAGTAGCACCTCAAAGTATGCTTTCGCCAAACAGTAAATTTGTGGGTGTTACAACTTTTCTTGCCAAATTATGAAAATCAAAATAAAGGAAATAGAAGCTTCAAAGGTTGTTAATGGTTACTGCTGGAACTAAAATGAATGAAAATATTCAAAAAACTTGTGATTCCATTAAAGATTTGAGCATGAAATTGGAAGTGTTTTCATATAATCAAGAATTTTTTATTGATGAAGTAAAAGGTTTAAGAGGAGACATTCAAGGTAAAGATCGAAATTTACATTTTTCAAGTTATGATATTAAAGGTTCAGCACTTAGTTCACAATTTGTTGCTGGATTGAAAGTATCAATGGCAAATGACAGTGGTGGCGTATACAAAACTGAGAATAAGAAGGTGCATATAACATGTTTGATGAAATGTCCACACAAAAATGCTTCAAACAAGATGACACGGTGAAAGAATATTATGATGCCTTTCATTAATTCTTCGTACGGTAAGATGGGTATTGATGAATGGTATATTGTTAGTCTTTTCATTTGGGGGTTGCAACCAGAAATTCAGAGAGTTGGTAGCATATTCAATCCTAAAACCCTTTATGATGCCTATTGTTTGGCTATTATGCAAGAAGCGACTAACAATCTCATGAAAGAAAAAATATGTCCACTATTTGTCCTTAAAGATTCAAAAGAGGTGAATAATGGTGGTGGTTGGGTGAATCTTGATACGTCAAGTGAAGTAGTGTGACAACCCGTACTTAGGCGTATTAATTTACCCTAACTTTTGCTTGTAATTACTTATATTTAGTATGTATTAGGACTAAGTACTTGTAATATAACGTATATGGAATATACACTCTTACGTATTAGATTGATATTACGCGATTTACTCGGATGGAATCCGAAACTCCCGACCGTTGGTGAACCATTTCGTACTCAACGTAAATCTATTTTTGTGATAAAATAGTCGTTATTTACTTGGTATTATTATTTCATAATAATATACACGAAAAACTATTACGTTTTACATAAAACGTAACGTACACGAGAAAAACATGCAAATCGAGCCCGACACCCGAACGAAATCCAAAATATATCTTGGCAATTCAAAATAACATGTTAAAAATATTGAGTCAATCAAAGATATCATTTATATAATGAAAATCATACGCGAAAACCAAACGATAAAACTTAAATTATAAAACCTCCGATTTACGTCTAACCGACAACGAGACTTAACCCGAATTCAAGGAACAAGACACGAGTCCCAAGAGTGGGTCAGGTCCATTAGGCCAGCCCAGACCCCAGATCAGATCGGCCTATGTGGCCCAAACCCACTCCCCTTTTAAAACCCTATTTCCCTCACTTACTCTCATTCATACACAAACACAACTTCTTATCTCTTTCACCTTTTCTCTCCTTTTTCTCTCAAGGAGAACGACCATCCACCATTCCCACACTTTCTCCCACCTCTTCCAAGACTATCTAGCTACTCCATCATCATCATCTACCACGTTACAAAGAAGAAGAACAAGCGGAAGATCACGAATCGAGCAGAAACAACCTTCTTCCTTCATCCCAGCTCTTAATCTCGTTTTTCCTTGTAAGATCCTTTCCTTTCCTTGTTATATCTACTTAGACTACATATATCTACATGCTAGTGCTTCATTTCCACTGATTTATGTCCATATCTTGCTTAAAAATCGTTTGAACATGCGGAAAACCATTGGGTAATAGCTTTGTCCACTGGATAATAAAATAGATCAGTTTAGATCGAGCATAACGAGACCATTTCTTCATGAAATCTTACGTTTCTTAAGCCTAAAACTAAGTTGTCTAGTTTTCAAATCTGTAAGCCTCTTGAAGTGAAACCGTCGTTTTCGATTTTAAAATGTAAGTACAAAAGTACATAGGCAGACTGTACCTTCTGACCAGAACTTTAGTCAACTTGAAATTGGTATATCTCGAGCTGTGGGTCGAATTAATGGGTGAAACCTGTGGCAAAATCTTTGTTTTTGAGTTAACTAAATGAAAATCTTTCATTTAGACCCTAATCACTGAAATTACATGGATTTGGAAATAGGGAGTCGTTTGTGTGTATATGTCAGGACAACGGGCTGAAAGATATGTCTTGGGACAAAAATTATTTGAGTAACTTAAACACCTCCTTAAATCATGCAAAAATTTCCAGAAAATTGTTAAGACATAGAAGTATGTGTGATTTTTCTCAGGACCAATGGTGGTCATTTTATGAGTTGAATCGAGTGGATCCAAACACGCATTTTCAATAAACTTGAACAAAAATGACACTTTCATAATCTTGTTAAAAACGACACTTGCAAGTTACCAATGACCACGAAACTCATATTCTATAAGTTTTATAACATAATAAGTGTCGTGTAAACGTTTTGGGATAAACCGAGCATTTTTGACCAAAGTTTCAAAAACGGAAACACTAACAGCCCGATTCTGTGACATAACCATCTTATGTCGCATTCATGCGACATAACGTTGCGACATAGACCTCTAGGTCGCACCTCAACCCGAAACCCTAATCGGAGACACAACCCCTTACATCGCACTCATGACTTGCGGCATAAATCCTTATGTCGCTACATAATTTACGTCGTAGGATGCGACACAGACCCTTACGTCGCATACTAAATTTATCTCGCTAAATTGCGACATTATTTTATGTCGCCACAACTGCAAGCGACACAAACCCTTGTGTCGTATAACTCAGAAGGTTGAAAACACTTATTTTCACTAAGTCCCGATTTCGCGCAACGTTTAATAAACAATTATATGATACAAAACATACTTACAAAACATATACTTATGAAAGTATACAACGAGACAAAACGAAACCTAATAATAATGTCTTCGGGAATTATTATTACATATCTAAACATTCACCAATGGGCCGCAAACGTTTTTAATTAAACAATGATTGAATACTTGGACATAACTAGTTGAAGTGGACAACTAGCATGAATGATCTTTTTAGACATTCTCTCACACATACAATCTTATATGCTTAGAGCATTAGAAGGTTGCGGGTTCGGAGAACCTACTAGCTGATTTACTTTTGGATACTCGTTTGATTTGCAAACCTAGCTTTCTTACTGACTCAGGTGAGTCTTACAGCCCCACTTTTACTGTCTTACTTACGGGGTGAGATACATTGCTTACATTTTCTTGAACACAAGTGCTAAATTACTTAATTTTTCATATACGGGCTTGCATGAGTTACTTACTAATCCACTAAAGTTCCTCCATCATAGTTTCGTTAGTTATGGACTTAAGCACGAATATTAGTTAATGGATCCATTAGGGACTGACCCTCCCCGCCCGGGGTAATAGCGCTACCATGAACCGTTATGTATAAATAGGCGACTTATATTTGTTTCGTACGAGTGTTTGGATTAGGCACTCGCGGGGGAACTATACGGTACTTGGTTGTACCACTGATTTACGTGTTAAGAGCTGAGACTCAAACATGTTGACTCTGACCTCGAGAGAACCGAGACTCAAACATGTCTGTGCTAGACACTCAATAGGCTATTATGTGATATACATATATATATACATAGATAGACCTCTTTATAAATCTTAGACTATATTATATACGATACGAATATAAGCCTATTTCTTTCTAACGCTTTGTCTCAAAAATGGCAAATACACCACCAAACTCGTCACGCTCTCAGCCGTATGAATCACAAAACTCAAGGGTAGCTAGGAGGAACACTGGGTTGCCTCGAGCTAGCCCATACCCTATTCAAAACCAACTCAATAACCAGTCCCAAAGGCAAACAACAACTAGCCAATGGCGATGGTTATCAAACCGACATAACACCTGGAGGGATGAGGAAGGAATCTGATGGCACCCGAAAGCGTCGGTGTCGTTGATGGTAATTAATCGGGCGCCAACAGGGGTTTTAAATTTATATTTAGCGGGGTTTAAATTATATGTACTACCTTCTCTGGTTAGTAAGCGGTAAGTATAACCTAAGATCGTTCTATGAATCCAAACGTGTGGGCAATTAAAGTTGGCACTTTCGGTAGTGAAGTATATAGGATGGGACAAAGTAGGTAGGTTTGGGGGTTTTAAACTAAAGACAAGTAAATAAAATGCAGGAAATTAAAGTACAGGAAAGCAGATAAAGATAAATATGTGATTGCTGAGATTTCGATAATTAATATTTCAGGATGACAGAATAAATAGGGATGATACTAATGTGGTAACCAAACTACTAGGCGTAAACTCTAGAACCCTACCAACTCGATTTCCCATTGGCATGTCACTAGGAACTAGGTTATCATGATTCTGATCGGAGCAATACGCAAACTTCCAATACTTATCTAGTTGAAAGGTAAGCAACCTATTTTGGTTCTATATCGAGGTTCATGAATCAGTAGCGTATCGTCTCATAGGTCTGACCGTTCTTAACCCCTAAGATAGTTTACTGTTCTATTAGCATGCAGATTAATAACTTTGTATGTTTAGACCACCGATTTTATAAGACTTGGTGTTTTAAGGATTATGACTTTACTCTTATTTCGAAGTCCTGTTATCATTCATTTAAGCTCTAGTTACTTCGACTTATGCTTCAAATCTCTCCTTTTCAAACAGTTATACATCCCCGGATTATTCGTAGTTTGTTAAAACGTGTTTCATATGCGGACCATGCCTTTCAATGATAGACAGTGTACTTTACGTAGTAGTTTCACGGTTTCTCAGATCAACATGCGGTCAAGAGTAATTGACAGTGAAAGTGACACTCTATCTAACTAAATGTAAAGCAGTGCAGAAATGTAAACCTAATATATACAACGAGTGGTTTTTATGTATCTTACTTATTGCATGTCATAGGCACAGATAACTACTTACCATAATTAAGGTTGATCAGGTCCTAATTACTAGGTTGCAGTCACGTGGATAACCAGAAAGGGTAATCCATAAATTAAACTTGAATTCATAAAGTCTTAACGCTACAAGGGTTACTAATTCCTATTTTATTTGAACGTATTTTACAAACATCAATTTATAGTGTTTTGACTTTCGTAGGATATACAAGTTAGTTATGAAGTTGTATTACCCTTTCGGAATTCCAACTATTAAACCAGAGCTGATTCCAGAGATATAACTACCTTCGGTTGTTCACCGACTTCCATATATTTGTACTTCGCCTTAAAGCGTTTCCAGTACTATATCGGATAAACAGTCGAATAGGGGCCATCATATCTCTTTACGATTGTCGTACATTAATTATATGATGTCATTGTTACTTATAATTATCTACATCATCAACAATCACAATAATAAACTACTCGCAATTCATGGCAACAAATATATTACATACCAAGTAATAAGACATAATTAAAATATGGAATAAAGCAAGTATGATAAAGGTTTAGATATCACCCGGAAATAAATGCGCAACAGCGTATTATTATGATTGACAACTCATTTACACGTACAAAGATGAATCTTCAAAACTCCTAACATTCGTTCTAGCCTCTATACTAATCCGTAGATTAATTACAATAATCCTAGACTACAAGAGAATTTCTAGAATGAGAAAGTGGAAATGAAAAAGGAGTGTGTATGGGTGTAAGAATGTGTGAGTGTTTTTGAGTGTGTCTTCAAATGAGGTCTAAGGGCTGCTATTTATAGGCGAAAAGTGGTTCACGTTAGCATTCCTAGGCTCACATTAGAAAAAGGGTGAAAGGTGGTGCATCGGGAACAAAAAAGTAGCGAAAATGGGCGTACCGGGTATGAAAAAGCATGGAAAGGTGGCGCACCGGGTACATGCAAGTACCAAAAAGAGGAAAGGAGACGGGGGGAGGGGGCGGCGCCGCCCACCAGCAGGCCGGCGGCGGCTGGCTGCCACCCGTCCTGATCCGTCGTCTTTCGCAGCGTTGCTTAATTCGCACGTATCTTCTTCGTTATGCGTTCGTTTGCGTTGATTCTTTTTGCGTTGGATTCGTAATTCAAATACGAATACTTTGATGTAAAGATATCCCAAAAATATGTCTCCCATCTTTGATGTAACGATATCCGACGTACGTAGAATCTTCATTCTTCATCCTTTTTTGTTGATTCTTCTTCTGTTGGATTCGTAATTTGAAAATGAACATCTTGGATGAGATGGATGTTGATGATGGGAACTTTTGTCTTGAAATCTTGTTTTGATGCCTTGAATCTTCAAACGTGCGTGGAATCTTTGTTTTTCATCCGTTTTGCTTGATTTTTATTGTACAACCTTGTTTTGACCATCTTGACATAATATCATTGATTTGTATTGTTTTTGAGTTTAAAATGCCAAGAACCGTTTCAGAATGAGAGAGATATCGGTAGTAAAAACATGACTTTTTACGCGATATCAAGTATCCCACACTTAGAACTTTGCTTGTCCTTAAGCAAACTCATTCCTAAAAAGCTTCTGGAAGGATTCTAATCGCACTAGTTTTTAGAGATACCATTACCAAAGAATATAAAGTGACGGCTATAAAAGAGTTTTTATCGGAAACTAAGGGTTTATAGAATTTGATACCTTCTTTGAGCAACATATATGATGATCATGACTAGGCAATCCTCACAAGTGGGTCACTCAAATCACTCAAGTGTTTAGGGTTTCCTACTTACTAGTGTCAATCACTCAGATAGCCTGTCATGCAGCATTCTCGTCATAGGCTTGATCGAGAATCAAATCTCCATCACTTTTGATGAGGACGGTACTAACCTTTTGAGATATCTTGGAAGGAATCGGATGTTTGGGGTTGAAGAAGGTGTGACGGTTTTTCTTGTATATTTTTTTTTCGAATCTTTTCTTGAGAGAGTTTCTTTGGAATTTCTCAGATTTTGAAAGGACTACATAGCCTTTTTCTTCCCCTTTCTTTGGAATTTTTCTTTTCTTGGCCCTTTTCTTGGTTATGCCGGCATAATCCTTTTGATTTCTTTGTTTTCTTTTCCTATGCCGACCTCACCGATATATTTTATGGCCTGGAAGATTCCTAATGGTATTAGGTTGCAAAAGTCTTGGGAAATCAAGAGTGTCTCTTTGAATTTGTTGGAAGATGAAACTTCTGTAGGTTCGGGACGAATAATAGGAGGTTTTGATTGGGTGTGAAGAGTGAATGTTGAGTGGGTGGATGTTTGACGGTGGAAGGGTGTTTGGATTCCTTAGAAGTTATCAAGATGGGTTGTACCTATGCCACGTATGGCACTCATCGGTGCGATCTCGAAATGCATTACAGGAGCAAGTTCTAATTCAAATGCCTACATCGGCACACACATGAAACGAAAAGTGAAGCATTTTAGAGATGAATGCTAATGATTGGATCAATCCTCACGAATCGAATGTTTTGGTCAATGTGTGCCTAGCCATGTGTTGCCCTTTTCGTCCGTATCTTATTCTAAAACAGTTTTATTTCGTTGTCAAAACTCGTTTCTTGTTGTAATTTATAATTTTGAAAGATAGGATTTCTAAAGGACGATGTTTTTGAATCTAAAATTTTTGAAATTTTATCCATTTTTAGCCTTTTAATGAAAATATTATTTGACTTACGGATAAGAGGTAAAAACGTGCGGTTGAAGGCCGTATATCCCAAACTTAGAGGAACATTGTCCCTAATGTTCGAATCTATTTGTTGAGTACCTCTTGTTGAAGTATCCCACACTTAGAGATTCTACTTATTTTCGGATTGTTTCGTAAGTGTAGTGTGGTTTTGATGATCCCACACTTAGTTTTTTTGGAATATCGGATGAGATAATCAATTCTTTAAACATGTAGAGGGTTTTGGAATGGTGTACCGCTTTTGCTGTGCACGTTGTTGGTTACTCGTTAGAAGTCTCCTAATCCGTGGCTTGTAGCTTATGGCTCTTGACATTCTTCATCGTGTGGTCCACAGCTTCCCTTGCTTTGGTCTTCTATGGATAGTTTTTCAAACAAACCACTCAATTCAATCAAGTAATAGCTGCTAATAAGAAAAGTAAAGTAATAGCATAATAAAGTAATAACTGGATAGATGTGATGTCTATGCATCCACAGTACATCAATTACACACAATAATAATAAGGTCTTGATAGAAAATAGAAAGGAGTTAGAAAGCGGAGCAATCTATTGCTCGACTGGTGGTGATACTGCAGCTGAAGATACTATAGGTCCAGGGGATGTCTCATCTAATGAAGAATCATCATGCTGATAGTGGGTGCTTTTGTCTGATGCATCTCAACTAGCCTCTGCATTTGGTGTATCCTACTGCCTCTCGAAGTCTGCCCTCTAGCCGAACCGATAACTGAAGGAACATGCTGTCTCTGAATAGGAACCTGTGCTGGTGGTGCTCGTGGCTTAGGTGGAACTGTGCGAGGTGGTTAACCATGGCCACGGTCACGAACTGGATGTCAGTGAGGTGTTGGAGTAGGAACTGCAGGGTGATATAAGTGTGGTGGTGCTCGGCCTAATCCACAGGGTAAGTCAGGAAGTGGGCTCACTGGTATCCCTGCTGTTTGCTGTCTCATAGCCCTATGACATCGGAACTGCACCTGCATCTGCATAAGCCAGTACCAATAGTCTGGCCCTGGTGGTGTCCCATAGTGGTATATGTAAGGGGGCACCTGAGATCTAGGAGCTGGGATGGAAGGTCCTGCCCTAGTAGGTTGTGGCACTACTGGTGGTGGTGCAACTGGATCTGTCATAATCATCCCTATCTTCGTCTGAATCTGAGTCTGAATCTGAGTTATTTGGCTCTTTTGGTAAAGTCATAATCATTTCCTCTCTCTTCCCTCTCTTGGTAAAACTAGACCTGATAACAATGTATCCACACTACCTGGGTCCGATGATCATGCCCTGATGTAAACGGTGCCGTCTCTCATAATCTTGAGTATATCCATGCTCCTAAGAAATTCATAATCTATCGGGTGGGCACTCCATACTGGCAGACTTTTGAATTTTTCTACCTCTGCCGTCTTAAGAAATCCCATTCTGCGAATCAGCCTTGTAATTACTGGACCCATATATGATCTCCTTGCACCAAAATCCTTTTCTTCCAGAATCCGCTGGGCAACTAAATGGGAACCTGAATATTCCTCTTCTCGAGGATGCATGTCATCATAGCAAAATCAAATATGGCAAATCGACCGCTCGTCGTGTATTTTCTGTCAAATGAACAAGCTATCAGCTTGTGTAGGATTTGTAAGACTGGATCTCTGAGTCTGGTAGCTTTTATTCCCGAGAAATATCTTGCTGATGATAACTTACTCCATGCTTCGGATGGTGTGATCAAGATGGATATCGAAGTGGCTCCACTAGTGAACAGATGGGAATGTATCTCCTCTGGTGTGTATAGATCCAAGTGTTGTGCGAACTAAGCCAGTGACAGGGTGAATGAACTTCCCATATATCGAAATGTGATCAAATTGTCTCCAACTCTACTCCCTGTCTCAAATGTGTAGGTGGTCATGAACTCGGTAACCATTTCCATGTATACCGGTTCATCAATACTGAACAGTCTCTTGAAGGACTCGAACTGCTGACTCTCAACTGGATAACTGAGTAGGTTCTCTAGTCTTTGTCTGAATCCCAATACTTGCAACTTTTCCCAGTCCACATATCTAAATCGCCCGAACTTCTTGTCTCTCTAAATGCGTGCCATCTGGTCGTGATCGGGTGATGCACTAAGATAGGCGAGAGATCCTGTAAGTGGTCGTGCTGGGGTTAGTTTTTTCTTCTTCAGCGACATAATACCTGAGAACATGAGAGATTTAAAGTAATGGATTCTCAAGAAGGAGAAAATTTAAAGCACTTATTGAAATTTCCAATGGAAGATTTGAAATGAGGGCTTTAAATGACAGTCCAAAGATTAAAGTAAATATCAAATATCCCCAAGTGATCAATAATTAGTTTAAACAAATAATAAGGCAATTATTAATATATGAAAAATATATAGTAATGAAATGGCAATAGGTTTATTGTGAAGTAATGTAATTTACAAAGTTTGGTGTTACCCAATTTTGAAATGTCATTATTTCACAGTTTATAATTATCGGTAGGTTTTGACTTTGAAAAGTTCAAGATGAAGTAAGGTTTAAAATTTCAATTGAGTTGTTTTAAGAATGCAATACTTCAAGTTGTCTTTTTAGGTCAAAGTTTACTTCAAATGATAACTTCGTATGCCAAAATTATATCCTATGCATGTAAATATGACCTAAACTATTTCAAGCATTTCCTAATTGGTAAACAAGCTAGGTCATGCAATAAGAGTTATGTCATCCATGTGTTTGATTTTATTCAAGACTTTTATTTTCACAATAATGATTTTCTAGTTATTTTGTCTACTTTGACTAGTCAAACAAGTACAAGATTGTAGTGAGCAAGAATTGTCAAGTGATCTTAATTTACTATTCTATTCAAGCAAGCTAGCTAATCTTTTGTAGAATTTCAAAAGTCAACTTGCTAATCCTAATTCATTCGCATTGTGCAATTAACATAGAGTAATCATTCAAATCACCATGATTATTTAAATACCTAACAACTACACTTAATCACGCAAAATTATAAACTTAATTAATAGGTCAAAGTTCATAACAAAGTCAAACATGTGTGAATTAGCATGGGTAAGTGGTAGTAATATGTAATTTCTAAGCATCTAACCAAGAAAAGTAGTAATTCCTAGTTACTAACTTAGCTAATTTCATAAAATAGAATATTCAAAGTTCAAAGTAGGTTTCTCATGATCATACCTTTATTGTAGTGCGTAAAACTTCAAAACAAATGTACAACCGAGAATAATATGCAACGAGGAGTTCAAAAGGACGCAAAATTATAGAGTTTGATGGAGATTTAATGGTGGTTCATGGTGGTGTGGGGATGGTGGGAAGGTGGTCGGCCATGGGAGAGCAAAGGGGAGGAAGAAAGTGTTTTTGTTCTTTGTTTTTGAATTATGAGAGTGCATGGAAGTCTTAATGGTCCCCTAGGAATATATGTCCTAGTTCCAAGTACCATATTCCTTACATGGTCCCTAATGTACTTCTAGTATTAAGCTAATAATCTAGGTTAATTTCTAATGATTACGAATCCTAAGTGTACTTATTGTGACTCGTTACTTCTTAGTTTCTTGTCACGTTATAAATAATTTAGGAAACGCGCAAATTTTTGCGGGACGATTATAATCAACCTAATATATATATATATATATATATATATATATATATATATATTATTTTTATTATTATTATTATTATTATTATTATTATTTTTTTTTAACAGAAACTTTCAAAAATTTATTATATATATTAAATATTAAAAATATGTTCATTTAAAGTTGCGAGCCTCGACCTTTTAGGAAAGAATTATTTTATGATTCGTTTCGATCTCTCCGTAGGGAAAGGGTCAAGATTTGTTCCCTTAAACGAATGTTTTTAGGCACAAAACATTTTGAAAGCTCCCAGATGACGTTATAAACTAAATAATGACTGTTCTCTATGTCCCCTAGGGCTTCTCGTTCTTCATATCCTAAATTGACAAGATCACTAATTAACTTATTATATGTCTTTCTTATCTTCTTAGGGTTTGACAATCCGTTGCGAGCTCCTTGGTCTTTGTAATTTAGATCGTGATTGAGTTTATCCATGATTTCCAGAAATGCTTTATCTTCTTGCGAATCAGGTTCTCCGGTTGTAGAATTGACTATTCTAAAGAGTTTACTGATTAGGGCTTTTGTGTGGAAGTGAAGGGGTATTTGGTGAAAGCGAAGATTTGAACAAGCTTAACGTGAAGGTCTTTCCGTTTAGCGAAGAAAGCGGTGTTAGGTCTTTTGGTGGAATCAGGAAAAAAGTCTCGCAATTTTGAGATCAAGTAAGAGGTGGGGTCAACAAAGAATGAAATTTTACCAGGGATGATGATTGGAATCATCGGGTCCCGTTCTACGCAGAACTCAAGTTCATTGATCATTGCAGCAACATTATGATTGATTAATATCATAGATATTGGATGGAAATCCATGTCGGCAAGTGATTCAAAAAGTAGATCTAAATCTGCTATAAACTTTAGTTCTTGGTCTCTGAAATTGGTGGAAGTGCTTTCGCATTCATGATTTGACAGGCGAGATAAGAATTTGAGTTGTTCGTCAAGATTGGTAATCTTTTCTCGTTGGTCATATGAAAAGGGAAAGTCAGAGGAGTCTAATTTCCTAACGAATGCCCTATAAACATTTATTCTGCGAGAAGGATTAAAGGATGCGTCGAGGTGGCGTTCTTCAGAATAAGGTTTTTCTGGCTCGACTGATGGAACTTTATCCACCACTCGATAGATGGTGTATTTGTGTTATTATGGAAGGAATGGAAAGATGCCGTCATTACGAGAATTTGACAGAGTGTTGCCATACACTGACATTTCAGGAATGAGGGTGATTAAGTCACATAAGTTCGGAGGTTTTTCTTCATAATTTTCTTCGGAAGGACTATCGAAGTGGACAGAATTTGGTATTTGAGGTGAATGCAAAGTTGGAAAGTGATCTTGTGGAGATAATGCCAGGTCAGGCAACTGATCCATGTCATCAAAGTCCAGACAATGTTTTGGAATAGAAAGTGAGGTCCTAAATTCTTCTTGGGTTTCGGAGGTTTCTTTAGCTTCAGAGGAAGAAGGTGAAAAGAAATCAGATCCTATTTCTCCTACTAATTAGTCAAAGAATTCCGTATCGTCCATTGCCGTCAGTTCGTCTTTTGAAATGAGGTAAGAAGTGGGTTTTTGATTTGTCATTTTAAACTAATACTATCCTAATTAACTAATTAATAATTAATACTAAATTACTCAAAATAACTTTTGAAAGATACCTGGAAAGGTTTCGTTCGGAAGGATCTCCTAAATACTACTACTTAAGGTGGCTTTAAATTGTACGTTTGTGATTCCCCGGCAGCGGCGCCAAAAACTTGATGGCTCCCGAAAGCGTCGGTGTCGTTGATGATAACTAATCAGGCGCCAACAGGGGTTTTAAATTTATATTTAGCGGGGCTTAAATTATATGTACTACCTACTTTGGTTAGTAAGCGGTAAGTATAACCTAAGATTGTTCTATGAATCCAAACGTGTGGGCAATTAAAGTTGGCACTTTCGGTAGGGAAGTATCTAGGATGTGACAAAGTAGGAAGTTTTGGGGGTTTTAAACTAAAGACAAGTAAATAAAATGCAGGAAATTAAAGTACAGGAAAGCTGATAAAGATAAATATGTGATTGTTGAGATTTCGATAATTAATATTTCAGGATGACAGAATAAATACGCATGATACTAATGTGGCAACCAAACTACTAGGCGTAAACTCTAGAACCCTACCAACTCAATTTCCCATTGGCATGTCACTAGGAACTAGGTTATCATGATTCTGATCCGAGCAATAAGCAAACTTCAAATACTTATCTAGTTGAAAGGTAAGCAACCTATTTTGGTTCTATATCGAGGTTCATGAATCAGTAGCTTATCGTCTCATAGGTCCGACCGTTCTTAACCCCTAAGATAGTTTACTATTCTATTAGCATGTAGATTAATAACTTTGTATATTTAGACCGTTGATTTTATAAGACTTGGTGTTTTAAGGATTATGACTTTAGTCTTATTCCGAAGTCCTGTTATCATTCATTTAAGCTCTAGTTACTTCGACTTATGCTTCAAATCTCTCCTTTTCAAACAGTTATACATCCCCGGATTATTCGCAGTTTGTTAAAACGTGTTTCATATGTGGACCATGCCTTTCAATGATAGAGAGTGTACTTTACGTAGTAGTTTCACGGTTTCTCACATCAACATGCGGTCAAGAGTAATTGACAGTGAAAGTGACACTTCTAACTAAATGTAAAGCAGTGCAAAAATGTAAACCTAATATATACAATGAGTGGTTTCAATGTGTCTTACTTATTGCATGTCATGGGCACAGATAACTACTTACCATAATTAAGGTTGATCAGGTCCTAATTACTAGGTTGCAGTCACGTGGATAACCAGAAAGGGTAATCCATAAATTAAACTTAAATTCATAAAGTCTTAACGCTACAAGGGTTACTAATTCCTATTTTATCTGAACGTATTTTACAAACATTATTTTATAGTGTTTTGACTTTCGTAGGATATACCAGTTAGTTATGAAGTTGTATTACCT
The DNA here is from genome assembly GCA_963422505.1 of Pseudognaphalium luteoalbum. NCBI lineage: Eukaryota > Viridiplantae > Streptophyta > Magnoliopsida > Asterales > Asteraceae > Pseudognaphalium > Pseudognaphalium luteoalbum. The sequence continues at coordinate 63,130,804 of OY730193.1, forward strand.
TTTCGGAATTCCAACTATTAAACCAGAGCTGATTCCAGAGATATAACTACCTTCGGTCGTTCACCGACTTCCATACATTTGTACTTCGCCTTAAAGCGTTTCCAGTACTATATCGGATAAACAGTTGAATAGGGGCCGTCATATCTCTTTACGATTGTCGTACATTAATTATATAATGTCATCCTTACTTATAATTATCTACATCATCAACAATCACAATAATAAACTACTCGCAATTCATGGGAACAAATATATCACATACCAAGCAATAACACATAATTAAAATATGGAATAACGCAAGTATGATAAAGGTTTAGATATCACCGAGAAATAAATGCGCAGCAGCGTATTATTATGATTGACAACTCGTTTACACGTACAAAGATGAATCTTCAAAACTCCTAACGTTCGTTCTAGCCTCTATACTAATCCGTAGATTAAATACAATAATCCTAGACTACAAGAGAATTTCTAGAATGAGAAAGTGGAAATGGAAAAGGAGTGTGTATGGGTGTAAGAATGTGTGAGTGTTTTTGAGTGTGTAAGAGTGTGTCTTCAAATGAGGTCTAAGGGTTGCTATTTATAGGTGAAAAGTGGCTCACGTTAGCATTCCTAGGCTCACATTAGAAAAAGGGTGAAAGGTGGTGCACCGGGTACGAAAAAGTAGCGAAAGGTGGCGCACCAGGTATGAAAAAGCATGGAAAGGTGGCGCACCGGGTACATGCAAGTACCAAAAAGAGGAAAGGAGACGGGGGGAGGGGGCGTGGCGCCGCCTACCAGCAGGCCGGCGGCGGCTTAATTCACGCGTATCTTCTTCGTTATGCGTTCGTTTGCGTTGATTCCTTTTGCGTTGGATTCGTAATTCAAAAACGAAGACTTTGATGTAAAGATATCCCAAAAATATGTCTCTCATCTTTGATGTAAAGATATCCGGCGTACGTAGAATCTTCATTCTTCGTCCGTTTTTGTTGATTCTTCTTCTGTTGGATTCGTAATTTGAAAACGAACATCTTGGATGAGATGGATGTTGATGATGGGAACTTTTGTCTTGAAATCTTGTTTTGATGCCTTGAATCTTTAAACGTGCATGGAATCTTCGTTTTTCATCCGTTTTGCTTGATTTTTACTGTGCAACCTTGTTTTGACCATCTTGGCATAATATCATTGATTTGTATTATTTTTGAGTTTAAAATGCCAAGAACCGTTCCAGAATAAGAGAGATATCGGTAGTAAAAACATGACTTTTTACGCGATATCAAGTATCCCACACTTAGAACTTTGCCTGTCCTTAAGCAAACTCATTCTTAAAAAGCTTCTGGAAGGATTCTAATCGCATTAGTTTTTAGAGATACCATTTTCAAAGAATATAAAGTTACAGCTATAAAAGAGTTTTTATCGGATACTAAGGGTTTATAGAATTTGATACCTTCTTTGAGCAACATATATGATGATCATGAATAGACAATCCTCACAAGTAGGTGACTCAAATCACTCAAGTGTTTAGGTTTTCCTACTTACTAGTGTCAATCACTCAGATAGCCTGCATGCAGAATTCTCGTCATAGGTTTGATCGAGAATCAAATCTCCATCACTTTTGATGAGGACGGTACTAAACTTTCGAGATATCTTGGAAGGAATCGGATGTTTGGGGTTGAAGAAGGTGTGACGGTTTTTCTTGTATATTTTTTTTTGAATCTTTTCTTAAGAGTGTTTCTTTGGAATTTCTCAGATTTTGAAAGGACTACATAGCCTTTTTCTTCCCCTTTCTTTGGAATTTTTCTTTTCTTTGCCCTTTTCTTGGTTATGCCAGCATAATCCTTTTGATTTCTTTTTTTTCTTTTCCTATGCCGACCTCACCGATATATTTATGGCCTGGAAGATTCCTAATGGTATTAGGTTGCAAAAGTCTTGGGAAATCAAGAGTGTCTCTGAGAATTTGTTGGAAGATGAAACTTCTGTAGGTTTGGGACGAATAATAGGAGGTTTTGATTGGGTGTGAAGAGTGAATGTTGAGTGGGTGGATGTTTGATGGTGGAAGGGTGTTTGGATTCCTTAGAAGTTATCAAGATGGGTTGTACCTATGCCACGTATGGTACTCATCGGTGCGATCTCGAAATGCATTACAGGAGAAAGTTCTAATTCAAATGCATACATCGGCACACACATGAAACAAAAAGTGAAGCATTTTAGAGATGAATGCTAATGATGGGCTCAACCCTCACGAATTGAATGTTTTGGTCAATGTGTGCCTAGCCATGTGTTGCCCTTTTCGTCCGTATCTTATTCTAAAACAGTTTTATTTCATTGTCAAAACTTGTTTCTTGTTGTAATTTATAATTTTGAAAGATAGGATTTCTGTAGAACGATGTTTTTGAATCTAAAAATTTGAAATTTTATCCATTTTTAGCCTTTTAATGAAAATATTATTTGACTTACGGATAAGAGGTAAAAACTTGCGGTTGAAGGCCGTATATCCCACACTTAGAGGAACATTGTCCCTAATGTTCGAATCTATTTGTTGAGTACCTCTTGTTGAAGTATCCCACACTTAGAGATTCTACTTATTTTCAGATTGTTTCGTAAGTGTAGTGTGGTTTTGATGATCCCATACTTAGTTTTTTTGGAATATCGGATGAGATAATCAATTCTTTAAACATGTAGAGGGTTTTGGAATGGTGTACCGCTTTTGCTGTGCACGTTGTTGGTTACTTGTTAGAAGTCTCCTAATCCGTGGCTTGTAGCTTATGGCTCTCCGCATTCTTCATCGTGTGGTCCACAGCTTCCCTTGCTTTGGTCTTCTATGGATAGTTTCTCAAACAAACCACTCAATTCAATCAAGTAATAGCTGCTAATAAGAAAAGTAAAGTAATAGCATAATAAAGTAATAACTGGATAGATGTGATGTCTATGCATCCACAGTACATCAATTACACACAATAATAATAAGGTCTTGATAGAAAATAGAAAGGAGTTAGAAAGCGGAGCAATCTATTGGTCGGCTGGTGGTGATACTGCAGCTGAAGATACTATAGGTCCAGGGGATGTCTCATCTGATGAAGAATCATCATGCTGATAGTGGGTGCCTTTGTCTGATGCATCTCGACCAACCTCTGCATCTGGTGTACCTATGGTGAATACTCCATCTTGTATCAAATGATCAACAAATTCCCTTGCGGGCATGTCAAAGCTGTCAAGTGGAATCTCAGGTGTCCTCTACTGAGAGTGTCCTCTGAATAAATTAGTCTGTCTATGAGAGGATACTGGATCAATCGGTGCAGCTGCAGGGCTGGTGCTCCTGAGAATCCTGTGACTCTGAACAATGGTGGCTCGTGTAGGGACTCTGGATATCCTACTGCCTCTCGAAGTCTGCCCTCTAGCCGAACCGATAACTGAAGGAACATGCTGTCTCCGAATAGGAACCTGTGCTGGTGGTGCTCGTGGTCTAGGTGGAACTGTGAGAGGTGGTATACCATGGCCACGATCACGAACTGGATGTCGGTGAGGTGCTGGAGTAGGAACTGCAGGGGGATATAAGTGTGGTAGTGCTCGGCCCAATCCACAGGGTAAGTCAGGATGTGGGCTCACTGGTTTCTTTGTTGTTCGTTGTCTCATAGCCCTATAACATCGGACCTGCATTTGCATCAGCCAGTACCAATAGTCTGGCCCTGGTGGTGTCCCATAGTGGTATATGTAAGGGGGCACTTGAGATCTAGGAGCTGGGGTGGAAGGTCCTGCCCTAGTAGGTTGTGGCACTACTGGTGGTGGTGCAACTGGATCATCATAATCATCCCTATCTTCGTCTGAATCTGAGTTATTTGGCTCTTTTGGTTGTTTCCTCTTTCTTCCCTCTCTTGGTAAAACTAGACCTGGTACCAATGTATCCACACTACCTGGGTCCGATGATCGTGCCCTGATGTAAATGGTGGCATCTCTCATAATCTTGAGTATATCCATGCTCCTAAGAAATTCATAATCTATCGGGTGGGCACTCCATACTGGCAGGCTTTTGAATTTTTCTACCTCTGCCGTCTTAAGCAATCCCATTCTGCGAATCAGCCTTGTAATTACTGGACCCATATATGATCTCCTTGCACCAAAATCCTTTTCTTCCTGAATCCGCTGGGCAACTAAATGGGCAACCTGAATATTCCTCTTCTCGAGGATGCATGTCATCATAGCAATATCAATTCTGGCAACTCGACCGCTCGTCGTGTATTTTCCGTCAAATTAACAAGCTATTAGCTTGTGTAGGATTTGTAAGACTGGATCTCTGAGTCTGGTAGCTTTTATACCCGAGAAATATCTTGCTGATGATAACTTACTCCATGCTTCGGATGGTGTGATCGAGATGGATATCGAAGTGGCTCCACTAGTGAACAGAGGGGAATGTATCTCCTCTGGTGTGTATAGATCCAAGTGTTGTGCGAACTGAGCCAGTGACAGGGTGAATGAACTTCCCATATATCGAAATGTGATCAGATTGTCTCCAACTCTACTCCCTGTCTCAAATGTGTAGGTGGTTGATATCGCGTAAAAAGTCATGTTTTTACTACCGATATCTCTCTCATTCTGGAACGATTCTTCGCATTTTAAACTCAAAACCAATACAAATCTGTGATATTATGCCAAGATGGTAGAAACAAGGTTGCACGATAAAAATCAAGCAAAACGGGTGAAAAACAAAGATTCCACACACGTTTGAAGATTCTAGGCATCAAAAAGAGATTTCAAGATAAAAGTGCCCATCATCAACATCCATCTCACCCAAGATGTTCGTTTTCAAATTACGAATCCAATAGAAGAAGAATCAACAAAAACGGATAAAGAATGAAGATTCTACGCCAGCCGGAAGATCCAAATGATTCGTACGCAACATCTGGAGATAAGAGACATATTTTTGGGATATATTTACATCAAAGTCTTCGTTTTTGAATTATGAATCCAACGCAAAAAGAATCAACGCAAATGGAAACATAACGATGAAGATACGCGCGAATTAAGCAACGCAACGAAAGACGATGGACCGGGACGGGTGGCAGCCGGCCGCCGCCGGCCAGCAGCCAGCCGCCGCCGGCCTCCACCCTCCCATCTTTTTTGCAATTTTTCGTCCTTGCTCGTACCTGGTGCACCACCTTTCGCTACTTTTCGTACATGGTGCACCACTTTTCGCTACTTTTTCATACCTGGTGCACCACCTTTCGCTACTTTTGCTAATGTGAGCCTAGGGGTGCTAATGTGAGCCATATTTTGCCTATAATAGCAGCCCCTAAGTCCCATTTTAACATACACTCAAGAATACACTTCTACATTCTAATACTTCCATACACTCCTTCTCCATTTCCACTTTCTCACTCTAGAATTTCTCTTATAGTCTAGGATTATTGTAATTAATCTTCGGATTAGTATAGAGGCTAGAATGAACGTTAGGAGGTTTGAAGATTCATCTTTGTACGAGTACACGAGTTGTCAATTATAATAATTCGCTGTTACGCATTTATTTTCGGGTGATATCTAAACCTTTATCATTCTTATTTTATTCCATATTTAGATAAGTATTGGAAGTTTGCGTATTGCTCCGATCAGAATCACGATAACATAATTCCTAGTGACATGCCAATGGAAATTGAGTTGGTAGGGTTCTAGAGTTTACGCCTAGTAGTTTGGCTGCCACATTAGTATCATCCCTATTTATTCTGTCATCCCGAAATATTAATTGTCGAAATCTCAACAACCACATATTTATCTTTATCTGCTTTCCTGTACTTTAATTTCCTGCATTTTAATTACTTGTCTTTAACCCCCAAACCTACCTACTTTTTTCCATCCTAGATACTTCCCTACCGAAAGTGTCAACTTTAATTTACCCACACGTTTGGATTCATAGAACGATCTTAGGTTATACTTACCGCTTACTAACCAGAGTAGGTAGTACATATAATTTAAGCCCCGCTAATTATAAGTTTTAAAACCCCTGATGACGCCCGATTAAGTTACTATCAACGACGCTGACGCTTTTGGGTGCCATCAAGTTTTTGGCGCTGCTGCCGGGGAATCACAAACGTACAATTTAAAGCCACCTTAAGTAGTAGTATTTAGGAGATCCTTCTGAATGAAACCTCTCCAAGTATCTTTCGGAAGTTAAATTGAGTAATTTATTATTAATTTAGTATTAGTTTAGCATTAGTTAATTAGGATAGTATTAGTTCAAAATGACAACTCAAAAACCCACTTCTTACCTCATTTCAAAAGACGAACTGATGGTAATGGACGATGCAGAATTCTTTGACTACTTAGTAGGAGAAATAGGATCTGATTTCTTTTCACCTTCTTCCTCTAAAGCTAAAGAAACCTCCGAAATCCTAGATGAATTTAGGACCTCACTTTCTATTCCAATACATTGCCTGGACTTTGATGACACGGATCAGTTGCCTGACCTGGCATCATCTCCAGAAGATCACTTTCCAACTTTGCATTCGCCTCAAATACCAAATTCTGTCCACTTCGATAGTCCTTCCGAAGAAGATTATGAAGAAAAACCTCCGAAATTATGTGACTTAATCACCCTCATTCCTGAAACGTCAGTGTACGACAATACTCTGTCAAATTCTCGTAATGACGGCATCTTTCCATTCCTTTCACAAGAACATGAATACACCATCTATCGTGTGGTGGATAAAGTTCCATCAGTTGAGCCAGAAAAACCTTGTTCGGAAGAACGCCACCTCGGCACATCCTTTAATCCTTCTCGTAGAATAGATGTTTATAGGGCATTCGTTAGGAAATTAGACTCCTCTGACTTTCCTTTTTCATATAACCAACGAGAAAAGATTACCAATCTTGACGAACAACTCAAATTCTTATCTTGCCTGTCAAATCATGAATGCGAAAGCACTTCCACCAATTTCAGAGACCAAGAACTAAAGTTCATAGCAGATTTAGATCTACTTTTTGAATCACTTGCCGACATGGATTTTCAACCAATATCTATGATATTAATCAATCGTGATGTCGTTGCAATGATCAATGAACTTGAGTTTTGGGTAGAACGGGACCCGATGATTCCTATCATCATCCCTCGTAAAATTTCATTCTTCGTTGACCCTGCTTCTTACTTGATCTCAAAATTGCGAGACGTTTTTCCTGATTCCACCACAAGACATGACACCGCTTTCTTCGCTAAACGGAAAGACCTTCACGTTAAGCTTGTTCAAATCTCCGCTTTCACCGAATACCCCTTCACTTCCACACAGAAAGCCCTAATCAGTAAACTTGTAAGAATAGTCAATTCTACAACCGGAGAACCTGATTCGCAAGAAGAAAAAGCATTCCTGGAAATCATGGATAAACTCAATCACGATCTAAATTACAAGGATCAAAACCTCGCGACGGATTGTCAAACCCTAAGAAGATAAGGAAGGCATATAATAAGTTAATTAGTGATCTTTTTAAATTAGGATACGAAGAAAGAGAAACCCTAGGGGACATAGAGAACAGTCATTATTTAATTTATAACGTCATCTGGGAGCTTTCAAAATGTTTTGTGCCTAAAAACATTCGTATAAGGGAACAAATCTCGACCCTTTCTCTATGAGGAGATCGGAATGAATCATAAAACAATTCTTTCCTAAAAGGTCGAGGCTTGTAACTTTAAACGAACTTATTTTTAATATATAATTTTTGAAAGTTTCTGTTAAAAAATAAATAATATAATAAATAACTTAAGTTTAATATTTTAGGTTGATTATAATCGTCCCGCAAAAATGTGCGTGTTCCCTAAATTAGTTATAACGTGACAAGAAACTAACAAGTAACAAGTCACGATAAATACACTTAGGATTCGTAATCATTATTAACAAGACATTAGAAGTTAACTTATATTATTAGCTTAAAAGTACAATAGGGACCATGTAAGGAATATGGTACTTGTAACTAGGACATATATTCCTAGGGGACCATTAAGACTTCCATGCACTCCCATAATTCAAAAACAAAAACACTTTCTTCTCCCCTTTGATCCTCCATGGCCGGCCACACCCACACCCACACACCTCCACCCTCACCACCATGAACCACCATTAAATCTCAATCAAACTCAGTAACTTTGCGTCCTTTTGAACTCCTCGTTGCATATTATACTCGGTTGTACATTTATTTTGAAGTTTTACGCACTACAACAAAGGTATGATCATGAGAAACCTACTTTGAACTTTGAATATCATATTTTATGAAATTAGCTAAGTTGGTAACTAGGAATTGCTACTTTTCTTGGTTGAATGCTTAGAAATTACATACTACTACCACTTACTCAAGCTAATCCACACATGTTTGACCATATTAAAAGGAAGAACTTTGACCTATTAATTAAGTCTATGATTTTGCATGATTAAGTGTAGTTGTTAGGTATTTAAATGATCATGGTGATTTTAATGATTATTCTATGTTAAGTGCACAATGCGAATGAATTAGGATTAGCAAGTGACTTTTAAAAGTCTACAAAAGATTAGCTAGCTTGCTTGAATAGAATAGTAAATTAAAATTACTTGACAATTCTTGCTCACTAGAATCTTGTACTTGCTTGACTAGTCAAAGTAGGCAAAATAATTAGAAAATCATTATTGTGAAAATAAAAGTCTTGAATAAAATCAAACACATGGATGACATAACTCTTATTGCATGACCTAGCTTGTTTACCAAATAGGAAATGATTGAAATAGTTTAGGTCATATTTACATGCATAGGATATAATTTTGGCATACGAAGTTATTATTTGAAGTAAGCTTTGACCTAAAAAGTCAACTTGAAGTATTGCATTCTTAAAACAAATCAATTGAATTTTTAAACCTTACTTCAGCTTGAACTTTTTAAAATCAAAACCTACTGATAATTATAGACAGTGAAATAATGACATTTCGAATTTGGGTAACACCAAACTTTGTAAATTGCATTACTTCACAATAAAGCTATTGCCATTTCATGACTATATATTTTTCACCTATTAATGACTGCCTTATTATTTGTTTAAATTAATTATTAGTTACTTGGGGACATTTGATATTTACTGTAATCTTTGGACTGTCAAAAATGTAAAGCCCTCATTTCAAATCTTCCATTGGAAATTTCAATAAGTGCTTTAAATTTTCTCCTTCTTGAGAATCCATTACTTTAAATCTCTCCTGTTCTCAGGTACTATGTCACTGAAGAAGAAAAAACTAAACCCAGCACGACCACTTACTGGATCACTCGCATATCTTAGTGCATCACCTGATCACGACCAGATGGCACGCATTTGGAGAGACAAGAAGCTCGGGCGTTTTAGATATGTGGACTGGGAAAAGTTGCAAGTATTGGGATTCAGACAAAGACTAGAGAACCTACTCAGTTATCCAGTTGAGGGTCAGCAGTTCGAGTCCTTGGATAGTCACCGTTTACAATACGCTATAGACTGCCTCGTTAAAAATCTTATCAAGAAAAACCCAATGGAATAAAAACTTGATGAAGGGAAAAAGAGTGCAGTTCGTATTATACTCCCCCTGAATTTAATGTATATCCTTCAAGCGTCGAATACCGATCTTTCGAACTAGATGCTCAAAAATTTTTGTCGGCAATGATTTTGTGAATAAGTCGGCGAAATTATCGCTTGATCAGACTTGACTGACATCAATGATTCCATCATTTTGTAGATCATAAGTTGGATTTCCTTTGATTGTCTTGAGACCGCATTCCTTTTGGATGTGTTGAATCGTCGATCTTGAGTAGACACTTCTCGATTGGATTTATAAAACTCAATAAATTTAGCATTATTTGACGACCTCCAAGAAATTGTGATGTCTCCACAGGTGAAAACATATCATGTTCTTGACCTTATGTGCATTAGACAAATACCTGCGTATCCAAATTTAGCTTTTTCTTTGTGTAAAATAATCCCATATCATGGGTACCACAAAGATAACACAATATGAGATTGATTGCAATGTATAAAAGTGTATTAAAGCCCCAAATGGACTTATATATTATAATGATTGTTTATCATTTTCTCCGGGGTGGAATGAATCCATAAACATATCTAGATAGATGATATTTTAAAGGTATGGACATCCATTTCACATTAGTGTACATTACTCCCTCTTGGATGTCCATTGTTATAATGATTATGCCTCGTTAAAATCTTACTAGATAAAACCCGGTGTGACAAAAGTCTAGTTAAGGAAAAATAGTACATAATTCTTTTAATGTGTTGAGGATGTTGCATCATTAAAAACCTTGTCAGGAAAACCCGGTGGGACAAAACCATGGTCAAGGAAAAAAAAATAGTGCAACATTTATTTTGTCCCCCTCATAATCACATCACTTGTGAATTTGTTGACAAATAATATCATCTCATCGAATTTAATGAGAAAAAACTAACTTTTATGAGATAAGTTATGGATCCATCATCATTGATGTATCCATCAAGTTGAAAAATGTTTTATACGTATGCAAGACAATGAGTGTCCTCTCATAGATAATAAGTTACCTCGCCAAAAATGTGAAGTAAATGATTTTCAACTCTTTTATGACCAGTGAGAAATATCAATGTCTAATGATATTTGTTATCCTTCGAGGGTCGGAAGGATTGTCAACATTAAAATAATCATTGCACATGAGGATGTATGACTCTTTGTACATTCTTGTAAACATTTCTTTCATATTCAGTTATAAATATTCATTCACCTTTAGAACCTTGTAAAAAGTTCAAAGGATGTATGAATTTGAAAATCCTCATAAAGAATGTATTTATAATATGGGCTAAAATGTCCATTTAATAAAGAATTTTTCGATCCCAAATTGATATGATTCGACAGTGTCCTCAAGAGCCATTTATGAAAAACATGAGGCACTATAAATAGTGAGACATATCTTTCTCATATCTTCCCAATCATTTGATATAAGATCTTATTCAAATTGAATAAATGGTGATCTCAAAAACCTTTCTAAAATGCTTGAGGCTTTTTGAAGTGGAAGTATCTTTAAGCATTTTATATCCTTGAGGGATCCAAATAGCAAATTAGCTAGACTTGTGAGTTATCATATAGCTAGCAAAGAGCCTTAGTATCAACACTCTAGCTTTATATATACTCATTGCGCTTTTGAGTAAAGACCGGTCATACAATAGGCTTTACACCTTTATGAAATGGACTATGAGTCCAAAAATCTCGTATTAAGAGATTTCATAAATTTATTGCGTATTTTTATATTGGCCAATAATATTTTCACTTTTTGGCATAAATAATTTTATGATCCTCAACCACAATAGCTAGCGCTATATTATAAACAATAATATTATCGACATCGATTTCATTTATATTGATTCCACATTGTTCTAGACATGATATCATTTATTGAGATCTCTTCATTTTTGGGTACCAGAGGTTCTGATAGAACCTTCATGTCTAGTTTTGTTAGATTGAATTGGGGTCTTTAATTCCTGTATTTGACCATCTAAATAATTTTCTCCTTTTTTCGAGGATATAATTTGGAATCGACTTTTATTTTATCACGTTTCACGTGCCATAGGCTTATTAGCTATTTTAGTAGGAGCATTAACAACTTATCATTCAAACAAATATGTCTGACAATGATCAAAAATGAATTATCATTTGAAATTCAAGTTCATACTTGATACTATGAGGATCAATATTATATATTGATAATTCATTTTCAGTTTAAGTTGTTTTAAGATCTCCCCTTTTGGTCTCATAGTTGTGCGTTATGGTTGAGCATATATCGCACAAATAAATAAAAAAATATATGTGGTATATCTTTTTGAGGACCAAAAATCAATTATAGGGGAGAAATCTTATTTCCATTGGCACGATGCGGACTCACATCATTGCATGTATATTAACATGGCCCCAGAGTATAAGTAGTATTGTTACTCTCATAATAGATGTTGATTTTCTATCAACTAAGCCTTTTGATAAAAGCAATTTACGTATCAACTAATATATGTTTAATACTTACTACAATCAACTAAAAATTTTGATGTATTTAAACAATATATACGTTCACTGACATTATCAAAACAAAATTTGATATTTTTTAAACATGTGCTTGTAATCTCAATAACCGAGTTAGTTAGTCACGCAAAATTTAGGTTGCGATTTTGATGACCATTCAGACGATGCATCGATTTAAAAATTCTAAATGGTTTATTATATGGATATATGAAATACCCGCTAGTTGATTTCAGAACTTTTAAGGGAATGAGTCCCAATAGTAGTACGTATAAATTTTCTTGAGAGCAATGCATGTAAAATTATTATGTCGAGGAAACTTGAGGTTCCATTATACATTTCGCATCATGATTGACTCGGGATGGTCTCACCGCCAATTAATGTAATAATCAAAGCTCATTAAACGTCAAGTTTATGACCTCTTTAATACAAGCCAAGGAGCTAGAGTAATACCTCTTTAGTATTTATTTCTCGTGGGTATTAGCTCTTCAAGGACTTTTAGTGTACTTACACTATCAAGGATAGTCGAGATGGTATTGATCATTGAAGAATTGTACTCGCTGATATTTTTAGAATATTGCAGCATGAGGTGCATTTTAATAAAGCGAGTTTTTTTTTTGAAAGCATTGATTGCTTTTGATGATCAAACCTTTTGGATATTTCACCGTAATGTAGATTAATTCTTCGAAGATTGTTCAAAATAAAATAGATCTTAAGATAAAAAGTCCATATGAGATATGGAGATAATTGTTAATAGAGACGTCAAGATCAATGAACTTTAATTTTTACAAGTTCTAACATTGTAACTACAAAATAAAAATATATATTATTTAATCAAAATTATATGTATGTAATCAAACAAATACTATGTTTTAAAAATCAAACACATGCAAGTATATTAGTATATTTAAGTTGTTGCTAGATAGGAGTATTAGATTATAAACAACGTATATGCATATACTTCGAAAGTAGACATAAACATATGATTAAAATTTCGTTGATCAAACAAAACGTATACACAACACATATCTTTATTAAATTAAAATAAAGAAAAGTTATGTATATATATTTACAATAATGTTGGGCTCATTTCCACCGAGAAAATTAATTAATTGATAAAATCCCTCTTGTTTATCTTTTAATTCAATTTTTATCCATATAATAACTGTGATAGTTGCAAACTAATCTACGAAATTGTATATACATGAAATAAAATGAATATAAAATAAAATGAAGCAACTTAAATGAATTAATATAATCAAATGATTATGAAATATAATTAACATACAACTTGAGGTTCCATTCAATGTAACATTAACTTGAGGTTATGTCAATTATTGATTCTCTTTAAGAGATCATTATAGATCTTGAAGATCATATATATAAATATATAACAATAACATGAGGTTATTGAAAAAAAATTATAGATCTAAAGGATCATATAAATATATATTAATAACATTAACATGAAGTTATGTTATTTGATTCATATTGGTGAATCATAATATAGACATCACTATAATAATAACTTGAGGTATTGTATATCGATTCTTTTAATGTAGATACAATAGAACATTGATTATTCTTGTAATATAATAACAAATAACAATTCTCCTTTTGTAATCACAATAGAACATTGATTGTTTTTGTATACTACAAAAGAGTTTGTAAGATAATAAGAAAATGAAATTAAAAACATATAGAGTTTCCTACCTATTATTCTCTAGAGCAAATCGTGCTGATAACGTGTTATGAAATGAAAGAACAAGAATAATAGATGGAGATGAAGAGGAATATTATTGAATGATTAGTCTAGAATGATTACAAATGACTTGTTTATATAGGGATTAAAGTAAACCCTAATAACCTAGTAGGTAAGAGGTGGGCTATCCACAAGCCCATGGATTTCATAACAACTATATATTTTTCACCTATTAATGATTGCCTTATTATTTGTTTAAATTAATTATTAGTTACTTGGGGACATTTGATATTTACCGTAATCTTTGGACTATCCAAAATTTAAAGCCCTCATTTCAAATCTTTCATTGAAAATTTCAATAAGTGCTTTAAATTTTCTCCTTCTTGAGAATCCATTACTTTAAATCTCTCATGTTCTCAGGTACTATGTCGCCGAAGAAGAAAAAACTAAACCCAGCACGACCACTTACAGGATCTCTCACCTATCTTAGTGCATCACCTGATCACGACCAGATGGCACACATTTGGAGAGACAAGAAGCTCGGGCGTTTTAGATATGTGGACTGGGAAAAGTTGCAAGTATTGGGATTCAGACAAAGACTAGAGAACCTGCTCAGTTATCTAGTTGAGGGTCAACAGTTCGAGTCCTTCAAGAAACTGTTCAGCATTGATGAACCGGTATACATGGAAATGGTTATCGAGTTCATGACCACATACACATTTAAGACAAGGAGTAGAGTTGGAGACAGTTCGATCACATTTCGATACATGGGAAGTTCATTCACCCTGTCATTGTCTCAGTTTGCACAACATATGGATCTATACATACCTGAGGAGATACATTCCCCACTGTTCACTAATGAAGCCACTTCGATATCCATCTCGACCACACCATCCAAGGCATGGAGTAAGTTATCATCAACAACATATTTCTCGGGTATAAAAGCTACCAAACTCATAGATCCAGTCTTACAAATCCTACACAAGCTGATAGCTTGTTCATTTGATGGAAAATACACGACAAGCGGTAGAGTTGCCAGATTTGATATTGCCATGATGACATGCATCCTCGAGAAAAGGAATATTCAGGTAGCCTATTTAGTTGCCCAGCGGATTCTGGAAGAAAATGATTTTGGTGCAAAGAGATCATATATGGGTCCAATAATTACAAGGCTGATTCGCAGAATGGGATTGCTTAAGATGACAGAGGTAGAAAAATTCAAAAGCCTGCCAGTATGGAGTGCCCACATGATAGATTATGAGTTCCTTAGGAGCATGGATATACTCAAGATTATGAGAGACGACACCGTTTACATCAGGGCACGATCATCAGACGCAGAAACTGTGGATGAATTGGTACCAGGTCTAATTTTACCAAGAGAGGGAAGAAAGAGGCATCAACCAAAAAAAAACAAATAACTTAGATTCAAACTCAGATTCAGACAAAGATAGGGATGATTATGACGATCCAGTTGCACCACCACCAGTAGTGCCACAGACTACTAGAGCGGGACCTTCCACCCCAACTTCTAGATCTCGGGTGCCACCTTACATATACCACTATGGGACACCACAAAGGCCAGACTATTGGTACTAGCTGATGCAGATGCAGGTCCGATGTTATAAGGCTATGAGACAGCAAACAGCAGGGATACCAGTGAGCCCACTTCCTGACTTACCATGTGGATTGGGCCGAGCACCGCCACACTTATATCCCCCTGCAATTCCTACTCCAGCACCTCACCGACATCCAGTTCTTGACCGTGGCCATGGTTTACCACCTCGCACAGTTCCACCTAGGCCACAAGCACCACCGGCACAGGTTCCTATTCAGAGACAACATGTTCCTTCTGTTGTTGGTTTGGCTTGAGGTCAGACTTCAAGAGGCAGTAGGATATCCAAAACCCCTACACGAGCCACCATTGTTCAGAGTCACAGGATTCTCAGGAGCACCAGCCCTGCAGATGCACCGATTGATCCAGTATCCTCTCATAGACAGACTGATTTATTCAAAGGACACTCCCAGCAGAGGACACCTGAGATTCCACTTGACAGCTTCGACATGCCCGCAGGGGAATTTGTTGATCATTTGATACAGGATGGAGTATTCACCATAGGTACACTAGATGCAGAGGCTGATCGAGATGCATCAGACAAAGGCACCCACTATCAGCATGATGATTCTTCATCAGATGAGACATCTCCTGGACCTATAGTATCTTCAGCTGCAGTATCACCACCAACCGAGCAATAGATTGCTCCGCTTTCTGACTCCTTTCTATTTTCTACCAAGACTTTATTATTATTGTGTGTATTTGATGTACTGTGGATGCATAGACATCACATCTATCCAGTTATTACTTTATTAAGCTATTACTTTACTTTTCTTATTAGCAGCTATTACTTGATTGAATTGAGTGGTTTGTTTGAGAAACTATCCATAGAAGACCAAAACAAGAGAAGTTGTGGACCGCACAATGAAGAATGACGAGAGCCATAAGCTACAAGCCACGGACCAGCAGACTTCTAACGAGTAACCAACAACGTGCACAGCAAAAGTGTACACTGTTCCGAAACCCTCTACCCGTTTAAAGAATTGATTATCTCATCCGATATTCCAAATACAAAGTGTGGGATAATCAAAACCACACTACACTTACGAAACAATCCGAAAATAAGTAGAATCTCTAAAGTGTGGGATACTTCAACAAGAGTTACTCAACGAATAGATTCGAACATTAGGGACAATGTTCCTCTAAGTGTGGGATATACGGCCTTCAACCGCAAGTTTTTACCTCTTGTCCGTAAATCAAACAATATTTTCATTAAAAGGCTAAAAATGGATAAAATTTCAAATTTTTAGATTCAAAAACATCATTCTTTAGAAATCCTATCTTTCAAATTTATAAATTACAACAAGAAACGAGTTTTGACTACGAAACAAAAATGTTTGAGAATAAGATACGGACGAAAAGGGCAACACATGGCTAGGCACACATTGACCAAAACATTCGATTCGTGAGGATTGAGCCCATCATTAGCATTCATCTCTAGAATGCTTCACTTTTCGTTTCATGTGTGCGCCGATGTATGCATTTGAATTAGATATTGCTCTTGTAATGCATTTCGAGATAACATCGATGAGTGCCATACGTGGCATAGGTACAACCCATCTTGATAACTTCTAAGGAATCCAAATGCCCTTCCACCATCAAACATCCACCCACTCAACCTTCACTCTTTACACCCAATCTAAACCTCCTAATATTCATCCCGAACCTACAGAAGTTTCATTTTCCGACGAACTCTCAAAGATACTCTTGGTTTTCCAAGACTTCTGTAGCCTAACACAAAGCCATAAAATATTTCAGAGCGTTCCCCAAAGGATGAGCATCATCCGTAAAAGGAGCTCCAAGAAAAAGAAATTCAGCAAAAAATTGTCAGAAGAAACCTAAAAGCCCAAGGATCAAGTAAAAGGGCCAAAAAACAAAAAAAAAAAAATTCCAAAGAAAAAGAAAGAAAAAGGCTATGTAGTCTTTTCAAAATCTGAGAAATTCCAAAGCAACTCTCTCAAGAAAAGTTTCGAGAAAATACAAGGAAAACCCTTACACCTTCTTCAACCCAAAACATCCGATTCCTTCCAAGATATCTTGAAAGGTTAGTACCGTCCTCATCAAAAGTGATGGAGATCTGATTCTCAATCAAGCCTATGACGAGAATGCTGCATGACAGGCTATCTGAGTGATTGACACTAGTAAGTAGGAAACCCTAAACACTTGAGTGATTTGAGTGACCCACTTGTGAGGATTGCCTATTCATGATCATCATATATGTTGCTCAAAGAAGGTATCAAATTCTATAAACCCTTAGTTTTCGATAAAAACTCTTTTATAACTGTAACTTTATATTCTTTGGAAATGGTATCTCTAAAAACTAATGCGATTAGAATCCTTCCAGAAGCTTTTTAAGAATGAGTTTGCTTGAGGACAAGCAAAGTTCTAAGTGTGGGATACTTGATATCGCGTAAAAAGTCATGTTTTTACTACCGATATCTCTCTCATTCTAGAACGGTTCTTGGCATTTTAAACTCAAAAACAATACAAATCAATGATATTATGCCAAGATGGTCAAAACAAGGTTGCACAATAAAAATCAAGCAAAACGGATGAAAAACGAAGATTTCACGCACGTTTGAAGATTCAAGGCATCAAAACAAGATTTCAAGACAAAAGTTCCCATCATCAACATCCATCTCATCCAAGATGTTCGTTTTCAAATTACGAATCCAACAGAAGAAGAATCAACAAAAACGGACGAAGAATGAAGATTCTACGTACGCCGGATATCTTTACATCAAAGATGGGGGACATATTTTTGGGATATCTTTACATCAAAGTCTTCGTTTTTGAATTACGAATCCAACACAAAAAGAATTAACGCAAACGGACGCATAACGAAAAAGATACGCGCGAATTAAGCAACGCAGCGAAAGACGACGGACAGGGACGGGTGGCAGCCAGCCGCCACCGGCCTGCTGGTGGGCGGCGCCCCACCCCCCCCCCCCCCCCCCCCCCGCCCCCCGTCTCCTTTCCTCTTTTTGGTACTTGCATGTACCCGGTGCGCCACCTTTCCATGCTTTTTCGTACCCGGTGCGCCACCTTTCGCTACTTTTTCATACCCGGTGCACCACCTTTCACCCTTTTTCTAATGTGAGCCTAGGAATGCTAACGTGAGCCACTTTTCACTTATAAATAGCAGCCCTTAGACCTCATTTGAAGACACACTCTTACACATATCTAAATCTGAGAAAGAAAGGGGAAGAAAAAGGCTATGTAGTCCTTTCAAAATTTGAGAAATTCCAAAGAAACTCTCTCAAGAAAAGATTCGAAAAAAAAATATACAAGAAAAACCGTCACACCTTCTTCAACCCCAAACATCCGATTCCTTCCAAGATATCTCGAAAGGTTAGTACTGTCCTCGTCAAAAGTGATGGAGATTTGATTCTCGATCAAGCCTATGACGAGAATGCTGCATGACAGGCTATCTGAGTGATTGACACTAGTAAGTAGGAAACCCTAAACACTTGAGTGATTTGAGTGACCCACTTGTGAGGATTGCCTAGTCATGATCATCATTGATGTTGCTCGAAGAAGGTATCAAATTCTATAAACCCTTAGTTTCCGGTGAAAACTCTTTCATAACTGTAACTTTATATTCTTTGGAAAATGGTATCTCTAAAAACTAATGCGACTAGAATCCTTCCAGAAGCTTTTTAAGAATGAGTTTGCTTGAGGACATGCAAAGTTCTAAGTGTGGGATACTTGATATCGCGTAAAAAGTCATGTTTTTACTACCGATATCACTCTGATTCTGGAAGATTTTTGGCATTTTAAACTCAAAACCAATACAAATAAGTGACATTATACCAAGATGGTAAAAACAAGGTTGCACGATAAAAATCAAGCAAAACGGGTGGAAAATGAAGATTCCACACACGTTTGAAGATTCAAGGCATCAAAATGAAGATTCCACACACGTTTGAAGATTCAAGGCATCATCAACATCTATCTAACCCAAGATGTTCGTTTTCAAATTATGAATCCAACAGAAGAAGAATCAACAAAAACAAATAAAGAATGAAGATTCTACGCCCGCCGGAAGATCCAAATGATTCGTACGAAACATCTGGAGATAAGAAACATATTTTTGTGATATCTTTATATCAAAGTCTTCATTTTTGAATTACGAATCCAACGCAAAAAGAATCAACGCAAACGGAAGCATAACGACGAAGATACGCGCGAATTAAGCAACGCAACGAAAGACGACGGACCGGGACGGGTGGCAGCCGGCCGCCGCCGGCCAGCAGCCAGCCACCACCGGCCAGCATCCAGGCGGCGCTGGCCTCCACCCTCCTGTCTTTTTTGCACTTTTTCGTCCTTGCTCGTACCTGGTGCACCACCTTTCGCTACTTTTTCGTACCTGGTGCACCACCTTTCGCTACTTTTTCGTACATGGTGCACCACCTTTCGCTACTTTTGCTAATGTGAGCCTAGGGGTGCTAATGTGAGCCATATTTTGCCTATTAATAACAGCTCCTAAGTCTCATTTTAACACACACTCAAGAATACACTTCTACATTCTAATACTTCCATACACTCCTTCTCCATTTCCACTTTCTCACTCTAGAATTTCTCTTATAGACTAGGATTATTGTAATTAATCTTCGGATTAGTATAGAGGCTAGAACGAACGTTAGGAGGTTTGAAGATTCATCTTTGTATGAGTACACGAGTTGTCAATTATAATAATTCGCTGCTACGCATTTATTTCCGGGTGATATCTAACCCTTTATGTAAGGAATTATTAATTTGATGAGACAAAATAAAAGATGAAAGTTGAGGGACTAAAGATGAATTGTTTTATTTTATTTAGTTAACTAGTATAATTATGATTTCTTTGTAAACCTAGATATCTCTATTATATAAAGAGATATTAGGCGTGGTTTTTAGGTGTGCACAGAAAAGATGTAGACGTCTAGAGTTTTGTTTTAGCCCTAAGGTTAAGATATCTTTGATATCTTTAATCCTTGTTATTGGTAGATAACACGTTCTATACTGATCATATAGAATTGGGGCTTGGTTTGATTGTATCGAATGATATATGTTGAAATCTTGTTATGATAACATTGATTCTTTCTTATTCTGCTGCATATTATTATCTTTTTTATCATTGATCCTAGATTAGACGTAAAAAGTCTAGAACTTCGTGTAAAAATTTTAGCATGATCATATTCGTAATCAGGGAGATATGAAATTCTGAAGTTGCCTGCCACTGATCGTTAGATGTGCTAGCCACTGCTCAGCCACTGTTTGTACAAACGTTGCCACTGCTAGAAGGTTCTTCCTGCTGTTAGTACAAACTGCCCGCTGCTAGTACAAGCTTACCACTGTTAGAACAAGCTTACCACTGTTAGCACATCCTTACCGCTGTTAGTACAAAATTTGATGATTGCCACTGTTTGCGTAATGTATCATTGTTGCCACTGTTAGTGGAATTTGAAGGACATTACCACTCTTAATGCAAAGTGGTTACCACTGTTCGGTTATTGCCATTGTTAGTTGTTACCACTACTAGTTAGTAGATGCCACTGCTAGTTAGTAGTTACCACTGCTAATGTAATTTTACCACTGTTTGGTATCGATTACCACTGTTAGTCATTTTTCAAAAACTAATGCGGAATTAGTGATACTCATCATGGATGGTACTATATGGTATTTGTTGCTATTATTGGATGGTTATCCGTACAGTTCTTATGGTTACTGTATAAGAAAAGTTTGGATCTCGAATGGAATTGTTTTTTTTTATATAACAATTTATTCTTATAGATTCTATGGCTTGTTTTGAAGATTATTTGAAGATATGATTACGAAGAAGATCGATTATTACTTATTTGATATTGGAGTTGAGTTTTACAGGTGTGTATCTTATCATATCTCAAAGTGGGGTGTTACACTTTGAAGATAACTTGTTTGGTTTGTATGGTGACGATGAAGACTTGACAAATCTAGCAAAAGTGTGTGATTTACAAACTGATGGTGCTCAATGCTCACATTTTTCTATCACTTGAAAGAGTTATGGTGTGCTTGGTGACTTATTATGAAAAATAAGGATTTTGTCAAAGAGATTACGGTCTACTTATACATAGGATTATAAGTTCGAAGTCGTGGTTAGTACAAGATATAAGGTACAAGTTTGGAAGATTTAACTTCTTTATTAAGTTTGTTATACTTTATTTTCTTCATCGGTGAT
Source organism: Pseudognaphalium luteoalbum (assembly GCA_963422505.1). Lineage (NCBI taxonomy): Eukaryota > Viridiplantae > Streptophyta > Magnoliopsida > Asterales > Asteraceae > Pseudognaphalium > Pseudognaphalium luteoalbum. The sequence continues at coordinate 63,152,310 of OY730193.1, forward strand.
CATTACAAAGAGCCTACAAAGTTCGAGATTCAAGAGATGGTTAACATATTGATTTGAGGGGAAGATTATCGAAAAAGTGTTTAACCATCAAAAGATGTTCATGCATAATTATTTGGGGATAAAGATTTTATTACTACTGCTAGGTATATATTATTACTGCTAGTATAAGTTTCTAATGATCAAATTCATTATTCTTATTATGCGTAATGGAGGGTAATTTGAGACATTAGAAAATTGGATTAGTGGTGTATTATATAGCAAGTGGTTGTAAAGGTTCAAAGTTGCTTATCTTCAAGAAGATTCCTATTGGATAATGACAAAAAGGGGAAGAAGAATTGAAGATCCAGATTTGCAGCTTACTGTTATTGCATGGCATGGTTTAAAAGAAATAAAGAGTTAAGGGGAAGTTTGTGCAAGAAGATCGATATTTTGTCATCATCAAATAGGGGAAGATTGTAAGGAATTATTTATTTGATGAGACAAAATACAAGATGAAAGTTGAGGGACTAAAGATGAATTGTTTTATTTTATTTAGTTTCCTAGTATAATTATGATTTCTTTGTAAACCTAGATATCTCTATTATATAAAGAGATATTAGGCGTGGTTTTTAGGTGTCCACAGAAAAGATGTAGACGTCTAGAGTTTTGTTTTAGCCCTAAGGTTAAGATATGTTTGATATCTTTAATCCTTGTTATAGGTAGATAACACGTTCTATACTGATCATATAGAATTGGGGCTTGGTTTGATTGTATCGAATGATATATGTTGAAATCTTGTTATGATAACATTGATTCATTCTTATTCCGCTGCATATTGTTATCTTTGTTATCATTGATCCTAGATTAGACCTAAAAAGTCTAGAGCTTAAACGATCATACGTTTTATCACTTTATCATACTTATTTTATTCCATATTTTAAAATATGTGTTATTGCTCGGTATGTGATATATTTATTGACATGAATTGCAAGTAGTTTATTATTATGGTTGTTGATGATGTAGATAATTATAAGTAAGGATGACATCATATAATTAATGCACGACCTCGTGAAGAGATATGACGGCCCCTACTCGACTGTTTATCCGATATAGTACTGGAACGCTTTAAGGCGAAGTACAAATGTATGGAAGTCGGTAAACGACCGAAGGTAGTTATATCTCTGGAATCAGCTCTGGTTTAATAGTTGGAATCCCGAAGGGGTAATACAACTTCACAACTAACTGGTATATCCTACGAAAGTCAAAACACTATAAAATGATGTTCGTGAAATACGTTCAGATAAAATAGGAATTAGTAACCCTTGTAACGTTAAGACCTTATGAATTCAAGTTTAAGTTATGGATTACCCTTTCTGATTATCCATGTGACTGCAACCTAGTAATTAGGACCTGATCAACCTTAATTATGGTAAGTAGTTATCTGTGCCCATGACATGCAATAAGTAAGACACATTGAAACCACTCGTTGTATATATTAGGTTTACATTTCTGCACTGCTTTACATTTAGTTAGATAGAGTGTCACTTTCACTGTCAATTACTCTTGACCGCATGTTGATATGAGAAACCGTGGAAGTACTGTGTAAAGTACACTGTCTATCATTGAAAGGCATGGTCCGCATATGAAACACGTTTTAACAAACTGCGAATAATCCGGGGATGTATAACTGTTTGAAAAGGAGAGATTTGAATCATAAGTCGAAGTAACTAGAGTTTAAATGAATAATAACAGGACTTCGGAATTAGATCAAAGTCGTAATGACCTAGAACCCTTAAAACACCAAGTCTTATAAAATCGGCGGTCCAAAGATACAAAGTTATTAATTTGCATGCTAATAGAACAGTAAACTACCTTAGGAGTTAAGAACGGTCGGACCTATGAGACGATACGCTACTGATTCATGAACCTCGATATATGACCAAAATAGGTTGCTTATTTTTCAAATAGATAAGTATTGGAAGTTTGCGTATTGCTCCGATCAGAATCACGATAACCTAGTTCCTAGTGACATGCCAATGGGAAATTGAGTTGGTAGGGTTCTAGAGCTTTCCTGTACTTTAATTTCCTGGATTTTAATTACTTGTCTTTAACCCCCAAACCTACCTACTTTGTTCCATCCTAGATACTTCCCTACCGAAAGTGTCAACTTTAATTTACCCACACGTTTGGATTCATAGAACGATCTTAGGTTATACTTACCGCTTAACAACCAGAGTAGGTAGTACATATAATTTAAGCCCCGCTAATTATAAATTTTAAAACCCCTGATGACGCCCGATTAAGTTACAATCAACGACGCTGACACTTTCGGGTGCCATCAGTGGTCACGAACTCGGTAATCATTTCCATGTATATCGGTTCATCAATACTGAACAGTCTCTTGAAGGACTCGAACTGTTGACCCTCAACTGGATAACTGAGTAGATTCTCTAGTCTTTGTCTGAATCCCAATACTTGCAACTTTTCCCAGTCCACATATCTAAATCGCCCGAACTTCTTGTCTCTCCAAATGCGTGCCATCTGGTCGTGATCGGGTGATGCACTAAGATAGGCGAGAGATCCTGTAAGTGGTCGTGCTGGGTTTAGTTTTTTCTTCTTCGGCGACATAATACCTGAGAACATGAGAGATTTAAATTAATGGATTCTCAAGATGGAAAAAATTTAAAGCACTTATTGAAATTTCCAATGGAAGATTTGAAATGAGTAAATTTTTGACAGTCCAAAGATTAAAGTAAATATCAAATATCCCCAAGTGACCAATAATTAGTTTAAACAAATAATAAGGTAATTATTAATATGTGAAAAATATATAGTCATGAAATGGCAATAGGTTTATTGTGAAGTAATGTAATTTACAAAGTTTGGTGTTACCCAATTTTGAAATCTCATTATCGGTAGGTTTTGACTTTTAAAAGTTCAAGTTGAAGTAAGGTTTAAAATTTCAATTGATTTGTTTTAAGAATGCAATACTTCAAGTTGTCTTTTTAGGTCAAAGCTTACTTCAAATGATAACTTCGTATGCCAAAATTATATCCTATGCATGTAAATATGACCTAAATTATTTCAAGCATTTTCTAATTGGTAAACAAGCTAGGTCATGCAATAAGAGTTATGTCATCCATGTGTTTGATTTTATTCAAGACTTTTATTTTCACAATAATGATTTTCTAGTTATTTTGCCTACTTTGACTAGTCAAGCATGTACAAGATTCTAGTGAGCAAGAATTGTCAAGTGATCTTAATTTACTATTCTATTCAAGCAAGCTAGCTAATCTTTTGTAGACTTTCAAAAGTTAACTTGTTAATCCTAATTCATTCGCATTGTGAAATTAACATAGAGTAATCATTCAAATCACCATGATTATTTAAATACCTAACAACTACACTTAATCACGCAAAATTATAGACTTAATTAATAGGTCAAATTCATAACAAATCAAACATGTGTGAATTAGCATGGGTAAGTGGTAGTAATATGTAATTTCTAAGCATCTAACCAAGAAAAGTAGTAATTCCTAGTTACTAACTTAGCTAATTTCATAAAATAGGATACTCAAAGTTCAAAGTAGGTTTCTCATGATCATACCTTTATTGTAGTGCGTAAAACTTCAAAACAAATGTACAACCGAGAATAATATGCAACGAGGAGTTCAAAAGGACGCAAAATTATAGAGTTTGATGGAGATTTAATGGTGGTTCATGGTGGTGTGGGGATGGTGGGAAGGTGGCCAGCCATGGGAGAGCAAAGGGGAGGAAGAAAGTGTTTTTGTTCTTTGTTTTTGAATCATGAGAGTGCATGGAAGTCTTAATGGTCCCCTAGGAATATATGTCCTAGTTCCAAGTACCATATTCCTTACATGTTCCCTAATGTACTTCTAGTATTAAGCTAATAATCTAGGTTAATTTCTAATGATTATGAATCCTAAGTGTACTTATTGTGACTCGTTACTTGTTAGTTTCTTGTCACGTTATAAAAAATTTAGGAAACGCGTAAATTTTTGCGGGACGATTATAATCAACCTAAAATATTAAACTTAAGTTATTTATTATATATATATATATATATTTTATTATTTATTTTTATTTTATTTTTTTTTAATAGAAACTTTCAAAAATTTATTATATATATTAAATATTAAAAATATGTTCATTTAAAGTTGCGAGCCTCGACCTTTTAGGAAAGAATTATTTTATGATTCGTTCCGATCTCTCCGTAGGGAAAGGGTCAAGATTTGTTCCCTTAAACGAATGTTTTTAGGCACAAAATATTTTGAAAGCTCCCAGATGACGTTATAAACTAAATAATGACTGTTCTCTATGTCCCCTAGGGCTTCTCGTTCTTCATCTCCTAAATTGACAAGATCACTAATTAACTTATTATATGCCTTTCTTATTTTCTTAGGGTTTGACAATCCGTCACGAGCTCCTTGGTCTTTGTAATTTAGATCGTGATTGAGTTTATCCATGATTTCCAGAAATGCTTTATCTTCTTGCGAATCAGGTTCTCTGGTTGTAGAATTGACTATTCTAAAGAGTTTACTGATTAGGGCTTTTTGTGTGGAAGTGAAGGGGTATTTGGTGAAATCGAAGATTTGAACAAGCTTAACGTGAAGGTCTTTCTGTTTAGCGAAGAAAGCGGTGTCAGGTTTTTTGGTGGAATCTAGAAAACCGTCTTGCAATTTTCAGATCAAGTAAGATGCGGGGTCAACGAAGAATGAAATTTTACCAGGGATGATGATAGGAATCATCGGGTCCCGTTCTACCCATAACTCAAGTTCATTGATCATTGCAGCAACATTATGATTGATTAATATCATAGATATTGGATGGAAATCCATGTCGGCAAGTGATTCAAAAAGTAGATCTAAATCTGCTATAAACTTTAGTTCTTGGTCTCTGAAATTGGTGGAAGTGCTTTTGCATTCATGATTTGACAGGCGAGATAAGAATTTGAGTTGTTCATCAAGATTGGTAATCTTTTCTCGTTAGTCATATGAAAAGGGAAAGTCGGTGGAGTCTAATTTCCTAAAGAATGCCCTATAAATGTCTATTCTGCGAGAAGGATTAAAGGATGCGTCGAGGTGGCGTTCTTTAGAACAAGGTTTTTCTGGCTCGACTGATGGAACTTTATCCACCACTCGATAGATGGTGTATTTATGTTCTTGTGGAAGGAATGGAAAGATGCCGTCATTACGAGAATTTAACATAGTGTTTCCATACACTGACGTTTCAGGAATGAGGGTGATTAAGTCACATAATTTCGGAGGTTTTTCTTCATAATCTTCTTCGGAAGGACTATCGAAGTGGACAGAATTTGGTATTTGAGGCGAATGAAAAGTTGAAAAGTGATCTTCTGGAGATGATGCCAGGTCAGGCAACTGATCCATGTCATCAAAGTCCAGGCAATGTTTTGGAATAGAAAGTGAGGTCCTAAATTCTTCTAGGGTTTCGGAGGTTTCTTTAGCTTCAGAGGAAGAGGGTGAAAAGAAATCAGATCCTATTTCTCCTACTAAGTAGTCAAAGAATTCCGTATCGTCCATTGCCGTCAGTTCGTCTTTTGAAATGAGGTAAGAAGTGGGTTTTCGATTTGTCATTTTAAACTAATACTATCCTAATTAACTAATTAATAATTAATACTAAATTACTCAAAATAACTTTCGAAAGATACCTGGAAAGGTTTCGTTCGGAAGGATCTCCTAAATACTACTACTTAAGGTGGCTTTAAATTGTACGTTTGTGATTCCCCGGCAGCGGCGCCAAAAACTTGATGGCACTCGAAAGCGTCAGTGTCATTGATGGTAACTACGGGCGCCAACAGGGGTTTTAAATTTATATTTAGCGGGGCTTAAATTATATGTACTACCTTGTCACACTCCCAAAATCAGTAATCGCGTTTATTTAGAAATTAGCAGGAAGCGTTTGCTTATTAGCGGAAGCATTTTAAGTTTACAGTTTAACAGCGGGGGTGCTGACGTTACAATAGTGCATTCACTGTATCAGAGCATATGATCATATTGAACATATATATTTAAGATGCCATAAGTTTAAAAGTTATTACAAAAGAGTACGACTTATAAAGTCGTACAAGTAGTGGTGTTGTAGAACTACGTAAGTTTACAAAATACAGGTTTATAAAAGAGAGATTTTGTAAGTATAACCAAAGGAATTGGTAATACAAAGGAAATCCAAGTGTCCCAAAAGTGGCATCATAAATAGTGTGGGTTGCCTACGTCCTTTATGCATGCAGAAGTACCTGAGTCCTAATTCCATGAAAAACATAGTAAACCGTCAACATTGAATGTTGAGTGAATTCACATGTTTATTATAAGCGTAGTTAAACCAAGTTTTGTATAAATCATTCATGTACACAAACATAATGTTTATATGTATAACAGGAAACACAAGTATTCTTATTAAAGAAAACATTTCCTATTTTGTTGAGCATTGTCTGTCTGATCAGAATTATGACACCGTGGTTCCTCGTGACATATTAGTTAATAACCGACTAATAGGGAACCTATCAGTTATACCATAAACTACCAAGTCTAGTGAACATTCCAAATTTAGTAAATGTTTTCCCTATAAGTCATCGTCTCACATTATAAGCTAACGAACTCACAACAAATACTCCTTTTATTATCTGATTTACAATTATCTTTTATTCGCTTTAATTAGTTTATTAATATTAACTGAACCAAAAACCCCCAACGCACTCTTTTAACCTTTACTAGAAAAGAAAGATTGATTGGATCACTTCTGTTTCAATTCAGTTTCTCTTTAAGAACGACTCTAGGTCATACTTACCATCTACTAGCCTTTTAGTTCAGTATCAGTAAGTCACACTTAGACCCCAGCAAATACAAATTTAAAACAAACCGATTGCGGTCCAAGCACCGTCTTCATACGGACGCTCGGGCAGCACATCAAGTTTTTGACGCCGCTGCTGGGGAGACTAACTGTCCGATACAGAGGCCCAACCAATCCCAATTCTAGTAAACCCTTAGGATAAAACGTTCTAAAAAAAATATTTTCTTTATTATTAGTTTCACTCTATTTTCTGTTTCTCTTTAGTGTATGACCTGTTTCCCTAGAACTACACCACTGTTTAATTTCCCTGATCCAGAACTTATAATAGGTATTATTCGACGAGAAAAGAAGCAATCCGCGCTTAAACAAGCAATGGCTGAACGCATCACTCTCGCTGACAACAGTAAACCCTCTATCGAAGGAAGAGGAGGACCAATTCTCTACCCTGAAACCCCTGGTCAATCTTTCGAGCTTAAACACCACATCATCCAACTAATCCAAAACCACTGTCAATTTCATGGATTGCCAAGTGATGATCCCAACTCTCACCTCGACAAGTTCATATCTCTTTCAAATTCCTACAAACAAAACGGAATTAGCCAAGACACGATCCGCTTGTATCTTTTCCCTTATTCGCTCACTCATCATGCGCAAACATGGTTTGAAGGTTTAGAGACCGGCTCTATCCCTTCATGGACGGTAATGGCGACAAAGTTTCTAACCAAATACTTTCCGCCTTCTAAACAAACCAAACTTCAAAATGACATCATGAATTTCCGATAAGCTTTTGATGAGTCATTATACACCGCATGGGAACGATTCAAAAGAGCCTTGAAGAAGTGCCCCAATCACCGTCTTGACAATTCCGCACAATTGTGTACCTTCTACAATGGTTTAGACCCCAACCACCGAACCACCCTCGATGCTGCTGCACAAGGAAGCTTCATGTGAAAGACCGATGAAAAAGGATGGAATCTAATAGAGAATATGACTATGCATCACCATGATTGGAACTCTGGAGAACACTCAGCATCTTCAGCACCTATCGCTGCATCGAATCCAGTTCCAGTCGAAGCACTTAAAGTATTGACGGAGAAAATGGACTCGCTTGTCAAACAGTTTGGAGAACTTAAGAAACAACAGCACCAAGTACACCAAGTGCAAGTCTGTCAACATTGTACCAACCCACAACCATCTGGTGAATACCAAGTGGAATACGAAGAAGCAGACGGCACAGTCTACTATTCTCAGTTTCCCGCTCGACCACAGAATTTTCCACCCGGTTTCAACCAAAACAATAACCAACCTAGAGGACCTCCATTCCCACAAAGAACCAACCAACCATACCAACCCCGATACCCACCTTACCCACAACAATCACAACCTTCTTATAACCAACCCCTTGCACTTCCTGCACCCACTTTCGATACAAACCAAACCGCTGAACAACCTGCAAAGACAAATGCCCCAGCTTCAAGTTCAGATGATGCCTTCACCCATTCATGCAAGGTCAACACATACTCAACCAAAAGACGTCCGCTAGACAAGATCAAGCCGACCTCTTTATGAGAAACCAATTGGCCGTGCTAAAGAATTTGGAAGCCCAAATTGGACAATTGGCACAACGTCTTGATAACAGACCCAGAGGAAGTTTGCATAGCAACACGGTTCACAACCCACATGTTGAGGAAGCAAAGCAACTCAATACCACAAATGAGGCAACCACTCCACCCCTTGCTACTGTACCAGTAAAAGAAGAACCAGAAATCAAGATACCAGTTGTGGAAACCACTCCGACCATGAGCAAAGAGGTCAGGATCCCTTATCCCACTAGATTTAAAGCCCAACCTAAGAAATTATCATCCTTTAAGCTAGACGGAAAATTTCTCGATACCATGTCTAGAGTCCCCGGTCGAAATAAATATATGAGGAAATTGCTATCCACTAAGGATAAACTGCCCGAAGTAAACAACATTCCCCTTAGTTCTGAAACATCAGCCCTACTTAAAAATAGCCTTCCAGAAAAACTAGGAGATACCGGTAGATTCACACTCGCTTGTTCTATTTACCAATCCGGAGATATCAGCGCCTTAGCCGACCTAGGAGCTAGCATTAACCTTATGCCCTACTCCCTGTTTAAGAGGCTAGAACTTGAAAATTTGAAACCCACTAAGATGACTGTCCAACTAGCTGACCAATCTGTTAGATACCCAAAGGAAATAGCTGAGAACGTCTTAGTTCAAGTTAACAAATTCTTCTTTCCGACGGATTTCGTGGTAATGGATATCCACGAGGACATAAACATCCCGATTATCCTTGGAAGACCATTTATGAACACAGCCAGAGCAGTGATTGATGTGTATAACCATACGATTGTTCTACGAGCACATGGTGAAAGCATCACTTACAAGATCGACCAACCAGACTATACACCAGAGCAAGAAGAATGCCATGCTATATCAACAGGCAGAATATGTTCCGATGACGAATCAGACCCCGAAGAGGAACGATGCTTCACTCGACGAACAACCTTGATCTACGATACTCAGACAGACTGAGACGAGGACGAGGAGTATCAGGACGCTGAGGAAGAAGAAGAATCCAAGGAGGACGAATCAGAACCTGAGGAAGAAGAGGAAGAACCCAATGAGGAAAATGAAAGAACGGAAGAAATGGAAGAAGAACCTGAGGAAGAGGAAGAAATGGAGGAAGATGAATATCAAACTGATTCACCACAGATGGCTGAAGTCAAGAGAATACAAGATTGCAAAGACTACACTTCATCGGAAGAATCCTTTGATTACGGAGCCATTCACCAAGAGCTTAGATCCACTCATCTCAAAAGAATGGGAAATATTCTCGACTCTTATCTCGATCCATCGAAGCCCTTCACCAGAACCTGACTCTGAGACATAGATACTTTCGAAGAAGAACTCCGAACATCACAGCACCCTAACCTGTATGCTAAACTCCTACAGTGAATTTCTGCATATAAGGCACGACAACCAGGAAGCTTTGCTGAAGAAACCCTTCAAAACACCATCACGGAAGTCAGAACCGTCAAAGTCGACAACACCCAACCTTTCAACAACGCACCCTCAGATGAAGAATTCCACCAATTCCCAGATTCACGAGACGAAGATTCCGACTACCAGAGTGTCGAATTTGACGGTGATTTTGTTGACGTCACTATCGATGAACGCTCTATTCCAAAAACTCCTCTTGTTCCACCAAATTCACCCGTCATCACAGCTGAGAGATTAGAGATTCCCCTCATCGACACTCACGAAGAGATGATTGACCTGATAGATGGAAATGACGATGTACGCATCATTGTGGAGGCTATCAAAGAGTCAACCAATGAATACAACACCGCTCAGAGACTCTAATAAGGCAGATTGAACAAGAATATGATTCATATCTCGCCAACTATGGAGAACCAGTACCCCAGACTTTGCTCAGACATATCCAAGAATTCTCCGATTCCTTTCAAGAACATGTCACTAGAGAAACTCAACAGCCAGAAAGACCAGACTACCCAATGGGAGAAATCGAGTTCTGCAACAACCAAAGGCAAATATACCAAAAAGTATATTGTGCCTTGGCCGGATCATCCTTTCCCTACTCATCAAGTCAAAAGGCTACACTAGCATCAATGAGGACCCATCTTGAAAGAGCTACTGAAATCCACAGAAATATGCTGACATAAAAATGGTGGGAGATGTTAGAACCCTTCTAGATCTCATCGAAACTGGAGAACATCTTACAACTCCAGAAAACTTTAGGATCGTCATTCATTCCACCATTGGTCATCACGTTGAACTAATAGTTGATGAGCTAAATCAGGCAGCATTTGAAGAAAACACTCATGACATTACAACACGATCTTGGAACATGTCACCAGTCAATTTAGCATCCTATGTAATAGATCGACTACGTTGAATGTACGAGGAAGAAGACATAGAAATTGACGCTTACCGCAACGGATATCGCGAAATATTCAACAAGTTAATCTACGTCTTCACGGACTCAGATTTTCCCTTCGACCGTGAGCAACATCAACTCATCAGACAAGTATGCCAAGTAACCCGATCTTTTGGAGGAGACCCTTTAGCTGAAGACTTTCAAGAAGTAAAGACTCAATTCATGGCTTTGATCACCTCAATAGGCAAAAACCACCACCAGCGTGAAATTGTTCGAACTCACACCTGCACCCGAATCGATCCTAACGGACCAGTCACAAGGGCAGTTCGATACATCAGCTATGGGATAGCAATCCTCGACAGACTGGCCACTAATAACTTCTAGAGCTTCAGGATGGAATCCACCACTCCGCCAACTCTAATTGCCGACATGATAGAGCAATTTCTGTGATACTTTCCTCCACGCTACAACTTACCTAGGAACCATAGTGACCACTCCAGCACCATAGACACATCCAGCATCATCTGAAGTAGAAAGTACTAAGTCAAGCTCTCGACTTTAAAAGAGCGCTTCTCGGGAGGTAACCCATGTTTTTACATTTCTGCAATTTTACTTTCCAAGAAGTGATGAAATCTTCGACTATCTTTCACACTCGGATCATACAAAGCATGCTCCAGCCTGCAAGGAAGCATCAACACCAGAAGAAAAGTATATCCGACGTGTTCACACGTACGAGACCAATCACGAGAAGACTTGATCAAGACTGCACCAAGGAAGATGAAATCCGGCACATGCACCAAAGGAATACTGCAACCACCGGGGAGTACTTCTATACCGTCTTTTTCATTCGTTTTAAATATACCATATCCAATATGCTTATCATTAAGTATGGGATTCAAACCCAACACACACTAAAAGAATGCGCCTTAGATGTTTAAAACCCTAAGTGTGGGATTTTACCCTGTTCAGAGCCTAGTATAACATCGAGGATGACGTTTCTTTGAGTGTGGGATAGCAGTAGTTGCACTACTGTAAAATGGATAATGGTATATGCTTGATTCTAAAATCGTTGCTCTTTATAAGACCATCTTTCTCCAAAAAGTAAACAAAATTTTCAAAAATGTGTTGAAAATGAAAAATTTTAGACAAAGAATGATTTACTTTAGAACAAGGATAATTAAAATACAAATTCTTTTGAAAAATTAGTTTTGTAATCCCATAAAGAGCATCGCAAGACTAGGCACACAACAACCCAACTTTCGATTCGTAAGGTATCTTGAGCCATAGAAAAAGCATTCACTTTTAATGCTTCACTTTTTTCGATTCTTGAGTGTGCCGATGTATGCGTTTAGAATCAGAACTTGCTCCTGTTATGCATTTCGAATCCAGATTGGTCAGTGAAAAGGAGATCGAATCACATCATTCTTAAACTCAGCCATACACCCGTACTCCCAAGGAAAAATAGATACGTTGCCCCTCACCTACTCAAAAGCATCCTTCAAGCTTCATAAAAAAGTTTCAAAGATGAACGAAGAGAAATCGCAAGGGGCTGACGTTGAAAAAAAAAATCCGAAGGAAAAGGAATTCAATAGGAGAAAAGACTCCTTCCGCAAATGTCAAAAGGCGTCAATCCCCCAAACATCCCAACTTCGACAAAAAGAAAATCAAAAACCCAACAAAAACCCCCTCTCATACCACCAACCTTTCACTCCAAAAACCTTACATCCCCTCTCCTTGAATGATTGTGGCTAGATCGACTTCACACTCACCAAAGAGGTAACGATTTGATTCTCGATCAAGCCTATGACGATAAACGATACATGACTGGCGTTCTGAGTGATTGATAATATTAGAATAGGAAACCCTAAACACTTTGAGTGATTTGAGTGACCACCTTGATAGGAGCGTCTAGTCATGTATCCAAGATCAAAGATCACAAGCATGCTCCTAAAGATTACAATCCTTCCTTTCCCAAGAACAAGTATTTTACTTTTCCAAAACCCCTTAGTAAAAAGTTCCACCTTAAAATTATTTTATTTTTAACCACGTTGAAAATCGAGTTTGCTTGAGGACAAGCAAAGTTCTAAGTGTGGGATACTTGATATCGCGCAAAAAGTCACGTTTTTACTACCGATATCTCTCTCATTCTGAAAAGATTCTTGGCACTTTAAATCAAAAACATTACAAATCAATAGTATTATGCCAAGATGGTCAAAACAAGGTTGCACGATGAAAATCAAGCGAAACGGATGAAAAACGAAGATTCCACGCACGTTTGAAGATTCAAGATATCAAAATGAGATTTCAAGACAAAAGAGCCCATCACCAACATCTATTTGACCCAAGATGTTTGTTTTCAAATTATGAATCCAACAGAAGAAGAATCAACTAAAACGGACAAAGAACGAAGATTCTACGCACTCCGGAAGATCCAAACGATTCGTACGACACATCTAAAGTTCAAAGACATAATTTTGGGATTTCTTTTCATCAAAAGCTTCGTTTTTGAATTATGAATCCAACGCAAAAAGAATCAATGCAAACGGACGCATAACGAAGCAAACACGCACGAATCGAGAAACGAAGCAACGGGCAGCGAACCGGTGCAGGTGGCAGCCAGCCGCCGCCGGCCACCACCCCACCGCCACCGGCTGCCAGTAGGCCGCCGCCGGCCACCTGTCACCCGCACGGATTGCGCTTTTTTGTCCTTTTTCGTACCCGGTGCTAGACCTTTTCTTGCTTTTCGTACCTTGTGCCACCGCCTTTTTCACCTTTTCGTACCTGGTGCCACTACCTTTTCCACCTTTTGCTAATGTGTGCTTCCATTTGCTAAAATGTACCAAAACTCCTCTATAAATAGGAGGCATGAGGCTCATTTGAAAAACACACCAAGGGTACTAGGATACTTACATACCTAGGCAGTTTCATACTTTCTTCTAGCTTTTCTTTCTTTCTTTATTTTAAATTAGTATTAGGCTAGTTAAAATAGAAGCAAGGAACGTGCTTGTAATCCTTGGTGAGGAACGCATTTGTAATCGTTGGTGTACGCTTGGAGCAACTCTTATTAATACAAGTCTACTCCTTCTCGCATATTAATCTCGGTTATTTCTATCATTATCTATCTTGATTAAATATGTACACTTTAATTATGCTAGAGATAGTTTATGCCATGATTAGCGAGTAGATTACTATTGTATTTGTTGTGATGTAGTTAGCATATATAATTGTGGGATGACTTTAAATACGCTGTGAAATAATATGACGGCCCCTATTCGACTGTTTACTCAGTATAGTGCTGGAAATGCTTTTAAGCAAAGTACATACGTATGGAACCTGGTAACGACCGAAGGTAGTTGTATTATGGATTGACATTATAATACAGAAACTTTATGAACTGACTTATTTTATGATTTTAAACCTAAAACTTACATTCGCCTTTCGATTAACAACCGTGATTGTAACCTTGTAAAGAGGAGTCGCGAACCTTACTACTTGGTCAATAGTTATCTGTGTAAAACTATGGTTTCGATTGCAACATTATGCGAGCATCATAAAATGCAATGTGATTACGTGGAATTGCCATGAGTATTGTACACTTGAAATCACAATGTACTTATCATGTAAACATCGTGAAGCAATTGAATCCACAATGGAAACATCGGAAAATGATTAAATACATTGTGGACTACCATAGCATTTTCTGACATGGTCTGGGTTTAACTTTATGCAAAAAGCCGTCAGCATTTTAATTATTGCTTTAATTAGATTAGATTAGTTTAGATTATATTAGGTAGGCTATAGGCTAAATAACCATTTACGAAAAACTAGGGATTTGTTAATTGTATTGAGAAAGGCAAGTTTAAAATCCAACCTAAATCGATACTTTTCCTTAACCTATGAAACATAAAGTAAGGTACGCAAGAAACCTCAACACTTTCCTTCTCTTACCATGCTTAAACTTCATTAATAGGAATTGATCAACTAAGTCCGAACATATTTGCTAAGTTAATTGTTTGCTAAACTTATAGTCTTTGTGGTATTAAGAACGGTAGACTTGTTGTAGACTTGCTACTCTATTCCTTCGCCTACGAGTAAATGTGCTCAATAACAAGGGCCACTGACTCCCTCATAGGAGAGTGTGGAGAGTTGAGCATTGTCTGTCTGATCAGAATTATGACACCGTGGTTCCTCGTGACATATTAGTTGATAACCGACTAATAGGGAACCTATCGGTTATACCATAAACTACCAAGTCTAGTGAACATTCCAAATTTAGTAAACGTTTTCCCTATAAGTCATCATCCCACATTATAAGCTAACGAACTCACAACAAATACTCCTTTTATTATCTGATTTACAATTATCTTTTATTCGCTTTAATTAGTTTGTTTAATTAACTGAACCAAAATCCCCCAACGCACTCTTTTAACCTTTACTAGAAAAGAAAGATTGATTGGATCACTTCTGTTTCAATTCAGTTTCTCTTTAAGAACGACTCTAGGTCATACTTACCATCTACTAGCCTTTTGGTTCAGTATCAGTAAGTCACACTTAGACCCCAGCAAATACAAATTTAAAACAAACCGATTGCGGTCCAAGCACCGTCTTCATACGGACGCTCGGGCAGCACATCACCCTTCCCAAATCAAGTTGTAGTTTAGTTGTTTAATTTATATGGGAAATATAGATAATGATCCCTCTAAGGTGAGCTAAACCTTTGGAGTTAAAGTAACGATGCCTAGTACTATAACCAATCCACGACTAGTTGATTTTGTTGCCTCAGTAACAATGTAAGTATACACTCCTCGTTACGACTGCCGTCGTGTGGTTGGAATGACCAACGAGTTATATCCTGGGAGGGTTGTCAAATCGATAGTACTTTCCGTATACTCAGTGGCTAGAGTCACCTAGCTAATGGTTATAGGTTCCAAGCACAGGGACTTATGTGCACTACAACTACCTCATGTTAACCTAGGTTCGTACCAAGATGCGTTGTCTATTTCCCAAAATAATATGAAAAAGCATTTCATATTAAGTAGTTGAGTATAAAAGCAATAACACATTTATACATGTAAGTTGCATGTTATAGCAAAACAGTTCTATGTTTTCCACCCCATAATTTAAAAGCAGTAAAATAAGTAAAAATGGGGCTGTGAACTCACGTGTAGCAAAGCTTCAGCGAATACAGCTAGTAATATACAGTAGTCCGAATGTGCCTCTCAAATACCTATACTCTGCCCAAAAGAGTGGTGATCGGCATTTGCGTCCGGTCAGTGCTTCAAATGGAGCCATCTGTATGCTGGTGTGATAACTGTTGTTATAAGAGAATTCAGATAATGGGAGATGAGTATCCCAGTTTCCTCCAAAGTCAATCACACACGCTCTCAATAAGTCCTCGAGCGTTTGAATCATTCGTTCACTCTGGCCATCAGTTTGTGGATGATAGGCTGTACTCATGTTGAGTCGAGTACCTAAAGCCTGTTGTAGCGATTGCCAGAAGCGAGATGTGTATCTGATATCTCTATTAGATATAATGGACAATGGTACACCGTGTCGAGAAACGACCTCTTTGATATAGATCTTCGCCAGTTTCTCTAGTTTTTCAGACTCTTTGATAGCAATGAAGTGAGCTGATTTCGTCAATCGATTGACAATCACCCATATAGAATCAACTCCAGTTGATGTCTTTGGTAGTTTTGTGATGAAATCCATCGTTATGTGCTCCCATTTCCATTTTGGCATCTCTGGTTGTTGCAAAAGTCCTGAAGGTTTTTAATACTCAACCTTGACATTTGAACAAGTTAGACACTTGCTAACATAAGTAGCGATGTCTCTTTTCATGTTTGGCCACCAATAGAAACCTTTCACATCTTGGTACATCTTATTTGCACCAGGATGAATCGAGTAGTTGGACTTGTGAGCTTCGTCCAAAATCAGCTTGCGTAGTTCATCATCGCACGGTACCCAAATTCGATTCATGAAGTATAAAACTCCATTTTCTTTGGTTTCGAGTTGTTTCTCCATTCCCTTCAGGGATTCGTCTTTCATGCGCTCGGCGATGAAAGCTATTCGTTGCGCGTCATGAATTTGAGTAATAAGATTTGAGTGGATTGTTAATACCAAAGCTCGAACTATGCGAGGTTTAACATTCTCTTTACGACTCAGGGCATCCGCTACTACATTAGCCTTGCCCGGATGGTATTTAATCTCACAGTCGTAATCGTTCAGCAATTCGACCCAACGTCTTTGTCTCATGTTGAGCTCTTTCTTGTCGAATATGTGTTGTAAACTCTTGTGGTCAGTGAAAATTGTACACTTTATCCATGTAGGTAGTATCTCCAGATCTTGAGTGTAAAAACGACAACTCCCAACTCTAAGTCATGGGTTGTATAATTCTTCTCGTGAATCTTCAATTGACGAGATGCATAAGTAATAAATTTGTCATTTTGCATGAGGACACAACCTAATCCTTGATGTGAGGCATCACAGTAAATGATGAAGTTTTCTGTTCCCTCAGGTAAAGATTATATTGGTGCGGTGCTCAACTTTTGTTTCAACAGTAGGAAGGCGTTTTCTTGTTTTCGCCCTATTCGAATTTCTTATCCTTTTGGGTTAAGGTGGTGAGTGACTGGGCTATTTTGGAAAAGTTTTTGATAAATCGCCGATAATAGCCAGCCAAACCAAGAAATTGTCGAATCTCAGTTGGGGTCCTTGGAGCTTCCCAGTTTTTGATCGCCTCTATTTTGGATGGGTCCACATGAATTCCTTTATCATTTATCACGTGACCAAGGAAATGAACCTCTCTAATCCAAAATTCACATTTAGAGAACTTAGCATATAGCTTCTCGTTCTCGAGTAGTTGGAGGATAAGTTTCAAGTGTTGTTCGTGATCCTCTTTCGTTTTCGAGTAGATCAGGATGTCATCAATGAACACAATGACAAACTTATCAAGATAAGGTTTGCACACTCGGTTCATGAGATCCATGAATACTGCAGGCGCGTTAGTCAATCCAAACGGCATGACTCGGAACTCATAATGACCATAACAAGTCCTGAACGCGATCTTTGGTACGTCCTCTTCTTGAACCTTCAGTTGATGGTAACCAGAATGAAGATCGATCTTTGAGTAGTAACTCGATCCTTGTAACTGATCGAACAGGTCATTTATGCGAGGTAACGGATATCGGTTCTTGATAGTTACCTTATTCAGCTCTCGGTAGTCAATGCACATCCGCATGGATCCATCCTTCTTCTTGACAAACAAAACCGGAGCTCCCCAAGGTGAAAAGCTCGGTTGGATGAATCCTAAGTCTAAGAGCTCCTGCAACTGTGTAGACAGTTTTTGCATTTCTGATGGAGCTAGACAATAAGGTGAGCGAGCGATTGGTGCGGCTCCTGGCACCAGATCGATGCGAAACTTGACTTGTCGTCGGGGTGGTAATCCTGGAAGATCGTCAGGAAACACTCCCGGATAGTCTCGCACTACAGGTATATCACTTAAACTTTGCTCCTCGGGTCTCTTTTCAACAACATGTGCCAAAAATGCTGGATATCCCTTTCGGAGATATTTACAGGCTTTCAAGCAATTAATCGTTTTGACGGCACTTGTCCTCTTATCTCCTTGTATCACTAAAGTTTCTCCAGTCGGCAATGGTAGACACACCATTTTATCAAAACAAGCAATCTCTGCACGATTCTTCGACAACCAGTCCATACCGACTACCATGTCAAAGCTTCCCAACTCAACCGGTAGTAAGTCTATTTTGAAAGGATGACTCTCCAATGTTAGAGTACATCCTGGTACTATTTCTCCTGATTCAATCAACCTACCATCGGCTAGTTCTAAAGTGTACTTGTTGTCTAGTTTACCGGATTTAATGTCTAATAGTGGTCTAAATTCCGTAGACACAAAACTCAAATCGGCGCCTGAATCAAATAACACAGAGGCATAATGGTTGTTAACTAGAAACGTACCAGTGACAGTGTTGGGGTCCTGGCGTGCCTCCTGTGCTCCAATGACAAACGCACGACCTCAAGCTGGTTGGTTGTTGGTGTTACCACGGTTGTTGTTGTTCGGGTTCGCATTGCGGTTCTGATTGTTTTGGTTGCCGCGGTTAAGTTTAGGGCACTTGTTTCGGAAATGACCTTGCTCACCACATTCGAAACATCCATTAGCTGGTCGATCCCTATTTATTTGAGTAGTGGGGTTCGATCTATAGTATTGGGCCAGATGCCCCCTGCGTTTGCAATTTCCACAGAAAATACAATCACCATCATGGTGACGTTCACACTTGCCACACTTGGGCTTGTTCCCCAAGTAAGTATTTTGTTCAGCAGTAGTGGCAAGGTAAGCTTTCGTGGTTCCATTTTGCTTCTTATTCTGTTGACCCTGACGGTCATTCCACTTACGTTTTCTCTTTCCAACATCAGCACTGCTGGATTCAACCTTTCCCGAAGCAGCTTTCTTAGTAAGGGTTCCCATTCTGACTGCTTCATCTGTCAACCGCTGTGCTAGTTCTACAGCACTCTTAATGGTGGCAGGATTAGACGAAGTCACCAAGCTTCGAATCTGTGGTACCAAACCCCAGATATACCTTTCAGTGCGCTTGTACTCAGGTGTGACCATGTGTGGTACAAGGCGTGCCAGTTCTTGAAATCTGGTGGTATATACTGTGATATCAGTACCAACCATAGTAATGTCCCAGAGCTCAGTCTCAATCTTCTGTAGCTCACTGCGGGGACAAAATTCTTCCACGACCATGGCTTTCAAAGTTTCCCAGGTCATTGAGTGGGCGGTTGTGCGTCCAAGTGCTTGAACTTGGCAATTCCACCATGTCAATGCCTTATCCGAAAATGTGCATGTAGCATACTTTACCATGCAGTCACGAGCACAGTTGCTAATATCTAGCACATACTCCATTTTCTCTATCCAATGAATGATTCCAATGGCACCCTCAGTACCACGAAAGTGGCTCGGTTTGCAAGCTAGGAATGTTTTGTACGAACATCCTCTTTGGGTACTCTCAGGGTTATCGTCAGATACAACAGGTTCGGTATTTCTGCTACCGCTGACCCTGTCGCTATGGTTTCGGTCAATATTATACTGAGCAAGTGCTTCAGCAATCCTTCGGTTGACCATTTGTTCAGTCGTCTCCTCAACAGCAGGAGGTGGTGAAGGGTTTCTTCAGACGTTCTGGGTATTCCTACGCTTAGGCGGCATGATTCAGTCCTAATCACACACAAGAAACACTCGTAAGATACCCTAATCAAATCGTCACTCATAAAGTATGTATAAATATAGATATAGTATGATAATCAATCACCAATTGATATTACTCATAGTGTACACAGTGACGTAAACCAAACATAAGTTATATATTATATATAAGTTAAAAGGTTTTACATAAGTTTTATACAAGGATGGGATTTACAATACAAAGAAAATACACCCATCGGATCAAATATGATCTACAAAATATGATGGATTTAACCTATACATCCATCTAGTCAAAAGTTTTGCCCTACTACACATAGCTACAATCCTAATACATCATAGATACCGTCCTGACATGGTGAGTCTAATGGAAATATGCTAAAAACATCCCTACAACCATCCTAACAACTGCCATCAGCATACAAACTCCAACTGCAGAACCTACTATCCGCAGACGTCTCTCTAGCCTAATCAGACTTGCCCTAGTCGCATCGGCTGACTCTCGATCCATCTCAATGTGTACCTCAGAAGTGGCAAGACGTCCATAGATAGTAAGCACATCACCGTCCAGTCGAGAGGCATCACTATGCAGCTCTCTGATAGTATCCTGTGTACCATAATGAAATCCAAGAAGGGTACGGATAACCGCAACTACAGTGGGGATAGTGAGCTCCAGAGGCTCCTCAGTCAGATGTAAAGGTGTCGATGAGTGAGATAACTCTCCAGTCTCAAAGGTGGAAGGAATCCTCTCCAGTGTCCTCCAGTGGCGTAGTATACGCGGCATCCAGTCGAGATGCGGAACTCTAGCCCTCTGCAATGATTGTTGATCACAAGGTATCTCTCTCTCCTCAATCATCGGATCCTTGTCACGAGGTGCCATGGGTCCTACAGGTGGGGGTCTAATGCTCATCCTAGCGGTCCTACACAATCCAGGCCCACGTGAAGACTCTCCAAGATGACGAGTTGCCATGAAAGTAGATCCTAACATACGAGTAGTGGGATCAGTGAGTGGTGATGGTGGAGTGCCTATAGTACCATCTGAAGTAGCTCTAGGAAATGTGGGTGGGTACACCTCCTCAGAAAGGTCATCACTAGCATAGTCAGGCTCCTCCTCTGACTCTGAGATGTAGATCAGAAACTGCCTAGACATAACTGTGACAAAGGCAATTGTGTGTGTTGTGTTAGACGTATGCAAAGGTATGAATGCATGAGTGTGTTAGCCAAGGCTATAGTCTAGGTGTGACAACCGTCAAAATTCTCAGGTCATTAACACATTTGAATCTGAAATTACGCTTACAGCATTCTTTAAATCCTAGTGAAAATCCTTGATCATGACTTAGTAGGCTTATCAAGGTCGTAGAACGTCTTAGAGACTGCTTGGTGAACTTTAAATTCCCTCAGACATGTCAAATTATGTTACTAAGTGATAAATAAAACAAAGAAAAATCTACCTTTTATGTCCTCACAAAATCCTTATCGAATCGCAAAACTGAAATTGGTGACTCGGCAAGTAAATTCAATCGGATAGTACCCGACTTAACACGAACATTGGTGAAAACATTTCTATAAATAACCTAAATCTATTTTTAGAAGTTATTTATCATATATTATTATTTTGTTTAAATAATACACGAAAATCCTAGACGTTTCGCTTAAAACGTCTCAAATGCAAAAAAAAATGCACGAATCGTATTCGGCAAGAAAACGAAACTCGATAAACATCTCGGTAACCCAAGATAAAGTATTCTAACAACTCTTCAATGAAAAATAATCCCAAATATATCGTTAATAAAAATGACACAAGAAAACATTAGGCGATTTAACGAAAATAACGAGCAAACGACCAAAATACGTAAACACAGTCTGAGACTGGAAATTAAATCACACTCCCTCATGGTGGGGCCCATGATAATGACCAGCAATCCCCCCTCCTCTTTTCATTCAAAATATTTAACATTTCCATATACTCTCATTACTTCACTCATTTTCCAAAACACACACACACACACTCCTCTCCTTTTCTCTCTCTAAAACACACACAAACACTCTTATTTTTCTCTCTGATTTCCAGCCCTCTTCAAGAGAAAATCAAAGAGTTTGAAGGTGTTCTTTCACCAAAGAAACACTTAAAGGTAAATCAAGTCATCTACACTTATCTATCTTTCATTTTCTTACAATTTTTCTTCATGTAATTCGGATTTTACGCCTCTTCCATGACTAAAATCCTCATGCAAAGCTTGATATTTGTAGGTTATCTCTTTTCACATCCTTATGTGTTAAAAGAAAGAGTAACCCATGATCAAACCGAAAATCAAGTGAAAATCGTGTTATTGCTTGTAATCTTGTTAGATCTTGTTCATCTTTGTGTAAAAAGCTTGTTTATATGCTAATAATCATATCTAACATATCATGGATGTATTTCAATACCATGCATGTGTTAGAACATGGATTAAAGGTCAAAAGATAAAAATATTCTTTTATTTCATGATTGGTGTTCTTAACTTTGAATAAAACACTCAATCATTGACTTGCAAGTTAAAGTGATATAAAACTCAATTCTTCATGAAAATGGACGTTTTTATCGTCTAAAATGAAGTTCTTGAAGTAAGCTTTCCAACCCCATAAGCCTCATATTTTTATGAGTTAAATTGATATTTTTAATAATTTTTGTAAGAAAATGTGTACAAGCTGTCATATTAAGTCAGAAACTTTCATCTCAGTGTTTTAATCATAAATAAAGTTTCACACCTCCAAATGACTTGAAACCAACGCCAAAAGTTTATAAATTTTGTTAGATACAACCTTTGTGCTGTTCACTTTTTTTGGAACCCAATAGATTTTTCCCAAAAGTAATGATTGCATGCATGTGTTTAGATCTGACCTCAGATGATAAAAGAAAATTCTAAAAATACTTGAACTTATTTATAATTCCTGGAAAAATTACATAAAATAACTAATATCTTGGGGATTATCTTTGATTTTTTCCTTATTTTATTTCGGATCATAAGTATTTCATAAATTCAACAAACTGATGTAATTTTCTAGATATAAGAATGTGGACTGATTTTTGGTTAAAGTTAGAAACCGACACTTGCGGACTTGCTATTTAAGGAAAGACTAACTCCTTATGACTCATGAACATGTTTAAGGTTTGGGTAAAAGTCTCGGGTCAAACCGAGAAGGTTTGACCGAGTCAACAAGAACGGGCCTCGGTTTCAAAAACGAGAAACTTACTATTTTTGGAAAGAATGGTAGCCAAAAGGGATGTGGGTGTCTTATGATGTATTAATCGATTTGTGTGTTGTTAATCATAAATTGTGTGGAACCAAAGTTCCAACACTCAAAACACTATAAAATTTGGACACAAATAATTGCGAGACATTATATACTTGTGTATTCATTATTGTACACAAACGCGATAATTGGACATTAACAAACTTCAAAGAAAACAAACCATTTTGGCACTTTGTAATCTAAATATTTAGCTAAGAAATCCTATCAAATCTAATTTACCAAAGAACTAATTAGAAACCTCGTGTTCATAGGACTTGGATAGGAGTCATACCCGACAAGCACGCGCGCTACATCCATCGTTTACTCTTGTGCTCAATTGTGAGTTTTCACAGCCCCTTTTTACTTGTTTATTATTTTGGGGTGAAAAGCATGATCTCGAACTTTAACTAAATTGGTTGTACTCTTTATGAACTTGTTGAACTTTTGCTATACTATTTATGTGAATTGGTATATACTATTGTTATGCTTGAGTACTATCGTGCTAAAGTCCCCGGAAATACAGTTTACACTACTTATTAACTCGTCCGAAAGCCAGACGAGCCGTTGATATTTATGGATAACGCTATTTACGGGAAAATCACTCCTCACTCACACTGGTCGTGAGTGCATAGTATCACCTTACTCATGTTAGCGATAGAACATGGAGCTTGGGGCATGTGTCGGTTGAATCGGTTTAGTAGTGGCCTCAATTGCATTAACACTCTTGTATATTACCTTTCATATTCGCAATTATTACAACCAATCATTTTTATTCATGTCTTTATGGACAAAAGCTTTTAGTTCATTTATGTGTAACATTAAACCTGTGAACTCACCAACTATGTTCATAGTTGACCTGTTGTTTTATCATGCTTTTCAGGAGAACGACAGTAAGGTGCACTCTAGGAGTACATTAGCATGGATGCATGTTCACACGCATTTGCTTTATTTTGAAACTATGACTCTCTTTTGGAAACTTTAAGAGCTTATTATAATTTCTTTTCGAACTGTGGTTGAAACTTGTAGTAATGCGTAATATTTTCTCTAAATTATGTATGGTGTTGCTACTATATCTTATGCATTGTTACCCGGTACTGTTACATCTCGTGTTTCCGCTTTAGCGGGGTGTGACAGATTTGGTATCAGAGCCTAAGGTTATAGAGATTGCCGGTTTTTCCAAACAAAAACCCCAACTATAACCAACATTTTTAAATAATATATTCTTAAAACACCAAAAGTATTACCAGTTTAACTAAACCGAGCATATAACTAGTATAACTAACCCGTGTGTTGCATTATTAGACCTCAATTAGACATTGTCTGATCACCTATGTTTAATCTAGGTAAGATTATGCGAGACACGGAGTAGGTGTACCATGATTATGTTCGATTTTCTTTCCTGTTTAAACCTATGAAAAGAAAACTTTGTGTGTGTGCATTGCATATCGTAGGCATCCATGTAGCACCGTTAGTAACTAAGTATACCTCCATTTTAGTCTTATCATTTCGAGGTTAACATGTTAGTGCATAATGTCAAAGTAGCTTGTTTAAGGTGTTAGTCAAATCTTGATCTTTGTAAGCGACACTAAGTACAGGATAGCAACACTTGGGGTGTTGCATTAGCTACTGTATATAGTGGTTGTGTCTGGATCCGTGACTGTTCTTTCTGTCTATGCTCGAGCCATTATGTGATATTCTAATAGATTCTGATTAATTATAGAGCAATAGTTTTACTACTCTTGTTTGTATTAAATGGCCCTTGATTTCGCATACATAAACTCGTTAAACAATATTCCGCACATTTAACTAGTTAATCGAACCCTAAAGATCAATAGATTGGAAACTACACATCATTTTCCCACATTGCTTAGTCAACAAACGTGTCAGGACACATCACTAATCATCTTAGGAACTAAATCTTCTATTTGTAAGTCTTATCTTGTCGCAACCTTCATCCCACACCGCCATATCAACTGACGATTATGATTACATCACTGGTCGCCCTCGCGACAACCCACCCAGTACCGAAAAGGAGAATCAGTCCGAAAAAGGACCACTTAAGGAGTTTCCACCTAAGGATGAACCAATAAAACTGGACCAACATGAAAACTCATCACCTAGGCGCGTTACATCTAGTTCTTCTACTTCACACTCTTGCTCTCACTCTTATCGAAGACCTATGAATCGCTTGAGTTATACACGACTAGAAGGACTGATAGACCACCTCAAGCTAGACCTTATACTATCTACACTACTACTGATACTCCAACCACTAGGACCCGTCATCGGTCAGATGTCCGCTAATGGAATTGGTTACCCGCAACTCTTGAGACTTGGAGAACTGAAGGAGGAATACAGATTCCTACAGAGGGCGAAGAAGCTTTCAACATGCATACCTCCCCCTATGCAGAGGAACCCGATCACCATATCATTCTGGTACTAGCTACTAGGCTACGCCACCATGAGAATAGAATAGACGCTATAGAGTTAGAACAATACAAAACCCGTTTAGGCTGGATGCACCTGCCTCAGGGCCAAGTTGCATAGATCTATGAGGATCAACAGGATCTTAGCGAAACCATAGAAACTACCCATCTCTAGGCGATGGAGACTAGAGGCTAAGTTGTTGCCTTGTGATTACGACTAGTCAGCAAAATAGAACTCACTTAAGACTAGTAGAAATTCCACTACACATGTAGTGTGTGGGAAACGGTTTCAACTAAATTTTCGTCAAACATTTTCCATGGATTTTTCACAAACATAAATTTTCCAACAGATTTTTGATAAAACAAAACTTTAAATACTTTTCAATTTCAAGGTATATTATCGACTCAAGCCTTCAACGGATTTCATCGGACATTTAATCAAAAAATTTCACAACTTCAATCTTTTCTAACGGATTTCGTTAAAAAGAATTTTCAAAAAATTTGTCAGTGACAAGAGTTTTCAACGTATTTTGATTGACTCAAATTTTCAACTAACTCTAAGTTGTAAAACAGATTTTCAACGTAAAAATTGTTTTAACATATTTTATGACAACTCTTACACAAAATGTTTTATAAAATATTCAAATCCATAAATTATTAACGAAGTTGCCAAAATCACGATTACGTTAGTAATAGAGGAGACGACGCCAATTTAACCAGAAATAGTACCAGCTGTTTTGTGTTAAAACTTGGGATAGTTAAAAATTCCTTTCGTATACTAAAAATTTATATTCCTTTAGAGACTAAACTCTGATGCATCAAGAGCTTGTTACGAGTGTGGAAACACTGAACATTTTAGGAAAGCACATTAAAATCCCAATGTGGTCACAGGTACCTTTCTCCTAAATAACCACTATGCATCAGTACCTTTTACTAAGGGGCAGACAAGAGCTTTGTCTCACATCAGTTAGGGCCCCTAATCCATAGGGAATCACAACCTTTAGGACCTCCGTATGCGGTAGAACTCGCTATTGGTTACAAACTTATTGTTAGTGAAATAATACGCAACTACGTACTAGAACTGAAAGGTGAATCTTTCAGTATAGACCTTATTCCGATGAAAATGGAAAGTTTTGATGTAGTAGTCGACATGGACTGGTTGGCCAAAACTCATGTAGACATGAGTTGTCATGAGAAGATTATGCAAGTACTCATTTGAATGAATGAGATACTATTATTACATGGAGAAAGACCTGGAAGATATCAGAAGATAGTGTCATCCAAGAAAAAATTGCAAATATCTGATCGAAGAATGTCTCGCTATTTCGGCACACATCGTCAAGACTAAGCCAAAGGAAAGACGCATACAAGATGTCCTAGTGGTATGCAACTACCCCGAAGTATTTTAAGATGATCTACCTAGATTGCCCCCACATAGGCAAGTTGAATTTTGAATCGACTTATCCAATCGCTAAGGCACCGTACTGCCTAGCGCCCATGGAAATGCAGGAGTTGTCTAACTAACACCAAGAACTCTCCGATAAGGGATTTATTTGCCCCAGCTCATCACCATGGGGTGCTCCTGTTCTATTCGTTAATAAAAAGGATGGATCCTCATGAATGTACATTGATTATAGAGTACTGAACAAATTAACAACTAAGAATAGGTACCCGCTCCATTAAATCGACGATCTATTCGATCAACTGCAAGGCGCCACCTACTTCTCCAAACTCGACCTACGGTTAGGTTATCACCAATTACGGATTCACAAAGAAGATATACCCGAAACTGTGTTCCAAACACGATATGGGCATTATGAGTTAATCCATATGCCCTTCAGCCTAACCAATGCGCCTCTGGCATTCATGAACTTAATGAACAGAGTTTGCAGAGCATACTTGGATAAATTTGTGATTTTTATCGATGACATACTAGTCTACTCGCGTAGTAAAGAGGATCATGAGATAAATTTAGGGCAAGTGTTATAACCACTCAAGGAAGAGAAGTTGTACTCCAAATTCTCTAAGTGTGAGCTTTGGAACAGAGAAGTACACTTCCTCGATCATATGGTGAACATAGAAGGGATCCATGTGGATCCAGCTAAAATCGAGACGATTGAAAAATGGGAAATCCCGAGGACCCCTACGGAAATCCATCAATTTCTAGGATTGGCTGGATACAATAGAAGGTCCATCGAAAATTTCTCAAAGACCTCCAAGCACTTGACAGAACTGACCCAAAAGATGAAGGAATAAGTCTGGAATATTGAATAGGAGAAGGCATCCCAAACGCTGAAGCAGAAACTGTGAAATGCGCCAATCCTATCATTGCCCGAAGGAACAGATTGTGGTATATTGTGATGCGTCACACTTGGGATTGGGCTGCGTTCTGGTGCAGAAGAATAAAGTAATTACAAATACTTCCTGGCAGTTCAAGAAAAATGAGGTGAACTGTACTACGCATAACTTGGAAATGGGAGCAGTGATCTTTTCAGTTAAGATCTGGAGACATTATCTATACGGTTCCAGATGTACTGTGTTTACCGATCATAAGAGTCTCCAGGACATACTCGAGCAGAAGATGCTCTACATGAGGCAAAGAAGGTGGATGGAGTTACTTAATGATTATGATTGCGAAATTAAGTACCAAAAGCCGTCAGGGTCATTACAACAACCCAAAATACCCCAGTGGAAATGGGAACAGATAACAATGGACTTCGTCACTAAGTCACCTCGAACTTCCAAAGGTCATGACTTCATTTGAGTTATTGTCGACCAACTGACAAAATTCGTGCGTTTTCTACTTATCCGAGAGGATTACATAATGGAGAGACTTGCTCAAAGCTATATTGAAGAAATTATGGCACGTCACGGAGTGCCCATTTCAATTATCTATGACAGAGGTTGTCATTTTACATCGCGGTTTTGGCTATCAATGCAGAAGGTGTTGGATACCCAACTAAACCTGAGTACAGCTTATCACCCTCAAACAGACGGGCAAGTGAGCGAACTATTCAAACCTTAGAAGATATGATGTGAGTCTGTGTACTAGACTTTGGAGGAAGTTGGGATGTACACTTACTTACACCTGATAGAGTTCTCTTACAACAACAATTACCAGACTAGCGTCAAGTGTGCACCATTTGAGGCCTTGTATGAAAAAAAAAATGCCGATCACCGTTGTGTTGGCACGAAGTCGATGAGAAGCACTTGACAAGGCCAGACGTCATTCAGAAAAGCTACATTGACAATCGCAGAAAGCCACTAGAATTCCAAACGGGTGATAGAATGTTCCTGAGAGTATCACCTCGAAAAGGACTTGTACACTTCGGCAAGAAAGGCAAGCTAAGCCCACGCTAAATTGGACCATACAAAATCTTGAAACAAATAGGCCCGATGACTTACAAACTAGAATCTCCCAAAGAGTTGGAAAGCGTTCATGACATATTTCATGTCTCAAACCTTAAGAAGTGTCTAGTTGACAATTCTCTACTTTGCCCTTAGAAGAGTTCGAATCGATGATTGACTACTTTCTTTTAGTGAAGCACCTACTGAAAATCCTTAATAGAGGTACCAAAAAGTTGAGACATTATAAGATTTCTTTAGTTAAGGCTCACTAAAATTCTAAACATGGACCTGAGTTCACGTAGGAACAGGAAAAATTAATGAGACAAAAGTACCGCACCTATTATCGAGTGCTTCGTCACCTAATAGGATCAGTTGAATTTCAGGACGAAATTCATTTCAACGGTGGGATACTGTGACAACTGTGAAAATTCTCAGGTCATTAACACACTTGAATCTGAAATTACGCGCTTACAGCATTCCTTAAATCCTAATGAAAATCCTAGGTCATGACTTAGTAGGCTTATCAAGGTCGTAGAACGTCTTAGAGACTGCTTGGTGAACTTTGAATTCCCTCAGACATGCCAAATTATGTTGCTAAGTGACAAATAAAACAAAGAAAAATCTACCTTTTATGTCCTCACAAAATCCTTATCGAATCGCAAAACTGAAATTGGTGACTCGGCAAGTAAATTCAATCGGATGGTACCCGATTTAACACGGACATTGGTGAAAAAATTTCTATAAATAACCTAAATCTATTTTTAGAATTTATTTATCATATATTATTATTTTGTTTAAATAATACACGAAAATCCTAGATGTTTCGCTTAAAACGTCTCAAACGCAAAGAAAATGCGCGAATTGTATTCGACAACAAAACGAAACTCGATAAACATCTCGGTAACCCAAGATAAAGTATTCTAACAACACTTCAATGAAAAATAATCCCAAACATATCGTTAATAAAAACGACACAAGAAAACGTTAGGCGATTTAACGAAAATAACGAGCAAACGACCAAAATACGTAAACACAGTCTGAGACTGGAAATTAAATCACACTCCCTCATGGTGGAGCCCATGAGAATGACCAGCCATCCCCACCTCCTCTTTTCATTCAAAATATTTAACATTTCCCTATACTCTCATTACTTCACTCATTTTCCAAAACACACACACACACTCCTCTCCTTTTCTCTCTCTAAAACACACACAAACACTCTCATTTTTCTCTCTAATTTCCAT
This sequence comes from Pseudognaphalium luteoalbum, assembly GCA_963422505.1. Classification (NCBI taxonomy): domain Eukaryota; kingdom Viridiplantae; phylum Streptophyta; class Magnoliopsida; order Asterales; family Asteraceae; genus Pseudognaphalium; species Pseudognaphalium luteoalbum. Next base: position 63,182,546 of record OY730193.1, read on the forward strand.
CCCTCTTCAAGAGAAAATCAAAGATTTTTAAGGTGTTCTTTCACCAAAGAAACACTTAAAGGTAAATCAAATCATCTACACTTATCTATCTTTCATTTTCTTACAGTTTTTCTTCATGTAATTCGGATTTTATGCCTCTTCCATGGCTAAAATCCTCATGCAAAGCTTGATGTTTGTAGGTTATCTCTTTTCACAACCTTATGTGTTAAAAGAAAGAGTAACCCATGATCAAACCAAAAATCAAGTGAAAAATCGTGTTATTGCTTGTAATCTTGTTAGCTCTTGTTCATCTTTGTGTAAAAAGCTTGTTTATATGCTAATAATCATATCTAACACATCATGGATGTATTTCAACACCATGCATGTGTTAGAACATGGGTTAAAGGTCAAAAGATAAAAATATTCTTTTATTTCATGATTGGTGTTCTTCACGTTGAATAAAACACTCAATCATTGACTTGCAAGTTTCTATCCAGAAAGTTTCATCTACTTCAATGGTTTTTATAAAACTCAATTCTTCATGAAAATGGACGTTTTTATAGTCTAAAATCAAGTTATGGAAGTAAGCTTTCCAACCCCATAAACCTCATATTTTTATGAGTTCAATTGATATTTTTAATAATTTTTGTAATAAAATGTGTACAAACTGTCATATTAAGTCAGAAACTTTCTTTTCAGTGTTTTAATCATATATAGAGATTCACACCTCCAATTGACTTGAAACCAACGCCAAAAGTTTATAAATTTTGTTAGCTACAACCTTTGTGCTGATCACTTTTTCTGGAACCCAATAGATTTTCCCAAAAGTAATGATTGCATGCATGTGTGCAGATCTGACCTCTGATGATATAAGTAAATTCTAAAAATACTTGGACATATTTATAATTCCTGGAAAAATTACATAAAATAACTAATTTCTTGGGTATTATCTGTGATTTTTTCCTTATTTTATTTCGTATCATAAGTATTTTTATAAATTATACAAACTGATGTAATTTTCTAGATATAAAAATGTGGACTGATTTTTGGTAAAAGTTGGAAACAGACACTTGCAGACTTGCGTAAATCCTTATGACTCATAAACATGTTTAAAATTTGGGTAAAAGTCTCGGGTCAAACTGAGAAGGTTTGACCGAGTAAACAAGAACGGGCCTCGGTTTCAAAAACGAGAAACTTACTATTTTTGGAAAGAATGGTAACCAAAAGTGGTTTGGGTGCCTTATGATGTATTAATCGATTTGTGTGTTGTTAATCATAAATTGTGTGGAACCAAAGTTCCAACACTCAAAACACTATAAAATTTGGACACAAACAATTGCGAGACATTATATACTTGTGTATTCATTATTGTACACAAACGCGATAATTGGACATTAACAAACTTCAAAGCAAACAAACCATTTTGGCACTTTGTAATCTAAATATTTAGATAAGAAATCCTATCAAACCTAATTTATCAAAGAACTAATTAGAAACCTCGTGTTTATAGGACTTGGATAGGAGTCATACCCGACAAGCACGCGCGCTACATCCATCATTTACTCTTGTGCTCAATTGTGAGTTTTCACAGCCCCTTTTTAGTTGTTTATTATTTTGGGGTGAAAAGCATGATCTCGAACTTTAACTAAGTTGGTTGTACTCTTTATGAACTTGTTGAACTTTTGTTATACTATTTATGTGAATTGATATATACTATTGTTATGCTTGAGTACTATCGTGCTAAAGTCCCCGGAAATACAGTTTACACTACTTATTAACTCGTCCGAGAGCCAGATGAGCCGTTGATATATATGGATAGCGCTATTTTGGGGGAAACCACTCCTCACTAACACTGGTCGTGAGTGCATAGTATCACCTTACTCATGTTAGCGATAGAACATGGAGCTTGGGGCATGTGTCGGTTGAATCGGTTTAGTAGTGGCCTCAATTGAATTAACACTCTTGTATATTACCTTTCATATTCACAATTATTACAACCAATCATTTTTATTCATGTTTTTATGGACAAAGTTTCTGGTCAAACGGAGGCCGGAAAACACCTTTTCGGCTCATTTTCCGGCCAACAGCGCGTTATGTCGCAGAGGCTCCAAGCCACCTGTGACATAAGTTGTTATGTCGCTAAATTAGACCTTATGTCGCATATAGCGACATAAGCCACTATGTCCAAGCTCGACCCCAGTCAGGGGCACTGCCCCTTGGACCCCGCCAGGGGCTACCGCCCCTTGGACCCCGCTACCAGGGGCGCTGCCCCCGGACCCCTGTCACCTAAAGTTTATAAATACTTTTATGTATAACACCGTTCGAAAATCAAAATAATAATATGGAACTATTATTACAAACAAATCACCAACGGGCCGTACATATTTTCAAACACTTAGACAATCAACCAAATTGTAATCATTTGGACATTCTAGTTGGATAAACAACTACAAGGTAGTCTTATTAGATGCCTTCACACGTTTATAACCATCGCGTGTCGTGGACACCCTCAGGTTACAAGTCTTTGGACTTCGATGATTGGCTAATCAATCTTAGTTTATTAAGATAAACTCTTCAGGCTCAGGTGAGTCTCATGGCCCCTCTTTTTACTGTTTTACTAGGGGTGTGATACGTTGCTCTGTTTTTAACACGTGAACATGAGTACATATTTCGATATACTACATGAGTTGTTTTCAACTAATCAAACCAAAGTCCTCCGTCAGTATAGTCTGGTAATACAAAAGTAGCGTGAATATTAGTATATGGTACCATATAGGATTGACCCACCTCGTCCGGATTAGTCGCGATAACCTCTGCAACGGACGTACTAATATTTGGGAAAACGAGTGTAGATTAGGCACTCGTGGAGGCACCTCGCTCGGAATTCTCTATATGGGACCCGACCCTCGAGTTAAGCTCAGACTATGCGCTCATGGTTGTATATACTATCTTTCTCATTTGTTGGATGCAAATCAACATTTAAATTTTGCGGTTCACACACTATTATTTGATATCTAAACCTGTGAGCTCACCAGCGTTAGCTGACCCATTTTAGCATGTATCACAGGTACTCGGCAGTAGATTTGGATTGCCCCTCAGGATGCATATTAGCTTGAGTCTCCATGCAAACTTCAGATATTTCGTTGCATTATTAGATTTTGTATAACTAATTATGTACGTAAATCTCTCATATTACGAACATTTTAATGTATTTTGTTAAAACGACGCATATAGAGTCGTTTGCTATATATCTGTGTGCTTTGATTATTGATTAGTAACACCCAATTTAAGCTTCCGCAAAACATTAAATTTGGGGGTGTTACAGATTGGTATCAGAGCCTAAGGTTATAGTGAACTAGGTCGCATTTAGAGGGCCTAGACTATGACTGTTAGACAGTATTCCTTATTAAGTATGATTAGGTTCAGTGACTACATGGTATTGGTTTAATTTAACATAGCCTTCAACTATGTACAATTAAAAGAGTATGATGTAGAATCCGAAAGGAATCATGACTGAACAGGATACACTAGTTGACTCTGACCACGAGAGAAACCGGGACTAAAACTTGTATGTGTTAGACACCTTAGGCTATTATGTGATATATATATATATATATATATACATATATATATATATATATATACATAGATAGGCCTCGCTCTCACTCAATATCTTAGGCTATATTATATAGGTATTATATGAATATAGGCCTCACTCTTTCTAATGCTTTGTCTCAGAATGGCAAACACACCACCCAATTCGTCACACTCTCAATCCGGGTTGCAGAACCCGAGGGTAGTTAGGAGGAATGCCAGGTTGCCTCGAGTTGGCCCGTACCCCACTCACTTCACTCTGCCGGCCTTGGCCGCTAGGCTGGACCGTCACGAGCAACGACTTTGCACCATGGATGTCGCATTGCAAGAGACCAACGAAAACTGGAGACTCACAGCGCTTGAGCGCATCAACCAAGTCTCCGAAGATCACGAAAACACCGTTAGCAACATGAACATACTCCATAACTAGGTAGTGGAATCAGGAGTAGAGGTCGAGCTCTTGCAACTCTGGTTGGAACAATGCGAACAACGCCTGCAAGAAGCTGAAGAATACTCAAGGATGCTGGTACAACGACTAGCATTGGCAGAAGACAACGCCCGACAAACCAGCAGACTCGCAGTCACCGTGGATTGAATTGTCACACTAATGGAAAGGATCAACTTGCATTAGAACTAGTGTGACTGTCATCTTGTAATCTATATCTATCTATGTAGGACTCTTACTATTCGAACCGGATGTAACAATTCCCGGTACCTTTTATACTCCCCGTATTATGTAATCTTTTGAAAACTTGTATCATGTACCAAACATAGTTATTTAAATGAAATATAATTATCACTTTATATCGTATATTCCATCATATACACTTGTGATATATCAAAATTTCACACAAGAATCTCATTGTCTTTTCTTGATCTTGTTTAGCAAGATGCCACAGAAGCGATTCACCTTCAACGAAACTGAAATCGCCCAACTCATAGCCCAAAGCGTGCCTTAAGCTATGGCTACCCGACAACCCAGTTCGGGCAGCGAAGATACATCTGCCAACGGGCCTCAATCCAAACCTTGTTCATACAAGGACTTCCTGAGCTGCAAACCCTTGAGTTTCAAGGTAACTGAAGGAGCCATCGGACTGATCAGATGGTTCGAGAAAATGGAATCCGTCTTCCACATCAGCAAGTGTGCGGAAGAGGACAGAGTCAAATACTCCACCTGCACCCTCGAAGGTGGTGCTCTCTCATGGTGGAATTCATTTGCCCAGTCCGTGGGTATTGATACTGCCTACCTACTCTCTTGGGAGGAACTGAAGACAATGCTTACCGCTAAGTATTGCCCCATCGAACAACTCCAAAAGCTGGAGGAAGAGTTCTGGCACCTAAAGGTGCAGGGAACTGACATTGACGGATATACCTTCAGATTCCAACAGCTTGCCATCCTTCGCCCAGCAATGGTGAGCACCGAACCCGATATGATCCGAAGGTACATCCGCGGTCTTCCGGAACCTGTCCGGGGGAACGTCGCCTCCTCAAACCAGACCACCATTGATGGTGTTATCCGATTGGCCCATGAACTCATGGCCATGAACGAGGACCCTGAACCACCCACTTCTTCCTCCAACCATCTCAAAAGAAAGTGGTCCGACAACCACAACAAATCCCAAAATAAGAAACCCGACACCATCAAGGCCTACAACTCAACCACCGACAACAGACGGGGTTACACAGGGAACAAGCCCTACTATTCCAAGTGCAACCGCCACCATGAGGGTCCTTGCGGTCCCTATTGCAATAACTGCAAGAGGTACGGTCACCTCACCAAGGACTGTAGGTCCACCGCCAACAACAACTCCAACAACAACACCAGACCACACCGAGCATGCTATTAATGTGGAAACCCTGGGCACTATAGGAATGACTACCCGAAACTGAAGAACAAGGCCAACAACAATAACAATAGCAATGCTAAGGGTAGTGCCTTCGTACTCAATTCGGGGGACGCCCGTCAGGACCCGAATGTGGTCACAGGTATGTTCCTCCTCAACAACTTAATTGCTTCTATTCTATTTGATACTGGTGCCGATAGAAGCTTTATTTTCGATGAGTTTTACCCCCTACTTGACATCACCCCTGTTGCTCTAGATGCTAAGTACACTGTAGAACTAGCGAATGGTAACTCATAGAAACCGATAGTGTGATACCTAATTGCACTTTGAACTTAGCTAACGAAACCTTTTCGATAGATCTTATGCCTGTTGAAATTGGAAGTTTTGACGTCATTATTGGTATGGACTGGTTGTCCAAACACCGAGCCGAAATCATCTGTTATGACAAAATCGTCCGCATCCCTCTCGCCGTCGGTAGAACCTTGATCATACAGGGGGAGACCGGTGGAACGAGACTAAATATCATATCTTGTCTGAAAACCCGAAAACTCCTCAGAAAGGGTTATCCTGCAATCCTCGCGCACATCACGGAGAAGAAGTCGGAAGAGAAGCGACTTGAGGATGTACCAATCGTTAAAGACTTTCCCGAAGTCTTTCCGGAAGAACTGCCTGGTTTACCTCCTCCTAGACAGGTTGAGTTATCGATCGATCTCGTGCCGGGTGCCGCACCGGTAGCCCGAGCGCCATACCGCCTAACCCCATCTGAACTTCAGGAGTTGTCCACCCAGTTACAGGAACTCCTGGACAGAGGATTTATTAGACCGAGTTCTTTACCATGGGGAGCTCCAGTCTTATTTGTGAAAAAGAAAGACGGTTTTTTCTGAATGTGTATCGACTATCGAGAGTTGAACAAGTTGACCGTCAAGAACCGGTATCCACTTCCTCGCATCGATGACCTGTTTGACCAACTACAAGGGTCGAGTATTTACTCAAAGATCGATCTTCGGTCAGGTTATCATCAACTTCGAGTTCGCAACACCGACATCCCGAAAACTGCTTTCCGAACTCGTTACGGGCATTATGAATTTCAGGTGATGCCCTTCGGTTTAACAAACGCACCAGCTGTATTCATGGACCTTATGAATCGGGTGTGCAAACCTTACCTCGACAAGTTTGTCATTGTCTTTATCGATGACATTCTCATCTATTCGCGCAATGAGCAAGAACACGCGCAACACCTCAAAACCATCATAGAACTACTCAAACCCGAGGAATTATATGCCAAATTCTCCAAGTGTGAGTTCTGGATACAATCCGTTCAATTCCTTGGACATGTTGTTAATAGTCAAGGAATTCACGTCGACCCATCAAAAATCGAGGCTATCAAAGACTGGCAAGTGCCAACTACTCCAATCGAGGTACGTCAATTTCTGGGATTGGCCGGTTATTATCGCCGTTTCATCGAAAATTTCTCCAAAATAGCTCAACCACTCATGACACTGACTCAAAAGGAAAAGAATTTCAATTGGACTGATAAATAAGAGTCAGCATTTCAGCTATTAAAACTCAAGCTTTGCAGTGCTCCTATTCTATCCTTACCCGAAGGCACCGACGACTTCGTGGTATACTGCGATGCTTCCCATCAAGGTCTTGGTTGCGTGTTGATGCAACGAGACAAGGTCATTGCTTACGCTTCCTGACAACTCAAAGTTCATGAGAAGAACTACACAACTTAGGACCTCGAGCTAGGGGCCGTGGTGTTCGCCCTCAAAATCTGGAGACACTACCTCTATGGTACCCGAAGTACCGTGTTTACCGATCACAAAAGTCTCCAACACATCCTCGACCAAAAAGACCTTAATATGCGACAACAACATTGGGTCGTGTTGCTCACCGATTACGATTGCGAAATCAAGTACCACCCAGGCAAGGCAAATGTTGTTGCCGATTCCCTCAGTCGAAAGGAACGACCGAAACCACTCCGAGTTCGATCCATTAGTATGACCATTGATAATGATCTCACCATTCAGATTCATACCGCTCAACTCGAAGCTTTGAAACCCGAAAATGTCAAACGTGAAGCCTTACGAGGCATTGATAAACAATTCGAAATCAAACCTAATGGCGTTAGGTACTTCTCAAATCGAATCTGGTTGCCTAGTTTTGGGAACCAGCGAGACTTGGTGATGGATGAAGCTCATAAGTCCAAGTATTCTATCCACCCGGGATCCGACAAAATGTATCACGGCATCAAGGAATTCTATTGGTGGCCGAACATGAAAGCCGAAATCGCCACATATATCAGCAAGTGCCTTACTTGCTCGAAAGTCAAAACCGAACATCAAAAACCTTCTGGTTTACTTCAACAACCCAACATTCCTGAATGAAAATGGTAACAAATCGCCATGGATTTCATAACCAAACTACCCAAGTCTTCGAGCGGTTGCGAAACCATTTGGGTGATCGTTGACCGACTCACCAAATCTGCTAATTTCCTGGAGATCAAGGAAACCGATAAAATGGAACGCCTCTCACAAATCTACATCAAAGAAATTGTTTCCAGACACGGTGTCCCAATCTCGATTATCTCTGACAGGGACGCTCGTTTCACATCTCACTTTTGGCAATCACTCCAAAAATCGTTGGGTACCCGACTTGATATGAGTACCGCATACCATCCTTAAACCGATGGCCAAAGTGAATGAACTATTCAGACACTGGAAGACATGCTATGAGCCTGCGTAGTTGACTTCGGTGCAAACTGGGGAAGACACCTGCCATTGTGCGAGTTTTCCTACAATAACAGTTATCATACCAATATTAAGGCTGCACCATTCGAGGCACTGTACGGTCGTAAGTGCCGATCACCGATCTGTTGGACCGAAGTGGTAGACAGTCAACTCACTGGTTCTGAACTCATACACGAAACCACCGAGAAAATTGTCGAAATCCAAAACAGACTCAAAGCCGCACGTGATCGTCAAAAAAGTTATGCTGACGTGAGACGCAAACCACTCAAGTTCCAAGTTAGGGATCGAGTACTCCTTAAAGTATCGCCTTGGAAAGGCGTGATCCGATTCGGGAAACGCGGGAAGTTAAATCCCATATACATTGGGCCTTTTGAGATCCTCGAAAGGATTGGCCCTGTGGCATATCGACTGCAGCTGCCAGCTGAGCTCAGCAGCGTGCACCCTACTTTTCACATTTCTAACCTAAAGAAATGCATGTCTGATGAGACACTCATCCTCCCATTCGACGAGATTAGCGTCGATGACAAACTTCATTTTGTTGAAGAACCTGCGGAAATCATGGACCGTGAGGTCAAACAACTCAAACAAAGTCGTATTCCCATCGTTAAGGTCAGGTGGAATTCGTGGCGTGGTCCGGAATTCACTTGGAAACGGGAAGACCAAATGCGACTCAAGTATCCTCAGTTATTTACTGACTCTACATCCAACACTACATTGAGCTAAATTTCGGGACGAAATTCTCCTAACAGGGGGAGAATGTAACACCCGCCAAATTAGGACTAGTGATTAGTGCCTAATCAGTTATTAATACATGTAATTAGTTGGTTTTAGACTAATTAATGTATCGAAATACATATATTTTTGAATATATACGAATATGCGATTTGATTAAATCGTACAAGTTTCAAATCGAATGTAATTCGGTTCAAGTAAATACGGATGTTGGTGAATCAATTTTATTAAATAACGTAAAATTATTTAATAACGATATCATACCCAAAAACATTATTTTGATAATATTTTAATTACATTTCGTATCGTGTAATAAACGTCAACGCGACTTAGACATTTAACACACAAACAAACGAGATCATTTAAGTTATTAAGTATTTGGTAAAATACTTCAACAAAAATATTGAATAAACATTTGTATTTTAAAACATATATTTAAACGTATAAAATAATTATTTAACGTTTAAACGAATACCACACGGAGCGCAAACGCGGGAATTAAAATTAGGGAGATCCCCCTCCCTCTTTTCCCCAAAAGTCAGCCAAAAAGGGGTGAGGTCACCACCTCCCCACCCCATTTTTCACCTATCCTCTATCTCTCTATCATTTCTCTTCTTTCTTTTCTCTCTAATCTCACCACCACCACCACCACCACATAAATTCACAAATTAACACCCTAAACCACCTTAACACTCGAAGCCCATTTGGAGAAAAATGATCACCACGCAACGAACTACAACCCTATCTTTTCGGATTTTCACGGCGTTAACTTCGTAAGTTTCCGACAAATCTCGACACCTCTCGTTTTCTATTTTTTTCAACTTATAATTGTTTTTCTAAGTTTAAAATGTTCATATAAGGGTTGGGTAAAAGTTTCAGGTCAAACGGAGGCCGAAAAACACCTTTTCTGCTCATTTTCCGGCCAACGACGCGTTATGTCGTAGAGGCTCCAGGCCACCTGCGACATAAACTGTTATGTTGCTAAATCAGACCTTATGTCGCATATAGCAACATAAGCCACTATGTCCAATCTGACCTGGCAGCTCGACCCCAGCCAGGGGCTCTGCCCCTTGGACCCCGCCAGGGGCTACCGCCCCTTGGACCCCGCTACCAGGGGCGCTGCCCCCGGACCCCCGTCACCTAAAGTTTATAAATACTTTTATGTATAACACCGTTCAAAAATCAAAATATTAATGTGGAATTATTATTACAAACAAATCACCAACGGGTCGTACACATTTTCAAACACTTAGACAATCAACCAAATTGTAATCATTTGGACATTCTAGTTGGACAAACAACTACAAGGTAGTCTTATAAGATGCCTTCACACGTTTATAACCATCGCGTGTCGTGGACACCCTCAGGTTACAAGTCTTTGGACTTCGATGATTGGCTAATCAATCTTAGTTTATTAAGATAAACTCTTCAGGCTCAGGTGAGTCTCATGGCCCCTCTTTTTACTGTTTTACTAGGGGTGTGATACGTTGCTCTGTTTTTAACACGTGAACGTGAGTACATATTTTGATATACTACATGAGTTGTTTTCAACTAATCAAACCAAAGTCCTCCGTCAGTATAGTCTGGTAATACGAAAGTAGCGTGAATATTAGTATATGGTACCATATAGGATTGAGCCACCTCGTTAGGGTTAGTCGCGCTAACCTCTGCAACGGACGTACTAATATTTTGGAAAACGAGTGTAGATTAGGCACTCGTAGAGGCACCTCGCTCGAAATTCTCTATATGGGACCCGACCCTCGAGTTAAGCTCAGACTATGCGCTCATGGTTGTATACACTATCTTTATCATTTGCTGGATGCAAATCAACATTTAAATTTTGCGGTTCACACACTATTATTTGATATCTAAACCTGTGAGCTCACCAGCGTTTAGCTGACTCATTTTAGTATGTATCACAGGTACTCAGCAGTAGATTTGGACTGCCCCTCAGGATGCATATTAGCTCGAGTCTCCATGCAAACTTCAGAGATTTCATTGCATTATTAGATTTTGTATAACTAATTATGTACTTAAATCTCTCATATTACGAACAAGAGCTATGTACGGATTCAAACTGTTGTAAACATTTTAATATTAATGTATTTTGTTAAAACGACGCATATAGAGTCGTTTGCTATATATCTGTGTGCTTTGATTATTGATTAGTAACACCCAATTTAAGCTTCCGCAAAACATTAAATTTGGGGGTGTTACGCAATTAGTTTGGCCCAATATCAATATCAAATAGTTTGGCCCGTTAACAAAATATGAATTTTTGACCCGATATAGATTCGGCCCATTTGGCCCAAAAAGTTATATTGTTAATTGTCAGTGTCAAAATAATGTCCCGCGGTCGTGTACAATTTTGTACCAAACTTTGTATTGTTAAGTTTCATAACTTTTATAACTTTTTAATATTTGTATTTCGTACTCGTTAATATATTTGTACTACAAAATATATATATCGACAGTGTATTAATTAAACGCATCGAACAAGTCAGTACATAGACAGCCTAGCCGATCGGGTATAAGTTTAACAAACCATTCGGCTCAAACACCCCTTAGCCGATCGGCTAAAGATGATGAGCCGATCGGCTAATTGAATCCAGCCGATCGGCTGGTTAAAACCAACTGATCGGTTTGGTTCCTAGCCTTGTTCAGCCTCTGTTAGTCCCCTGTTTCGTGGTCTGTGATGTATATATATATATTTGGGTGTTTGATTCTACATTTTTGTACATTACTAATCACTATAATATATCATTCAAACACTACTATAATTTGTTACATACCATTCTACATTATACAATCCAATATATGATCAAAATAGTATGAAAGTATATATATATGAAATAAAGATTTTAAGTTATAACAATTCTCACAATGGAGATGATGATGATTGTTGATGATTCTGATGTTGATGATGATAACAACAAGATGATGATGATCAAGAAACCATTTTTGTGCTAGTTTTTGTGTTGGTTTGAAGGTTTGATGTTTGAATATTTTGAAGAAAAATGGAGATGGTATCCCTGCTTCTTGCTCCTACTCCCAGACGCACACACAAACACAGATGGTGAATTATTGATGTTAGGTGATCAAGTGAGGGACTGAGAGTATATAGAAAGGTGTTGGTTTAAACTTTTCAAAGGAGAAGTATGGAAGGGAATAGGAAGTATCGACAGATATTTAGTTGGTTAGATTGTTTGGGTTTTTAACCCGTTAATTCCGTGTACGGGTCCAATTATTTGCACCCCGTGTCCCACTCAATTATTCGTTTGTTTTAATTTTATTTAAAACATTATAATTGACAACTACAAAAATAAAATAATTTTATTTAAAAATGATTAATAAAATTATTCACAGTAGTGGGACTGTACAGTTAAACTGCGTGCCAGATTTTGGTTGAATTTGGAAATTATATTTTGAGATAATGTTCCAAATACAAAAACAGGATTGGACAAAATATTACTTTTAGTATATTTGACCTTTAGACACTTTTTATAATTGTTTCTGTTTGTGTATGATGCCCTCGGTACGTTTAATATAAAACGTATAATGTAGTATATTATTTCAATAATATAAGTTAATAATATTTGTAATTAATAATTTTTGAATTATTAATTATTTTGTATCACCAACTTTGTTGTATTTAATTTTTCGAGTTTAATATGTTCATTTCGTACGTAATCATATATACATATAACTATGAATCTAATACATCACGTATCACATAGTAAGTTTCGCAAAACTTAACACGTAAAATCGTTTTGAATTCACTAATCAGGGAATTACTCTAGGTAATGCATGAAATTAAGAAAGGAGTAATACCCTAAATGGAGGATTGTCACATACCTACTCTAGTTAGTAAGCGGTAAGTATAACCTATGATCGTTCTATGAATCCAAACGTGTGGGCAATTAAAGTTGGCACTTTCGGTAGGGAAGTATCTAGGATGAGATAAAGTAGGTAGGTTTGGGGGGTTTAAACTAAAGACTAGTAAATAAAATGCAGGAAATTAAAGTACAGGAAAGCAGATTAAGATAAATATGTGATTGTTGAGATTTCGATAATTAATATTTTGGGATGACAGAATAAATAGGGATGATACTAATGTGGCAACCAAACTACTAGGCGTAAACTCTAGAACCCTACCAACTCGATTTCCCATTGGCATGTCACTAGGAACTAGGTTATCATGATTCTGATCGGAGCAATACGCAAACTTCCAATACTTATCTAGTTGAAAGGTAAGCAACCTATTTTGGTTCTATACCGAAGTTCATGAATCAGTAGCGTATCGTCTCATAGGTCCTACAGTTCTTAACCCCTAAGATAGTTTACTGTTCTATTAGCATGCAGATTAATAACTTTGTATGTTTAGACCGCCGATTTTATAAGACTTGGTGTTTTAAGGATTACGACTTTACTCTTATTCCGAAGTCCTGTTATTATTCATTTAAGCTCTAATTACTTCGACTTATGCTTCAAATCTCTCATTTTCAAACAGTTATACATCCCCGGATTATTCGCAGTTTGTTAAAACGTGTTTCATATGCAGACCATGCCTTTCAATGATAGACAGTGTACTTTACGTAGTAGTTTCAGAGTTTCTCACATCAACATGCGGTCAGGAGTAATTGACAGTGAAAGTGACACTCTATCTAACTAAGAAAGGAGTAATACCCTAAATGGAGGATTGTCACATACCTACTCTGGTTAGTAAGCGGTAAGTATAACCTAAGATCGTTCTATGAATCCAAACGTGTGGGCAATTAAAGTTGGCACTTTCGGTAGGGAAGTATCTAGGATGGGATAAAGTAGGTAGGTTTGGGGGTTTTAAACTAAAGACAAGTAAATAAAATGCAGGAAATTAAAGTACAGGAAAGCAGATTAAGATAAATATGTGATTGTTGAGATTTCGATAATTAATATTTTGGGATGACAGAATAAATAGGGATGATACTAATGTGGCAACCAAACTACTAGGCGTAAACTCTAGAACCCTACCAACTCGATTTCCCATTAGCATGTCACTAGGAACTAGGTTATCATGATTCTGATCGGAGCAATACGCAAACTTCCAATACTTATCTAGTTCAAAGGTAAGCAACCTATTTTCGTTCTATACCGAGGTTCATGAATTAGTAGCGTATCGTCTCATAGGTCCGACAGTTCTTAACCCCTAAGATAGTTTACTGTTCTATTAGCATGCAGATTAATAACTTTGTATGTTTAGACCGCCGATTTTATAAGACTTGGTGTTTTAAGGATTACGACTTTACTCTTATTCCGAAGTCCTGTTATTATTCATTTAAGCTCTAATTACTTCGACTTATGCTTCAAATCTCTCATTTTCAAACAGTTATACATCCCCGGATTATTCACAGTTTGTTAAAACGTGTTTCATTTGCAGACCATGCCATTTCAATGATAGACAGTGTACTTTACGTAGTAGTTTCAGAGTTTCTCACATCAACATGCGGTCAAGAGTAATTGACAGTGAAAGTGACACTCTATCTAACTAAGAAAGGAGTAATACCCTAAATGGAGGATTGTCACATACCTACTCTGGTTAGTAAGCGGTAAGTATAACCTAAGATCGTTCTATGAATCCAAACGTGTGGGCAATTAAAGTTGGCACTTTCGGTAGGGAAGTATCTAGGATGGGATAAAGTAGGTAGGTTTGGGGGGTTTAAACTAAAGACAAGTAAATAAAATGCAGGAATTAAAGTACAGGAAAGCAGATTAAGATAAATATGTGATTGTTGAGATTTCGATAATTAATATTTTGGGATGACAGAATAAATAGGGATGATACTAATGTGGCAACCAAACTACTAGGCGTAAACTCTAGAACCCTACCAACTCGATTTCCCATTAGCATGTCACTAGGAACTAGGTTATCATGATTCTGATCGGAGCAATACGCAAACTTCCAATACTTATCTAGTTCAAAGGTAAGCAACCTATTTTCGTTCTATACCGAGGTTCATGAATTAGTAGCGTATCGTCTCATAGGTCCGACAGTTCTTAACCCCTAAGATAGTTTACTGTTCTATTAGCATGCAGATTAATAACTTTGTATGTTTAGACCACCGATTTTATAAGACTTGGTGTTTTAAGGATTACGACTTTACTCTTATTCCGAAGTCCTGTTATTATTCATTTAAGCTCTAATTACTTCGACTTATGCTTCAAATCTCTCATTTTCAAACAGTTATACATCCCCGGATTATTCGCAGTTTGTTAAAACGTGTTTCATATGCAGACCATGCCTTTCAATGATAGACAGTGTACTTTACGTAGTAGTTTCAGAGTTTCTCACATCAACATGCGGTCAAGAGTAATTGACAGTGAAAGTGACACTCTATCTAACTAAGAAAGGAGTAATACCCTAAATGGAGGATTGTCACATACCTACTCTGGTTAGTAAGCGGTAAGTATAACCTAAGATCGTTCTATGAATCCAAACGTGTGGGCAATTAAAGTTGGCACTTTCGGTAGGGAAGTATCTAGGATGGGATAAAGTAGGTAGGTTTGGGGGTTTTAAACTAAAGACAAGTAAATAAAATGCAGGAAATTAAAGTACAGGAAAGCAGATTAAGATAAATATGTGATTGTTGAGATTTCGATAATTAATATTTTGGGATGACAGAATAAATAGGGATGATACTAATGTGGAAACCAAACTACTAGGCGTAAACTCTAGAACCCTACCAACTCGATTTCCCATTAGCATGTCACTAGGAACTAGGTTATCATGATTCTGATCGGAGCAATACGCAAACTTCCAATACTTATCTAGTTCAAAGGTAAGCAACCTATTTTCGTTCTATACCGAGGTTCATGAATTAGTAGCGTATCGTCTCATAGGTCCGACAGTTCTTAACCCCTAAGATAGTTTACTGTTCTATTAGCATGCAGATTAATAACTTTGTATGTTTAGACCGCCGATTTTATAAGACTTGGTGTTTTAAGGATTACGACTTTACTCTTATTCCGAAGTCCTGTTATTATTCATTTAAGCTCTAATTACTTCGACTTATGCTTCAAATCTCTCATTTTCAAACAGTTATACATCCCCGGATTATTCGCAGTTTGTTAAAACGTGTTTCATTTGCAGACCATGCCATTTCAATGATAGACAGTGTACTTTACGTAGTAGTTTCAGAGTTTCTCACATCAACATGCGGTCAAGAGTAATTGACAGTGAAAGTGACACTCTATCTAACTAAGAAAGGAGTAATACCCTAAATGGAGGATTGTCACATACCTACTCTGGTTAGTAAGCGGTAAGTATAACCTAAGATCGTTCTATGAATCCAAACGTGTGGGCAATTAAAGTTGGCACTTTCGGTAGGGAAGTATCTAGGATGGGATAAAGTAGGTAGGTTTGGGGGGTTTAAACTAAAGACAAGTAAATAAAATGCAGGAATTAAAGTACAGGAAAGCAGATTAAGATAAATATGTGATTGTTGAGATTTCGATAATTAATATTTTGGGATGACAGAATAAATAGGGATGATACTAATGTGGCAACCAAACTACTAGGCGTAAACTCTAGAACCCTACCAACTCGATTTCCCATTAGCATGTCACTAGGAACTAGGTTATCATGATTCTGATCGGAGCAATACGCAAACTTCCAATACTTATCTAGTTCAAAGGTAAGCAACCTATTTTCGTTCTATACCGAGGTTCATGAATTAGTAGCGTATCGTCTCATAGGTCCGACAGTTCTTAACCCCTAAGATAGTTTACTGTTCTATTAGCATGCAGATTAATAACTTTGTATGTTTAGACCACCGATTTTATAAGACTTGGTGTTTTAAGGATTACGACTTTACTCTTATTCCGAAGTCCTGTTATTATTCATTTAAGCTCTAATTACTTCGACTTATGCTTCAAATCTCTCATTTTCAAACAGTTATACATCCCCGGATTATTCGCAGTTTGTTAAAACGTGTTTCATATGCAGACCATGCCTTTCAATGATAGACAGTGTACTTTACGTAGTAGTTTCAGAGTTTCTCACATCAACATGCGGTCAAGAGTAATTGACAGTGAAAGTGACACTCTATCTAACTAAGAAAGGAGTAATACCCTAAATGGAGGATTGTCATATACCTACTCTGGTTAGTAAGCGGTAAGTATAACCTAAGATCGTTCTATGAATCCAAACGTGTGGGCAATTAAAGTTGGCACTTTCGGTAGGGAAGTATCTAGGATGGGATAAAGTAGGTAGGTTTGGGGGGTTTAAACTAAAGACAAGTAAATAAAATGCAGGAAATTAAAGTACAGGAAAGCAGATTAAGATAAATATGTGATTGTTGAAATTTCGATAATTAATATTTTGGGATGACAGAATAAATAGGGATGATACTAATGTGGCAACCAAACTACTAGGCGTAAACTCTAGAACCCTACCAACTCGATTTCCCATTAGCATGTCACTAGGAACTAGGTTATCATGATTTTGATCGGAGCAATACGCAAACTTCCAATACTTATCTAGTTCAAAGGTAAGAAACCTATTTTCGTTCTATACCGAGGTTCATGAATTAGTAGCGTATCGTCTCATAGGTCCGACAGTTCTTAACCCCTAAGATAGTTTACTGTTCTATTAGCATGCAGATTAATAACTTTGTATGTTTAGACCGCCGATTTTACAAGACTTGGTGTTTTAAGGATTACGACTTTACTCTTATTCCGAAGTCCTATTATTATTCATTTAAGATCTAATTACTTCGACTTATGCTTCAAATCTCTCCTTTTCAAACAGTTATACATCCCCGGATTATTCGCAGTTTGTTAAAACATGTTTCATATGCAGACCATGCCTTTCAATGATAGACAGTGTAGTTTACGTAGTAGTTTCAGAGTTTCTCACATCAACATGCGGTCAAGAGTAATTGACAGTGAATGTGACACTCTATCTAACTAATTGTAAAGCAGTGCAGAAATGTAAACCTAATATATACAACGAGTGCTTTCAATGTGTCTTACTTATTGCATGTCATGGGCACAGATAACTACTTACAATAATTAAGGTTTATCTGGTCCTAATTACTAGGTTGCAGTCACGTGGATAACCAGAAAGGGTAATCCATAAATTAAACTTTAATTCATAAAGTCTTAACGCTACAAGGGTTACTAATTCCTATTTTATCCGAACGTATTTTACAAACATCATTTTATAGTGTTTTGAATTTCGTAGGATATACCAGTTAGTTATGAAGTTGTATTACCCTTTCGGAATTCCAACTAGTAAACCATAGCTGATTCCAGAGATATAACTACCTTCGGTCGTTCACCGAATTCCATACATTTGTACTTCGCCTTATAGCATTTCCAGTACTATATCGGATAAACATTCGAATAGGGGCCGTGATATCTCTTTACGATTGTCATACATTAATTATATAATGTCATCCTTACTTATAATTATCTACATAATCAACAATCACAATAATAAATTACTCGCAATTCATGGTAACAAATATATCACATACCAAGCAATAACACATAATTAAAATATGGAATAAAGCAAGTATGATAAAGGTTTAGATATCACCCGAAAATAAATGCGCAACAACGTATTATTATGATTGACAATTCGTTTACACGTACAAAGATGAATCTTCAAAACTCCTAACGTTCGTTCTAGCTTCTATACTAATCCATAGATTAATTACAATAATCCTAGACTACAAGAGAATTTCTAGAATGAGAAAGTGGAAATGGAAAAGGAGTGTGTATGGGTGTAAGAATGTGTGAGTGTTTTTGAGTGTGTAAGAGTGTGTCTTCAAGTGAGGTCTAAGAGCTGCTATTTATAGGTGAAAAGTGGCTCACATTAGCATTCCTAGGCTCACATTAGAAAAAGGGTGAAAGGTGGTGCACCGGGTACGAAAAAGTAGTGAAAGGTAGCGCACCGGGTACGAAAAAGCATGGAAAGGTGGCGCACCGGGTACACGCAAGTACCAAAAAGAGGAAACGAGACGGGGGGAGGGGGGCGGCGGCGCACACCAGCAGGCCGGCGGTGGTTGGCTGCCACCCGTCCTGGTCCGTCGTCTTTCGTTGCGTTGCTTAATTCGCGCGTATCTTCTTCGTTATGCGTCCATTTGCGTTGATTCTTTTTGCATTGGATTCGTAATTCAAAAAACGAAGACTTTGATATAAAGATATCCCAAAAATATGTCTCCCATCTTTGATGTAAAGATATCCAGCGTACGTAGAATCTTCATTCTTCGTCCGTTTTTGTTGATTCTTCTTCTGTTGGATTCGTAATTTGAAAACGAACATCTTGGATGAGATGGATGTTGATGATGGGCACTTTTGTCTTGAAATCTTGTATTGATGCCTTGAATCTTCAAACGTGCATGGAATCTTCATTTTTCATCCGTTTTGCTTGATTTTTATCGTGCAACCTTGTTTTGACCATCTTGGCATAATATCATTGATTTGTATTGTTTTTTAGTTTAAAATGCCAAGAACTGTTCCAGAATGAGAGAGATATCGGTAGTAAAAACATGACTTTTTACGCGATATCAAGTATCCGACACTTAGAACTTTGCTTGTCCTCAAGCAAACTCATTCTTAAAAAGCTTCTGGAAGGATTCTACTCGCATTTGTTTTTAGAGATACCATTTCTAAAGAATATAAAGTTACAACTATGAAAGAGTTTTTATCGGAAACTAAGGGTTTATAGAATTTAATACCTTCTTTGAGCAACATATATGATGATCATGACTAGGCAATCCTCACAAGTGGGTCACTCAAATCACTCAAGTGTTTAGGGTTTCCTACTTACTAGTGTCAATCACTCAGATAGCCTGCCATGCAGCATTCTCGTCATAGGCTTGATCGAGAATCAAATCTCCATCACTTTTGATGAGGACGGTACTAACCTTTCGAGATATCTTGGACGGAATCGGATGTTTGGGGTTGAAGAAGGTGTGACGGTTTTTCTTGTATATTTTTTTTTTCGAATCTTTTCTTGAGAGAGTTTCTTTGGAATTTCTCAGATTTTGAAAGGAGTACATAGCCTTTTTCTTCCCTTTTCTTTGGAATTTTTCTTTTCTTGGCCCTTTTATTGGTTATGTCGGCATAATCCTTTTGATTTCTTTGTTTTCTTTTCCTATGCCGACCTTACCGATATATTTTATGACCTGGAAGATTCCTAATGGTATTAGGTTGCAAAAGTCTTGGGAAATCAAGAGTGTCTCTCTGAATTTGTTTGAAGATGAAACTTCTGTAGGTTCGGGATGAATAATAGGAGGTTTTGATTGGGTGTGAAGAGTGAATGTTGAGTGGGTGGATGTTTGATGGTGGAAGGGTGTTTGGATTCCTTAGAAGTTATCAAGATGGGTTATACCTATGCCACGTATGGCACTCATCGTGCGATCTTGAAATGCATTATAGGAGCAAGTTCTAATTCAAATGCATACATCGGCACACACATAAAACAAAAAGTGAAGCATTTTAGAGATGAATGCTAATGATGGGCTCAATCCTCACGAATCAAATGTTTTGGTCAATGTGTGCCTAGCCATGTGTTGCCCTTTTCGTCCGTATCTTATTCTAAAACAGTTTTGTTTCATTGTCAAAACTCGTTTCTTGTTGTAATTTATAATTTAGAAAGATAGGATTTCTAAAGAACGATGTTTTTGAATCTAAAAATTTTGAAATTTTATCCATTTTTAGCCTTTTAATGAAAATATTATTTGACTTACGGATAAGAGGTAAAAACTTGCGATTGAAGGCCGTATATCCCACACTTAGAGGAACATTGTCCCTAATGTTCGAATTTATTTATTGAGTACCTCTTGTTGAAGTATCCCACACTTAGAGATTCTACTTATTTTCGGATTATTTCGTAAGTGTAGTGTGATTTTGATGATCCCACACTTAGTTTTTTTGGAATATCGGATGAGATAATCAATTCTTTAAACGGGTAGAGGGTTTTGGAATGGTGTACCGCTTTTGCTGTGTACGTTGTTGGTTACTCGTTAGAAGTCTGCTAGTCCGTGGCTTGTAGCTTATGGCTCTCGGCATTCTTCATCGTGTGGTCCACAGCTTCCCTTGCTTTGGTTTTCTATGGATAGTTTCTCAAACAAACCACTCAATTCAATCAAGTAATAGCTGCTAATAAGAAAAGTAAAGTAATATCATAATAAAGTAATAACTGGATAGATGTGATGTATATGCATCCACAGTACATCAATTACACACAATAATAATAAGGTCTTGATAGAAAATAGAAAGGGGTTAGAAAGCGGAGCAATCTATTGCTCGACTGGTGGTGATACTGCAGCTGAAGATACTATAGGTCCAGGGGATGTCTCATCTGATGAAGAATCATCATGCTGATAGTGGGTGCCTTTGTCTGATGCATCTCGACCAACCTCTGCATCTGGTGTACCTACGTTGAATACTCCATCCTGTATCAAATGATCAACAAATTCCCTTGCGGGCATGTCAAAGCTGTCAAGTGGAATCTCAGGTGTCCTCTACTGAGAGTGTCCTCTGAATAAATCAGTCTGTCTATGAGAGGATACTGGATCAATCGGTGCAGCTGCAGGGCTGGTGCTCCTGAGAATCCTGTGAATCTGAACAATGCTGGATCGTGTAGGGACTCTGGATATCCTACTGCCTCTCGAAGTCTTCCCTCTAGCCGAACCGATAACTGAAGGAACATGCTGTCTCTGAATAGGAATCTGTGTTGGTGGTGCTCGTGGCCTAGGTGGTACTGTGCGAGGTGGTAAACCATGTCCACGGTCACGAACTAGATGTCGGTGAGGTGCTAGAGTAGGAACTGCAAGGGGATATAAGTGTGGTGGTGCTCGGCCCAATCTACAGGGTAAGTCAGGAAGTGGGCTCACTGGTATCCCTGCTGTTTGCTATCTCATAGCCCTATAACATCAGACCTGCATCTGCATCAGCCAGTACCAATAGTCTGGCCCTGGTGGTGTCCCATAGTGGTATAGGTAAGGGGGCACCTGAGATCTAGGAGCTGGGGTGGAAGGTCCTGCCCTAGTAGGTTGTGGCACTACTGGTGGTGGTGCAACTGGATCTTCATAATCATCCATATCTTCGTCTGAATCTGAGTCTGAATCTGAGTTATTTGGCTCTTTTGGTTGTTTCCTCTTTCTTCCCTCTCTTGGTAAAACTAGACCTGGTACCAGTGTATCCACACTACCTGGGTTCGATGATCGTAACCTGATGTAAACGGTGCTGTCTCTCATAATCTTGAGTATATCCATGCTCCTAAGAAATTCATAATCTATCGGGTGGGCACTCCATACTGGCAGGCTTTTGAATTTTTCTACCTATGCCGCCTTAAGCAATCCCATTCTGCGAATCAGCCTTGTAATTATTGGACCCATATATGATCTCCTTGCACCAAAATCCTTTTCTTCTAGAATCCACTGGGCAACTAAATGAGCAACCTGAATATTCCTCTTCTCGAGGATGTATGTCATCATAGCAATATCAAATCTGGCAACTCGACTGCTCGTCGTGTATTTTCTGTCAAAGGAACAAGCTATCAGCTTGTGTAGGATTTGTAAGACTGGATCTCTGAGTCTGGTAGCTTTTATACCCGAGAAATATCTTGATGATGATAACTTACTCCATTCTTCGGATGGTGTAATCAAGATGGATATCGAAGTGGCTCCACTAGTGAACAGAGGGGAATGTATCTCCTCTGGTGTGTATAGATCCAAGTGTTGTGTGAACTAAGCTAGTGACAGGGTGAATGAACTTCCCATATATCGAAATGTGATCAAATTGTCTCCAACTCTACTCCCTGTCTCAAATGTGTAGGTGGTCATGAACTCGGTAACCATTTCCATGTATACCGGTTCATCAATACTGAACAGTCTCTTGAAGGACTCGAACTGTTGACCCTCAACTGGATAACTGAGTAGGTTCTCTAGTCTTTGTCTGAATCCCAATACTTGCAACTTTTCCCAGTCCACATATCTAAATCGCCCGAACTTCTTGTCTCTCCAAATGCGTGCCATCTGGTCGTGATCAAGTGATGCACTAAGATAGGTGAGAGATCCTGTAAGTGGTCGTGCTGGGTTTGGTTTTTTCTTCTTCGGCGACATAATACCTGAGAACATGAGAGATTTAAAGTAATGGATTCTCAAGAAGGAGAAAATTTAAAGCACTTATTGAAATTTCCAATGGAAGATTTGAAATGAGGGATTTAAATTTTTGACAGTCCAAAGATTAAAGTAAATATCAAATGTCCCCAAGTGACCAATAATTAGTTTAAACAAATAATAAGACAATTATTAATATGTGAAAAATATATAGTCATGAAATGGCAATAGGTTTATTGTGAAGTAATGTAATTTACAAAGTTTGGTGTTACCCAATTTTGAAATGTCATTATTTCACAATTTATAATTATCGGTAGGTTTTGACTTTTAAAAGTTCAAGTTGAAGTAAGGTTTAAAATTTCAATTAATTTGTTTTAAGAATGCAATACTTCAAGTTGTCTTTTTAGGTCAAAGCTTACTTCAAATGATAACTTCGTATGCCAAAATTATATCCTATGCATGTAAATATGACCTAAACTATTTCAAGCATTTCCTAATTGGTAAACAAGCTAGGTCATGCAATAAGAGTTATGTCATCCATGTGTTTGATTTTATTCAAGACTTTTATTTTCACAATAATGATTTTCTAGTTATTTTGCCTACTTTGACTAGTCAAGCAAGTACAAGATTCTAGTGAGCAAGAATTGTCAAGTGATCTTAATTTACTATTCTATTCAAGCAAGCTAGCTAATCTTTTGTAGACTTTCAAAAGTCAACTTGCTAATCCTAATTCATTCGCATTGTGCAATTAACATAGAGTAATCATTCAAATCACCATGATTAATTAAATACCTAATAACTACACTTAATCTCGCAAAATTATAGACTTAATTAATAGGTCAAAGTTCATAACAAAGTCAAACATGTGTGAACTAGCATGGGTAAGTGGTAGTAATATGTAATTTCTAAGCATCTAACCAAGAAAAGTAGTAAATCCTAGTTACTAACTTCGCTAATTTCATAAAATAGGATATTCAAAGTTCAAAGTAGGTTTCTCATGATCATACCTTTATTGTAGTGCGTAAAACTTCAAAACAAATGGACAACCGAGAATAATATGCAACGAAGAGTTCAAAAGGACGCAAAATTATAGAGTTTGATGGATATTTAATGGTGGTGTAGGGATGGTGGGAAGGTGGCCGGCCATGGGAGAGCAAAGGGGAGGAAGAAAGTGTTTTTGTTCTTTGTTTTTGAATTATGAGAGTGCATGGAAGTCTTAATGGTCCCCTAGGAATATATGTCCTAGTTCCAAGTACCATATTCCTTACATGGTCCCTAATGTACTTCTAGTATTAAGCTAATAATCTAGGTTAATTTCTAATGATTACGAATCCTAAGTGTACTTATTGTGACTCGTTACTTGTTAGTTTCTTGTCACGTTATAAATAATTTCGGAAACGCGCAAATTTTGGCGGGACGATTATAGTCAACCTAAAATATTAAACTTAAGTTATTTATTATATATATATATATATATTATTTTTTTATTATTATTTTATTTTTTTTAACAGAAAATTTCAAAAATTTATTATATATATTAAATATTAAAAATATGTTCATTTAAAGTTGCGAGCCTCGACCTTTTAGGAAAGAACTGTTTTATGATTCGTTCCGATCTCTACGTAGGGAAAGGGTCAAGATTTGTTCCCTTAAACGAATGTTTTTAGGCACAAAACATTTAGAAAGCTCCCAGATGATGTTATAAACTAAATAATGACTGTTCTCTATGTTCCCTAGGGCTTCTCGTTATTCATATCCTAAATTGATAAGATCACTAATTAACTTATTATATGCCTTTCTTATCTTCTTAGGGTTTGACAATTCATCGCGAGCTCCTTGGTCTTTGTAATTTAGATCGTGATTGAGTTTATCCATGATTTCCATAAATGCATATCTTCTTGCGAATCAGGTTCTCTAGTTGTAGAATTGACTATTCTAAAGAGTTTACTGATTAGGGCTTTTTATGTGGAAGTGAAGGGGTATTTTGTTAAAGCGAAAATATGAACAAGCTTAACGTGAAGGTCTTTCCGTTTAGCGAAGAAAGCGGTGTCAGGTGTTTTGGTGGAATCAGGAAAAACGTCTCGCAATTTTGAGATCAAGTAAGAGACGGGGTCAACGAAGAATGAAATTTTACCAGGGAGGATGATAGGAATCATCGGGTTCCATTCTACCCAGAACTCAAGTTCATTGATCATTGCAGCAACATTATGATTGATTAATATCATAGATATTGGATGGAAATCCATGTCGACAAGTGATTCAAAAAGTAGATCTAAATCTGCTATAAACTTTAGTTCTTGGTCTCTGAAATTGGTGGAAGTGCTTTCGCATTATTGATTTGACAGGCGAGATAAGAATTTGAGTTGTTCGTCAAGATTGGTAATCTTTTCTCGTTAGTCATATGAAAAGGGAAAGTCGGAGGAGTCTAATTTCCTAACGAATGCCCTATAAACATCTATTCTGCGAGAATGATTAAAGGATGTGTCAAGGTGGCATTCTTCAGAACAAGGTTTTTCTGGCTTGACTGATAGAACTTTATCCACCACTCGATGGATGGTGTATTTGTGTTCTTGTGGAAGGAATGGAAAGATGCCATCATTACGAGAATTTGACAGAGTGTTGCCATACACTGACGTTTCAGGAATGAGGGTGATTAAGTAACATAATTTCGGAGGTTTTTCTTCATAATCTTCTTCGGAAGGACTATCGAAGTGGACAAAATTTGGTATTTGAGGCGAATGCAAAGTTGGAAAGTGATCTTCTGGAGATGATGCCAGGTCAGGCAACTGATCCGTGTCATCAAAATCCAGACAATGTTTTGGAATAGAAAATGAGGTCCTAAATTCTTCTAGCGTTTCAGAGGTTTCTTTAGCTTCAGAGGAAGAGGGTGAAAAGAAATCAGATCCTATTTATCCTACTAAGTAGTCAAAGAATTCCGTATCGTCCATTTTCGTCAGTTCATCTTTTGAAATGAGGTAAGAAGTGGGTTTTCGATTTTTCATTTTAAACTAATACTATCCAAATTAACTAATTAATAATTAATACTAAATTACTCAAATTAACTTTCGAAAGATACCTGGAAAGGTTTCGTTCGGAAGGATCTAAATACTACTACTTAAGGTGGCTTTAAATTGTACGTTTGTGATTCCCCGGCAGCGGCGCCAAAAACTTGATGGCACCCGAAAGTGTCAGAGTCATTGATGGTAACTAATCGGGCGCCAACAGGGGTATTAAATCTATATTTAGCGGGGCTTAATCTATATGTACTACCTACTCTGGTTAGTAAGCGGTAAGTATAACCTAAGATCGTTCTATGAATCCAAACGTGTGGGCAATTAAAGTTGGCACTTTCGGTAGGGAAGTATCTAGGATGGGACAAAGTAGGTAGGTTTGGGGGTTTTAAACTAAAGACAAGTAAATAAAATGCAGGAAATTAAAGTACAGGAAAGTAGATAAAGATAAATATGTGATTGTTGAGATTTTGATAATTAATATTTTGGGATGACAGAATAAATAGGGATGATACTAATGTGGCAACCAAACTACTAGGCGTACCCTACCAACTCGATTTCCCATTGGCATGTCACTAGGAACTAGGTTATCATGATTCTGATCGGAGCAATACGCAAACTTCCAATACTTATCTAGTTGAAAGGTAAGCAACATATTTTGGTTCTATACCGAGGTTCATGAATCAGTAGCGTATCGTCTCATAGGTCCGACCGTTCTTAACCCCTAAGATAGTTTACTGTTCTATTAGCATGCAGATTAATAACTTTGTATGTTTAGACCGTCGATTTTATAAGACTTGGTGTTTTAAGGATTACGACTTTACTCTTATTCCGAAGTCCTGTTATCATTCATTTAAGCTCTAGTTACTTCGACTTATGCTTCAAATCTCTCCTTTTCAAACAGTTATACATCCCCGGATTATTCGCAGTTTGTTAAAACGTGTTTCATATGTGGACCATGCCTTTCAATGATAGACAGTGTAGTTTACATAGTACTTCCACGGTTTCTCACATCAACATGCGGTCAAGAGTAATTGACAGTGAAAGTGACACTCTATCTAACTAAATGTAAAGCAGTGCAGAAATGTAAACCTAATATATACAACGAGTGGTTTCAATGTGTTTACTTATTGCATGTCATGGGCACAGATAACTACTTACCATAATTAAGGTTGATCTGGTCCTAATTACTAGGTTGCAGTCACGTGGATAACCAGAAAGGGTAATCCATAAATTAAACTTGAATTCATAAAGTCTTAACGCTACAAGGGTTACTAATTCCTATTTTATCTGAACGTATTTTACAAACATCATTTTATAGTGTTTTGACTTTCGTAGGATATACCAATTAGTTATGAAGTTGTATTACCCTTTCGGAATTCCAACTATTAAACCAGAGCTGATTCCAGAGATATAACTACCTTCGGTCGTTCACCGACTTCCATACATTTGTACTTCACCTTAAAGCGTTTCCAGTACTATATCGGATAAACAGTCGAATAGGGGCCGCCATATCTCTTTACGATTTTCGTACATTAATTATATAATGTCATCCTTACTTATAATTATCTACATCATCAACAATCACAATAATAAACTACTCGCAATTCATGGCAACAAATATATCACATACCACGCAATAACACATAATTAAAATATGGAATAAAGCAAGTATGATAAAGGTTTAGATATCACCCGGAAATAAATGCGCAGCAGCGTATTATTATGATTGACAACTCGTTTACACGTACAAAGATGAATCTTCAAAACTCCTAACGTTCGTTCTAGCTTCTATACTAATCCATAGATTAATTACAATAATCCTAGACTACAAGAGAATTTCTAGAATGAGAAAGTGGAAATGGAAAAGGAGTGTGTATGGGTGTAAGAATGTGTGAGTGTTTTTGAGTGTGTAAGAGTGTGTCTTCAAGTGAGGTCTAAGGGCTGCTATTTATAGGTGAAAAGTGGCTCACATTAGCATTCCAAGGCTCACATTAGAAAAAGGGTGAAAGGTGGTGCACCGGGTATGAAAAAGTAGTGAAAGGTGGCGCACCGGGTACGAAAAAGCATGGAAAGGTGGAGCACCGGGTACACGCAAGTACCAAAAAGCGGAAACGAGACGGGGAGAGGGGGCGGCGGCGCACACCAGCAGGCCGGCGGTGGTTGGCTGCCACCCGTCCTGGTCCGTCGTCTTTCGCTGCGTTGCTTAATTCACGCGTATCTTCTTCGTTATGCGTCCGTTTGCGTTGATTCTTTATTGTGTTGGATTCGTAATTCAAAAATGAAGACTTTGATGTAAATATATCCCAAAAATATGTGTCTCATCTTTGGATGTCTCGTACCAATCTTTTGGATCTTCCGGCGTACGTAGAATCTTCATTCTTCGTCCATTTTTTTTATTCTTCTTCTGTTGGATTCGTAATTTGAAAATGAACATCTTGGATAAGATGGATGTTGATGATGGGTACTTTTGTCTTGAAATCTTGTTTTGATGCCTTGAATCTTCAAACGTGCGTGGAATCTTCGTTTTTTATCCGTTTTGCTTGATTTTTATCGTGCAACCTTGTTTTGACCATCTTGGCATAATATCATTGATTTTTATTGTTTTTGAGTTTAAAATGCCAAGAACCGTTCCCGAATGAGAGAGATATCTGTAGTAAAAACATGACTTTTTACGCGATATCAGAATCCAACTCCCCACATCGAACGGAGGACTTTCCAACATGGATGCCTCTCCCTATACTCAAGAACCTGCTCACTTCACTGTACTTGTCCTGATTGCCAGGGTACACCGTCACGAGCAATAGCTGCGCGATGTGAACATCGAACTCCAGGAAACTCGTGAGCACTGGAGACTCACAACAATGGAACGTATCGATAATGTTGCTGAAGACCATGAAAACACCGTGAACGACATGGATGTCCTTTACAACAAAGTAACCTGCGTCAGTAGTTCAAACCCGAACCAGGATGTGAGCAACGCTCGCGGGATACCGAAGAGTACGCCCGTGGATTAGTGCAACGTCTAGTCTTGGCAGAAGACAATGCCCGACAGGCCAGCAGACTTGCAAACACTGTGGATCATATTGTTGCATTGATGGAACAAATTAACCTGTGTCAAGACTAGTGTAGTCTTATCTTATAACTTTTCAAGTGTCTATGTAACAAATCCCGACATCTTTTGTGAACTCAAAATTCTGTAATCTTTTGAACTCGCACCTTGAGTGGTTGCTAATCTATCTATCCTATGTTATTGATTGTCCTGTAGTGACGTTGTATATTACCACCTTTATATATATATATATACATATGTGATAATCATACTCCTTGTACAAAATCTCACATACCTTCTAACCCCTTTTTATTAAAGGAACATGCCGCCAAGGAAACAGACTTTCACCGCCACCGAACTTGCCCAATTCAAATCCCAAGGGGTAGCTGATGCCTTGGTTGCTCTAGAGGCACAGCGAAACAGTAGTTCAAACCCGAACCAGGGCAGTGAAGATACCACCAACATGGTACCAACTGCCAAACCTTGCACATACAAGAATATTCTGAACTGCAAGCCCTTGAACGTCAAGGGAACTAAAGGAGCCATTGGCTTACTGCGATAGATTGAGAAAATGGAATCTGTATTTCAGATATGCAACTGCACTGAGGATTGCAAGGTTAAGTACTCTATCTGCACCTTCATGGATGGTGCCCTTACCTTGTGGAATACCTACGCCCAAACTGTGGGGATTGATGTCGCCTATCAACTCCCTTGGGAAGATTTGAAGATTATGCTGATAGATGAGTACTGTCCAAGAGAAGAGCTATAGCAGCTTGAGGTTGAATTCTAGAACCTTACAGTGAGAGGTGATGATATCACCAGTTACACTACCCGCTTCCACCAGCTGACACTTCTGTGCCCAACAATGGTCGATCCTTAATACAAGAGGATCGAAAGGTACATCTGGGGACACCCAGCCAAGATTTAGGGGATGGTAACTGTGCCCAACCCGAGGACTATTCAGAGTGCCGTCCGTATGGCATATAACTTAATGGCCCAGGTGTTCCGTCATGGAGCATCTGCTGGAAAGGATACTGGAAACCGATATGGGGATAACAAGAAGAAATGGAATCCCAACCACAATCAAAACCAAGGTCAACAACAAAACAAGAGGCCGGAAACTACAAAGTCCTACGCTGCTGGCACCGACGAAAAGAAAGGGTACAGTGGGAGCAAACCTTATTGCTCCAAATGAAACCGTCATCATGATGGTTCCTGCCCTTGCAACAAATGCAAGCGTTTTGGACACTTAGCTAAAGATTGTCGAACCAACACCATAAACTCAAATCCTAACACAACGAAGGCCTGCTTTGAGTGTGGAAACACCGGACATTTCAGGAATGAAT
This sequence comes from Pseudognaphalium luteoalbum, assembly GCA_963422505.1. Classification (NCBI taxonomy): domain Eukaryota; kingdom Viridiplantae; phylum Streptophyta; class Magnoliopsida; order Asterales; family Asteraceae; genus Pseudognaphalium; species Pseudognaphalium luteoalbum. The sequence continues at coordinate 63,212,965 of OY730193.1, forward strand.
GTCCAAAGCTGAAGAATAACAGGAACAACAACAACAACGCTCGCGGTAGAGCTTTTGTGCTAAACTCGGGAGAAGCCCGCCAGGGAATGTTGTTATGGGTATGTTTCTCCTTAATGATTTGACTGCCTCAATTTTATTTGATACGGGTGTCGATAAAAGTTTCATATCTGACGAATTTAGTCCATTGCTCAATGCTACCCCCACTGCTTTAGATGCTAAGTACATTATAGAATTAGCAATGGCAAACTAATTGAAGCCGATAGTGTAATACGCAATTTCACCCTAAACCTAGCAAATGAACTTTTCTCTATAGACTTGATACCCGTTGAAATCGGAAGCTTTGATATCATCGTTGGCATGGACTGGTTGTCCAAACACCGCGCCGTAATTGTTTGTTACGAGAAACTCGTTCGTATTCCTCTCGTCACCGCTGGAACTTTGATCATACAAGGGGAGACTGGTGGAACGAGAATAAACATCATATCTTGCATGAAAACTCGAAAATACCTAAGAAAAGGGTATCAGGCAATCCTCACACATGTAACAGAAAAGAAATCGGAGGAGAAGCGACTTGAGGATGTGCCTATTGTACGAGATTTCCCGGAAGTCTTTCCTGAAGACTTTCCTGGACTTCCACCGCCCAGACAGGTCGAATTTCAAATTGACCTTGTGCCTGGAGCTGCACCCGTGGCACGAGCTCCTTACCGATTAGCACCTTCCGAGTTGCAGGAGTTGTGCACTCAGTTACAGGAGCTCCTGGACAAAGGATTCAATCGACGAAGTTCCTCACCTTGAGGAGCTTCGGTCCTCTTTGTGAAAAAGAAAGACGGATCTTTCAAGATGTGTATCGATTACCGAGAACTGAACAAATTGACTGTGAAAAATCGATATCCACTTCCCCGAATCGATGACTTATTCGACCAACTTCAAGGGTCAAGCTTTTACGGACATTACGAATTCCAGGTTATGCCATTTGGCTTAACCAACGCACCGGCTATATTCATGGATCTTATAAATCGGGTGTGAAAACCTTACCTTGACAAGTTCGTCATCATGTTCATAGACGATATTCTAATTTACTCACGTAACGAGGCTGAACATGAACAACATTTGAAAACCATTCTCGAATTGCTCATAAAGGAAGAGTTATACGCTAAATTTTCTAAACGCGAATTACGGATTCACACAGTATAATTTCTAGGGCACGTCATCAACAGTCAAGGCATTCATGTCGATCCTTCAAAAATCGATGCAATCAAATCTTGGCAAGCACCTACCACCCCAACTGAAGTTCGTCAATTCTTAGGCCTCGCTGGATACTATCACCGATTAATTGAAAACTTCTCAAGGATAGCTTAACCTTTGACTACCTTGACTCAGAAGGAAAAACAATTCGATTGGACTGACAAACAAGAGTCAGCCTTCCAAATCGTGAAACAAAAACTCTGCACTGCACCAATTTTGTCCTTACCCGATGGCAACGATGACTTCGTAGTTTACTACGACGCCTCACACAAAGGACTTGGTTGTGTGTTAAATTAGTTGCTTAAATTAATTGCATTTAAATTATAATTCTTAAGTACATAGTCCCTGTTGAACGAACTTGGACTTACTGTAGCTATTCTATACACGATAAGGTATACTTACCTCAGTTGTGTAATAGTTAACGATCAGTATTTCTTTGTTTAATTTTATAACTAGATTTTACACATTAAGTTTTTGGCGCCGCTGCTGGGGACTGTGTTTAATTTAAGAATTTAATTTCAGTGTAGTTAATTGATCCTTTCTGAGAATTTAATTTTTGGAAAGTTACTTTTAAAGTTTAATTCTATTGCACCGGTGCGTTTTACGATTTTATTTTCTTTGCTTTTGCAGGTTTGATCAGGTAGTGGATGAACACTAGGAATTCGGGTAACGAACTCCTAAGCCCTTTGTCCGATCCAGAGAAAAACACCAAGAAGTAACGGAAGAAGAAATCAAAGAATAAACCGACGGATTTAATTTACACTAAAACGGAAACCGGGGATACTTCTGAAACTGTAATCATTGAGGAAGTTTTTGAAGAAGAGCTTGAATCAAAGTACGAAGAGGAAGTTCATTCGGAAAAGGAAAAGGAAGAACCAATGGCTGATGAGAATGACACACCCATGGTTAATCGGACTAGGACCGTTGCTCCTACGCTGGCATCAGTAATTCGAAGGCCACCAATCGATAATAATTTTTCATTAAAGGGTAATCATTTGCAGATGCTCAGAGATACTCAGTTCAATGGAAGAGTGCAGGCCGATCCGCACAAGCATATTGCTGATTTCTTGGAAATAAGGGAATATTTTTAGTATGGTGAAAACACGGAGGAAGCCTTCAGACTACGGATTTTCCCTAAGTCTTTATGTGGGGAAGCAAAAATTTGGTACCAAGAGCTCAAACCGGATACCATCCAAACTTGGGACCAAATAAGGGAGGCTTTTGTTAACCGATATTTTCCTCCAGCTTTAGCGGAAAGGTTGTTGAACGAGATCCGCGCATTTAAGCAACTCGAGGGAGAGACTTTAGTGGAAGCATGGTTAAGGATGAAAGACTTGTTGAGAAACTATCACGGCCATGGTTTATCAAAGGCCGAAATTATTGAACTCTTTTACAATGGTCTTGATATTCCATCAGAATCTGTTCTTGATGCTTCGGGAGGAGGATTGTTTATGTATAAGACTCCAAATGAGGCATGGAAGGTACTAGAAGATCGAGTTCTCCAAAGTCTGAATTGGGCAAAGGATAATAAGGGTAAACCAGCCCAAAAGACGGCTGCTTTTGCTGAAGGAAGTGGAAGTGGTAACAATTCTGATAATTCTGAAATGAGGTAAGAAGTGGGTTTTCGATTTTTCATTTTAAACTAATACTATCCAAATTAACTAATTAATAATTAATACTAAATTACTCAAATTAACTTTCGAAAGATACCTGGAAAGGTTTCGTTCGGAAGGATCTAAATACTACTACTTAAGGTGGCTTTAAATTGTACGTTTGTGATTCCCCGGCAGCGGCGCCAAAAACTTGATGGCACCCGAAAGTGTCGGAGTCATTGATGGTAACTAATCGGGCGCCAACAGGGGTATTAAATCTATATTTAGCGGGGCTTAATCTATATGTACTACCTACTCTGGTTAGTAAGCGGTAAGTATAACCTAAGATCGTTCTGTGAATCCAAACGTGTGGGCAATTAAAGTTGGCACTTTCGGTAGGGAAGTATCTAGGATGGGACAAAGTAGGTAGGTTTGGGGGTTTTAAACTAAAGACAAGTAAATAAAATGCAGGAAATTAAAGTACAGGAAAGTAGATAAAGATAAATATGTGATTGTTGAGATTTTGATAATTAATATTTTGGGATGACAGAATAAATAGGGATGATACTAATGTGGCAACCAAACTACTAGGCGTAAACTCTAGAACCCTACCAACTCGATTTCTCATTGGCATGTCACTAGGAACTAGGTTATCATGATTCTGATCGGAGCAATACGCAAACTTCCAATACTTATCTAGTTGAAAGGTAAGCAACCTATTTTGGTTCTATACCGAGGTTCATGAATCAGTAGCGTATCGTCTCATAGGTCCGACCGTTCTTAACCCCTAAGATAGTTTACTGTTCTATTAGCATGCAGATTAATAACTTTGTATGTTTAGACCATCGATTTTATAAGACTTGGTGTTTTAAGGATTACGACTTTACTCTTATTCCAAAGTCCTGTTATCATTCATTTAAGCTCTAGTTACTTCGACTTATGCTTCAAATCTCTCCTTTTCAAACAGTTATACATCCCCGGATTATTCGCAGTTTGTTAAAATGTGTTTCATATGTGGACCATGCCTTTCAATGATAGACAGTGTAGTTTACGTAGTACTTCCACGGTTTCTCACATCAACATGCGGTCAAGAGTAATTGACAGTGAAAGTGACACTCTATCTAACTAAATGTAAAGCAGTGCAGAAATGTAAACCTAATATATATAACGAGTGGTTTCAATGTGTTTACTTATTGCATGTCATGGGCACAGATAACTACTTACCATAATTAAGGTTGATCTGGTCCTAATTACTAGGTTGCAGTCACGTGGATAACCAGAAAGGGTAATCCATAAATTAAACTTGAATTCATAAAGTCTTAACGCTACAAGGGTTACTAATTCCTATTTTATCTGAACGTATTTTACAAACATCATTTTATAGTGTTTTGACTTTCGTAGGATATACCAATTAGTTATGAAGTTGTATTACCCTTTCGGAATTCCAACTATTAAACCAGAGCTGATTCCAGAGATATAACTACCTTTGGTCGTTCACCGACTTCCATACATTTGTACTTCACCTTAAAGCGTTTCCAGTACTATATCGGATAAACAGTCGAATAGGGGCCGCCATATCTCTTTACGATTTTCGTACATTAATTATATAATGTCATCCTTACTTATAATTATCTACATCATCAACAATCACAATAATAAACTACTCGCAATTCATGGCAACAAATATATCACATACCAAGCAATAACACATAATTAAAATATGGAATAAAGCAAGTATGATAAAGGTTTAGATATCACCCGGAAATAAATGCGCAGCAGCGTATTATTATGATTGACAACTCGTTTACACGTACAAAGATGAATCTTCAAAACTCCTAACGTTCGTTCTAGCTTCTATACTAATCCATAGATTAATTACAATAATCCTAGACTACAAGAGAATTTCTAGAATGAGAAAGTGGAAATGGAAAAGGAGTGTGTATGGGTGTAAGAATGTGTGAGTGTTTTTGAGTGTGTAAGAGTGTGTCTTCAAGTGAGGTCTAAGGGCTGCTATTTATAGGTGAAAAGTGGCTCACATTAGCATTCCAAGGCTCACATTAGAAAAAGGGTGAAAGGTGGTGCACCGGGTATGAAAAAGTAGTGAAAGGTGGCGCACCGGGTACGAAAAAGCATGGAAAGGTGGAGCACCGGGTACACGCAAGTACCAAAAAGCGGAAACGAGACGGGGAGAGGGGGCGGCGGCGCACACCAGCAGGCCGGCGGTGGTTGGCTGCCACCCGTCCTGGTCCGTCGTCTTTCGCTGCGTTGCTTAATTCACGCGTATCTTCTTCGTTATGCGTCCGTTTGCGTTGATTCTTTATTGTGTTGGATTCGTAATTCAAAAATGAAGACTTTGATGTAAATATATCCCAAAAATATGTGTCTCATCTTTGGATGTCTCGTACCAATCTTTTGGATCTTCCGGCGTACGTAGAATCTTCATTCTTCGTCCATTTTTTTTATTCTTCTTCTGTTGGATTCGTAATTTGAAAATGAACATCTTGGATAAGATGGATGTTGATGATGGGTACTTTTGTCTTGAAATCTTGTTTTGATGCCTTGAATCTTCAAACGTGCGTGGAATCTTCGTTTTTTATCCGTTTTGCTTGATTTTTATCGTGCAACCTTGTTTTGACCATCTTGGCATAATATCATTGATTTTTATTGTTTTTGAGTTTAAAATGCCAAGAACCGTTCCCGAATGAGAGAGATATCTGTAGTAAAAACATGACTTTTTACGCGATATCAGAATCCAACTCCCCACATCGAACGGAGGACTTTCCAACATGGATGCCTCTCCCTATACTCAAGAACCTGCTCACTTCACTGTACTTGTCCTGGCTGCCAGGGTACACCGTCACGAGCAATAGCTGCGCGATGTGAACATCGAACTCCAGGAAACTCGTGAGCACTGGAGACTCACAACAATGGAACGTATCGATAATGTTGCTGAAGACCATGAAAACACCGTGAACGACATGGATGTCCTTTACAACAAAGTAACCTGCGTCAGTAGTTCAAACCCGAACCAGGATGTGAGCAACGCTCGCGGGATACCGAAGAGTACGCCCGTGGATTAGTGCAACGTCTAGTCTTGGCAGAAGACAATGCCCGACAGGCCAGCAGACTTGCAAACACTGTGGATCATATTGTTGCATTGATGGAACAAATTAACCTGCGTCAAGACTAGTGTAGTCTTATCTTATAACTTTTCAAGTGTCTATGTAACAAATCCCGACATCTTTTGTGAACTCAAAATTCTGTAATCTTTTGAACTCGCACCTTGAGTGGTTGCTAATCTATCTATCCTATGTTATTGATTGTCCTGTAGTGACGTTGTATATTACCACCTTTATATATATATATATACATATGTGATAATCATACTCCTTGTACAAAATCTCACATACCTTCTAACCCCTTTTTATTAAAGGAACATGCCGCCAAGGAAACAGACTTTCACCGCCACCGAACTTGCCCAATTCAAATCCCAAGGGGTAGCTGATGCCTTGGTTGCTCTAGAGGCACAGCGAAACAGTGGTTCAAACCCGAACCAGGGCAGTGAAGATACCACCAACATGGTACCAACTGCCAAACCTTGCACATACAAGAATATTCTGAACTGCAAGCCCTTGAACGTCAAGGGAACTAAAGGAGCCATTGGCTTACTGCGATAGATTGAGAAAATGGAATCTGTATTTCAGATATGCAACTGCACTGAGGATTGCAAGGTTAAGTACTCTATCTGCACCTTCATGGATGGTGCCCTTACCTTGTGGAATACCTACGCCCAAACTGTGGGGATTGATGTCGCCTATCAACTCCCTTGGGAAGATTTGAAGATTATGCTGATAGATGAGTACTGTCCAAGAGAAGAGCTATAGCAGCTTGAGGTTGAATTCTAGAACCTTACAGTGAGAGGTGATGATATCACCAGTTACACTACCCACTTCCACCAGCTGACGCTTCTGTACCCAACAATGGTCGATCCTTAATACAAGAGGATCGAAAGGTACATCTGGGGACACCCAGCCAAGATTTAGGGGATGGTAACTGTGCCCAACCCGAGGACTATTCAGAGTGCCGTCCGTATGGCATATAACTTAATGGCCCAGGTGGTCCGTCATGGAGCATCTGCTGGAAAGGATACTGGAAACCGATATGGGGATAACAAGCAGAAATGGAATCCCAACCACAATCAAAACCAAGGTCAACAACAAAACAAGAGGCCAGAAACTACAAAGTCCTACGCTGCTGGCACCGACGAAAAGAAAGGGTACAGTGGGAGCAAACCTTATTGCTCCAAATGAAACCGTCATCATGATGGTTCCTGCCCTTGCAACAAATGCAAGCGTTTTGGACACTTAGCTAAAGATTGTCGAACCAACACCATAAACTCAAATCCTAACACAACGAAGGCCTGCTTTGAGTGTGGAAACACCGGACATTTCAGGAATGACTGTCCAAAGCTGAAGAATAACAGGAACAACAACAACAACGCTCGCGGTAGAGCTTTTGTGCTAAACTCGGGAGAAGCCCGCCAGGGAATGTTGTTATGGGTATGTTTCTCCTCAATGATTTGACTGCCTCAATTTTATTTGATACGGGTGTCGATAAAAGTTTCATATCTGACGAATTTAGTCCATTGCTCAATGCTACCCCCACTGCTTTAGATGCTAAGTACATTATAGAATTAGCAAATGGCAAACTAATTGAAGCCGATAGTGTAATACGCAATTTTACCCTAAACCTAGCAAATGAACTTTTCTCTATAGACTTGATACCCGTTGAAATCGGAAGCTTTGATATCATCGTTGGCATGGACTGGTTGTCCAAACACCGTGCCGTAATTGTTTGTTACGAGAAACTCGTTCGTATTCCTCTCGTCACCGCTGGAACTTTGATCATACAAGGGGAGACTGGTGGAACGAGAATAAACATCATATCTTGCATGAAAACTCGAAAATACCTAAGAAAAGGGTATCAGGCAATCCTCACACATGTAACGGAAAAGAAATCGGAGGAGAAGCGACTTGAGGATGTGCCTATTGTACGAGATTTCCCGGAAGTCTTTCCTGAAGACTTTCCTGGACTTCCACCGCCCAGACAGGTCGAATTTCAAATTGACCTTGTGCCTGGAGCTGCACCCGTGGCACGAGCTCCTTACCGATTAGCACCTTCCGAGTTGCAGGAGTTGTGCACTCAGTTACAGGAGCTCCTGGACAAAGGATTCAATCGACGAAGTTCCTCACCTTGAGGAGCTTCGGTCCTCTTTGTGAAAAAGAAAGACGGATCTTTCAAGATGTGTATCGATTACCGAGAACTGAACAAATTGACTGTGAAAAATCGATATCCACTTCCCCGAATCGATGACTTATTCGACCAACTTCAAGGGTCAAGCTTTTACGGACATTACGAATTCCAGGTTATGCCATTTGGCTTAACCAACGCACCGGCTATATTCATGGATCTTATAAATCGGGTGTGAAAACCTTACCTTGACAAGTTCGTCATCATGTTCATAGACGATATTCTAATTTACTCACGTAACGAGGCTGAACATGAACAACATTTGAAAACCATTCTCGAATTGCTCATAAAGGAAGAGTTATACGCTAAATTTTCTAAACGCGAATTACGGATTCACACAGTATAATTTCTAGGGCACGTCATCAACAGTCAAGGCATTCATGTCGATCCTTCAAAAATCGAGGCAATCAAATCTTGGCAAGCACCTACCACCCCAACTGAAGTTCGTCAATTCTTAGGCCTCGCTGGATACTATCACCGATTAATTGAAAACTTCTCAAGGATAGCTTAACCTTTGACTACCTTGACTCAGAAGGAAAAACAATTCGATTGGACTGACAAACAAGAGTCAGCCTTCCAAATCGTGAAACAAAAACTCTGCACTGCACCAATTTTGTCCTTACCCGATGGCAACAATGACTTCGTAGTTTACTACGACGCCTCACACAAAGGACTTGGTTGTGTGTTAAATTAGTTGCTTAAATTAATTGCATTTAAATTATAATTCTTAAGTACATAGTCCCTGTTGAACGAACTTGGACTTACTGTAGCTATTCTATACACGATAAGGTATACTTACCTCAGTTGTGTAATAGTTAACGATCAGCATTTCTTTGTTTAATTTTATAACTAGATTTTACACATCAAGTTTTTGGCGCCGCTGCTGGGGACTGTGTTTAATTTAAGAATTTAATTTCAGTGTAGTTAATTGATCCTTTCTGAGAATTTAATTTTTGGAAAGTTACTTTTAAAGTTTAATTGTATTGCACCGGTGCGTTTTACGATTTTATTTTCTTTGCTTTTGCAGGTTTGATCAGGTAGTGGATGAACACTAGGAATTCGGGTAACGAACTCCTAAGCCCTTTGTCCGATCCAGAGAAAAACACCAAGAAGTAACGGAAGAAGAAATCAAAGAATAAACCGACGGATTCAATTTACACTAAAACGGAAACCGGGGATACTTCTGAAACTGTAATCATTAAGGAAGTTTTTGAAGAAGAGCTTGAATCAAAGTACGAAGAGGAAGTTCATTCGGAAAAGGAAAAGGAAGAACCAATGGCTGATGAGAATGACACACCCATGGTTAATCGGACTAGGACCGTTGCTCCTACGCTGGCATCAGTAATTCGAAGGCCACCAATCGATAATAATTTTTCATTAAAGGGTAATCATTTGCAGATGCTCAGAGATACTCAGTTCAATGGAAGAGTGCAGGCCGATCCGCACAAGCATATTGCTGATTTCTTGGAAATAGGGGAATATTTTAAGTATGGTGAAAACACGGAGGAAGCCTTCAGACTACGGACTTTCCCTAAGTCTTTATGTGGGGAAGCAAAAATTTGGTACCAAGAGCTCAAACCGGATACCATCCAAACTTGGGACCAAATAAGGGAGGCTATTGTTAACCGATATTTTCCTCCAGCTTTAGCGGAAAGGTTGTTGAACGAGATCCGCGCATTTAAGCAACTCGAGGGAAAGACTTTAGTGGAAGCATGGTTAAGGATGAAAGACTTGTTGAGAAACTATCACGGCCATGGTTTATCAAAGGCCGAAATTATTGAACTCTTTTACAATGGTCTTGATATTCCATCAGAATCTGTTATTGATGCTTCGGGAGGAGGATTCTTTATGTATAAGACTCCAAATGAGGCATGGAAGGTACTAGAAGATCGAGTTCTCCAAAGTCTGAATTGGGCAAAGGTAATAAGGGTAAACCAGCCCAAAAGACGGCTGCTTTTGCTGAAGGAAGTGGAAGTGGTAACAATTCTGATAATTCTGAAATGAGGTAAGAAGTGGGTTTTCGATTTTTCATTTTAAACTAATACTATCCAAATTAACTAATTAATAATTAATACTAAATTACTCAAATTAACTTTCGAAAGATACCTGGAAAGGTTTCGTTCGGAAGGATCTAAATACTACTACTTAAGGTGGCTTTAAATTGTACGTTTGTGATTCCCCGGCAGCGGCGCCAAAAACTTGATGGCACCCGAAAGTGTCGGAGTCATTGATGGTAACTAATCGGGCGCCAACAGGGGTATTAAATCTATATTTAGCGGGGCTTAATCTATATGTACTACCTACTCTGGTTAGTAAGCGGTAAGTATAACCTAAGATCGTTCTATGAATCCAAACGTGTGGGCAATTAAAGTTGGCACTTTCGGTAGGGAAGTATCTAGGATGGGACAAAGTAGGTAGGTTTGGGGGTTTTAAACTAAAGACAAGTAAATAAAATGCAGGAAATTAAAGTACAGGAAAGTAGATAAAGATAAATATGTGATTGTTGAGATTTTGATAATTAATATTTTGGGATGACAGAATAAATAGGGATGATACTAATGTGGCAACCAAACTACTAGGCGTAAACTCTAGAACCCTACCAACTCGATTTCTCATTGGCATGTCACTAGGAACTAGGTTATCATGATTCTGATCGGAGCAATACGCAAACTTCCAATACTTATCTAGTTGAAAGGTAAGCAACCTATTTTGGTTCTATACCGAGGTTCATGAATCAGTAGCGTATCATCTCATAGGTCCGACCGTTCTTAACCCCTAAGATAGTTTACTGTTCTATTAGCATGCAGATTAATAACTTTGTATGTTTAGACCGTCGATTTTATAAGACTTGGTGTTTTAAGGATTACGACTTTACTCTTATTCCAAAGTCCTGTTATCATTCATTTAAGCTCTAGTTACTTCGACTTATGCTTCAAATCTCTCCTTTTCAAACAGTTATACATCCCCGGATTATTCGCAGTTTGTTAAAACGTGTTTCATATGTGGACCATGCCTTTCAATGATAGACAGTGTAGTTTACGTAGTACTTCCACGGTTTCTCACATCAACATGCGGTCAAGAGTAATTGACAGTGAAAGTGACACTCTATCTAACTAAATGTAAAGCAGTGCAGAAATGTAAACCTAATATATACAACGAGTGGTTTCAATGTGTTTACTTATTGCATGTCATGGGCACAGATAACTACTTACCATAATTAAGGTTGATCTGGTCCTAATTACTAGGTTGCAGTCACGTGGATAACCAGAAAGGGTAATCCATAAATTAAACTTGAATTCATAAAGTCTTAACGCTACAAGGGTTACTAATTCCTATTTTATCTGAACGTATTTTACAAACATCATTTTATAGTGTTTTGACTTTCGTAGGATATACCAATTAGTTATGAAGTTGTATTACCCTTTCGGAATTCCAACTATTAAACCAGAGCTGATTCCAGAGATATAACTACCTTCGGTCGTTCACCGACTTCCATACATTTGTACTTCACCTTAAAGCGTTTCCAGTACTATATCGGATAAACAGTCGAATAGGGGCCGCCATATCTCTTTACGATTTTCGTACATTAATTATATAATGTCATCCTTACTTATAATTATCTACATCATCAACAATCACAATAATAAACTACTCGCAATTCATGGCAACAAATATATCACATACCACGCAATAACACATAATTAAAATATGGAATAAAGCAAGTATGATAAAGGTTTAGATATCACCCGGAAATAAATGCGCAGCAGCGTATTATTATGATTGACAACTCGTTTACACGTACAAAGATGAATCTTCAAAACTCCTAACGTTCGTTCTAGCTTCTATACTAATCCATAGATTAATTACAATAATCCTAGACTACAAGAGAATTTCTAGAATGAGAAAGTGGAAATGGAAAAGGAGTGTGTATGGGTGTAAGAATGTGTGAGTGTTTTTGAGTGTGTAAGAGTGTGTCTTCAAGTGAGGTCTAAGGGCTGCTATTTATAGGTGAAAAGTGGCTCACATTAGCATTCCAAGGCTCACATTAGAAAAAGGGTGAAAGGTGGTGCACCGGGTATGAAAAAGTAGTGAAAGGTGGCGCACCGGGTACGAAAAAGCATGGAAAGGTGGAGCACCGGGTACACGCAAGTACCAAAAAGCGGAAACGAGACGGGGAGAGGGGGCGGCGGCGCACACCAGCAGGCCGGCGGTGGTTGGCTGCCACCCGTCCTGGTCCGTCGTCTTTCGCTGCGTTGCTTAATTCACGCGTATCTTCTTCGTTATGCGTCCGTTTGCGTTTATTCTTTATTGTGTTGGATTCGTAATTCAAAAATGAAGACTTTGATGTAAATATATCCCAAAAATATGTGTCTCATCTTTGGATGTCTCGTACCAATCTTTTGGATCTTCCGGCGTACGTAGAATCTTCATTCTTCGTCCATTTTTTTTATTCTTCTTCTGTTGGATTCGTAATTTGAAAATGAACATCTTGGATAAGATGGATGTTGATGATGGGTACTTTTGTCTTGAAATCTTGTTTTGATGCCTTGAATCTTCAAACGTGCGTGGAATCTTCGTTTTTTATCCGTTTTGCTTGATTTTTATCGTGCAACCTTGTTTTGACCATCTTGGCATAATATCATTGATTTTTATTGTTTTTGAGTTTAAAATGCCAAGAACCGTTCCCGAATGAGAGAGATATCTGTAGTAAAAACATGACTTTTTACGCGATATCAGAATCCAACTCCCCACATCGAACGGAGGACTTTCCAACATGGATGCCTCTCCCTATACTCAAGAACCTGCTCACTTCACTGTACTTGTCCTGGCTGCCAGGGTACACCGTCACGAGCAATAGCTGCGCGATGTGAACATCGAACTCCAGGAAACTCGTGAGCACTGGAGACTCACAACAATGGAACGTATCGATAATGTTGCTGAAGACCATGAAAACACCGTGAACGACATGGATGTCCTTTACAACAAAGTAACCTGCGTCAGTAGTTCAAACCCGAACCAGGATGTGAGCAACGCTCGCGGGATACCGAAGAGTACGCCCGTGGATTAGTGCAACGGCTAGTCTTGGCAGAAGACAATGCCCGACAGGCCAGCAGACTTGCAAACACTGTGGATCATATTGTTGCATTGATGGAACAAATTAACCTGCGTCAAGACTAGTGTAGTCTTATCTTATAACTTTTCAAGTGTCTATGTAAAATCATTGTAAACCGAGCGGATGTAACAAATCCCGACATCTTTTGTGAACTCAAAATTCTGTAATCTTTTGAACTTGCACCTTGAGTGGTTGCTAATCTATCTATCCTATGTTATTGATTGTCCTTTAGTGATGTTGTATATTACCGCCTTTATATATATATACATATGTGATAATCATACTCCTTGTACAAAATCTCACATACCTTCTAACCCCTTTTTATTAAAGGAACATGCCGCCAAGGAAACAGACTTTCACCGCCACCGAACTTGCCCAATTCATTGCCCAAGGGGTAGCTGATGCCTTGGTTGCTCTAGAGGCACAGCGAAACAGTGGTTCAAACCCGAACCAGGGCAGTGAAGATACCACCAACATGGTACCAACTGCCAAACCTTGCACATACAAGAATATTCTGAACTGCAAGCCCTTGAACGTCAAGGGAACTAAAGGAGCCATTGGCTTACTGCGATAGATTGAGAAAATGGAATCTGTATTTCGGATCTGCAACTGCACTGAGGATTGCAAGGTTAAGTACTCTATCTGCACCTTCATGGATGGTGCCCTTACCTTGTGGAATACCTACGTCCAAACTGTGGGGATTGATGTCGCCTATCAACTCCCTTGGGAAGATTTGAAGATTATGCTGATAGATGAGTACTGTCCAAGAGAAGAGCTATAGCAGCTTGAGGTTGAATTCTAGAACCTTACAGTGAGAGGTGATGATATCACCAGTTACACTACCCGCTTCCACCAGCTGACGCTTCTGTGCCCAACAATGGTCGATCCTTAATACAAGAGGATCGAAAGGTACATCTGGGGACTCCCAGCCAAGATTTAGGGGATGGTAACTGTGCCCAACCCGGGGACTATTCAGAGTGTCGTCCGTATGGCATATAACTTAATGGCCCAGGTGGTCCATCGTGGAGCATCTGCTGGAAAGGATACTGGAAACCGATATGGGGATAACAAGCAGAAATGGAATCCCAACCACAACCAAAACCAAGGTCAACAACAAAACAAGAGGCCAGAAACTGCAAAGTCCTACGCTGCTGGCACCGACGAAAAGAAAGGGTACAGTGGGAGCAAACCTTATTGCTCCAAATGAAACCGTCATCATGATGGTTCCTGCCCTTGCAACAAATGCAAGCGTTTTGGACACTTAGCTAAAGATTTTCGAACCAACACCATAAACTCAAATCCTAACACAACGAAGGCCTGCTTTGAGTGTGGAAACACCGGACATTTCAGGAATGACTGTCCAAAGCTGAAGAATAACAAGAACAACAACAACAACGCTCGCGGTAGAGCTTTTGTGCTAAACTCGGGAGAAGCCCGCCAGGGAATGTTGTTATGGGTATGTTTCTCCTCAATGATTTGACTGCCTCAATTTTATTTGATACGGGTGTCGATAAAAGTTTCATATCTGACGAATTTAGTCCATTGCTCAATGCTACCCCCACTGCCTTAGATGCTAAGTACATTATAGAATTAGCAAATGGCAAACTAATTGAGGCCGATAGTGTAATACGCAATTTCACCCTAAACCTAGCAAATGAACTTTTCTCTATAGACTTGATACCCGTTGAACTCGGAAGCTTTGATATCATCGTTGGCATGGACTGGTTGTCCAAACACCGCGCCGTAATCGTTTGTTACGAGAAACTCGTTCGTATTCCTCTCGTCACCGGTGGAACTTTGATCATACAAGGGGAGACTGGTGGAACGAGAATAAACATCATATCTTGCATGAAAACTCGAAAATACCTAAGAAAAGGGTATCAGGCAATCCTCGCACATGTAACAGAAAAGAAATCGGAGGAGAAGCGACTTGAGGATGTGCCTATTGTACGAGATTTCCCGGAAGTCTTTCCTGAAGACTTTCCTGGACTGCCACCGCCCAGACAGGTCGAATTTCAAATTGACCTTGTGCCTGGAGCTGCACCCGTGGCACGAGCTCCTTACCGATTAGCACCTTCCGAGTTGCAGGAGTTTTGCACTCAATTACAGGAGCTCCTGGACAAAGGATTCAATCGAAGAAGTTCCTCACCTTGAGGAGCTTCGGTCCTCTTTGTGAAAAAGAAAGACGGATCTTTCAAGATGTGTATCGATTACCGAGAACTGAACAAATTGACTGTGAAAAATCGATATCCACTTCCCCGAATCGATGACTTATTCGACCAACTTCAAGGGTCAAGCTTTTACGGACATTACGAATTCCAGGTTATGCCATTTGGCTTAACCAACGCACCGGCTATATTCATGGATCTTATAAATCGGGTGTGAAAACCTTACCTTGACAAGTTCGTCATCATGTTCATAGACGATATTCTAATTTACTCACGTAACGAGGCTGAACATGAACAACATTTGAAAACCATTCTCGAATTGCTCATAAAGGAAGAGTTATACGCTAAATTTTCTAAACGCGAATTATGGATTCACACAGTATAATTTCTAGGGCACGTCATCGACAGTCAAGGCATTCATGTCGATCCTTCAAAAATCGAGGCAATCAAATCTTGGCAAGCACCTACCACCCCAACTGAAGTTCGTCAATTCTTAGGCCTTGCTGGATACTATCGTCGATTCATTGAAAACTTCGCAAGGATAGCTTAACCTTTGACTACCTTGACTCAGAAGGAAAAACAATTCGATTGGACTGACAAACAAGAGTCAGCCTTCCAAATCGTGAAACAAAAACTCTGCACTGCACCAATTTTGTCCTTACCGGATGGCAACGATGACTTCGTAGTTTACTATGACGCCTCACACAAAGGACTTGGTTGTGTGTTAAATTAGTTGCTTAAATTAATTGCATTTAAATTATAATTCTTAAGTACATAGTCCCTGTTGAACGAACTTGGACTTACTGTAGCTATTCTATACACGATAAGGTATACTTACCTCAGTTGTGTAATAGTTAACGATCAGCATTTCTTTGTTTAATTTTATAACTAGATTTTACACATCAAGTTTTTGGCGCCGCTGCTGGGGACTGTGTTTAATTTAAGAATTTAATTTCAGTGTAGTTAATTGATCCTTTCTGAGAATTTAATTTTTGGAAAGTTACTTTTAAAGTTTAATTGTATTGCACCGGTGCGTTTTACGATTTTATTTTCTTTGCTTTTGCAGGTTTGATCAGGTAGTGGATGAACACTAGGAATTCGGGTAACGAACTCCTAAGCCCTTTGTCCGATCCAGAGAAAAACACCAAGAAGTAACGGAAGAAGAAATCAAAGAATAAACCGACGGATTCAATTTACACTAAAACGGAAACCGGGGATACTTCTGAAACTGTAATCATTGAGGAAGTTTTTGAAGAAGAGCTTGAATCAAAGTACGAAGAGGAAGTTCATTCGGAAAAGGAAAAGGAAGAACCAATGGCTGATGAGAATGACACACCCATGGTTAATCAGACTAGGACCGTTGCTCCTACGCTGGCATCAGTAATTCGAAGGCCACCAATCGATAATAATTTTTCATTAAAGGGTAATCATTTGCAGATGCTCAGAGATACTCAGTTCAATGGAAGAGTGCAGGCCGATCCGCACAAGCATATTGCTGATTTCTTGGAAATAGGGGAATATTTTAAGTATGGTGAAAACACGGAGGAAGCCTTCAGACTACGGACTTTCCCTAAGTCTTTATGTGGGGAAGCAAAAATTTGGTACCAAGAGCTCAAACCGGATACCATCCAAACTTGGGACCAAATAAGGGAGGCTATTGTTAACCGATATTTTCCTCCAGCTTTAGCGGAAAGGTTGTTGAACGAGATCCGCGCATTTAAGCAACTCGAGGGAGAGACTTTAGTGGAAGCATGGTTAAGGATGAAAGACTTGTTGAGAAACTATCACGGCCATGGTTTATCAAAGGCCGAAATTATTGAACTCTTTTACAATGGTCTTGATATTCCATCAGAATCTGTTATTGATGCTTCGGGAGGAGGATTCTTTATGTATAAGACTCCAAATGAGGCATGGAAGGTACTAGAAGATTGAGTTCTCCAAAGTCTGAATTGGGCAAAGGTAATAAGGGTAAACCAGCCCAAAAGACGGCTGCTTTTGCTGAAGGAAGTGGAAGTGGTAACAATTCTGATAATTCTGAAATGATGAAAGAGCTTAAAGCTATGTCTACCAAGTTTGCTGATCAATTCAAGACTCTCAAGGGAGAGATAAAAGAGCTTCGAGAGGGCTGTGGTAACTGTGGTGGTAATCATGCCACCAAAGATTGCAATAGTGTTGATCAACCTATGATGATGGCGGATGAAGATGTTAACTACATGCAGCAAAGTAATTATCAAAGTGGAAATAATTATCAGCGAGGTAGTTATAAAAATAGAAACCAGGGTAATTATCAAGGCAACAGATTTTCTCGACAGACTCAGAATTATCATAACCAATACCAAAGAGACAATGTGGAACCACCAGTTCAGCCACAGGAAGCCACACAGTCACCGATGGAGCAGGATACTTGTACCGAGAGGTTGAAAACCCAAATGAAAAATCTAAGGTTAAGTATGGAGCAAAGTCAGAAAAATCAACAGGCTTCAATTCAAGATTTGGAAAGGAAAATGGATCGGTTGTCCGAGGGACAAAGTAGTAGACCAGCCGGTGGTCTACCAAGTAAAATCCAACATAACCCGAGACAAACATCTTCTAGCAGTGGCCCAAAGCCATATCAGCCACCACCTGCCCGTAATGAGCATGCAAATGCCATTACCACTCGTAGCCGGAAAGAGCTACCACCTCTTCTGGCCAAAAAGGCCAAGGTTTCTAACTCTGTTTTGCAGGATACTGATGAGCTGGAGGTTGAAGAAGAAGAACAGGAGGCCGCGCAACCCACATCTATTCCGGTTTCACCTACTCCTCCGGTTACTCCACCGGTGTTAAAGGCATATAAACCGAAGATTCCATATCCTCAACGTTTGAGGAAGGAGAAGATAGCGGCCTAGTACAGGAAGTTTGTTGATATGATCAAGGGCATTCGGATCAATGTGCCTTTGGTTGATGTGCTAGCTGGAATGCAAAACTATGCTAAGTTTATCAAAGACTTGGTGAGAAATAAGGATAAGCTATCGGAGGCATCGGCTACATTTCTGAATGATGAGTGCTCTGCTATCGTTCAGAATCAGATTCCACCTAGGTTGGGTGACCCGGGGAGTTTTATTATTTCATGTACTTTAGGGAAGTTTATGACTTGTGATGCCCTAGCTGATTTAGGGGCTAGTATAAACTTAATGCCTTACTCCCTTTATTCGAAATTGTCTTTAGGGTCCCTTAAGCCCACACGAATGAGTATAAGACTGGCCGATAGATCATTCCAATATCCGGTAGGGATTGCAGAAAATATGTTGATAGAGGTTGGTCAATTTACCTTTCCTGTTGATTTTGTGATCCTCGAAATGGAGGAAGATAGTAAAGTCCCACTTATTCTAGGACGTCCATTTTTACACATTACTGATGCAATTATTCATGTTAAAAATAAGCAGCTGACCTTAGGAGTGGGCCAGGAGAGGATTGCTTTCATGGTTGATAAAGCCATGAAGCATCCTTATTATACTGACGATACTTGTTTCAGTATAGATGTTATAGATGAAGCAATGGATGAGGAATTGCAAAAATTACTCGGATTGGAAGCTGAACTAGCTGAGTGTGACAATCCTCCATCTAGGGTAATAATATTTACCTAACTTCATGCATTACCTAGAGTAATTCCCTGATTAGTGAATTCAAAACGATTTTTATGTGTTAAGTTTGTGAAACTTACTATGTGATACGTGATGTATTAGATTCGTAGTTATATGTATATATAATTACGTACGAAATGAACTTATTAAACTCGACAAATTAAATACAACAAAGTTGGTGATACAGAATAATTAATAATTCGAAAATTATTAGTTACAAATATTATTAACTTATGTTATTGAAATAATATACGATATTATACGTATTATATTAAACGTGACGAGCGCGTCATACACGAACAGAAACAACTATAAAAAGTACCTAAAGGTCGAAAATAATAAAAGTATTTATTTTCCCATTCCTGTTTTAGTATTTGTAACATTACCTCAAAATATAAATTCCAAATTCAACCGAAATCTGGCACGCAGTTTAACTGTACAGTCCCACTACGGCGAATAATTTTATTAATAATTTTTAAATAAAATTATTTCATTTTTGTATTTATCAATTTCAAAGTTTAAAATAAAATTGAAACAAACGAATAATTGAGTGGGACACGGGGTACAAACAATTGGACCAGTACACGGAATTAACGGGTTAAAAACTCAAACAATCGAACCAAATAATATATCGGTCGACACATATATGCACCACCTTACTCCCTTTGATTTTTAAAACTCATGTACACTCCCTCCCTCTCATTGTGCTACCAAACACTAATAATTCACCAACTGGTTTGTGTGTGTGTGTGCGCGTCCGAGAGCAGGAGCAAGAAGCAGGGAGAAGATCACCTCACCATACCCATTTTCTTCAAAGCTAGAACATCAAACCATCTTCAAAAGCTCCAAACACAAACTAACAAAATGATCACATAGTTATTATCATCATCATGGATCGTTCTTCATCATCATCATAGTCATCTATATCATAATCTTTGTAAGGTTCAAAAATATATATACTTCATACTTATAATTTCATATAAATTTTGATTGTATAATGTTAGTATGTATGTAAACAAATTTTAGTAGTGGATTGCATGTTATGTAGTGATGATTTAGTAGTGTACAAAAGCTTGGAATCAAACACCCAAATATATATATATATATATATATGCATTACAGACCAAGAACAGACCAAGAACAGGGACGAACACAGACTGGACCGGGCTAGGAACCAAACCGATCGGTTGGTTTTAACCAGCCGATCGGCTGGATTCAATGAGCCGATCGGCTCATCACCTTTAACCGATCCGCTAAGGTGTTTTCGATCCGAACGGTTTGTTAAATTCTTACCCGATCGGCTAGGCTGTCTGTGTAGTGACTTTTTTCGATGTGTTTAAATTATACACTGTCGACGTATACTTCGTAGTACAAATATATTAACGCGTACGAAATACAAATATTAAGAAGTTGTAAAAGTTATAAAACTAGATGATACAAAGTTTGGGACAAAATTGTACTCGACCGCGGGACATTATTTTGACACGCACAATTAATAATATTACTTTTTGGGCCAAACGGGTCGAATCTAAATTGGGTCAAAAGTTGTATTTTATTAACGGGCCAAAATGATTTGTTAAACATAATTGGGCCAAATTATTTTGGGCCACACATATTTGGGCCAAACTACTTGACTTTGATATTGGGCCAAACTAATTGGGTCGAGCCCAACGGGCTACGAGATTTCAAAATGCAAACTTAAACCGGATTATATATAAGTGACGAGTTAAATGGGACAATAGATTAGTAACACGAAAAATAGATTATATATATAGTGGACGATTATAATTTATATATATAGTTATATAAATGAACTACGACAATCGTATTAAACAAAGTTATTTTTATAACTACTATAATTATGTTTTTGGAAACATAATCAATGACAATGACGACTACATATATATATATATATATAAATATAGACACGTGACTTTTATAATATACGTATATATATATATATATATATATATATATATGAAATCATTGACGACAAATAACATATATATATTCAACTAATAGGTATATGTAAATATATACTTGTACGCAACGAATATTTCAACGCAAATCACCAACAACTAAAATGTAATAAACATTTCAACTTAACGATTAGTCCATATACTTATGTCAAGTATATTAAATTGTGTCTAGGTATTTGAGAGGCACGTTCGGACTACTGTATATTACTAGTTGTACAAGCTGAAGACTTGCTACACGTGAGTTCACAGCCCCTACCTTTTACTTGCTTTAAATGCTTTTAAAACCAGTGGTGGAAAACATAGAACTACGTGCTATAACATGATACTTGTTTATATAATTGCTTGACATGCTATTATATCGAATTGATTTGTATAAATGCTTATTGCTTTATAAATCAACTGTTAACTATATGAAACGTTTTCACAACTATTTCGGGAATAAGACAACGAATCTTGGTACGATCCTAGGTTTACATGAGGTAGTTGTAGTGCACATGAGTCCCAGTGCTTGCAACCTATAACCATTAGCTAGGTGTCTCTAGCCACTGAGTATACAGATAGTACTATCGATTTGACAACCCTCCCACTGATATAACTCGTTGGTCATTCCAACCACACGACGGAAGTCGTAACGAGGAGTGTATACTTACCGTGTTACTGAGGCAACAACATCAACTAGTCGTGGTTTGGTTATAGTACTAGGAGTCGTTACTTTAACTTTGAAGGTGTCGCTCACCTTAGAGGGATCATAGTCTACATTTCCCACATAACTAAACAACAAAACTACAACTTGATTTGGGAAGGGTATTCCCTGTGACAACTAATAGGACAGGTGTTCCTACGCATGATTTCTTTTTAGGAAACGTTTACCTTGATTGGATAAACTTGGTTTCCCGACAAAACAACTTTTATAGGAAATATTTACTTGACTGTTAAACCGGTGTTTCCTACAACTATATATCTGAAAATGTTTACTTGACTGTTAAACCTGTGTTTCCTACAACTATATATATGGAAATGTTTTACTTGATTGTTAAACTGTATAACCTGCAACTATTATTAGGAAATGTTTATGATTAAACTTGTGTTTCCTAACACATCGACTGAATTGTAGTAAAAATGACATTCTTACAGTAAAATAGGAAATGTTTTCTTTAATAAGAACACTTGTGTTTCCTGCTATACATATAAACATTATGTTTGTGTACATGAATGATTTATACAAAACTTGGTTTAAATACATTTATACTAAACCTGTGAATTCACTCAACATTCAATGTTGACGGTTTACTATGTTTTTCAGGGAATTAGGACTCAGGTACTTCTGCATGCGTAAAGGATGTAGGTAACCCAGACTATTTATGATGCCACTTTTGGGACACTTGGATTTCCTTTGTATTACCAATTCCATTGGTTATACTTACGAAATCCCTCTTTTATAAACTCGTGTTTTGTAAACTGATGTTGTTCTACAACACCACTACATGTACGACTTTATAAGTCGTACCCTTTTGTAATAACGTTTAAACTTATGGCATCTTAAATTGATATGTTCTGTATGATCATATGCTCTGATACAATGAATGCACTATTGTAACGTCAGCACCCCCGCTGTTAAAACGCTTATTAAAATGCTTCCGCTAATAAACAAATGTTTCCGCTAATTAACTAAAGCTTCCGCTAAACCTTTAATAAACATGATTACCGATTTTGGGGGTGTGACAGAGCTTGGTATCAGAGCCATTGGTTATTGCGAACTAGAAGTCTTTAAGTGACTAAAAACCTTAGATGTAACACCCCCAAATTTACTATTTAGCGGAAGCATACATTGGTTGTTACTAATCAAATATCACAAGCACGAAGATATGGTTGATTATTTACTGTTTAGCGGAATCATACATTTGTATTAATAAAAACCAAAGTTTGCATCAAAAATAGAGTTACATTCGCTCGGTGAAAATTGAGAGATTTAAGTACATAATTAATCTATACAAAATATAATAATGCAGCTAAATCTCTGATTGTTTGCATGCTGACTCGAGCTAATTGATCTTGATTGCGCAATCCAACCTACTGCTGGTCACCTGTGATACATGCTAAAATGGGTCAGCGAAACGCTGGTGAGCTCACAGGTTTGTATGTCAACACATAATTGTATGAACCGCAGATTTATAATTGAATTTATAAAGCAATTAAGCAAAATAAAAGTTATACAGCCATGAGCACATAGTCTGAGCTTAACTTGAGTGTCAGGTCCAATTAAGGAAACCCAACTTGAATGCCTCCTACGAGTGCCTAATCCACACTCGTCTTCCCAAATGCTAATACGTCCGTTTGACCAGTTAGTGCGTGCTAACCCGGACGAGGATTGTCAATCCTATATGATATCATATACTAACATTCACGCTACTATGTATTACCAGACTATGGTATGGAGGGCTTTAAATTGATTAGTTGAAGTAACTCATGTAGTATTTGATTTTGATTTGTACTTGCGTTCAACTTGTAAAACAAAACGAGCAATAATATCACACCCCTGATTGAAAAACAGTAAAATAGGGGACATGAGACTCACCTGAGCCTGAGAAGTTTTTCTAAATAAACTTTGATTGATTAGCCGAGTATCGATGTCCGAAGACTTGTAACCTGAGGGTGTCCACGACACGCGATGGTTATAAACGGGAGTCGGTATCTCAAAGGACTACCTTTGTAGTTGTTACACAACTATATATGTCCAAATTACTACGATTTGGTTGATTATTTGGTTTGTGTTTTGAAAACGTGTACGGCCCGTTGGTGACAGATTTATAATAATAACCTTAACCATTATTATTATACTTTGATTTATCCATTTTTGCGTATTAATCGTATCGTATTTGGTTTGGTTAATAAAAAGTGATTTTTAAACACTTAGAATGTTTTTGCCTTCTGTTTTTGGGTTTTTGCGACACTAAATGCGACATAACCCTTGTGTTTCGCAACACAAGGCTTGTGTTCTGCAACACAAGGCTTGTGTCTCATGTCTGCGACACAATATGCGACACAATGCTTGTGTTCCGCAACACAAGGCTTGTGTCTTATGATATGCAACTTAATGCGACAATAAATGCGACACAATGCTTGTGTCTTATGTTTTGCGACACTAATTGCGACACAAAGCTTCTGTCTTATGTTTTGCGACACTAAATGCGACACAATGCTTGTGTTCCGCAACACAAGGCTTGTGTTCCGCAACACAAGGCTTGTGTCGTAAAGATGAACACCAGCCTAGAACCCAGTGGCTGTCGCGATTTTTCAACCCAAAACTCAAATCTAACTCATTTTTAGGCTGCAAAATCGTGTTTTCCTCATACATTTGGACAATACTAAGTTGTGTAAACATTATAACACCGAAATAATACACCAAAATGAGTAGATATAAATATTTAGAGAATTTCTTACAATTGCAAATCGAGACAAAACGAGGAAGAAAACGAGGGTGGTGTGATAACACGCAAAAAGTCATGTTTTTGCGTGCATTAATCTCACCTTTTTGGCCCAATATTCGACGAAACTAATCAAAATGGATACGTTATCATTAAAACTCATCACATGGGCCAAAATATAGACAATGTTTCAAAAGTCATCTATAATGGTCGAAAAACACAATAAATCTAACGAATACGATCATAAGCATTCTCGTTCACTCGTTCTAGCACTTTTTGAGCTACACAAAGAATTATGACCTCTAACTTATGTCATTTTCTTCGTTAGGAAAATACGAACGCGTGGATATAAAGAACGCTCAAAACGGATAAATGACGAAGAAGTTACGCCCGAACAAAGAAACGAAGAACCGAGGAGCCAGCGTACGGCTGAACCAGGCCGTATACGGCTGGTCCAGGCCGTATACGGCTGGAACTAGACCGTATACGGTCTGTGCAGGCCGTATACGGCCTGTGCCCACCTGTATACGGCCCAGTTCAGCCGTATTCACCCAATGCACAGCCGTATACGGTCCAGTTCACCCGTATTCACCCTAACTCGGCCGTATCGTGCGTTTGGGCGATAAAAATCTGATTTTTATTTGCCCTTGCGATACGGTTGTGCACTTTGTGGTTTGGATACGGTCTACGGATACGGTTGAGCGTTCTCTATAAATACTAGCCTCATTTCATCATTTCAACCTACCTTCTCATTTTTTTTTACACTTCTACACACACTTTCTCTCACTACTCTCTCTCTAAATTAGTTAGTTAGTTAATTAGATTAGTTAAGCTAGTAGATTAGTAGCTTAATTGTAACGGAGGTGCTCCGAGACTGCGGTGTCGCACGATTTGTATTACAGCTTTGTCAGGTTTTATTATAATCTCTATCTTGTTATTTTAAATAATGTTGTGCTGTTGCTATGCTTGTTTAGAATTATTTGCTAGGATTATTGCCATGCTTAGCTAGACAAATCTGTGTTTGCTATGATAGTTGCCATGCTAGGGTAGTTATACTTAAAATCATGCTGTTACTCTGTTTGTATGCGGTTGAATTATATTTGAATCTATGAATTGAATCTCAAGTGTTTATCTATCCAACTTATGCTGTGGTTAGTGACATCCTTCTAGGCTTGGCCAATTGCTAGTTGTATGCCACTAATTATTCTGTGTCTGATGATCATTGAACTCGACATGGCCGGTGTTCTCCTGGTTGAAATATCACCGGAGGGAGACACGGAGCGTAGGATTAGAGATAGATTAGATTCAGGCCATTTAGCAAGTGTCTTAGAGAGAACTTTCGGGACACTTGTGACTTGACCATGTACCCCGTCACTCTGCATAAATTGATCCCTGCTATGCTACCTTTCTGCATGTTCTTGTTTGATTGTTGCTTAGGGTTTGCATGCTAGTATCTGTTATGCTGATTAGTTACATGATTAGGTTTTCGAATATTTATCAATTGCGTATGCCAGTTTAACATGCATAGAATAGTTAGAATGATTTATATGGAATAATGATGAACAATTTAATCAGCCGTTAGACCAGACCATCCCAACTTGTCCCGGTGGGAAACCCCTGTTCATGTTTTTGTTTATTCAAAAATTCATGCCATGATTCGGATATCTCAAATCTCCGAGATTGGGGGACAAGACTCGAGGATGGTTGTTGGTTAAATTGGTTGCTACATTTGGGACAACTTCCGGTGTAGTTTACATTCCATAGCTGTTATCCATATGACATATTATTTATCTGATTGCGGACAACTCTACGTTAGATAGATAATAGGCTAGTAGTTATGGCTCATTAGGAAATATTAATGTCATCTTAACTAAGGCTTTATCTCATTAACTACCCCTAAATAGCATGAGTAATTATCATAGTAAACACTCGCTTCACCTATAAGTTCTCGTTGCCACCTCCACCCCATTTTACTTTTATTTAGTTTAATTTTAGATAATTAGTAGTTAGTTAAAACAAAACCAAAACAAAACCTCTTTTAAACCCTAGCTAAATTCCCGTAGATAACTAAAGTCCTAGATCCCATGCCCGTTGTAGTTTGAAGAACGACCCTAGGTCATACCTATCGCTATACTTACCCATAGCTTTAGTATACTTAGGCCCAGCATAAAACAAATCTTTTAATAAAAAAAAAAAACTTACAACCTGATCCGCGCCTCGACGGAAGGTCCGACGACGAGGTGACAAACCCGAATGACCGTTTGGGTGCGATCATGGTGCCTTTGTTAATCTTGTTCCTCTCTTGATGGTGATTCTGAAAATGTAACTTTTGTTGTCGGTTATGCTAGATCCGAAAATTTGGTGGTGATGGGTTTGAGAGTGTTTAGTGGTGTGTGTGTGTGTTTTTGTTGAAATGGAAATGAAAGAAAGAGGGAAAGAGGTGGGGTGTAGGTGGAAGCCTCACCTTTTTCAGTCCCCGCAATCGCGCTCCGTGCGGTGTTCGGTTTCCCGTTCGTTTAAACGTTAAATGTTTATTTTATACGTTTAAATATACGTTTTAAAATACGAATAATTACCCAATATTTTTGTTGAAGTATTTTACCAAATACTTAATGGTTGCGTTATAAAATATAACTTTAACTTGTTTCGATTTGTTTGCGCGTTTAATAATCTAATCGTGTAGTCCTTGTTTGTACGATACGAATTTGATTTGAAATATTATCTAAATAATATTTTGGATATAATTGCGTTATTAAATAATATTATATTATTTAATAAAATTTTCACCAACGTCCGTATTAATTGAATCGAATTGCATTCGATTTGAAACTCGTACGATTTAATCAAATCGCATACTTGTATATATATTCATCAATATATATGTTGATACATTAATTAGCCTAACACAGAACTAATTACATGTATTAAAACTTGATTAGGCACTAACTACTAGTCCTAATTTGACGGGTGTCACATTCTCCCCCTGTTAGAAGAATTTCGTCCCGAAATTTAAGTTGAAGTCGTGTTTGATGTTGAGTCAGTGAAGAGTTGAGGATACTTGAGTCGCATTTGGTCCTCCCGTTCCCAGGTAAATTCCAGACCACGCTGCGAATTCCACCTGACTTTGACGATGGGAATGCGACTTTGTTTGAGTTGTTTGACCTCACGGTCCATGATTTCGGTGGGTTCTTCAACAAAGCGAAGCTTGTCGTCAACTCGAATTTCATCGAGTGGAATGATAAGTGTCTCATCAGACAGACACTTCTACAAATTTGAAATATGAAAAGTGGGGTGCACACTGCTGAGCTCGGATGGCAGCTGCAATCGATATGCCACTGGACCAATCCTCTCGAGGATCTCGAATGGTCCAATGTATCTGGGATTTAGTTTCCCTCGTTTGCAAAATCGGATTATGCCTTTCCAAGGCGATACTTTCAGTAGTACTCGATCCCCAACCTGGAATTTGAGTGGTTTGCGTCTCACGTCAGCATAACTTTTCTGACGATCACGTGCGGCTTTGAGTTTGTTTTGGATCTCGAAGATCTTTTCAGTTGTCTCGTGAATGATCTCAGGACCAGTGAGTTGGCTGTCTCCCACTTCGGTCCAACAGATAGGTGATCGGCACTTACGACCGTACAGTGCCTCGAAAGGAGCAGCCTTGATGCTGGTGTGATAGCTGTTGTTGTACGAAAACTCGCACAACGGTAGATGTTTTTCCCAGTTTACACCGAAGTCAACTACGCAAGCTCGTAACATGTCTTCCAGTGTGTGAATTGTTCGTTCACTTTGGTCGTCGGTTTGAGGGTGGTATGCGGTACTCATATCAAGACGGTTACCCAATGATTTCTGGAGTGATTGCCAAAAGTGAGATGTGAAACGAATATCCCTATCGGAGATAATCGAGATTGGAACACCGTGTCGAGAAACAACCTCTTTGATGTAGATTCGTGTGAGGTGTTCCATTTTGTCAGTTTCCTTGATTGCCAGGAAGTGAGCAGATTTCGTGAGACGATCGACGATCACCCAAATGGTATCGCAACCGCTCGATGATTTTGGTAGTTTGGTTATGAAATCCATAGCGATTTGTTCCCATTTCCATTCAGGAATCTCGGGTTGTTGGAGTAAGCCGGAAGGTTTCTGATACTCGGCTTTGACTTTTGAGCAAGTAAGACAATTGCCGACATATGTGGCGATTTCGGCTTTCATATTCGGCCACCAATAAAATTCCTTGATGCCGTGATACATTTTGTCGGATCCAGGATGGATAGAATATTTGGACTTGTGAGCTTCATCCATCACCAAGTCTTGTAGGTTTCCAAAACTGGGTAGCCAGATTCGGTTAGAGAGGTACCTAACTCCGTTAGGTTTGATTTCGAATTGTTTATCCATGCCTCGCAAGGCTTCGTTTTTGACATTATCAGGTTTGAGAGCTTCGAGTTGAGCAGCGAGAATGTGAATTTTCAGATCGTTGTGGATGGTCATGTTGAGGGCTCGGACTCGAAGTGGTTTTGTTCGTTCATTTCGGCTGAGGGCATCGGCAACAACATTTGCCTTACCCGGATGGTATTTGAGTTCGCAGTCATAATCGGTAAGCAACTCGACCCATCGACGTTGCCTCATGTTGAGATCCTTCTGATCGAATATGTGCTGGAGACTTTTATGATCGGTAAAGATTGTGCACCTAGTGCCGTAGAGGTAATGTCTCCAGATTTTGAGAGCAAAAACGACAGCTCCTAGCTCGAGGTCGTGAGTGGTGTAATTCTTTTCGTGAATCTTGAGTTGTCGTGAAGCGTAAGCTATGACTTTGTCTCGTTGCATCAGAACGCAACCGAGACCTTGATGAGAAGCATCACAGTATACCACGAAGTCATTGGTGCCTTTGGGTAATGATAAAATAGGAGCACTGCAAAGCTTTTGTTTCAGAAGTTGAAATGCTGACTCTTGTTTATCAGTCCAATCGAACTTTTTATCTTTCTGAGTCAGTGTCGTGAGTGGTTGGGCTATTTTTGAGAAATTTTCGATGAATCACCGTGAGTGGTCGGAGTGGTTGGCGACTGCCAGTCTTTGATAGCTTCGATTTTTGATGGATCGACATGGATTCCTTGACTGTCGATGACGTGTCCAAGGAATTGAACAGTTTGTATCCAGAACTCACACTTAGAGAATTTGGCGTAAAGCTCCTCGTGCTTAAGTAGTTCTAGGATGGTTTTGAGGTGTTGCACGTATTCTTGTTCGTTTCGCGAGTATATGAGAATGTCTTCAATGAAGACAATGACAAACTTGTCGAGATATGGCTTGCACACCCGATTCATAAGATCCATGAATACAGCCGGTGCGTTGGTTAGGCCGAATGGCATTACTTGAAATTCATAATGCCCGTAACGAGTTCGGAAAGCAGTTTTCGGGATATCGGTGTCACAAACACGTAGTTGATGATAACCTGACCGGAGATCGATCTTTGAATAAAAACTTGACCCTTGTAGTTGGTCAAACAGGTCATCAATACGAGGAAGTGGATATCGATTCTTGACGGTCAACTTGTTCAACTCTCGGTAGTCGATACACATTCTGAACGAATCGTCTTTCTTTTTCACAAATAAGACTGGAGCTCCCCAAGGTGAAGTACTCGGCCTGATGAATCCTCTCTCCAGGAGTTCCTGTAATTGGTTGGACAACTCCTAAAGTTCGGATGGGGCTAAGCGGTATGGTGCTCGGGCCACAGGTGCGGCACCTGGCACAAGGTCGATTGAGAACTTAACCTGTCTTGGTGGTGGTAGACCAGGTAGTTCTTCGGGAAAGACTTCTAGAAAGTCTCGAACGATGGGCACATCTTCAAGTCGCTTCTCCTCCGACTTTTTCTCCATGATGTGTGTGAGGATTGCTGGATAACCCTTTCTCAGAAATTTCCGGGTTTTCAAACAAGATATAATATTGAGTCTCGTCCCGCCGGTCTCCCCCTGTATGATTAAAGTTCCACCGGCGGTGAGGAGTATGCGAACGACTTTGTCATGACAGATAATTTCAGCCCGATGTTTGGACAACCAGTCCATACCAATGATAACGTCGAAACTTCCAATTTCAACAGGCATAAGATCGATTGAAAAGGTTTCGTTGGCTAGGTTTAAAGTGCAATTATGTATCACACTATCGGTTTCTATTAGTTTGCCATTTGCTAGCTCTACGGTGTACTTAACATCTAAGGCCACGGGGGTGATGTCAAGTAGTGGGTAAAATTCATCAGAAATAAAGCTCCTATCAGCACCAGTATCAAATAGAAAAGAAGCAGTTAAGTTGTTGAGGAGGAACATACCCGTGACCACATTCGGGTCCTGATGGGCATCCCCGGAGTTGAGTACGAATGCTCTTCCCTTAGCATTGTTGTTGTTGTTGTTGCTACTTCGTTTAGGACACTCATTCCTGTAATGTCCAGCCTCTCCACATCCATAACAGGATTTGGGTTGTTGGTTGTTGTTGTTGTTGGATTTAGGGGCTCGGCAATCCTTAGATGAATGCCCGTACTTCCTGCAGTTGTTGCAGGGAGACTTGCATGGACCATGGTGATGATAGTTACACTTGGAACAGTATGGCCTGTCCCCAGTGTAGCTACGTTTGGGCTCAGAATTGGTGTTATAAACCTGGATGGTATTGGGCTTTTTGCTTTGGCTGTTGTGAGGTTCAGAGGATTTGCGTTTGTTGTTGGAGGAGGAGTTGTTGGATGTCTCACGGTTGACAACTAGTGCCGTGAGTTCATGCGCTAGCCGGATAGCACTTTTGGTAGTGGTTGGTTTGGCCGAAGCGACATTTCCTTGAATGCTCTCAGGAAGGCCGTGGATGTACCTTTTGATGCCTTTTGTCTCCGGTTCAACCAATCCCGGACATAGTAAGGCAAACTGTTGGAACCTGGTGGTATAACTCTCAATATCGGTACCCTGCACCGTCAAGTGCTAGAACTCTTCCTCCAGCCGGTGCAGTTCTTCCTCAGGATAGTATTTTTCCCTCAACTTTTTCTTCAGTTCGGCCCAAGGTAGCCGATTCGCTATCTCAAGTCCTACAGAGTTGGCGTGGGTATTCCACCACGTGAGTGCACCTTCTTGAAAGGTGTAAGCAGCGAACTTTACCTTATTGTCCTCTGTACAGTTGTAGAGGTTGAAGACGGATTCCATACATTCGATCCAATGGATCAGACCGATGGCACCTTCCGTGCCTTTGAAATATAGTGGTTTGCAGCTAAGAAAATCCTTGTAAGAGCAAGGTTTGATAACGGGGGTAATGACTTGTAACACCCCCAAAATCACTGTTTAGCGGAAGCAAGCTTTGGGGTGCTACTAATCAAATATCACAGCACAAAAGTAAAGCAAACGACATCTATATGCAACGTTTGTAAAATAGTTACATTTCCATACATAAAATGTTTGAAACATAGAGTTTGGGGTTACAAAATGAAGTTCCCTAGAGTCCGCGCGTAAAGCGGGAGATTCTATTACATAATCATAATAAATACAAAAGATAATGCTAAGAATCTCCGTTAAATGCAGTTGTAGAAATCATGCAACTCTAGCTAGTATCCTGAGGGAGTCCTACTCCGTATGTGTACCTGAGATACGAAGCTAAAAAGGTCAACACGAATGTTGGTGAATCTCACAGGTTTGTAAATAATATTAGTATTTGAACACAAGATTTCATCAGTAATGCCCGCAGGCGTAAATCAAGTATTTGCAATCCTGCAAATGTAAAGTAAGTAAGTTATACCGTTGCCATGAGGCTCATAATCGAAGCTTAACCCGTAAGTAGTAAGTTGCCCCCGAGACATGCTCCAACCTGAGCCAGCTAAGTAACGAATAATAGTCGCCCGTTTATACAGAACGGTTCGTGGTAGCGCTACTACCCCGGGCGGGGAGGGTCATTTCCCTAATGGATCCATTAACTAGTGTTCGCGCTTAAGTACCATAACTAACGATATATGATGGAGGGACTTCCCCAAATAAATGGTGAGAAAACTCATGCAATTCCGTTTGGTAAACATGTAATTCAGTACTCGTGTTCATAAAAGTAAGCAATGTATCTCACCCCGTAAGTAAAACAGTAAAAGTGGGGCTGTAAGACTCACCTGAGTCTAGCAAGTATGAAGGTGTAATCAAGTAAGGCGGATGTAAGTCCGTACGTGGTTCTCGAACCCTGCAACCTTCTGGCGTCCGAAACGCACAAGGTTGTAAGTAAACAAGTAAACGAGTTGGTGTCTTAAAAGATCACCCATGCTAGTTGTCCACTCAACTAGGAAATGTCCAAATGTTCGTTTAGTAATCCGTTTGTATTTTGAAACTAAATATGGCCCGTTGGTGATGGTTTGTAATAATAATACAAAAGTGTTATTATTTTATATATCGTTGTATCAGATTTCATTATCTGTAAGTGTTTGACACTTAGTGTGAAAAGTATTTATAAGTTCCTGGATGACGGGGGTCCGGGGGCAGCGCCCCTGGTAGTGGGGTCCAAGGGGCGGCAGCCCCTGGCGGGGTCCAAGGGGCAGAGCCCCTGGCTGGGGTCGAGCTTACCTAAGGGCTTGTGTCGCTAAGTGCGACATAGTCTGTGTTTTCTTGAATTTGGGTGAAATCGAGTGATAAAATTTAAGGTCTCGACACTTAGTAAAATTTGTGTTTTCTTGGTTCTGTTTCATGCGACATAGCATGCGACATAAGGCTTGTGTCGCAGATCACCTCTGCGACATAAGGGCTTGTGTCGCTAAGTGCGACATAGTCTGTTGTGTCGCAATCACCTCTACGATATAAGGGCTTGTGTCGCTAAGTGCGACATAGTCTGTTGTGTCGCAGATCACCTCTGTGACATAAGGGCTTGTGTCGCTAAGTGCGACATAATTCAAATTATGCGACACAAAGGCTTGTGTCGCAGGTGGCCTGGAGCCTCTGCGACACAACGAGCTGTTGGCCGGAAAATGAGCCGAAAAGGTGTTTTCCGGCCTCCGTTCGACCTGTGACTTTTACCCAACCCATATTTGGACATTTTAAGCTTAAAGAAACAACTAGAACTTAAAAACACTTGAAATCGAAAGGTTTCGAGTTTTGTCGGAAACTTACAAAGTGATGAATCGAAATTCCGAAAAGGTAGGAGTGTAGATAGTTGCGTGGTGATCGTTTTTCTCTAAATGGGTGGGACGATTTATGGTGGTTTATTGGTGTTATTTGGTGGTTTTAGATGATGGTGGTGGTGGTGAAAGTTGAGAGAAAATGGAAGGAAGAAAGAGAAAGTAAGTGGTGGAAATGAGGGGGAAGAAAGGAGGGAGGTGGGGTTTTGGTGAAAGCCTCACCTTTCCAGCCCCAGTAATTGTGCTCCGTGCGGTGTTCGTCTTCCCCAGTCGTTAAACATTAAATCATTATTTTGAATGTTTACAATGTAAGTTTTAAAATACGGGAGTTCATTAAATTCATTTATTGAAGTATTTTACTAATACTTACTAATTCAATTGGTTTCGTTTGTTTGTGTTTTTAAATGTTTGGGTCGCGTAGGTGTTTATTATGCGATACAAAATGTAATTGAAATATTATCAAAATAATATTTGTGACATAAAAGTGTCCTTAATTAATATTACATTGCTTGATAGAAATGTTCACCAACGTCCGTATGATTTGAATCGAATTACATTCGATTTGAAATTCGTACGATTTAAACCAAATCGCATATTAATATACATTTTGATACATTAATTAGTCTAGTACCACACTAATTACATGTATTAACAGTTAAGTAGGAACTAATTACTAGTCCTAGCTTGGCAGGTGTCACATGACTGGGGTCTCATCATTACTTCGAGAGTCTCGAGGTGAATCCCGAGCAGCCAAAGCATCGGCCACTGCTCGAGAAACGATAGCAGCAAGTTCGGCATCACTGTAACTTTTCTTCTTTGGCGGCATGATTCTTCAAAAAGAAAGAAGAGGTACATGAGAAGTTGTACCAGAATGATAATTTGACAGATGTATATATATTAAAGCGGTAATATACAACATCACAAAGTGAATATTGACAATGTTAGATAGTCGAGAGAAATTGTCGATTGATATTACGATGTTAAACGATTACAGACAATTTCGAGTTATGAGTTTCAAAAGTTACTAACTTAGAAGGTTTTCAAAAGTGCCGGGAATTGTTAGATCCGGTCGAATTACATAGGTCCTATGAAAGCATGATAAAGCACAGATTTAGCCCTAGCTAATCCTGTCGTAGATTGAGTTGTGGCAGCAGTGCGGTGAGATGGTCTACAGATTCTGCAAGTCTGCAAACCATTCGGAGGGCGTCTTCGGTTTCCCTTAGACGTGTCTCGCACTGATTCAGCCTTGATTGTAGGACGGAGATTTCGTTTCGGTTGCCAATCACTTGGTTGTAGACAACCTCTATGGTTTCGATGGTTTCACCCAGACGGTTGTCAAGGGTGTCCATGTGGTTGATGGTATTTTTGTGATCTTCGGAGACTTGATTGATACGATTGAGTGATGTGAGTCTCCAGTTTTCATTGGTTTCTTGAAGTTCGATATCCATCGAATCAAGTCGTTGCTTGTGTCGGTGTAGCCTAGTGGCTAAGTCCGACAAAGTGAAATGAGTGGGGTATGGTTCGGCTCGAGGCAACCTGGTGTTCCTCCTAGCCACCCTTGGGTTTCGCGATCCATGTGGATGAGAGCGAGATGAATTTGGCGGTGTGTTTGCCATTCTGAGACAAAGCGTTAGAAGGAATGAGGCCTATATTCATATAATACATATATAATATAGCCTAAGATAGTGAGTGAGAGTGAGGCCTATCTATGTATATATATATATATATATCACATAATAGCCTAAAGTGTCTAACACAGACATGTTTGAGTCCCGGTTTCTCTCATGGTCAGAGTCGACTAGTGTATCCTGTTCAGTCATGACTCCTTTCAGATCTTACATCATATTCTATTAGTTGTACATAGTTGATCAAGCTATGTTAAATTAAACCAATACAATGCAGTCACTGAACCTAGTCATACTTAGTAAGGAATACTGCCTAACGGTCATAGTCTAGGCCCACTAAATGCAACCTAGTTCATTATAACCTTAGGCTCTGATACCAATCTGTAACACCCCCAAATTTACTGTTAAGCGGAAGCATACATTGGGTATTACTAATCAAATATCACAAGCACAAAGATATAATGAACGACCACTATATGCGTCGTTTTACATTTGTATTAATAAAAACCAAAGTTTGCATCAAAAATAGAGTTACATTAGCTCGGTGGAAATTGAGAGATTTAAGTACATAATTAATCTATACAAAATATAATAATGCAGCTAAATCTCTGATTATTTGCATGATGACTCGAGCTAATTGATCTTGATTGTGCAATCCAACCTACTGCTGGTCACCTGTGATACATGCTAAAATGGGTCAGCGAAACGCTGGTGAGCTCACAGGTTTGTATATCAACACATAATTGTATGAACCGCAAGTTTTATAATTGAATATATAAAGCAATTAAGCAAAATAAAAGTTATACAGCCATGAGCACATAGTCTGAGCTTAACTTGAGTGTTAGGTCCAATTAAGGAAACCCAACTTGAATGCCTCCTACGAGTGCCTAATCCACACTCGTCTTCCCAAATGCTAATACGTTCATTTGACCAGTTAGTGCGTGCTAACCCGGACGAGGATTGTCAATCCTATATGATATCATATACTAACATTCACGCTACTACGTATTACCAGACTATGCTATGGAGGGCTTTAAATTGATTAGTTGAAGTAACTCATGTAGTATTTGATTTTGATTTGTACTTGCGTTCAACTTGTAAAACAAAACGAGCAATAATATCACACCCCTGATAGAAAAATAGTAAAATAGGGGCCATGAGACTCACCTGAGCCTGAGAAGTTTATCTAAATAAACTTTGATTGATTAGCCGAGTATCGATGTCCGAAGACTTGTAACCTGAG
Source organism: Pseudognaphalium luteoalbum (assembly GCA_963422505.1). Lineage (NCBI taxonomy): Eukaryota > Viridiplantae > Streptophyta > Magnoliopsida > Asterales > Asteraceae > Pseudognaphalium > Pseudognaphalium luteoalbum. The sequence goes on from OY730193.1 coordinate 63,249,385, forward strand.
GGTGTCCACGACACGCGATGGTTATAAACGGGAGTCGGTATCTCAAAGGACTACCTTTGTAGTTGTTACACAACTATATATGTCCAAATTACTACGATTTGGTTGATTATTTGGTTTGTGTTTTGAAAACGTGTACGGCCCGTTGGTGACAGATTTATAATAATAACCTTAACCATTATTATTATACTTTGATTTATCCATTTTTGAGTATTAATCGTATCGTATTTGGTTTGGTTAATGAAAAGTGATTTTTAAACACTTAGAATGTTTATGGCTTCTGTTTTTGGGTTTTTGCGACACTAAATGCGACATAACCCTTGTGTTTCGCAACACAAGGCTTGTGTTCTGCAACACAAGGCTTGTGTCTCATGTCTGCGACACAATATGCGACACAATGCTTGTGTTCCGCAACACAAGGCTTGTGTCTTATGATATGCAACTTAATGCGACACTAAATGCGACACAATGCTTGTGTCTTATGTTTTGCGACACTAAATGCGACACAAAGCTTGTGTCTTATGTTTTGCGACACTAAATGCGACACAATGCTTGTGTCTTATGTTTTGCGACACTAAATGCGACACAGTGCTTGTGTTCCGCAACACAAGGCTTGTGTCGTAAAGATGAACACCAGCCCAGAACCCAGCGGCTGTCGCAATTTTTCAACTCAAAACCCAAATCTAACTCATTTTTAGGCTGCAAAATCGTGTTTTCCTCATATATTTGGACAATACTAAGTTGTGTAAACATTATAACACCGAAATAATACACCAAAATGAGTAGATCTAAATATTTAGAGAATTTCTTACAATTGCAAATCGAGACAAAACGAGGAAGAAAACGAGGGTGGTGCCTTTGTTAATCTTGTTCCTCTCTTGATGGTGATTCTGAAAATGTAACTTTTGTTGTCGGTTATGCTAGATCCGAAAATTTGGTGGTGATGGGTTTGAGAGTGTTTAGTGGTGTGTGTGTGTGTTTTTGTTGAAATGGAAATGAAAGAAAGAGGGAAAGAGGTGGGGTGTAGGTGGAAGCCTCACCTTTTTCAGTCCCCGCAATCGCGCTCCGTGCGGTGTTCGGTTTCCCGTTCGTTTAAACGTTAAATGTTTATTTTATACGTTTAAATATACGTTTTAAAATACGAATAATTACCCAATATTTTTGTTGAAGTATTTTACCAAATACTTAATGGTTGCGTTATAAAATATAACTTTAACTTGTTTCGATTTGTTTGCGCGTTTAATAATCTAATCGTGTAGTCCTTGTTTGTACGATACGAATTTGATTTGAAATATTATCTAAATAATATTTTGGATATAATTGCGTTATTAAATAATATTATATTATTTAATAAAATTTTCACCAACGTCCGTATTAATTGAATCGAATTGCATTCGATTTGAAACTCGTACGATTTAATCAAATCGCATACTTGTATATATATTCATCAATATATATGTTGATACATTAATTAGCCTAACACAGAACTAATTACATGTATTAAAACTTGATTAGGCACTAACTACTAGTCCTAATTTGACGGGTGTCACATTCTCCCCCTGTTAGAAGAATTTCGTCCCGAAATTTAAGTTGAAGTCGTGTTTGATGTTGAGTCAGTGAAGAGTTGAGGATACTTGAGTCGCATTTGGTCCTCCCGTTCCCAGGTAAATTCCGGACCACGCCGCGAATTCCACCTGACTTTGACGATGGGAATGCGACTTTGTTTGAGTTGTTTGACCTCACGGTCCATGATTTCGGTGGGTTCTTCAACAAAGCGAAGCTTGTCGTCAACTCGAATTTCATCGAGTGGAATGATAAGTGTCTCATCAGACAGACACTTCTACAAATTTGAAATATGAAAAGTGGGGTGCACACTGCTGAGCTCGGATGGCAGCTGCAATCGATATGCCACTGGACCAATCCTCTCGAGGATCTCGAATGGTCCAATGTATCTGGGATTTACTTTCCCTCATTTGCAAAATCGGATTACGCCTTTCCAAGGCGATACTTTGAGTAGTACTCGATCCCCAACCTGGAATTTGAGTGGTTTGCGTCTCACGTCAGCATAACTTTTCTGACGATCACGTGCGGCTTTGAGTTTGTTTTGGATCTCGAAGATCTTTTCAGTTGTCTCGTGAATGATCTCAGGACCAGTGAGTTGGCTGTCTCCCACTTCGGTCCAACAGATAGGTGATCGGCACTTACGACCGTACAGTGCCTCGAAAGGAGCAGCCTTGATGCTGGTGTGATAGCTGTTGTTGTACGAAAACTCGCACAACGGTAGATGTTTTTCCCAGTTTACACCGAAGTCAACTACGCAAGCTCGTAGCATGTCTTCCAGTGTGTGAATTGTTCGTTCACTTTGGTCGTCGGTTTGAGGGTGGTATGCGGTACTCATATCAAGACGGTTACCCAATGATTTCTGGAGTGATTGCCAAAAGTGAGATGTGAAACGAATATCCCTATCGGAGATAATCGAGATTGGAACACCGTGTCGAGAAACAACCTCTTTGATGTAGATTCGTGTGAGGTGTTCCATTTTGTCAGTTTCCTTGATTGCCAGGAAGTGAGTAGATTTCGTGAGACGATCGACGATCACCCAAATGGTATCGCAACCGCTCGATGATTTTGGTAGTTTGGTTATGAAATCCATAGCGATTTGTTCCCATTTCCATTCAGGAATCTCGGGTTGTTGGAGTAAGCCGGAAGGTTTCTGATACTCGGTTTTAGATCTCGAAGATCTTTTCAGTTGTCTCGTGAATGATCTCAGGACCAGTGAGTTGGTTGTCTCCCACTTCGGTCCAACAGATAGGTGATCGGCACTTACGACCGTACAGTGCCTCGAAAGGAGCAGCCTTGATGCTGGTGTGATAGCTGTTGTTGTACGAAAACTCGGACAACGGTAGATGTTTTTCCCAGTTTACACCGAAGTCAACTTTGCAAGCTCGTAGCATGTCTTCCAGTGTTTGAATTGTTCATTCACTTTGGCCGTCGGTTTGAGGGTGGTACTATAGGCACTCCACCATCACCACCCACTGATCCCACTACTCGTATGCTAGGATCTACTTTCATGGCGACTCGTCATCTTGGAGAGTCATCACGTGGGCCTGGATTGTGTAGGACTACTAGGATGATCGTTAGATCCCCCCCTGTAGGACCCTTGGCACCTCGTGACAAGGATCCGATGACTGAGGAGAGAGAGATACCTTGTGATCAGCAGTCATTGCAGAGGGCTTGACTTCCGCATCTCGACTAGATGTCGCGTATACTACGCCACTGGAGGACACTGGAGAGGATTCCTTCCACTTTTGAGACTGGGGAGTCATCTCACTCATCGACACCTTTACATCTGACTGACGAGCCTTTGGAGCTCACTATCCCCACTGTAGTTGCAGTTGTCCGTACCCTTCTTGGATTTCATTATGGTACACAGGATTCTATCGGAGAGTTGCACAGTGATGTCTCTCGACTTGACGGTGATGTACTTGCTAGCTATGGATGTCTTGCCACTTCTGAGGTACACATTGAGATGGATCGAGAGTCCTCCGATGCGACTAGGGCACGTCTGATTAGGCTAGAGAGACATCTGGGGATAGTAGGTTCTGCAGTTGGAGTTTGTGTACTGATGGCAGCTGTTAGGATGGTTGTAGGGATGTTTTTAGCGTATTTCCATTAGATTCACCATGTCAGGACGGTATCTGTGATGTATTAGGATTGTAGATATGATGTAGTAGGGCAAAACTTTTGACTAGATGGATGTATGGGTTAAATCCATCACATTTTGTAGATCATGATTGACCAGATGGGTGTATTTTCTCTGTATTGTAAATCATATCCTTGTATAAAACTTATGTAAAACCTTTTGACTTATATATGATATATAACTTATGTTAATTTACGTCACTGTGTACACTATGAGTGATATCAATTGGTGATTGATTATCATACTATATCTATATTTATCACATACTTTATGTGTGATGATTTGATTAGGGTATCTTACGAGTGTTTCTTATGTGTGATTAGGACTCAATCATGCCGCCTAAGCGTAGGAATACCCGGAACGTCCGAAGAAACCCTTCACCACCTCCTGCTGCTGAGGAGACAACTGAACAAATGGTCAACCGAAGGATTGCTGAAGCACTTGCTCAGTATGATACTGACCGAAACCGTAGCGACAGGGTCAACGGTAGCAAAAATACCGAACCTGTTGTATCTGACGGTAACCCTGAGAGTACCCAAAGAGGATGTTCGTACAAAACATTCCTAACTTGCAAACCGAGCCACTTTCGTGGTACTGAGGGTGCCATTGGAATCATTCATTGGATAGAGAAAATGGAGTCTGTGCTAGATATTAGCAAATGTGCTCGTGACTGCATGGTAAAGTATGCTACCTGCACATTTTCTGATAAGGCATTGACATGGTGGAATGGCCAAGTTCAAGCACTTGGACGCACAACCGCCCACTCAATGACCTGGGAAACTTTGAAGACCATGGTCGTGGAAGAATTTTGTCCCCGTAGTGAGCTGCAGAAGATTGAGACTGAGCTCTGGGACATTACTATGGTTGGTACTGATATCACAGGATATACCACCAGATTTCAAGAACTGACACGCCTGGTACCACACATGGTCACACCTGAGTACAAGCGCACTGAAAGGTATATCTGGGGTTTGGTGCCACAGATTCGAAGCTTGGTGACTTCGTCTAATCCTGCCACCTTTAAGAGTGCTGTAGAACTAGCACAGAGCTAGATAGATGAAGCAGTCAGAATGGGAACCCTCACTAAGAAAGCTGCTTTGGGAAAGGTTGAATCCAGCAGTGCTGATGCTGGAAAGGGAAAACGTAAGTGGAATGACCATCAGGGTCAGCAGAATAAGAAGCATACTGGAACCACGAAAGCTTACCTTTCCACTACTGCTGAACAAAAGACCTACTTGAGAAACAAGCCCAAGTGTGGCAAGTGTGAACGTCACCATGATGGTGATTGTACTTTCTGTGGGAATTGCAAACGCTGGGGGCATCTGGCCCAATACTAAAGATCGAACCCTACTACTCAAACAAATAGGGATCGACCAGCTAATGGATGTTTCGAATGTAGCGAGCAAGGTCATTTCCGAAACAAGTGCCCTAAACTTAACCGTGGAAACCAAAACAATCAGAACCGCAATTCAAACCCGAACAAGAACAACCGTGGTAACACCAACAACCAACCAGCTCAAGGTCGTGCGTTTGTCATTGGAGCACAGGAGGCACGCCAGGACCCCAACACTATCACTGGTACGTTCCTAGTTAACAACCATTATGCCTCTGTGTTATTTGATTCAGGCGCCGATTTGAGTTTTGTGTCTACAGAATTTAGACCACTATTAGACATTAAATCCCGTAAACTAGACAACAAGTACACTTTAGAACTAGCCGATGGTAGCTTGATTGAATCAGGAGAAATAGTACCAGGATGTACTCTAACATTGGAGAGTCATCCTTTCAAAATAGACTTACTACCGGTTGAGTTGGGAAGCTTTGACATCGTAGTCGGTATGGATTGGTTGTCGAAGAATCGTGCAGAGATCGTTTGTTTTGATAAAATAGTACATCTACCATTGTTGACTGGAGAAACCTTGGTGATACAAGGAGATAAGAGGACGAGTGCCGTCAAAATGATTAATTGCTTGAAAGCCTGTAAGTATCTCCGAAAGGGATACCAAGCATTTTTGGCACATGTTGTAGAAAAGAGACCCGAGGAGCAAAGTTTAAGTAATATACATGTAGTGCGAGACTATCCGGGAGTGTTTCCTGATGACCTTCCAGGATTACCACCTCCGCGACAAGTCGAGTTTCGCATCAATCTGGTGCCCGGAGCCGCACCAATCGCTCACTCACCTTATCGTCTAGCTCCATCAGAAATGCAAGAACTGTCTACACAGTTGCAGGAGCTCTTAGACTTAGGATTCATCCGACCGAGCTTTTCACCTTGGGGAGCTCCGATTTTGTTTGTCAAGAAGAAGGATGGATCTATGCGGATGTGTATTGACTACCGAGAGCTGAATAAGGTAAGTATTAAGAACCGATACCCGTTACCTCGTATAGACGATCTGTTTTATTAGTTACAAGGATCGAGTTACTACTCGAAGATCGATCTCCGTTCTGGTTATCATCAACTAATGTTTCGAGAAGAGGACGTACCAAAGACCGCGTTCAGGACTCGTTATGGTCACTATGAGTTCCTAGCATGTCGTTTAGATTGACTAACGCGCCTGCAGTATTCATGAATCTCATGAACCGAGTGTGCAAACCTTACCTTGATAAGTTTGTCATTGTGTTCATTGATGACATCCTGATTTACTCGAAAATGAAAGAGGATCACGAACAACATTTGAAGCTTATCCTCCAACTACTCGAGAATGAGAAGTTGTATGCTAAGTTCTCCAAATGCGAATTTTGGATTAGAGAGGTTCATTTCCTTGGTCACGTGATAAATGATAAAGGAATACATGTGGACCCGTCCAAAATTGAGGCGATCAAAAACTGGGAAGCTCCAAGGACCCCAACCGAGATTCGACAATTTCTTGGTTTGGTTGGCTATTATCGGCGATTTATCGAAAACTTTTCCAAAATAGCCCAGTCACTCACCACCTTAACTCAAAAGGATAAGAAATTCGAATGGGGCGAAAAACAAGAAAACGCCTTCCAACTGTTGAAACAAAAGTTGAGCACCGCACCAATCTTATCTTTACCCGAGGGAATAGAGAACTTCATCGTTTACTATGATGCCTCACACCAAGGATTAGGGTGTGTTCTCATGCAAAATGATAAAGTTATTGCTTATGCATCTCGGCAATTGAAGATTCACAAGAAGAATTATACAACTCATGACTTAGAGTTGGGAGCCGTCGTCTTTGCACTAAAGATCTGGAGACACTACCTGTATGGTACAAAGTGTACGATTTTCACCGATCACAAGAGTTTACAACACATATTTGACCAGAAAGAGCTCAACATGAGACAGAGACGTTGGGTCGAATTGCTAAACGATTACGACTGTGAGATTAATTACCATCCGGGCAAGGCTAATGTAGTAGCGGATGCCCTGAGTCGTAAAGAGAATGTTAAACCTCGCAGAGTTTGAGCTTTGGTATTAAAAATCCACTCGAATCTTATTACTCAAATTCGTGATGCGTACCGAATAGCTTTCACCACCGAACTCATGAAAGATGAATCCCTGAGGGGAATGGAGAAACAATTCGAAACCAAATAAAATGGAGTTTTATACTTCATGAATCGAATTTGGGTACCGTGCGATGATGAACTACGCAAACTGATTTTGGACGAAGCTCACAAGTCCAACTACTCGATTCATCCTGGTGCAGATAAGATGTACCAAGATGTGAAAGGTTTCTATTGGTGGCCTAATATGAAGAGAGACATTGCTACTTATGTTAGCAAGTGTCTAACTTGTTCAAAGGTCAAGGTTGAGTATCAAAAACCTTCAGGACTTTTGCAACAACCAGTAATGCCAAAATGGAAATGGGAGCACATAACGATGGAATTCATCACAAAACTACCAAAGACATCAACTGGAGTTGATTACATATGGGTGATTGTCGATCGATTGACGAAATCAGCTCATTTCATTGCTTTCAAAGAGTCTGACAAACTAGAGAAACTGGCAAGGATCTATATCAAAGAGATCGTTTCTCGACACGGTGTACCATTGTCCATTATATCTGATAGAGATAGCAGATTCACATCTCGCTTCTGGCAATCGCTACAACAAGCTTTAGGTACTCGACTCGACATGAGTACAGCCTAACATCCACAAACTGATGGCTAGAGTGAACGAACGATTCAAACGCTTGAGGACTTATTGAGAGCGTGTGTGATTGACTTTGGGGGAAACTGGGATACTCACCTCCCATTAGCCGTCCTATAACAACATTTATCACACCAGCATACAGATGGCTCCATTCGAGGCACTGTATGGACGCAAATGCCGATCACCACTCTGTTGGGCAGAGTTGGGTGACAGACAACTATCCGGACCGGAGCTTGTCCAGGAAACCACGGACAAGATATCTCAAGTACTCAACCGATTGAAAACGGAAAGAGACAGAAAAAAGAGTTACGCCGATAACCGTCATAAACCTCTTGAGTTTCAAGTAGGAGACAAGGTCCTACTCAAAGTATCGCCCTGGAAAGGGGTAGCACGATTTGGCAAACGAGGAAAACATAACGATGGAAAACGTAACCGATACAAAAATACAGAAACTCCAACACAAACGAATCAAACTTGTCAAGATTCGTTGGAACTCGAAACATGGCCTGGAGTTTACTTGGGAACGCGAGGATGAGATACGAAAGAAATACTCTCACCTGTTTGAACAAAAGCCTGTCACGAATAACTCAACTTAAATCTCGAGACGAGATTTCGCTAACGGGGGGAGAATGTGACAATCCTCCATCTAGGGTAATAATATTTACCTAACTTCATGCATTACCTAGAGTAATTCCCTGATTAGTGAATTCAAAACGATTTTTATGTGTTAAGTTTGTGAAACTTACTATGTGATACGTTATGTATTAGATTCGTAGTTACGTGTATATATAATTACGTACGAAATGACTTATTAAACTCGACAAATTAAATACAACAAAGTTGGTGATACAGAATAATTAATAATTCAAAAATTATTAATTACAAATATTATTAACTTATATTATTGAAATAATATACGATATTATACGTTTTATATTAAAAGTGACGAGCGCGTCAAACACGAACATAAACAATTATAAAACGTACCTAAAGGTCGAAAATAATAAAAGTATTTATTTTTCCATTCCTGTTTTAGTATTCGGAACATTACCTCAAAATATAAATTCCAAATTCAACCGAAATGTGACACGCAGTTTAACTGTACAGTCCCACTACGGCGAATAATTTTATTAATAATGTTTAAATAAAATTATTTCATTTTTGTATTTATCAATTTCAAAGTTTAAAATAAAATTTAAACAAACGAATAATTGAGTGGGACACGGGGTACAAACAATTGGATCCGTACACGGAATTAACGGGTTAAAAACCCAAACAATCAAACCAAATAATATATCGGTCGACACATATATGCACCACCTTACTCCCTTTGATTTTTAAAACTCATATACACTCCCTCCCTCTCATTGTGCTACCAAACACCAATAATTCACCAACAGGTTTGTGTGTGTATGTGCGTTCGAGAGCAGGAGCAAGAAGCAGGGAGAAGATCACCTCACCATACCCATTTTCTTTAAAGCTAGAACATCAAACCATCTTCAAAAGATCCAAACACAGACTAACAAAATGATCACATAGTTATTATCATCATCATCGATCGTTCTTCATCATCATCATAGTCATCTATATCATAATCTTTGTAAGGTTCAAAAATATATATACTTCATACTTATAATTTCATATAAATTTCGATTGTATAATGTTAGTATGTACGTAAACAAATTTTAGTAGTGGATTGCATGTTATGTAGTGATGATTTAGTAGTGTACAAAAGCTTGGAATCAAACACCCAAATATATATATATATATATATATATATATATATATATATATATATATATATATATATATATATATGCATTACAGACCAAGAACAGGGACGAACACAGACTGCACCGGGCTAGAAACCAAACCGATCGGTTGGTTTAACCAGCCGATCGGCTGGATTCAATGAGCCGATCGGCTCATCACCTTTAGCCGATCGGCTAAGGTGTTTTCGAGCCGAACGGTTTGTTAAACTCTTACCCGATCGGCTAGGCTGTCTGTGTACTGACATTTTCGATGCATTTAAATAATACATTTTCGACGTATACTTCGTAGTACAAATATATTAACGCGTACGAAATACAAATATTAAGAAGTTGTAAAAGTTATAAAACTAGATGATACAAAGTTTGGGACAAAACTGTACTCGACCGCAGGACATTATTTTGACACGGACAATTTATAATATTACTTTTTGGGCCAAACGGGTCGAATCTAAATTAGGTCAAAAGTTGTATTTTGTTAACGGGCCAAAATGATTTGTTAAACGTAATTGGGCCAAATTATTTTGGGCCACACATATTTGGGCCAAACTACTTGACTTTGATATTGGGCCAAACTAATTGGGCCGAGCCCAACGGGCTACGAGATTTCAAAATGCAAACTTAAACCGGATTATATATAAGTGACGAGTTAAACGGGACAAATGAGATTAGTAACACGTCAAATAGATTATATATACAGTGGCCGATTATAATTTATATATATAGTTATATAAATGAACTACGACAATCGTATTAAACAAAGTTATTTTTATAACTACTATAATTATGTTTTTGGAAACATAATCAACGACAATGACAACTACATATATATATATATATATATATATATATATATATATATATATATATATATATATATATATATATACGCGACTTTTATAATATACGTATATATATATATATAATCATTGACGACAAATAACATATACTTATTTCATCGTAAATCACCAACAACTAAAATGTAATAAACATTTCAACTTAACGATTAGTCCATATACTTATGTCAAGTATATTAAATTGTGTCTAGGTATTTGAGAGGCACGTTCGGACTACTGTATATTACTAGCTGTACTAGCTGAAGACTTGCTACACGTGAGTTCACAGCCCCTACCTTTTACTTGCTTTAAATGCTTTTAAAACCAGTGGTGGAAAACATAGAACTACGTGCTATAACATGATACTTGTTTATATAATTGCTTGACATGCTATTATATCGAATTGATTTGTATAAATGCTTATTGCTTTATAAATCAACTGTTAACTATATGAAACATTTTCACAACTATTTTGGGAATAAGACAACGAATCTTGGTACGATCCTAGGTTTACATGAGGTAGTTGTAGTGCACATGAGTCCCAGTGCTTGCAACCTATAACCATTAGCTAGGTGTCTCTAGCCACTGAGTATACAGATAGTACTATCGATTTGACAACCCTCCCACTGATATAACTCGTTGGTCATTCCAACCACACGACGGCAGTCGTAACGAGGAGTGTATACTTACCGTGTTACTGAGGCAACATCATCAACTAGTCGTGGTTTGGTTATAGTACTAGGATTCGTTACTTTAACTTTGAAGGTGTCGCTCACCTTAGAGGGATCATAGTCTACATTTACCACATAACTAAACAACAAAACTACAACTTGATTTGGGAAGGGTATTCCCTGTGACAACTAATAGGACAGGTGTTCCTACGCATGATTTCTTTTTAGAAAACGTTTACCTTGATTGGATAAACTTGGTTTCCCGACAAAACAACTTTTATAGGAAATGTTTACTTGACTGTTAAACCGGTGTTTCCTACAACTATATATCTGAAAATGTTTACTTGACTGTTAAACCTGTGTTTCCTACAACTATATATATGGAAATGTTTACTTGACTGTTAAACCTGTGTTTCCTACAACTATATATATGGAAATGTTTACTTGATTGTTAAACTGTATAACCTGCAACTATTATTAGGAAATATTTATGATTAAACTTGTGTTTCCTAACACATCGACTGAATTGTAGTAAGAATGACATTCTTACAGTAAAATAGGAAATAATTTCTTTAATAAGAACACTTGTGTTTCCTGCTATACATATAAACATTATGTTTGTGTACATGAATGATTTATACAAAACTTGGTGTAACTACATTTATACTAAACCTGTGAATTCACTCAACATTCAATGTTGACGGTTTACTATGTTTTTCAGGGAATTAGGACTCAGGTACTAAACCTGGGACACTTGGGTTTCCTTTGTATTACCAATTCCATTGGTTATACTTACGAAATCCCTCTTTTATAAACTCGTGTTTTGTAAACTGATGTTGTTCTACAACACCACTACTTGTACGACTTTATAAGTCGTACCCTTTTGTAATAACGTTTAAACTTATGGCATCTTAAATTGATATGTTCTGTATGATCATATGCTCTAATACAATGAATGCACTATTGTAACGTCAGCACCCCCGCTGTTAAAACGCTTATTAAAATGCTTCCGCTAATAAACAAATGTTTCCCCTAATTAACTAAAGCTTCCGCTAAACCTTTAATAAACACGATTACCGATTTTGGGGGTGTGACACTGAGGTTGTGGAGTCAGTAGAGGAACGGATGACTGGGGAGGAGTTGCTTGCAGCTGTGGAAGCTAATGATAATTATCTGGAAGAGCAACTAGTGGATGAGAGTTTTGAAGAGCTTAAGGGTGATGATCGATTGAGGATCAAGACTTCGTTGGAGGATCCACCGAGAGACTTGGAGTTGAAACCACTCCCAAGTCATCTGGAGTATGCTTTCTTGCAAGAGGAGAATCTATTATCGGTTGTAATTTCTTCTAAACTTGTTAATTCTGAAAAACGCATGTTACTTGATGTGTTGAAAGCTCACAAGGGCGCTTTTGCTTGCCATACATCCGACATACCTGGGATAAGCCCATCATTTTGTAAACACAAAATAAATCTTTTAGATGAGGCAAATCCCGTTGTTCAAAGACAACGGAGGCTTAACCCAAATATGAAGGATGTCGTTAAGAAGGAGATAGTCAAATTGCTTGATGCGGGTATAATTTACCCCATTTCTGATAGCCCTTAGATTAGCCCTGTCCATTGCGTGCCCAAAAAGGGGGGAATGACTGTTGTGATGAATGAACGAAATGAATTAGTTCCCACCAGGACTGTTACGGGGTGGCGTGTTTGTATTGACTATAGGAGACTTAATGATGCTACCAGAAAAGACCATTCCCTTTACCTTTTATTGACCAAATGTTAGAGAGACTAGCCGGAAACGAGTTCTTTTGTTTTCTTAACGGGTTTTCAGGATACTTCCAAATCCCTATAGACCCTAAAGATCAAGAGAAAACGTCTTTCACATGTCCTTTTGGTACGTATGCATATAGGAGAATGCCTTTCGGGCTTTGTAATGCCCCAGCCACCTTTCAAACGTGTATGATTGCTATCTTTCAGGACATGATTGATAATTCCATGGAGGTTTTCATGGATGATTTTTCTGTTTTTGGGAATTCATTCGAATCATGCTTATCTAACTTAGACAAAATGCTTGAAATATGTGAGAAGGCACATTTAGTTCTTAATTGGGAAAAGTGCCACTTTATGGTTAAGGAGGGTATTGTTTTGGGACATAAGGTTTCAAGTGTGGGGATTGAGGTTGACAAGGCAAAGATTGATGTCATTGCCAAGTTACCTCCACCCGCAAATGTTAAAGGGGTTAGAAGTTTCTTGGGTCATGCGGGTTTTTATCGTAGGTTTATCAAAGACTTTTCTAAGATCACTAGACCCATGACTAAATTGCTTTAGAAAGATGTCACCTTTGTGTTTGATGATGAGTGTGTTAAGGCATTTGAGACTTTAAAGGATAGGTTGACCAACGCACCCAGTATGGTTTTACCCGATTGGTCACAACCTTTCGAGTTAATGTGTGATGCAAGTGATTTTGCTTTAGGTGCAATGTTAGGACAGCGGGAAGGAAATCACTTTAGCCCTATCTATTTTGCTAGTAAAATACTTAACGGGGCTTGATATCGCGTAAAAAGTCATGTTTTTACTACCGATATCTCTCTCATTCTAGAATGATTCTTGGCATTTTAAACTCAAAAACAATACAAATCAATGATATTATGCCAAGATGGTCAAAACAAGGTTGCACAATAAAAATCAAGCAAAACGGATGAAAAACAAAGATTCCACACACGTTTGAAGATTCAAGGCATCAAAACGAGATTTCAAGACAAAAGTGCCCATCGTCAACATCCATCTCATCCAAGATGTTTGTTTACAAATTACGAATCCAACAGAAGAAGAATCAACAGAAACGGATAAAGAATGAAGATTCTACGCCCACCGGAAGATCCAAATGATTCGTACGCAATATCTGGAGATAGGAGACATATTTTTGGGATATCTATACATCAAAGTCTTCGTTTTTGAATTACGAATTTAACGCAAAAAGAATCAACGCAAACGAACGCATAACGAAGAAGATACGCGCGAATTAAGCAACGCAATGAAAGATGACGGATTGGGGCGCGTGGCAGCCAGCGGCCGCCGGCCAGCAGCCAGCCGCCGCCGGCCTGGTGGTGGGCGGTGCCGCCTCCCCTCCCCCGTCTCTTTTCCGCTTTTCCATCCTTGCGTGTACACGGTGCACCACTGATGTGTGCTAAGTATAGGCAATTATATTCACAAGTTTTAATTAAGGAAATACTAAATAATACTATCACACAATTCAGGCAAGTGTTATCCTGATCATAGAATATAGTTTTATAAGTAAGTCCAGATTCGAACACAGGGAACGTGATTTAATCTATAACTAACTATTTATTTATTCTAATTACACTTATTACATTCAATATACAATTTAACAATAATATATAAGATAGGGGGGACGTTTTAGTTCCGATCGAACATATTTATAATTGATACCAATTCTATAATAGATAAGTTTAAAGGAACAACTTAAGAATACTCAATTGGATTAAAGATTATGACTATTTAAACTATTATTTATTAAACTTATTATATCAACTTATGTCTATTTGCGTGTTGGCTATTATTATTGTGATTTACTAATGTAGAAAACCTCAAAGGTTATGACACTTCTCATATAGCAATACAGTCAAAGGTTATGTAAAGTATCACTATTTATTAAGATCTATCAACATATTATTGATGCAATTCTAGGGTCGGTTGAATTATAATGCTACTTAACATCTAATGAAACATAATCACTTAATTTAAAAACCCAAAAGGTTAGTGAGTTTATCTATAAATCAGTTAATTATGATCATTAACATAATATAACACATAATTTTTGCATAATAATATTCAATAATATAGTTCCAACATAAACATATAATTCATATAATAAACCTAATAAACATACATTTAAACATTCATAATGAAAATCTAACAAGCAATTAATTCAAATAAACAATATCCATAGTAACCCAAAAGGTTAGTGAAGCTACAAGGATAAAGAAACCGAACCAATTGACGAACTAGCTTTTCCTAGGGTTGAAAACCTTCAAACCCTAACTCCTTAGCCTCCAAATTCGCACCTAAAGTCGACCTTAAACCTTAATATTCGACTTTATATTCTAAGAATCGTATATCGTTTAATCAAAACTAAGCCTCTATTTATAATGTTTCTGGCCGACCCTTCAACCGCCGGTTGGGACTTCCAACCGCTGGTTGGAGTTATTTGAACCTTACTCCAACTCTGCGCTTTCTCCGCCGCCTTGAACCCTTAGCCCCAACCGCCTGTTGGTTAATCCAAGAATATTCCAAAATCGGTTTGGGCTTCAGTGTGGCCTTTTCTTTCTTTTTTAACGGATTCAACTTATTTTCTTGGCCCAAATCTTCAATATTATCATTTTAGTCTTCATTTGTTTAAGGTTTAAGTCTTCTTTTCTTTAATCGCTTTAATCTCTTCAGTTTCGGTCTTATTTTCGTTCATTTTCTCCAATCTTCAATTAAAATACATTTCTGCAAATATTAACAAAATAAGTATCTAAAATCATATAAATGCATAAAATGTATACAAATATAGGGATAAATAATATAAATTATAGTATCTATTTGATACTTATCAACCACCTTTCGTAACTTTTTCGTACCCGGTGCACCACCTTTAGCTACTTTTTCGTACCCGGTGCACCACCTTTCACTCTTTTTCTAATGTGAGCCTAAGGATGCTAACGTGAGCCACTTTTGACCTATAAATAGAGCCCCAAGGCTTCCATTTAAAAATAACCCATATGTGCATTAGGCATAATTCTCTCTTTACTTTCTCATTCTATTTTCTTACTTCAAAATTAGTATTAGGCTAGTTAGGGAGCTTGTTTAAAGTAGAACAAAAGATAGGGAACATTTTGTAATCTTTGGTGTACGCAAAGAGTTACGCTTATTAATTCATGTTTATTCCTTCTCGCATTTTAATCCGGGTTCTTTCTATCATATTCTATCTTAATTAAATATGTATGCTTTAATTATGCTAGAATTAGTTTGTGCCATGATTAGCGAGTAGATTACTATTGTATTTGTTGTGATGTAGTTAGCATATATAATTGTGGGATGACTTTAAATATGTCGTGAAATAATATGACGGCCCCTATTCGACTGTTTATTCGGTATAGTGCTGGAAATGCTTTTAAGCAAAGTACATACGTATGGAAGCCGGTAACGACCGAAGGTAGTTGTATTATGGATCGACATTATAAAACTGAAACTTTATGAATGGACTTATCTTATGATTTTAAACCTAAAACTTATATTCGCCTTTCGATTAAAAAACGTGATTGTAACCCTATAAAGAGGAGTCGCGAACCTTGATACTTGGTCAATAGTTATCTGTGTAAAAACTATGTTTTTAACTGTAACGTCATGCGAGCATCATAAAATGCAATGTGATTACATGGACTTGCCATGAGTATTGTACACTTTCGATCACAATGTACTTATCATGTGAACATGGCGAAGCAATTAAATTCACAATGGAAACATCGGTAAACGATTAAATACACTGTGAATCACCATAGCATTTTTCGACATGGTCTGGGTTTAACTTTATGCAAAAAGCCGACAACATTTTAATTAGCATTTTAATTAGATTAGTTAATTTAGATTAGATTAGAGTAGGTAGGCTACAGGCTAAATAACCATTTACGAAAACCTAGGGATTTGTTAATTGTAATGAGAAAGGCAAGTTTGGAATCTAAGTTACATTGATATCCTTTCCTTAAAATACGAAACCAAAAGTAAGATACGCAAGAAACCTGAACGTTTTCCCTTGCTTATCATTCTTAAGTTTCATTAATAAGAATTGGTTAATAAGTCCGAACATAAATATTAGTTAGTTGTTTAATGGATTTGAAATCTTTATGGTATTAAGAACGGTTAGACTTGCTAATGACTTGCTACTTTATTCCTTCACCCATGAGCGAATACGTTCAATAATACGGGTCACTGACTCCCTCATAGGAGAGTGTGGAGAGTTGAGCATCGTCTGTCTGATCAGAATCATGACACCTTAGTTCCTCGTGACATATTAGTTGATAACCAACTAATAGGGAACTTATTGGTTATACCATTGGGTATTGAATCCACTAGACATTCCCAATTTAGATAATCATCCTCCTATAAGAGTCATCATCCCACATTATTAGCTAACGAACTCACAACAAATAGTACTTTTATTATCTGATTTATTATTACATTTTATTCGCTTTATTCAGTTTACTTAGTTAACTGAACCAAAACCCCCAACGCACTCTTTAAAACCTTTACTAGAAAAGAAAGATTGAATGAATCACCTCCGTTTCAATTCAGTTTCTATTTAAGAACGACTCTAGGTCATACTTACCATCTACTAGCCTTTGGTTCAGTATTAGTAAGTCATACTTAGACCCCAGCAAATATAAATTTAAAACAAACCGATTACGATCCGTACATCATCTTCATACGACCGTTCGGGTCCCATCAGGGCTCAACAAAATTATACCACTACTAAGAAAGAGCTCCTTGTTGTTGTCTTTGCTTTTAATAAGTTTAGGTCTTATCTTGTGTTGTCTAAGACTATCGTGTTCACCGACCACTCGGCTCTTAAGTATTTGTTTACTAAAAAGGATGCTAAACCACGTCTAATTCGTTGGATTCCTTTCCCGAGGAATTTCTTTTGCAGGTAGGTGACGATGCAGAGACTGAGGAAGAAGCACCTTGGTATGCGGATTTTGCTAATTATTTAGTTGCAGGTGTTATGAGGAAAGGAATGACTCATCAGCAGAAAAGCAAGTTTTTCTCAAACTTGAAGTATTACTTCTGGGAGGACCCATATCTGTTTCGGGTTTGTGCTGATTGGATGATTCGTAGATGTGTTTATGGAGCTGAAACGAGAAGAATTTTTGATGAGTGCCACCATGGACCAACCGGTGGGCACTATGGACCTTCGGTTACGGGTAAAAAGGTATTTGATGCGGGTTTCTATTGGCCCACCATTTTTATGGAGGCACAAACACTTTGTCAGACTTGTGATGCATGCTAACGTACAGGCAACATCTCCAAAAGAGATGAAATGCCTCAATAAAGCATCCAAGTTTGTGAGGTGTTTGACATATGGGGCATAGATTTTATTGGTCCGTTTCCACCATCTCATAAATATGAGTACATACTGGTTGCGGTGGATTATGTGTCCAAATGGGCGGAGGCAAAGGCTTTACCAAGGAATGATGCCCGGGTTGTGATTGATTTTCTGAAAAGTTTTTTTTGTCGGTTTGGAATCCCTAAAGCTTTGATTAGTGACCGTGGGAGCCATTTCGCAAATCAACAATTAGAGAAGGTTTTGAAGAAGTATGGGGTAAATCATCGATTTTCTACTTCCTACCACCCACAAACGAGTGGTCAAGTGAAAAATACTAATAGAGCTTTGAAGAGAATACTTGAGAAGACGGTTAAAGACAACCGGGCTATTTGGGCGAAGAAGTTAGACGATGCTTTGTGGGCATTTAGAACCGCCTACAAAACTCCGATTGGGACGAAACCTTACCGGTTGCTTTATGGTAAGACGTGTCATTTGCCGGTAGAAGTTGAACATAAAGCCTATTGGGCGTTAAAGAATTGTAATTTGGATTTGGTTGAAGCGGGTGAGAAGAGGTTCTTGCAATTACACGAGTTAGATGAATTGAGATTGCAAGCATATGAGAACTCGCGTTTGTATAAAGAGAGGACTAAGGTTTGGCATGATAGAAAGTTGAAAATGAGGAAAGAGTTTAAAGCTGGAGATAAGGTACTTTTGTTTCAATCTCGTTTTAAGTTAAAACAACCGAAGCTTAAACCTCGTTGGACCGATCCTTATACGGTAAAACATGGTTATCCATCGAGTTATGTTGAGTTATTTAAAATGGATGGAGGGTCTTTTATTGTGAATGGACATCGGTTAAAGTTGTACCACGAGGAAGATGTTGAAAACGAGTGGGAGACACTCGTGATTTACCCTAAGAACTGATAAATTCAGGTGTTTGAACTTTGTGGGTGGGTTCACTGGAAACCCTCACGAGACTATAACTCATCCATTCGGGATACCGAGGGGTTTAAAGGCTTATTGCATATGCTAAATGCAATTGTGATTCCTACGAAAGTGACTTAGGATTTATTTTTCTGTTTGAACTATGTATTTAATTGTTTTATATGTTATGTTTTCTTCTGGTTTTGTCTTGTGTGATGATGCTGGCGGACACGGACTCGTACACGCATGCTATTGGACTTTTCAAGAGATATAAGGGGAGTTTTACTGTTCTACTTCTTTTCTCTCATTTTCGCTGTGATTTTATTCTGTTTAGTACAATGGGGATATTGTACAACTTATGTGTGGGGATGGGGGTCGAAAAGAAATTTACTTATCCTTAGGTTTTGTTGTATCTTTTTAACTTTAAATCATGTTTAAAAACAAAAATCACTATTCTTTAAAATGAATTATTTTAAGTTTTGAAACTAAGTATTTATTAGCTAAAATAATTTTATTAAAAGTTTGTTTTAATGTTAAAGTTTAGACTTTAACATGGATTTAAACTTTTTGTACATATAATTTTAAAGTAATAATAAATGATGTATATTTTCATTATATGATGTACTGATATGCAATTTATATGAAAATTTCTAAATTTTAAAAAGCTAAATTTAAACTTGTATATTACTATGTGATAAAAACTATGATGTATGACAAAAAGTCTTAATTCCTAAATTTAGCATGCAATATTTTATATGTTTTATATTTATATGAAAACATTTGGGGGTTTACTAATTGTTTCCTCTGTTGTTGTACGCAAGTACAGACGTGGTTTCATATTAGTATTCTTAAAAATAATGAAAAGAAATATAAAATCTTTAAAATCTTAAGATTCCTAAATTAATCAAACTATGTCGCTTTGTTATACTAAGGTATAGACCTGTCACATCTGGTTTGATTTAAAATGGTTTGCTTTACTTGAATCAAGTTATGTTGCTATGTTGCATGTCTATGCAGACCTATCACCAATGTCTTGATTCTTAAAAATGACTTCGTATACTTATCTTAAATATAAAGTAAAGTGCATGACTAAATTTTAGGGGTATATCATAGGTGGGGATCATATGTAATATAGATACTAACAATAAAGTGTTTTCAAAAATATAAGTATAAGATTGTTTAAGTGGACAACAATATTAGTTATCGTTGATGAGCTATATATTACGTGAATAATAGTTATCCATGTTAATTAAATTGTTTGAATTTTTAAAATATAAAACATATTTTTAATTTAAGTATTTTAATTTTTAAATATTAGTTTTATGCTTATAAGTAATCATATTTGGATTAGTAATGTATATTTATATTTAGTAGTTTAGTTTTAGTCTACTTGAGGACAAGTAGAAGTTAAGTGTGGGGATAATTTGATAACATTAAATAATGTTATATTTTGTTTATAATATTCTTTGATTTTTATTATATTTATATTGCATTTATTTAATAATTGATACTGATTTGGTTAATAGTTGTAAATAGGTATATAAATGTGTTGGGACAAGAAAATGTTCAAGAAATGAATAAAGTTCGCGAATAATTGAGTTCGATGATTTCAATGGATTTCGCAAAAGAAAATGAATTAAATTAAAGATTTATTTGAATTTACGAGTTGAATCAAATAATTATTTTTGGGCTAAATATTAGTAGTAAATAATAATGATAGTTATTATAATAATAAATAACAGTTATGAGCATGAAGATTTATGGATTACAAAGTCAAATGTGACGATATAATTCCGATGGATCAGTGATCACGTGAAGCAATTGGGCCCAGAAAATGAAATGGATTATTAACCAAAGTGAAAGCAGATTCGGTGGATGCATGTCAAAGAAGAAAGCCCAAGTCAACTGGTCAAAGCTAGAGAACAAGATGGATTACGCAACAACATCAGAAGATTCGAGAAGCATGGGTTTAAAAAGTATGTCGGCAGCTTTGATTTGTTGCATACGGGAAATTTTCATCCATACACCGGATGTTTTTATCCATCCGCCCTATGGATGGTGTCTCTAGCAAATATAAATAGCAGCCTTCTGTTACAAATTTGAGAGATTTTTCACATATTAAAAAATTAGAGTTACGAATTTTCTCTGCATTTTTGAGCGTTTTTCATACTTTTGAAGATCTTTCATTCATCTTAATTATTCGGCTACTACGGATCATCATTTAATCATTGTAATCATTCGTTTACTCTTTTATTTAAATACAATTATGTTTTTGGTGATTGCAATTATTATATGTGTTTATTTCAACGTGATTATGCGTAGCTAAATCCTTAAATACTTGCTTGGATGAATTAGCTAATGATTAGGGGTGTAATAATTTGATATTCAT
Organism: Pseudognaphalium luteoalbum; assembly: GCA_963422505.1. Classification (NCBI taxonomy): domain Eukaryota; kingdom Viridiplantae; phylum Streptophyta; class Magnoliopsida; order Asterales; family Asteraceae; genus Pseudognaphalium; species Pseudognaphalium luteoalbum. Next base: position 63,270,886 of record OY730193.1, read on the forward strand.
ATTGAATTAAATTGCGTTTAATCGAGAACCTTACGTATTTAGGTTTAGTTAATAGTTCTAATTTATTTGGTGAATGGATAAGTGATTATAGCGAATGTTTATCACTTAGGTATTCATTATCAATTGTTTGTCTATGAATAATTGAACTTTGATTGCGGATGTAGATAAGTAATAAATTAGACAATTAAACTAAAATGTGTAAGTTAGTGATTTTGGCGAATGTATTTCACTAGATTAAATTGTAATTAGTAAATTGGACTTAAGGTGTAGGAAAAGTGGATACTAATCCTAGCTTAATAAGATTTATATTTAATACGCAAATAAACTAGTTTTAAACTACACACCCTGAAGTCATTAGTGAAATAATCCAAGTAAGTGTCGTTTTTAATATTTGAAAGTTAAATAAATCAATTTGACTCTTACTGAGTCCATTTAGTTTAATTAAATTAGTTGTTAAGCAAAGTGACAATTCGGTCACACAAAACCCCATTTAATTACTTATATTAATTGCATTTAAATTATAATTCTTAAATACATAGTCCCTGTGGAACGAACTTGGACTTACTGTAGCTATTCTATACACGATAGGGTATACTTACCTCAGTTTTGTAATAGTTAACGATCAATATTTCTTTGTTAAAATTTATAACTAGATTTTACACATCACGCATGATTAGGGTTTTATGCGACACTTAATGCGTCACTTAAGGAAGTGATGCTATACTGGATCGCGTCTATTCGACGATTTTTCCCCCAAAATCAAGATCTAACATATTTTTGGACCAAATCTTGTTGATATAATGTTAATACATGATATATTAAGTGATTTTAACAAGAAATAACAAGAAAAAATGGGTAATTCCTTACGATTTTGAAGATCGAAGATTTCAGGATGATGATGAACTTGATGAAGAAGATGAAGATGGAGATGATGATAGTGTTGTTGTTAGTAGATTTCTTTTCCTTGATGATGATGATGATAATTTTCGATTTGATGATGATGATGTGGTTGTTGATTATTGTTGTTGTTGTTTGAGAAGTTGAGAGAAAAAGATGGAAAGGAAAAGGAAGAAAATGAGGTGAAAATGGGGAGGGGATTTGGGTTTTGTCAAAAATCAGATCCCCAATTTGGGGAATGTGGTCTCCAACCACAGTACAAAATACCCGTGTTTTTGTACCCGGTTGCAAAATAAATAATATTTTTAATATATAAAATTCTTTTATATATTTTCGAAATATTTTTGAGTGAGAACATTTTATAAAATAAAATGTTTGGGTTAAGATAACTAGAACGCGTTTTATCAGATTTGTTTTTCTAGAGATTATGAAATAATCATCTTGCATTACATATATATAATTGTATATATATATATATAAAGTTTTCGAATACTTTGTTATAATCGCGTACTAAGTACGATTAATTAAAGTAAAAATTGGGCGTGAAAATTGACCTTTTTGACCGGGTGTTACATTCTCCCCCCGTTAAAAAATTTCATCCCGAAATTTCGAGTGAAGTCGTGATTCGCGTGGAGTCTGGGGAGAAATGTTCGTACGAGAAGTTTATCGAGTAGATAATAGACATACCATGTCTATGACGGGGTTGAAGATTAGTCAATCCATGACCGTGTCGCAGTTTATCGTTGTAGTCACATTCTGACTATATTGCTTGTTCAAGGTAGGATTAAGTCGTGGTTACAGGGTAACCATTTACATTATAGTCCATTCGAGACTAGATAGTTGTCACACGGTGACCGTTTAGTGAGTAGTCCTATCAGGACTGAGTGATTGGTAAACGTTCAACTCGTCCAGTCTGCTGAAAGCAAACTTTGAGTTCTATGTTGGCTTAGGTTAACTAGTCCTATGATGCACTCGGCACGCTTGGTGTAAACCAGAATTGAAAGATTATGTTTTCGAGGAAGGATGTACCTATATCTTTGTCGGAGATTGGTTCGGTTCACTCGGAGCCAATCAGGTGGATTTTGTGTTTCCGTTTTGGGAAATCCTTCTTGTAATGTCCGGGTTCGCTACATTTAAAGCATATCCTTTGTGAGTCGGGATTTGCGGGAACTCTGCAATCCCAGATTTTGTGTCCGTATCATTGGCATCTTTCACAGAGTAAACCACATGAACCATCATGATGACGTTTACAGCCATGACAAAATGGTTTATTACCCGCATAGCCTCATTTTTCTTTGGGTTCGGTGGCTTAGGACCTCAAGGGTTCGGGTTGATATGTTGGGTTGTGACTAGTGCTGGGATCCCCATTCCATTTTCCTTTACGGTCGTCAGTTGCAGGTGTTCCGCGTCGAACCACCTGTGCCATGAGTTTGTGGGCTATGCGAATAGCATCTTGGATAGTGTCAGATTTAGAGGTGGTGACCATTCCCTCAATTTGCATCGGGATTCCTCCGATGTACCTTTCGATTCGTTTGTATTTAGGGTTCACCATGGTTGGGCAAAGAAGTGCCAGTTGGTGAAAACGATTGGTGTATGGCATGATGTCGTTGTCCTTTACAGTGAGGTGCCAGAATTCCTCCTCGAGTTTGTGTAGTTCCTCACTGGGACAATACTCGTCCCTCATAATTCGTTTCAGTTCCTCCCAAGGAAGTTTGTGAGCGGTATCGATCCCTACAGTTTGAGCGTAGGAATTCCACCAGGTAAGGGCATTATCTTGGAGGGTGTAGGTGGAGTACTTAACTTTGTAGTCATCAGGGCAGTTGCAAATCTGGAATACAGATTCCATTCTCTCGATCCATCGTATTAATCTGACAGCCCCTTCAGTTCCAACGAAGTTTGGTGGGTTACAATTCAGGAATTCCTTATAGGTGCATGGTCGCGCTAGGTTTCGAGTAGCTAAAGCATCAGCGATTTTGTCAAGCTCCGCTTGAGTGTACGATTGTCGTCTAGGCGACATGATTCTTAAATAAGAATGAAACGACAAAGTGTGAGATCTTTATTCAAAGATTTTAGATTTAGCGCGATGTGACAATTAGTGATTCATAGTGATGAGATCAAGAAAGTCAATTAAGTTATGCTTTTGAAAATCCTCAGACTTTTAAGTTGCCATGACGTGAATAGCTCACGTATGCTTAAAATGAGTAAGTTGAGATGTTGTAGTTTCAGTGTGTAGTCGTGATAACGACTAAATAGTGTTTTCAATGTAGGTCAACCATGACTAGGTTATTGTGGTAGTCTAACAGACTATATTGCAGTACTAACGTACTGTGAGTGTAGTTCTAACGAGTCAAAATGCAGCACTCAAAGTACTGAAGTGTAGTGCTAGTAACAATGTAACCTAGTATTAATGTATCATGAATGTAGTACCTAAATACTGATGAAATGTAGTAACAACGTACTGTAATGCAGTGCTAAAAGCACAGTAGTGTAATAATATTGTATTATGAATGTAGTACCGAAGTACTATGAAATGCAGCACCACATGCCGTAATGCAGTGCCCGAAGCACCGTAATGCAGTACCCATGTATTGTGAGTGTAGCACCAATGTGCCGAGAGTGTAGTACCGAAAAACTATGGAATGCATCACCACGTGCCGTAATGCAGTATCAACATACTGGGAGTGTAGCACTAACGTGCCAAATTGCAGTACCAAAGTACCTGTGTTATGCCCGAAGCACGATGTAGTCAGATGTATTGGTAAGTGTGACAACTATGGTGACTTGTGTAGTGCCGAAGCAGAGTTATGCCTAAAGCACGACGTAGCACCACGTGCCATATGTTGTTCAAGTGTAGCCCTAAGGTCAAAAATGTGTTGAAGTTTTGTAGTTTCGTCGTTGTTTTTTTTAAAGTTTGTGAACGATTAGCATGTGTGGGTTTCTATCCCAATAGATAACATTTATGCCTCCTTCTCGAGGTTTAGTGATAAGTATGATATACTCCTATGCGTAAATAGAGAGAAAGGTTTGAGTCGTGATGGTGAGGAAGACGGCGATGTGCCTCTTCGCGAGTATATGATGGTACAACGGAATTGTGTTATATATCCTCAATATATATATATATATATATATATATATAGATAGATACGTAGAAGTAGTACACAAGCAAGGCCTATCCATATATATATATACACAGCATTAATAGCCTAGAGTGTCTAGCACATAACAATCAGAGTCAACTAGTGCATTCCTGATCTAGTATAACCCCTTTCAGATATCACATCATCTTTATTTAATTGTACATAGTTATCTACGCTATGTTAAATTAAACTCGTATGATGTAGTCCCTGAACTAGTTATACCTAATAAGGAATACTGCCTAACAGTCATAGTCTAGGCCCAGTAAAAAGTTCACTATAACCTTAGGCTCTGATACCAATCTGTAACACCCTCAAATTTCGGGTTGCAGAAGCGGTCGGGTCGGGTGTTACCAAATCAAATATCACAAGCACAAAGGTACATAATGAACGAGTCTAAATGAAACGTTTGAAAATAGTTATACATTTCCAAAATGAAAGTGTATACAAGTTGCGAGTTCGCAAAATAATTTCGATACATAATTTGTAATACAAAAGTTATGCAGAGAAATCCGGATGTTTGAAAAGATGCGACTCGAGCTAGCATATCTTGTAGCAATCCTAATCCTGTTGGGCACCTGAGAACACATGCTAAAACTAGTCAACTATAAAGCTGGTGAGTTCATAGGATTGTTAATTGAAAACATAAAGTATAAACCTGTATGCTTTGAAAAGTAGTTCAAAACCATGACTTTGATTTGTATTGTTTAAAATGTGTAACACCAATGTGTATACAGCTATCGAGGTATCTAATACCTAAGTAATTATGGTTTGTACTCAAGTACACAGAAGTAGTGGCATATCATGCTTGGATACCTATCAGGTATAGGTGGGTCTACAATGTGAGGCATTACATGCCTAAGTATTATCGAGTGTGTGTATGACCACGTCATATCGAGGGTGTGGCCATCCATGCCTTGATACCTATCAGGTATAAGTAAATCAACTAATGTGGGGCAATACATGCCTAAGTACTGTCAGGTATATGTGTACGACCACGTCGTATGATAACAAGTAATAGAATTATTAGTTTAGTAGTAATTTGTGGGTGTGCTCCTGGCACGTTGTGTTGCATCCAGCAACATGAAATTGTAGTCCCGAAGAACTATGATTGAGTATTTAAACAAATACTGAGTTAACGACCTCGCGTGAAAGCTCACCGATCCGTTAACTATTGTGAATCTCGAGTGTAACCTCGCCGACCCGTGAATGAGTGCGGATCACGAGCATAATCTTGCCCATCCGTGACTGAGTGTGAACCCTGAGTCTAAACTCGCTGATCCATCAATTGTATCACTTTACCATGATATCGTACTTGTGCCCACTCCAACCGTGGAATCATTTTGTGTCCACTTTACCATGGCATCATTTTGTGCCCATTTGGCATCGACCGGATTGCTCGCAAGCAATGTATGAGAGTCAGCAGTACCACGACATGCCCGACTTGAGTAATTGAGAGCCGACAGTACTACGACATATCCGACTAGGGTATTTGAGAGCCAGCAGTACCACGACATGCCCGACTATAGTAATTGTGTTTGTATAAATGTATGTATACCAATATACATATGTAGATTGTAGGTAGCATCAAATGCTCGAGATAGAGTATGAGTATGTGTGTGTGTCTATATATATATATATATATATATATATATATATATATATATATATATATATATATATATACACATATATATAAGTCAATTCACAAACACAAGTAACAGAGTATCATGCAGCGCATGAAAGTATTTTATTGTATCTAAATATGTATACACAATACTTAGATAGAAGGTGTAGCACAGTAAGCCTAGGTATGAATAAATCATCACCTAGTTGTTTGGTAATAGTATAAAGAGCTATACTAATGTGTGTTACTAACGTATACTCCTAGCCTCAGCCTAGCAAGTATATTGAAGTCTCGGGGAAATGTTCACTTAAGTACAATTTCCATTCTAATACTCATAGAGTGTGTATTGGCAGTCTTAGTTCCTAAAAGGAAGACTAATCCTGTAAAAGTCTAGCTGTCATCCAGTGTAGGTAGAACTAATCAGTTCTAGTTTATTCGATAAGGTTGTCCCACAACAATACGGTCGAAGTGTAGTGATAACCTAATCAGGTTATAAAATGGTAGTCATTGTTTAAGATCTAGTGAAGTACAATTGTAACCTACCTAGGTTAAGTATTGACATTGTTCTACGACAATATGATGGGTGTAATCCTAAGCATTACACATTTCGTATTACATAGAGTAAAGTAGATAAGTGTGAATTACAAAAGTTTATCATTATAATTCAAAACAGTAGTTGTGCATGTGTCTCACCCCGAAAACAGTAAAATAGTTGAAAGAGTGGGGCTATGAACTCACCTAAGGAGTTAGCGATCCTACTATATGCGCGTCGTCCGATGGGTAACCTCCTAGAGTCCTAAATATGTGAGGTTATATGAGTACGAGACAAATTAGTTTGTCTAAACAAGTTGTGTAAGTATCCATTTGTCGTTCAGGTTTGGAAACCGTGTATGGGGGTTTGGGGGTAGCGCCCCTGGTAGCAGGGTCCAAGGGGTGGCAACCCCTGGCGGGGTCCAAGGGGTAGAGCCCCTGGCTGGGGTTGAGCCATGTTACTCGTTCATTCATGAAAGATCGTTGTTTATTTTGTAAGTTCGACACGAGACGTTGGTGACATTTTGTGAAACGTTTCAATGTGTAATTTATTGTTTCATGGTGTTTCATAAGGTATGAAATTGTGTACGAGGGTCCGGGGGCAGCACCCCTGGTAGCGGGGTCCAAGGGGTGGCAATCCCTGGCGGGGTCCAAGGGGCAGAGCCCCTGGCTGGGGTCGAGCTAAGAGGTTTTTGTCGCTAAAAGGTTATGAGTTTTGCGACATAAGGACTGTGTCGCTAAAAGGTTCTGCGACACAAGGGTTTGTGTCGCCAATTAGCTGGTAAAATTTGAGTCTCGACACTTAGTGAAAAATGTGTGTTTTCTGAGTTTTTAGCAACACTTATAGCGTCACTTAGGGGTTTATGCGACACTCAGGAAGTGCCGCATAAAATGGGAAATTCTGAAGTGTTAGCGTCACTTGGGGAAGTGACGCATAAGAGGCGACACTTAAGCAAGTGTCGGGTGTAAGTGTTGGGTGTTGAATTTGCGTCACTTAGGCAGTGACGCAAAAAGAGGGTTTTATGCGACACTTAGGCAAGTGACGCATGATTAGGGTTTTATGCGTCACTTAAGGAAGTGACGCTATACTGGATCTCGCCGTGCGTCACTCGCGTCTGTTCGACGATTTTTCCCCCAAAATCAAGATTTAACCTATTTTTGGACCAAATCTTGTTGATATAATGTTAATACATGATATATTAAGTATTTTTAACAAGAATTAACAAGAAAAAGTGGATAATTCCTTACGATTTTAAAGATCGAAGGTTTGAGGATGATGATGAACTTGATGATGATCTTGATGAAGAAGATGAAGATGGAGATGATGATAGTGTTGTCGTTAGTAGCTTTCTTTTCCTTGAAGAAGATGATGATGATTTTTGATTTGATGATGATGATGTGGTTGTTGATTATTGTTGTTGTTGTTGTTTGAGAAGTTGAGAAAAAAGATGGAAAGGAAGAAGAAGAAAATGAGGTGAAAATGGGGAGGGGATTTGGGTTTTGTCAAAACTCAGATCCCCAATTTAGGGACTGTGGTCTCCAACCACAGTACAAAATACCCGTGTTTTTGTACCCGGTCGCAAAATAAATAATATTTTTTAATATATAAAATTCTTTTATATGTTTTCGAAATATTTTTGAGTTAGAACATTTTATAAAATAAAATGTTTGGGTTAAGATAACTAGAACGTGTTTTATCAGTTTTGTTTTTCTAGTGATTATGAAATAGTTATCTTGCATTACATATATATAATTGTATATATATAGATATATATATATATAAAGTTTTCGAATACTTTGTTATAATCGCGTACTAAGTACGACTAATTGAAGTAAAAATTGGGCGTGAAAATTGACCTTTTTGATCGGGTGTTACAAAGAAGAACAAGCGGTAGATCACGAATCGAGCAGAAACAGCCTTCTTCCTTCATCCCAGCTCTTAATCTCATTTTTCCTTGTAAGATCCTTTCCTTTTCTTGTTATATCTACTTCGACTACATATATCTACATGCTAGTGCTTCATTTCCACTGATTTATGTCCATATCTTGCTTAAAAATCGTTTGAACATGCGGAAAACCATTGGGTATTAGCTTTGTCCACTAGATAATAAAATAGATCAGTTTAGATCGAACATAACGAGACCATTTATTCATGAAATCTTACGTTTCCTAAGCCTAATACTAAGTTCAAGATGTCTAGTTTTTAAATCTGTAAGCCTCTTGAAGTGAAACCATCGTTTGCTATTTTAAAATGTAAGTACAAAAGTACATAGGCAGACTGTACCTTCTGGCCAGAACTTTAGTCAACTTGAAATTGGTATATCTCGAGCTATATGTCGCATTAATGGGTGAAACCAGTGGGAAAATCTTTATTTTTGAGTTAACTACAATTTTCATTAGATCATAATCACTGAAATTACACGGATTTGGAAATAGGGAGTCGTTTGTGTGTATATGTCAGGAAAACGGGCAGAAAGATATGTCTTGGGTCAAAAATTATTTGAGTAACTTAAACACCTCCTTAAATCATGAAAAAATTTAAAGAAAATTGTTAAGACATAGAATTATGTGTGTGATTTTTCTCAGGACCAATGGTGGTCATTTTATGAGTTGAATCGAGTGGATCCAATAAAACATTTTCGATAAACTTGAACAAAAATGACACTTCCATAATCTTGTTAAAAACGACACTTGCAAGTTACCAATGACCACGAAACTCATTTTCTAAAAGTTTTATACCATAATAAGTGTTGTGTAAAAGTTTTAGGACAAAATGAGCATTTTTGACCAAAGTTTCAAAAACGAAAACACTAACAGCCCGATTCTGCGACATAATCATCTTATGTCGCATTCATGCGACATTACGTTGCGACATAGACCTCTAGGTCGCACCTCAACCCGAAACCCTAATCGGCGACACAAACCCTTACGTCGCACTCATGACTTGCGACATAAATCCTTATGTCGCTACATAAATTACGTCGCAGGATGCGACACAGACCCTTACGTCGCATACTAAATTTATCTCGCTAAATTGCGACATTATTTTATGTCGCCACAACTGCAAGTGACACAAACCCTTGGGTCGCATAACTCAGAAGGTTGAAAACACTTATTTCCACTAAGTCCCGATTTCGCGCAACGTTTACTAAACAATTATACGATACAAAACATACTTACAAAACATATACTTATGAAAGTATACAACGAGACAAAACGAAACCTAATAATAATATCTTCGGGAATTATTATTACATATCTAAAGATTCATCAACGGGCCGCAAATATTTTTAATTAAACAACGATTGAATAGGACATATCTAGTTGACGTAGACAACTAGCATGAATGATCTTTTTAGACATTCACTCACACATACAATCTTATATGCTTAGGGCATTACAAAGTTGCGGGTTCGGAGAACCTACTAGCTGATTTACTTTCGGATACTCATTTGATTTGCAAACGTAGCTTGCTTACTGACTCAGGTGAGTCTTACAGCCCCACTTTTACTGTTTTACTTATGGGGTGAGATACATTTCTTACATTTTCTTGAACACAAGTTCTAAATTACTAACTTTTTCATATACGGGCTTGTATGAGTTACTTACTAATCACTAAAGTCTTGATATCGCATAAAAAGTCATATTTTTACTACCGATATCTCTCTCATTCTAGAACGATTCTTGGCATTTTAAACTCAAAAACAATATAAATCAATGAAATTATGCCAAGATGGTCAAAAAAAAGGTTGCACGATAAAAATCAAGCAAAACGGATGAAAAACAAAGATTCCACACACGTTTGAAGATTCAAAGCATCAAAATGATATTTCAAGACAAAAGTGACCATCATCAACATCCATCTCATCCAAGATGTTCATTTTCAAATTACGAATCCAACAGAAGAAGAATCAACAAAAACGGATAAAGAATGAAGATTCTACGCCCGCCGGAAGATCCAAATGATTCGTACGCAATATCTGGAGATAGGAGACATATTTTTGGGTATCTTTACATCAAAGTCTTAGTTTTTGTATTAAGAATCTAACGCAAAAAGAATCAACGCAAACGGACGCATAACGAAGAAGATACGCACGAATTAAGCAACGCAGCAAAAGACGACGGACCGGGGCGGGTGGCAGCCAGCCGCCGCAGGCCAACCACCAGCCACCGCCGGCCTGGTGGTTGGCGGCACTGCCTCCCCTCCCCCCGACTCTTTTCCGCTTTTCCTTCCTTGCGTGTACCCGGTGCGCCACCTTTCGCTACTTTTTCGTACCCGGTGCACCACCTTTCGCTACTTTTTTGTACCCGATGCACCACCTTTCACCCTTTTTCTAATGTGTGCCATAGAATGCTAACATGAGCCACATTTCACCTATAATAGAGCCCAAGCCTTCCATTTGAAAAGGTCCCATATGCATTAGGCATAATTCTCTCTTTACTTTCTCATTCTATTTTCTTACTTCAAAATTAGTATTAGGCTAGTTAGGGAGTTTGTTTAAAGTAGAACGAAAGCTAGGGAACATTTTGTAATCTTTCGATCATGTGGACTTGCCATGAGTATTGTACACTTTCGATCACAATGTACTTATCATGTGAACGTGGCGAAGCAATTAAATTCACAACGGAAACATCGGTAAACGATTAAATACACTGTGAATCACCATAGCATTTTCCGACATGGTCTGGGTTTGACTTTATGCAAAAGCCGTCAACATTTTAATTAGCATTTTAATTAGATTAGTTAATTTAGATTAGATTAGAGTAGGTAGGCTACAGGCTAAATAATCATTTATGAAAACCTAGAGATTTGTTAATTGTAATGAGAAAGGCAAGTTTGGAATCTAAGTTACACTGATATCCTTTCCTTAAAATACGAAACCAGAAGTAAGATACGCAAGAAACCTGAATGTTTTCCCCTGTTTATCATTCTTGAGTTTCATTAATAGGAATTGGTTGATAAGTCCGAACATAAATTCTAAGTTAGTTGTTTAATGGATTTGAAATCTTTATGGTACTAAGAACGGTTAGACTTGTTAATGACCTGCTACTCTATTCCTTCACCCATGAGCGAATACGTTCAATAATACGGGTCACTGACTTCCTCATAGGAGAGTGTGGAGAGTTGAGCAGCTTCTGTCTGATCAGAATCATGACACCTTAGTTCCTCGTGACATATTAGTTGATAACCGACTAATAGGGAACTTATTGGTTATACCACTGGGTATTGAATCCACTAGACATTTCCAATTTAGATAATCGTTTTCCCATAAGAGTCATCATCCCACATTATTAGCTAACGAACTCACAACAAATACTACTTTTATCATCTGATTTATTATTACATTTTATTCGCTTTATTTAGTTTACTTAGTTAACTGAACCAAAACCCCCAATGCACTCTTTTAAAACCTTTACTAGAAAAGAAAGATTGATTGGATCACTTCGCTTCAATTCAGTTTCTCTTTAAGAACGACTCTAGGTCATACTTACTATCTACTAGCCTTTGGTTCAGTATTAGTAAGTCATACTTAGACCCCAGCAAATATAAATTTAAAACAAACCAATTGCGATCCGTACGTCATCTTCATACGACCGTTCGGGCCAAAACAAGTCCCTCCATCATAGTTTCGTTAGTTATGGACTTAAGCGCGAATATTAGTTAATGGATCCATTAGGGACTGACCCTCCCCGCCCGGGGTAGTAGCGCTACCATGAACCGTTATGTATAAACGAGCAACTTATATTTGTGTCGTACGAGTGTTTGGATTAGGCACTCGCGGGGGCACTATACGGTACTTGGTTGTACCACTGATTTACGGGTTTAGCTTCGACTATGATCTCATGGCAATGGTATATACATATTTACTTACTATTTGCTTAGTTGCAAATACCTGATTTCGCCTGCGGGCAACAATGATAAAATCTTGTGTTCAAACTAATATTTACTTACAAACCTGTGGGATTCACCAACCTTTTGGTTGACCATTTTTAGCATGTATTCTCAGGTACACTTACGGAGTAGGTTCACTCCAGGATATTACCTAGAGTCGCATGATTTCTACCTTGCATTTACGGAGATTCTTTGGCATTATCTTTTGTATATTACGGTTATTTAATAGAATCTCCCGTCACGTTCGAGGACTCTAGGCTATGATACTTTTGTAATGAAAACAATATATCTTCAAACCATTTATTTATGGAATGTAACTATTTTACAAACGTCTCATTTAGAGGTCGTTTGCAGTATATCTTTGTGCTCTTGATTACTTGATTAGTCATGCCCCGACCCGAGCCTCTTCCGCAACAGGTAATTTTGGGGTGTGACAAGTAGTGAACAACAATTGTTTGGAGTCGCTATTTTCTTCAAAGCTTTGCAAAGTTAGTGATAAAGGGAATGAAATTGAGACTAATCAGGCTTTAGTAGAAGCGGATAGTAAAGATACAGTTGCGGTTGACGATGACTTAAAAGATGAATCTGAAAATAGCCCTAGTCATATAGTGTATTCAAACTCATTTGCATATGATGGTGTGAATGAAGAGATAATCAACGTGGCTATCCAAATTCACAACAAGTATATGAATCAAGGATCAGAAGGGGCTGCTACTATTAAAAAGGTGCAACAGACTACTTTCATTTCATATCCAGCAGACAATTATCATGTTAACAATTTCTTGCAAGTGAAGAATGATAATGGTGAATCAACGAAAATTCGAGTGGAACAAGTTGGAAGTTGGAATTATATGTTGACTGAAACCACTACTAACAAGGATGTGTATTTTGATCCACACATGTTTAACATTTGGAAGTGGCATAAAAAGGAAAAGATAAGTGTGGATTTTGATATATGGAAATGGCCTAAAAGGAAAAAATTATGTAGCAATATAATGCAAGCTGGTGCTATAGTGGAGATTCTTGATGTGGTCAAGCGGCATGGTAACATCATAAGAACATGTTTAACACGGAGGGATGATAATAAGAATGTGTTACTGACTTTTCAAGTATTACAACCTCGAGGGCAGATTATTGGAAGTCCCAAAACACAAATTCAACAATATTGTTGGATGAAACTGTTATGGGATCATGTTATAAGGTTTGACATTTCTCCAAATGTTGACTCACTTGATGTTCTTTTGCTTCTTAACAAGCTAAATTTAGCCCAATTTTAGAAACTACTAAATTTAAGGAAGTCTTGTGTTCTTCATAAAAGAGCTAGTTGTATGGTGAGGAATGAGGTTGTAGTAATGGTAATTTGTGGAGCTGAAATTGGAACACAATGTGATAGAACTTGTGAGAATGTTACATGTAATATTCAAATCAGCAGGGGGTCTTTGCTTGGAGTTGATTTAAAAATGAAATTGCAAATGGTAAAATATCACATGAACATGGGAGTTTTTGCAAAAGTTCAGTATGAAGTGGGTGGTGTTTGGATAGACACAACTTTAATGGGAGTCATTCTTGAATTGGATACTCTTGCCAATAATATAAAGCATATCGTTTCGTGTCTTCAAGAAAATTTTGTGATGACTTTGGCGAAGTGTGTTGTGCCATTTAAAAGGCTGGTTAATTGTGCAAGAGTTGCAACTTGCCAATTTCAAGTTTTGATGATAGGCATACAAGCTAGCTGCAAGGGATGTGAACATTGTGAACTCTTCCAATATACTCACTTGAGTATGATGTTCAAATTTAAAGAATATATAATTCGGGAATCTGACTTCAAGATAAACAAGTTTACAGGAGACGTAATAAGGGTAAAAATGATCCATATCAAGAATCAAGGTTCATGGATCAGCAAAATTGAAATGCTATTATCAAGTTGTATGAAGACAGAGAAAAAGTTTCAATCTTTCAAAGGATTCTTGAGGACAAGAATCTTTAAGGGGAATGGTTTGTTACGATCAAATTTAATATAGGTCACATGCGTAGCATGTGATCAATTAGCAAGAGTACTTAGTCAGTATAAATAGGTTGTTGGGGTAAAGAGTTAGTTAGTTTTGGAGCCTGAGATCGTTATGATCATTTCCCTTTTTCTCTATATTGTAATTGAGTTCTTTGGAACCCTAATTCATACAATTGTTCAATCGAATTGCTTTCTTATTCTAGTGATTCCTTAGTCTATTGTAATTGATGCACTCCCAACCGTCAGTGTCGTTGGTGTTATTGTAACGACTGAGGGGACGATCTGGGTGTTTTAAAATTTATTTTGCTCGGGGCCTAAACCTCCGAACTACCTACTGGTACTGGGTACTAGTATCTAATACTAGTATGTGGTAAGGATGATCAGGGTCGTCTCCAGACGGTCGAATTTGAAACAGAGCTTGTTTGGATAATTAAGTCTTTAAGATAGGGTTTAGATGGTTGGTTTTGTTTGGGTTTCTTATCTAATTTAAACTACTAAAGCAATAAACCTAAAATGAGCCAGCTAGCATATAAGGAACAACTAAGGATAAGGAAGATGTGGTTTACCATGACTTGAGATAATATAATGTCGGGAAGGTGTTTATGATGGGGACACTTTCAGATTAATAGATTGACAGAACTTGGTGTACACACTAGAACCCTACCAACTAATTTCTCGTTGGTATGTCACTAGGAGCTAGGTTATCGTGATTCTGATCGGAGCAATATGCTAGACTTCCAATACTTAACTAGTTAAAAGATAAGCAACCTATCTTGGTTAGACACCGAGGTACATGAATAAAGTAGCGTATCGTCTCATAGGTCCGACCGTTCTTAACACTTAAGCTTATCTCTCGTTCTTCTAATTGTGTAACTAATTATTAACTTATTATGTTTAAAGAATCAAATATGTAAGATCTAGGAGGTTGATGTATCCTAGGTCACTTGGACTTTACTTTCCTAGATCTTGTTAATACCATTCTTAAACTCTAATTACTTTGATTTATGACTTAGACCTCTCCTTTTCAAACAGTTATACATCCCTGGATTATTCACAGTTTGTTAAAACGTGTTTCATATGCAGACCATGCCTTTCAGTAATCAGACAGTGTACTTTACATGGTAGTTCCACGGCTTTTTACATCCAACATGCGGTCAAGAGTAATTGACAGTGAAAGTGACACTCTAAACTAACTAAATGTAAAACAGTGTAGAAATGTAAACCTAATATATACAACGAGTGGTTTCACTGTGTCTTACTTATTGCATGTCATGGGCATAGATAACTACTTACCACAATTAAGGTTCATGACTCCCTAATATCTAAGTTGTAGTCACGTGGATAACTGAAAAGGGTACTCCATAAATTAGGTCTGGTGTCATATATTTAAACAATAATAAAGTATGATAATTCCCATTCATATAAGTTTCTTTTTATAAATTCTAACTATGTTGGAATGAGTCATTTTTACGATCCTATCAACTAGCTAACATAGAGTTGTCCGCAATCAGTTATAAGATATGTCACATGGATAGTAAACATAAACAATTACAATACACCGGAAGTTCTCCCAAATGTACTGAACACATCGGCCAACGACTACCCTCGAATCCTATTCCCCAATCTCGGTCGTCAGAGACGTCCATATCATGGCATGGTCTATTGAATAAATAGTCGCATAAACAGGTTTTACTCTACCGGAATAAGTTGGGGCAGTCTTGTCATAAGCGGTTGGCCAAACATGCCATCATTCGTTCATAATATTATAATTAAACTATAAACAGAAATTCAATTAGCACATTTATAATATTGATCCATAATACAACTACCTTCGGTCGTCCCAGACATCCATACGTTTGTATTCCGCATAAAGCGTTTCCAGCACTATATCCGGGAACAGTCGAATAGGGGGCCGTCATATTACTTTACAATATTTAATTTCATCCCATTATAACTATCTAAATCATGGCAAACATGTAAGCAACTACTCGCATATCATGGCAATAGACATTTCTAATGTTAATAAATCATAAACATCAAACAAGAACATTACAAATAATTAATGAAAGAAAGGATAGATATTAACCGTAATTATTGCGAGCAAAACGATGCTTATATTACTTCCGAATATTCCAAAGCGTTACACTGCTAAGCTAGCTACTACTAACTACTACATAATTAATCTCCTACTTATCTCTCACTAAATTAATTAAATTAGCTTAGAGAGAGAAAGTAAAGAGAAAATGAAAATAAAAGATAGAAAGAAATAAGAAAGATATGAAAGGTGTGGAAGGTGTGTGTGAAAATGAAGCCTAGGGGCTGCTATTTATAGGGAAAATATGGCTCACATTAGCATCCCTAGGCTCACATTAGAAAAAGTAGCGAAAGGTGGTGCACCAGGTACGAAAAAGTAGCGAAAGGTGGTGCACCAGGTACGAGCAAGGACGAAAAAGTGCAAAAAGATAGGGGGTGGAGGCCGGCGCCGCCTGGCTGCTGGCCGGCGGCCGGCTGCCACCCGTCCCGCTGCGTCGTCTTTCACTGTGTTGCTCGATTCGCGCGTATCTTCTTCGTTCTGTGTCCGTTTGCATTGATTCTTTTTGCATTGGATTCGTAATTCAAAAACGAATACTTTGATGAAAAGTAATCCCAAAAATATGTCTCCTATCTCCAGATATTGCGTACGGATCATTTGAATCTTCCGGCGGGCGTAGAATCTTCATTCTTTATCTGTTTTTGTCGATTCTTCTCCTGTTGGATTCGTATTTTGAAAACGAACATCTTGGAGCAGATGGATGTTGGTGATGGGCACTTTTGTCTTGAAATCTCATTTTGATGCCTTGAATTTCCAAACGTGCGTGGAATCTTCGTTTTTCATCCGTTTTGCTTGATTTTCGTCGTGCAACCTTGTTTTGACCATCTTGGCATAATATCATTGATTTGTGTTGTTTTTGAGTTTAAAATGCCAAGAATCATTCCAGAATGAGAGAGATATCGGTAGTAAAAACATGACTTTTTACGCGATATCAGTAATCTCTATTCATATCTTAATTGATTTCTAAAGAGATCATATCAATTGTGTGGCCACAAAAGGTCACCACTCACTGTTGAATTTCTACTACAATTCAAATTTACAGATTAAAACAAGATAAATGGTATCAAAATATGGAATATTTGTTCATCTACATACGCAAATCATGTAGCCAACTACAACAAACACAATACTATTAGGGTTAATTATGATTTAATCCTCAAAGTTTCAATTTTTTTCGTTTTAACCAATCAACTTTTTTTTAAATGTTTTAACCACTCAACTTATGGTCAATAATGATTTAGTCCCTGAACTTTCATTTTGTTTTCGTTTTAACCACTCAACTTGATTTTAAACGTTTTAGCCACTCAACTTATGAGTTGACCATACTTTAACCACTAAAGTTTATTTGCCCATTTGAAAAACACTTTCGTAAACTTATAATCGAAATCGTAAGATCCTATGTTCAAATCGAAATCGTAAGATCTTACGATTTCGATCTTGTAAAGAAAAAAAAGATTCTAGGTAAGATCTCTATCTCGACAACCTTGATCGATAAAAAAACCAGTTTAAAGTTTATATATCCCGATCTAAACTTTCATTGTAACTTAACGAAAGGGTTTTTTTTAATGGAAAAATGAACTTTAGTAGTTAAAATATGATCAACTCATAAGTTAAGTGGTTGAAACGTTTAAAACAAAGTTGAGTTGTTAAAATGAAAACAAATTGAAAGTTCAGGGATTAAATTATTATTGACCCTAAGTTGAGTGGTTAAAACATTTAAAAAAAATTTGAGTGGTTAAAACGAAAAATAAGTGAAACTTTGAGGTTTAAACTATTATTAACCCATACTATTATGTCATAACATATCAACAATTACATTTTGCATTCTAAATCTTTCACGATTCTTGTAATGAAATACCAAAACAAAGTCAATTAATATCCACAAACTACAATCCTTGAATCTTGAAAATAAATATAAAAAAGTAGGGGAACATCCCAAAATCTTCTTAAAAATCCTCAATTCTTAAGACATGATATGCCTCACAAATTCTCAGAGCTTGTTTAAACGTCTACTCCGTGATCGAATAGTCATCCAAACTGGTTACTCACCCACCTATGTCACACCCTCAAATTCGTTGATTTTGATTAGTGGAAGCATTTAGTTAAGTATGAGGGTAATGACACCAATATTGTACATGCGTACGTATCAGAGCATATGATTACAACAGAACATATATTATAAGAATGCCAATAGTAATGGTTACAAAGTTTTACAATTCATCGAATTGTACAAACGTAAAAATAGTTATGTTTACAAAAGTAGATTTCGTAAATATGACTAAACAACTTTAGTTATATAAAAGAAATCCATATGTTTCAAAAGTTGGCATCCTAAAGCTTCAAGGGCCGCCTATGTTCCATGTGTACAGGTGGTCCTTACGTGTGCTGCTAATTCCCTGAAAAACATAGTAAAAAGTCAACAACGAGGTTGAGTGAATTCACAGGTTTTAAATTTACAAGTACAGTTCGTTAAACCAAATACGTTCGTAAAAAGTTATTTCCATAATAGTTAAGTAAACGTTTTGTGGAATGTTATCCAAATATAGTTCAGTTGGGATGATGCCGAAAATACAGTTTATAATACGTTGCTGGTCATTCTCCAGCGTTCCCAAAACAGTAACGGTCATTCTCCGGTTTAAAGACGCACGGGTCGTTCTCCCATCCAACTCGGCCACTCGTTCTCTGGCACTAAACACTGTTGGTCGTTCTCCAGCGAAACACAGTACCGGTCGTTCTCCGGTCTAAACATGCACGGGTCATTCTCCCGTCCAACTTGGCCAGTCATTCTCTGGCACTAAAATACGTTGTTGGTCGTTCTTCAGCGTTTACATAAAAAGTACCAGTCGTTCTCCGGTTTACCAAACAAAGTTTAACAAGTTGATAGTATGAAAATGTTGTTTCATAAATACCAGTTTTGTGTAAGAGTTCAACATTTAAAGTACTCTAATCGTTCTAGTAAAACAAGTACACAATCATGTAAGTAAAAGCAGTTATGACAATCAATAAAGCAGTTGACTATGTTTCTCACCCCAAGTTGAAAGCGGTAAAACAGTTAAAAGTGGGGCTGTGAACTCACCTGTTGAGCTAAGTAAAGTTGCGAGCGCTAGCAAAGCCTAAATCGAAGTAGGTCACTAACGTCCTAAACATAGGAATAATCATATAAGCGGTTGGCTAACAGTCTAACCATGTTACTCGTTCATTCATGAAAGATCGTTGTTTATTTTGTAAGTTCGACACGAGACATTGGTGACATTTTGTGAAACGTTTCAAAGTGTAATTTATTGTTTCATGGTGTTTCATAAGGTATGAAATTGTGTACGAGGGTTCGGGGGTAGCACCCCTGGTAGCGGGGTCCAAGGGGTGGCAACCCCTGGCGGGGTCCAAGGGGCAGAGCCCCTGGCTGGGGTCGAGCTTCCAGGTCAGCTTGGAAATTTTTTATTTCTACTACATTGCTTTAGTAAAAACGCACGTGAAATCCAAATTCGGAGTAAAATCAAGTGATAAAATCTGGTTCCGACATTTAGTGAAAAACATGTGTTCTTAAGGTTCTGAGTTTTGCGACATAAGGACTGTGTCGCTAAAAGGTTCTGCGACACAAGGGTTTGTGTCGCCAAGTGCAACATCCGTAATTTAATGCGACATAAGGTGTTGTGTCGCTATGTGCGACATTGAGTAGTCTGCGACATAATGGCTTGTGTCGCTATGTGCGACGTAGAGGTGGTACTACGAAACAAAAGCTTGTGTCGCACAATTGTTTTTGGCCCCGTGCAACACAACAGGCTGTTCGAACGAAATCTTAAATTTTCAACCAATAAACGTTTAGATCTTTCGTATAATGACTTGTAACATGATTGTAAGCTATTATAATGAAGTAAAATTGAAAAGAAAGTGATTTTCTTTACCAATTTCGAGTGAAATCGAAAGTTAGGTGAAAATTGAAGATGGAGAAGAAAATGATGGATCTTGAGCTGGGATCTTGAAGATGAAGTTGATAATGAGTTTTGTGGTTGTTGTTGGTCCGAAAATATGAAGGAAATGGTGGTGATTTGGTGATTTTTGATGAGTGATTTTGAGAGAGAAATGAGTTGGTGTTTGTGTGTGTTTCTGAAGAAATGAGATGAAAATGGAGAAAGTGGGATGAGGTGGTGGGTGTGGGCCAGTTTTGATCAACAAAAAGGGGAGGTGATTTTATCCCAATTTTTGTGGTATTTAACCCGTGTTCGTTTACCCGATCGTTAAATGTTAAAATATTTTAAAACGATAAACTTATAAATGCGCTATTGAATCTATTTTTGGTTGAAACATTTTATAAAATAATTTAGTTTAGTTACAAAATTATGAACTCGTTTTAATTTAGTTTGACGGATGTATTTCGTCATACAGATTACGTTTTATACGATACAAAATACTTCGTAAATATTATCAAGATAATATTTAAATAATAACGTTATTTAATAATTCCCTATTATTAAACATTTTTGTCCAACAACAGTCGCATATTTTTCTCGCGTTTGTTTCAATTGTTTTGTATGTAATTACGACCAATTACGAAATATGTAATACTACGCGCATTAATATTTTGGGCTTTGCTAAACTTACCTCTAAAATGTGTTGTGAATTCACTCTAAGTTAGGTAATTAGCCTATAAATGCGTGTAAATTAAGTTTATAATTTTGACGAAATTGCGGGGTGTTACAACCTATGACTAGCATCTTTTCACCCTTGTAACAGAGTACAAGATCACTACTAAATCACCACTGAACATGGTTATATCCGGAATCTATATTTAAAGATGAATGAAAAAAGTTAGGATATGATTCAACTTAACTGATGTTGAATAATACTTCGTAAATATATAGCATATAGAACTTCGGATAGAAGACTCCAAAAAGTCTACCATAAACACCCCGTCCTGATAATATCACCACATTAAATCAAAACAAGCATGAGGATACATAGAGCTAACAATTTCAAACGAGAATGGTACCTGAATAATTTTAAACCAGAAACTGTGACTTGGCAACATTCATCTTATGTTTTTAACAGCGAATTGCATTTTTAAGCTTGCACTAATATGCTTTTAAATAGAATAACTAACAACGAAAAGGTTATAGATCAAATTTTTCTCAATTCAATGAAATATGTTTCCTCTCGATCTTCTCCGAGAAGGTAATCCACTCTAGCTCATCGATTTTAAAATCAAGTGGTGCATGTAATGAGTAAAAACAACTATGTATATAAAATTAGAAAAAAATTAGACCTGACCACGGTCTAGTACTAGCAAGCAAATAGCTGCATTAGTATCAGCCTATGGCTGAGTGAGCTTGGCATGTGGGCTGGTTGCAAGCCCCAGGTTTGACCCATAAGACTTTTTGTTTATCCAAACTAAAAACGACATTGATGCGGATTGCTAATCAAATAGCCAAACACGAGATCAAAAGATACTTAAAAAAAATTCTAGTGGGGTTCTTGGACGATACCTTTTGGAAAAGAATTGTTGAACTCCCAAGTCTTCATTCCAAAGAAATATATGTCACAAATGGATTACACAACAACTAGATACATATATTGTTTTGGAAACCACCTGAAACAAGAGAAATTTTTAGTAAAATAGATAATTATTTACTTAAACAACAAAGTGAAGATTCTATTATTTGAGACACTATAATTTCAACGTAGATTATCACATAAAAGCAAATAGAAACTTACCTTTCTTTAAAAGAAAGCAATACACCAGGATTGGCGGTTGAAGGACTCCTATGATACTTTAATATAGCTCACATGAAGGGACTAAATTTTAAAGTAAATGAAGTTATCTTCATATGGTTGAATACCAGATACATACAAACTAAGTAAAGGATGAGATCCTATTAATACCAAAAACAATCATGTGAAAATCACATTATTATGGAAAGACTATTAAAAGATAAGAACTAGCTAATTTATTTCCAGCAACAATATCAGGCTCTAATTGCCCCAAGGTTTAAAGCCCCGTCTCAGATAATACTACTAAGCATCATATGAAATTTATTTCAATTATATAATATGGATATCGTACAGTACATAGGTTTTCCAATTTTTACAAATTGTGTTCTTTCACTTATGCTTTAATTCTCATATGTACAGCACCCTAATGAACATATTATTATATTGAAGCCCAACTGCCTAACTATTTTATATCTTCTATAACTTATCAAAAATATTCAAATAAAAGAGGATTTGATGTACCAGGATCAATTGATTTAAACATGGGAGTGACCTTGCAGCTATAACTGACGGTAGAGTAATGCAATCATCACTTCTTATATTTTCTATAACTTATGGTTCATACTGTCTTATAAACCTATTTGTGAGTAACTTGATATAAAATGCGACCACCAAATAAATGAGATTATAAGAGACTGCATGGACATAAATATCAAAAAGTAAATGAAGTATTAATAACTTACACTTAAAAAGGCACCATGAGAGTACGCGAGACCTTCAAGTCTAACGAGAAATTTAATATCACACGAACCAACAATGCTTTGGTTGTTGAAACCTTACAAGTCACGATGAAAAATACTATGTTTTATATCATAAATACAAGAAACACTTAGAAAGTAGATTGGTGATAGGATTAAATACCTTGAATTTAGACCCTTTTAGTTATACTTATAATAGCATCTTTGACCTGCGATAAATTTTGACATATTATAAGTATACTATTTGACGGTTGACCCGTTAAACATTTTGAAATGGTACATAGTTTGACATAGGTGCATGTCATATGAAGAGCGTTATTACATAGATACAGAACATATTTTGAACCTAGTAAAAGAACACATACTTAAATAAAGTAGTACCTGAATTAGTTTATAAGATGTAAAATATCATCATAGAAAAATATGGGAACGAAGGGACAAATGAGAAGACTAACATTTGACCTAGTTATCAACAACTAGAAAATAAGAGGAAACCAAAAAAGCGAATGATCACCAAGGAAAAGCTATAAAAGCATCTGTATGACATCCCATATCACTGAAAGCAACAAAAACACTTTCTCATATTCATATTAATATAAAAAGCTCTGGTCAAATTATACTCTCCAAAAATCGTTAACACTTACATTTTCAAGTTGTTGGCATTGGGCTTGCATTCTGATAAAACCAACTCCAATGCCTTTGTACAATTGATTTTTATTCAATAAATAAAATAACATATACTCTTTATGTTTCAAGACCTTTAAACATTAAATTCACACATTGGTATACATCTATCACTAACTCTTTAAGCATCAGATGCATCGTCGGAAAAAAAAAGGGTACCTGATTAGAAGTTAATGGAACAACAAGCTTGATCATATAGCATCATCACTAGTTGATGAAGGACTATTTCTTACTGATATGTTGAGCCATATGTATAAAGGAAATATACAAATGATACATAATGTAGTAACCTGTCAATAAACAGCAAGTCGAATCAACCACACGGTCTGATACAATCACCTTCTCAACCTTGTCCCCCAAACTTCCTTAATCGCCATACACAACCCCGGCCTCAAACTTTTCTTTCAATGAGTTTCTTAGAAATATGACAAACTTTTCAAGAGCGAAGCAAGTTAAGTGCATAGTTTTTTTTTTGCATTTTTTCTCTCGTACATGTATATCTTAATGCACTTCTATCATTCTAAAAGTAATTAAGATCATAGATTTGGGCCTGCTCCTCATATAGTATACCTTGACCGATCTAAGAAGAAGAGAAATATAGAATTCTCAATTCATGCCAATTAAGCATTTCATCAAACACTTGGACTACTCCATCTGATATAATACATGTATATATAAGTGTGTGTGTGCGATGAATTGCTTAATTATCAGTTCCAATAGAGATATGTTCTTTGACAGAGGTGAGTCTATCTGTACCTGGTCGTCAACATGCATGTCCTGTCTATACCCTGACTGAGATGAGTCTGTCTCTGAAGATGGTCTGTCTTTGAAGATGTATCTGATGTGGCTGACTCAGCATGTCTGGGACGGGTTATTGTACGGAAAGATGGCTGCACAATAGTATGTGGGATATGCGGCTCATGTGGTGTGGTGGTGTGAACAGAGAATACCGGCTCAACTGCAGGTGTAGTCCTGGTACGACGATCACAAGGGATATCTCTGGTTATGGTGTGAGTGGAAGATGTGGGTCGTATGGTAGTGCTGGGTATGGTGGTGGTGAATGGTGACATGGTGAATGGGTGGAATGGCATGGTGTTATATGATGCTGGGATTGGGCCACATACCCAAGTAGGTGGTGCAGGCTGTGGGAATCCAAACTCATGAGCTAAGTATGTGTCCTCAGTATGATGCGAATTAAGCATGCCAAGCATGCCATACATCAGCTCTAATGATACCAGATCTCCCCAGTTGAAGACTCTGGCAGGTGGGATAAGTGGACTCTCTGCCTCTGCAGCCTCGGTCTCTCGGTCATCTCGCACGTGTCCAACTGCAGTCCTAGCCTGGCGGTGGACCGTGTTGTCATTAAACTTAAACCTAACTCTCCTGCTCCTCGAGGGTCTCATGAAGAGTCTCGATATAACATCACCATCCTTCCACTTAATCTGACCCGCAACATCCTTTTCCAATAACCAAACTTTGACCATTTAATTGTTGTTATATGGTTTTGACTCTCTGTTCCTTACTGGTGTCGAACTACCTAGCACCTCCTCAGTTAATAGCCCCATACTCTTAGCTAACTTGGTGATCACGGCTCCCATATAAGCAAACTCTGACTCGGTATACCCTGACTCAGTGAGGATCCTGTCAGCAACCAGATAAGCAACATTCACATGCTCCTGCTCAACAATGCTCTTAATAATCAGCAAGTCTTTCACTCCAACAGCCCCTTTTGTCTTTCTTTCCCCTCGGATACTACAAGCAATCAGATTGTGGAGTACTTGGTGGTGCTTGTCAAGAAAAGAGGTGGCTTTGACATTAGATTGAAATCGACTCCCAGTCAACTCTGACCATATAGCAGTGTGGTCTCGCTGCTTGACCTCTCGGTCTGCTTTTAGGAATAATGGTGTGGTGACCTGATACTCAATATACAGCTCCAAGTGTCTCGCAAAGGTGGCTAAGGACATGTGATGTGGGTTACCTAGGAAGTTAAATCTGATCATCCTGTCATCATTAAGCTTGTCGATCGTCTTGTCAAACTGGAAAGTAACCATAACTTCTGCAACTAATCTCAAACAGATTCTTCCAGGTGCGCAGATTTCTCTTTCCCTCAAACAGAATCAATCTCTCAAATCCCTTCTTTAAACCAATCTCAACCAAATCCTCCCAAACTATGTATCTGTTTTCCCCAAGCTGATGTGTTAACCAAGTCTGGTACAACTCCCTTTTCTCTGGATCTTTTATGGAACGCTTGATATTACGGGGGATTGTAGCCATCTGTCAATAAGAGAAAAACAAATAACATAGTGAATTACACAAGATCATTACAAGCTTATGGGCTAAGTCATATTCCAGATTTTTAACGGAAATTCGAAATGTAGGCTTTAGAATATGAGCAGTCCATAAACCTGTAAGAACTAGTAATAATTTCAATCTCAATTTCCAACCATCACAAGAAACTTTGGTTCATACAAATAGGCTATAATACCTAAGTCATAACACTTTATAAGCAAAAAGTCAAAGACTAGTCAACATCATAAGCATTTATGATTTAGATTTTTACCAAAAGCATAAGTTATTACTTCTAAGTTCAAACCTTAATCATGTAGTTACCTTAGGTGATGAAAATAACCTATCCTTATGAACGGACGCAAAACTAGTGTGATGTCGGATTTAACAAGTAAGAAAGTTTGACCATATCACAAGTATTGCAAAACAAAGTTTCCTAGTTGACCCTTTTTAGACACATGCATTTTTAGATTGAAATACTTTAAAATGGTTATGGCATCCTAAACATAGATACTACTTTGGTTTTGAAAGATAGGTAATTAAAGTTGTAGTACCTATTTGAGATTTGCCATAATACTTTAAAGATACAATTCGAAATCGCAAGTTTTGATCTTTATGGCAATTTTGGTCATTAGGATGCTAGAAATAAACCATTTGACTTTCAAAAGTCTTATTTACTCAATATTTAACAAAATCATATTTCTTTAAGTCATCGGCTAAATCCATAGCAATACTAAATTTCATTAGAGAATTAAAGTAAGGCAATAGCATCAATTTAAGTCAAAACATCATTTAACCAAGAGTTTTGTTTCAATATGGTGACGTTTTAACAAAAGTCAATGTTTTTGCTTACTTTAATTCACTAACTTGACCAAAACTTGCATCTAACCACAAATGAAGCAAATGAATAAGCTATACTAATCATATTAAGCATCAATCAACTAACAAACAACTTATCATAAGCAATTTAATCATCAATTGGTCAAAATGGACTAACTAGTCACAAAAAGTCAAATAAAGTTAACTTTCAAAGTCAAAGTTCAAATTACTTCAATTAAATATGTAATGCTAGTTCCTAAATCATCACATAACACTAATAAGCAAGAATCAAGGGCCACTTTTGCAATATAATTCACAATTCATCATGAACTAACTTGAAACCCTAAGTTTACAAAGTTAGAGAATTTTGGTGTTTAGGGGTTGAATCTTACCTTGATTTGGATGCAATGAGGTTTAAGATTACATATACATGCAAATAATGAAGGAATAAAGCTTGATTTGGTCAACAATGGAGGAAAATGGTGGTTTTGGTGTGGATGGATGGTGACCGGCTCAAGGGAGAGGGGAGGAGGAGAGAAAAAATGATTTTTTTGTATATTTTAAATAATTGCTAGCCTTTTCACCATTTTATTCATTACCCTCTTTTACCATTGTATCTAATTAATATAACAATTGTATTTACTAGGTATTTTAGGAAATTAAAAACCTTAGCCAAATGTTTTTAGCAAAAGTTTAAAATTCTGCGTTTAGCTGCGCGCAGCAAAAAGATTGTTTTATTTAGACGCAAAGGAAATAAATTAACTAGATAAAAGGAGACAATATTTTTGGTCTAAAAACTTGCAACTTTTAAAATCTAAACAATTTTTAAAACTTTCTAAAAATATTTTATTAAAATTGTCAAGTTTCAGAAACTGCGCAGATTTTGCAGAGACAAGGATTTATAGAGATTTTTGGCTTTTTATCAAGAAACGAATTTTACTACTAATTAAGCTAACTTATTTTTGACTTAATAAATTTATTTTAAGACCTAATATTAAAATTTGGGTTGCCTCCCAAAAAACGCTTGGTTTAAGGAAAGTATAGCGAGGAATAAAATCACAGTTTAAAATTTTAATGACATTATCAACTAGTTTCGCAGGGTGTAATGAAAAATGGTTGAATTCGCTAAGAATCCTACGTTCTTTCCGGCCCAATTCTAGAAGATTGTTAACAAACTTATTAAATTCCCTTCTAACTTTCTTTTTACTTGAAATTCCTATTCGCATACCGTGGTCTATATTATTAAGGTCGTGAAGAAGATTTCCTAAAATTCTCTGAAACCTAAGTTCTTCTTTGGAATCGGGGTCTCCATTTGTAGTCTGAACTGCAAAGGTGACATCCCAGATTAGAGATCTTTGAGAAACGGTGAAAGGGAATTTGGATTGATCGAACAACGAAGTGAGTTTAACGTGGATATCTTTTCTTTCAGCAAAGAAAACGGCTTTTATTTTGTCGTCGTCAGCTCCAGGAAATATCTCTTGCAACTTGGTAATTATATAGGTGGCAGAATCGACGAAAAATGGAATTTTTCAGAATGATGAGAGTGATCGCGGGATCTTTAAAATTTAGAAGCTCAAGCTCATTTACCATAGCTGCAACATAACGATAAATAATGGTTTGTGAAACCGATTGATAATTGGTGCAAGCAAATAGATACATGAGGAAATCTATTTATGATAATAGCTTTCGCTCTTGCTCTCGATATCGTGTGAACAAACCATCTTCCTTTTGGGTCGGAAGACGGTGGAGAATACCTACGAGTATGTCTATCCTTAAGATGGCATCCCTTTGTTCAACTTAGTAAGGAAAATCGGATATATTTAAGTGTAAGGTAAATGCTTTACATACATCCAATCTACTACCAGGATCAAAAGAGTAACCAACGTATCGGATTTCATCACTATCTGAATCTTTCGGTATTTCCTTATCAACAACACGATAAATGGTGACGAAGGTTTTGGTACAAGGTATATAAAAATTGGGGATTTTAGAAGATGTTCATGAATATCCTATTTCCTTATGGGGATTCGTTCTTCATTGGATGAGGAACGAAAGGTTTGAGGGTTTTCAAGAATATTATCGACAAAATCAGGGAATCTAGAGAAGTTTTCTAAGGGGTATGAAATCTCAGGTGCAGGTAAGACCTGATAGCTTGGAATGCTGGAAACAGAAGTTGAAATCTTCTGTTGAGATTCATGGGTTCCTAAGTCAAGATCTAAGAATTTCCCTAAGGTTCTAGAATCGTCGTCTGGGCTAGCGGAGGTTTCTTCGGGTGATTTTGATGAGTAGAAGTTGGATTCCAACTCTTGTTCCAAGTGGTCGAAGAACTCAGCATCGTCCATGGCCGTCATTTCTTCGGTCGACTTGTAGGCGGATGGAGAAATGGGGCAAGAAATCGGCGAATCGTAGAAGGATATTTTTGGATTTTTCGTTTTATTTTAAACTAAACTATTTTTTTTAAAGTAACTTTCGGATAAGTTTGGTGAAACCTAAGCGAAAAGGATCTCCAAAAACTTGACGGCGCCCGAACGGTCGGTTTTTCGAAGCTCTCTCTCCTTGTGGAAGAGAAGAGCCCGTCCCTGTCGTCAAGAGACTTGACCGGACAGTACCGAGCGCCGATCGATTGAAGTTTTAAATTTATAAAGAGCTGGGGCTCAACTTATAAATACTACCTACTACACAGGGTGAGTAAGCCGCAAGTATAACTCGAGGTCGTTCTTCAATCGGAGCGAATTGAAACGAATTTTGGGCCAAAGATAAAGTTCGCTATTAGGATAGGAGTTGCGTAGATAGGTAGGTTTTGAGGTTTTTTGTTTTCTTAATTAAATTATTAACTAAAGACAGAAAAGTAAAAATAGAGAAGAATCGGCAGCTAGGTAGACAGATAGAGAATTGCGGTCGTTGAAACTTCAATAATCAGTTGTAGGGATGATGTTTATTATAAAGATAATTGGGGACATTTTTAGTTAACAAACAAATGTATTATGGGTGTAAACACTAGGACCCTACTTATTTAGTTATATGTATGTAACGAGACTTTGACTATCATGATTCTGATCAGGACAGGCTGCTCAACCCCCCACACTGTCTTTTTGGACAAGTGACCCTCGAAGGGTGCAGGAATAAGGTAGCAGACTGCAATACTGGTAATCCTTACCGTTATTAACACCTAAATGCAAATGCAATTATCTAAATATATTCAAATCATTAACCTGTTATTCTAAACTATCAGTTTTGTAGAGTCTAGGGGTTTAAGAATCCTGAACCACTGCTGGGCTTGACTTTTATATCTAGACTCATTCCTTACGTTTGATTAGTTCAATTACTTCTGTCATGATCTAGCCTCTCCTTTTCCATCAGTCATTCGTCCCAAGGAACACCAATGGTGTATAATGCATACTCCTTCCACAACTTACTACCCTAGGTACCGTTCACGGTGTACCGCACTCTAACAGTTCCACAAATCCTTTGTAACCAGGGATAGATTCGCGGTGTACTATGATGTTTCTATAGCTTCACTATCCCTAGGTACAGGTACGGTGTACAGTGTCTAAGTGTTTCCACAGCTTCAGGTACGGTGTACACTGTAACACTTCCACAGCTATATTGGTTCCTAGACCATATTCTAGGGTTTCTAGGTAGTCCATGGTGTAGGCACAAACGGCTCTTTCCGTGGCATATGCCCATTATTTCATCCGGATTATAGTGACAGACACGGCTTTGTTCTATAATATAGATGATTTCCTACTATACCTAGAGGTGATCAAGTTCTAAGCCTAAAGTAGCAGTCACGCGAAGGACTGGAAAGGTTGATCCATAGCTAAGTCTAGATGCACGATAAGTTTAGACATAACAAATATAACAATTCCCAATTATATGTTTTTAAAGATTAATTCAACATCATCCCTATGCCTAATTATCTACATTTCAATAACCGCAACAGCATACTACTCAATAAGCATGGTAATAACAATTACATACATCTTACAGTTAGGCAAAAATAATTCGGACATAGTATAAGTATGAAAAAATAATTTGCACAAGAATACTCCTCTACACCGTGATTACAATACTAGCTTCCTTCTCTCTCTAACTGCAAACCAACTAACTATTTATCTCTCTAGAGAGAAACCAAAACTAATTATCTAACTAAACTAACCTAGAGAGAGTAAAAGTGTATGAAAATGTAAGAAAATGAATTGTGAAGTGTGTGCTATGTATGATGTTTTGCTTGATGATTTGAGCTAGTATTTATAGGCAATGCACAGCCGTATCCTGAACCTCAAATGCACAACCGTATCGCACAACCGTATAAAAATCTGATTTTTATCACCCAAATGCACCAATACGGCTATCCTAGGGTGAATACGGCTGTCCTGGGGAAAATACGGGTGGACACCAACCGTATACGGCTGGTCCAGGTCGTATACAGCTGGACATAGCCCGTATACGGTCTACACAGGCCGTATACAGCCAGTGCCCATCCGTATACGGTCTGGGTCAGCCGTATACGGCTGTGGACAGCCGTATCCTGGCCCTTCGGTTTTTCGTTTCTTCAGATGGGCGTATCTTCTTCGTCGCTTATCCGTTTTGAGCGATTCTTGCGTCCACGGTTTCATAATTTCCTAACAAACAAAATGACACCAAGGTGTGGTGGAGCAGTTTTGCTCTGTTTCTCACGTTTTTCATGCCGTTTTTAGTGATTTTACAAACATTGACTCCGTTTTGACTTAGTTAATAAAATCTAATGAATAATGTCCTTTTAGGTGTGTTTTTGTTAACTTTGTGCCTAAAATGTGGAAGATAACGTACGTAAAAACATGACTTTTTACGTGTTATCAATTATACCACTGCATCCACAAAATCTGAATGTGTGATTCTGAAGCCGGGTTATGTTATTCTTGAGGAATGGGTGCTTATGCGAGCACCGAGGAAAAATGACACTTATATGATGAATATAAGAACCGTGGAGACGACAAGCGAATATACTTGTCTCCTTTCAAAGGCTTCGGAAAAGGAATCACTTGTTTGGCAAAGATGGATGGGACATATACATTTTCGCAAAATGAATTTTCTTATAAAGAACGATTTTGTAAATGGAGTTCCAAAACAATCATTTTCTTTAAAAGATGACTGTATTTCTTGCCACCAGGGCAAACTCCACAAAAAGTCCAATAAGTCTAAGACAAGGAATTCTATTGTTGCACCACTGGAACTTTTCCATATGGACCTTTTTGGTCCCATTTCTACAAAGAGCACTGGTGGCAGATCTTACTGCTTGGTAGTTACTGATGACTACTCAAGACTTTCGTGGGTTTATTTTTTGGCTTCAAAGGGGGAGACAGCAGATATTTTGGTATACTTGTTGGATGAGTTGGCAAATTTGTGCAACTTAATGGTGAAGAGACTGCGCAGTGATAATGGAACCGAATTTAAGTGTTCTACTCTCCAGTTATATTATGCTTCAAAAGGCATTGATCATCAATTCAGTGCTCCAAGAACTCCTCAACAGAATGGAGTTGCAGAACGTAAGAATAGGACCATCATCGAGACAGCTCGGACTATGTTAGCTGATTCAAAGTTACCTATCATATTCTGGGCTGAGGCAGTTAGCACTGCTTGTTATGTTCTTAATCGCGTGCTTACGGTTAAGAAGAAGAACAAGACATGTTATGAAGTTTTTAATATCCGTAAGCCAAATCTGCAGTTTCTAGAGCCGTTTGGGTGTCCATGTTTGATTATGATTACAAAAGATAAAGTCTCAAAGTTTGGTGAGAAAGCTGTTGAAGGGATTTTTCTTGGTTATTCGGTTAATTCCCCGAATAAAAGAGTTTACATCAAATCAACACACCAAGTAGAGGAGCATTTTGAAGTCAAATGTTTGCGTTATACGGATCCTCCTCAAGGAACGGGTCCGGATTTGTTTTTCAATTATGCAAATGTTTTTAACTCTTTCAACATACCAGAAGAAGATCTAGAGGAAGAGTTGGTCACCCTACTTCATGGAATCAGTAATTCTCAAGAAACACCCGATCCCTTCTTTAAACCATCTGACCCCAACCCCGAATCGACATCCAACCAAGCATCTGCCTTAACAACTACTCCAACACCCACTCCATCACCTATTCTAACTATACCATCTCCCACTACCCCATCTTCGGATGTTCCTTCTACTTCAGGAATGATCAATGCAACGGATCTTCCTGATGATCCAAACATGCCTCCTTTAGAGGAAGAGGAAGAAGAAGAAGAAATGATCTCCTCTCATTTCTGTACTCATGAAGGAGATGATGAGGCCCCACAAGAACCCTTGCTACGTGAAAGTTCTATTGTTCCTGAGTCTACAGGTATTTTGCCACTGAGGGTGATATGAACAACTTAGAGTTGGTCCTTGCACCGGATGCAATTCCAGTGACTCGTGTACATAAGGATCATCCCATTGAAAATATTATTGGTGATCCTCATGCTTCGGTTCAAACATGACAACAAGTGAAACAGTCTCAAACTAAGCAGCTTTTGACTCTTGTTGCTCAGATAAATTCGTGTCATCTATCTCAAGTTGAACCAAAGAAGGTTGATGAGGCCTTAAAAGATCCATCCTGGGTTGAGGCCATGCAAGAGGAACTACAACAGTTTCAGAAGCTACACGTTTGGGAAATAGTATTGTTACCCAAAGGTGCCCACTTGACTGACACTCGTTGGGTATATTGAAATAAGATGGATGATCAGGGCATTGTGGTTTGTAACAAAGCACGTTTAGTAGTTCAAAGATTCAGTCAAATTGAGGGTTTGGACTATGATGAAGTATTCGATCCTGTTGCTCGAATGGAGTGAGTTCGCATCTTCTTAACATACGCCTCCTACAAAGGATTTCACGTCAATCAACTTGATGTGAAAAGTGCCTTTCTGTATGGACAACTGGATACGGAAGTGTATGTTAAGCAGCCTCCAGGGTTTAAAGACCCTGTGCATCCAGAATACGTCTGCAAATTGAACAAGGCGTTATATGGTCTCCATCAAGCTCCGAGGCTTTGGTATGAGAGACTTACTACTCATCTGATGAAACATGGTTTTGTTAGGGGCAACATTGATAGTACTTTATTTATCCATAGAGAATAGTCTGGGGATAGAGAAGATATGTTACTCATGCATGTTTACGTGGATGGCATCATTTTTGTCTCTACAAACGAGGCAATGTGCAAGAACTTCGAGCAAATTATGAAGTCTGAGTTTGAGATGAGTGCGATGGGGGAGCTCAAATTCTTTTAAGGTGTACAAGTTGAGCAGTCTGCTAAAGGTATCTATATTCATCAGTCAAAATATCTCAATGACATGTTGACTAGGTATGACTTGCTCAATTGTAAAACCTATGGGAAACCTATCGAGATTAATCACAATCTTAGACTTGCTGAGGATGAAGAAGATTGCAAAGAAAAGGACTATCGGTCTATGATAGGTTCTCTCATGTACTTGACTGCCTCTCGACCGGATATTGTGTTCGATGTATCCATCTGCTCATGCTATCAAGCTAAGCCCAAGGTGTCTCATATGAAGGCGGTAAAGCAAATTTTTGGTTATCTCAAACATAGACCCAATCTTGGTCTATGGTATCCGAATAAGAAAACATTCGCTCTTACTGCCTATTCGGATTCTGATCATGGTGGCTGCAACATAGACAAGAAGTCCACAACTGGTGGATACCAATTTCTCGGATTGCACTTGGTCTCGTGGCAGTGCAAAAAGCAGACTATAGTTTCTTTTTCAACAGCGGAGGTTTAATACGTTGCTGCTCCAGTTGCTGTTCTCAGGTTCTGTGGATTCAGCATCAACTGCGTGATTACAGGTTACTTCTTACTATGACTCCTATTCACATAGATAACACTGCTGCCATATCTATCACACGTAATCCCGTACAGCACTCTAAGACTAAACACATAGAACTTAGATTCCACTTTATACGTGATTGCTATGAAAACACCTGATAGATCTTGTCCATATAGACACCCTTAATCAAAACGCCGACCTATTCACCAAAGCTTTTTCGCGTACTTCATTTGATGAACTAATCAATATGATTGGTCTAAGGTTCTTTATGACTAAAAAGTAACTTGTAACTTGGAACGTAAATTTATATGTTTTTATGTGTGTTAAAATAATGGCAACATCCACTCTTTATACTCTTTAGTATCAAAAAAATGCACGGTTGCTACATTTTTAAAATAGACATTGAGTTGTGTCTGTAAACAACTTGGGATATGATAGTACATCGGGTGCATTCACAAAATGGAATTTTAAGGTTTATCTTGGATGTGTCAGTAGATTTATCCGACATGTTAAAAATAGTTTTTTTATGAACATTATCTTCATCATACGATGTATTAGTAGGCATGTTACACAAAACTCTTTGAGTCCTTTTAAGAAGCCTAATATCTACTTGTTTATTTCAAGTGGTATAACACCGTAAGATGTATGACAAAAGTCTTAATATCTTACTTATGCTAGATATATTTTCATGGATGGAGTTTATTTGATATCATTTGGGGGTATATATTGAGAGTTTCTTCTGTTATATGTAAATATAGACCTGGTTTCTGTTAATATATACTTAAAATTAATCAAACACAAGTAAAAGTACTTGAAAAGTCTTTAAAATATTAAGATACCTAACGAAGTCGCCAAAATGGTTTGACCAAGTCCGATTTTGCTTAAACCTGAGTAAAGCTATGTCGCTCTGTTGTATGTAAGTACAGACCTGTCACCGCTGACTTGGTTCTTAAAAATGATTTTCTTATATTCTTTCTATAAATGGAAGTATGGTCTATGTTTTAAGTTAAGATGTATATCTATGGTGGAGGCCATAGAGAATATACATACGAATAATAATAAATTATCTCCTAGATGTGAGTGTAATATGTTTAAAAGGACAAATATACTAATAATCATTTTGAAATAAATTTTATAAAAGGTGTTTTTAGCATGCCAAGTAAATTTAAAGTGGACAAATATACTGATGATCGAAATAACACTTACTATTTCTAATAATTGCATGTTATTTCGTTATGATCCTTCACCAGACTCAATCAACTCCGTCTCCAAAAAGAATGTGTTAATTTTGTATTTGTAATTTTGCG
This sequence comes from Pseudognaphalium luteoalbum, assembly GCA_963422505.1. NCBI lineage: Eukaryota > Viridiplantae > Streptophyta > Magnoliopsida > Asterales > Asteraceae > Pseudognaphalium > Pseudognaphalium luteoalbum. Next base: position 63,306,452 of record OY730193.1, read on the forward strand.
TAAATTTTGTGTTAATTCATTTTATTTTATTTTTATTATGACCAAGTTACATTTACTTTCAAATTGGGTACCAAAATCAAAACGCAAAAGATCAACAAAATCTCAAAAAAAAATTCACTAAGTGACCTTATGCGTCACTTAATAAGTGACGCTACTAGTGACGATCCCAGTTTCGGGTTAAGTGACGCGTACTAGTGTTTTGGTATAAATACCTCTCAAACCGACACTCATAATCACCACCCTACACTATTCAATACGCGTCACTTCCTCTGACATACCGACACTTGTGTTCGTCTGTGCATCACTTCGACTGTAGCTATTTTTCGATCTTTGTGTCGATTTTCAAGCTTTGTTCGTGCAATCCACTGCTATATTCTTGTTCGTCTCACTTATACGCTTCATTTGGTATGTATCTTAGCCTTTTTCATTACGTATTCATGATTTAATCTTACTTTAGGGTTACGGGTATTAAAGTTTTGCAAAATCACACAATTTGGGGCATTCAATGTTATTGTTGGGTAATAAAACTTGGTGTGTATTGTTCGTTTCATTCATACGCATCTTTCATTCCAATTTTTTTGCAAAAACCCCAATTTTGGTTCGTTGTGATTTCCGGGTTTAAATAGTGACGCGATGATCTTCATCGTTGCATCACTTCATGTGTCACTTCCAGTAAGTGACGCTATTTGGTAATTTAGCAACCTTTTCGTCACTTATACCATCACTCGTCTAAGTGACGCCTTACTATGTGTAACTTCTTTAAGTGACTCCCTTAAATGACACCTAGGTCTATACCGTCACTCTTCTGAGTGACGCCTTTCTAAACGACACTCCCTTAAGTGACTGTATTTGTGATGCCTCTGGTTTACCGTCACTTGTTAAATGACGCTTCTACTGACGCATGCTTTTATAACGACACTTCCTAAGTATCGTACTCAATGACACATACTTTGGTCACGTCACTTACACCAGTGACGCCCTGATAGCGTCACTTACCCCAAGTGATGCTATATTTGATTTCTGATTTTCAAACACTGTTTCATGCGATACTCCCTAAGTGTCGGTAGTGTTTATGCGTCACTTATTAAGTGACGCCTATAATTACAATTTTTTAATTTGTTTGAATATTTGAGCTTATTCTGTAACGATGCTTCTGGTTATCTTTTCGGTATTTTAGCTTACTGATGGCAGCTCTTCGAGATTACTATCGTCGTACGAATACTCGCCATAACATTGTTGCGTTTCTGGATTCAATGCATAAAAACTCAATTCCATTCCCCCCGAAGATTGAGTTTCTTCGCAGATCGAGGATTCATTATGTTATCACAGCTTCTACTCCAATTTATATAAATCAGATCGAGGAATTCTACGATCACGCACTTATCAGAACTGAGAACGATGTGCCAAGAATCGCTTCAACTATGTTTGGACAAGAGATTGCAATTACCGAGGATTCTATTCTTCGTGTTCTACATTTCAACGACACGCACGAGATGCCAACTCTGTTCGAGACAACTTTTTATCTATGGTGGTCTTCAGCGGATGGGCTATCCCGCGAATCAGCTTTCTGACTTCAGAAAACAGTATCTCTGCAGGGTTTGGAGATATTTGTGCCACATCGTCATTGTTTGTTTATCTCCACAAAAAGGTGGTTACGATACTGCAATTTATTCAACTCTATCTTTGATGTTGGCTTTGGTATACAACAAGCGATACAATTTCAGTGGTTATATCTTCGGGAATATGGTTGAGAATGTGAGATCTCTGAAGGATAAATGGCTGCAATATCCACGTTTTGTGCAGCTTCTTCTGAATGATTTGGATTTGGGTATTGCTTCGGATCAGCGTTCGTTATTGGTCCCGACACGGATGCTTTTACGAGTTTTCAATGACTGTAAACTAGCGCCAAAAGGTGAAGCAGTTTTGGCAGATCGTGAGTTATTTGGGCACATAATCGACGAAAACTATGTTGCGCCGCCAAATGATGGGTTCGAGGATGTTGAGATTCCTTCGGTGAATGAGAATGATTTGGTTGATAACGAGGTTGCTCAAGACTTAAATGATATTGAAAATATTGAGCGTGATGACGAAGAAGATGATGATGATGGTAGATCCACACCAGCCGACTCTGAGGGGGATGTGCCTCCTCCAGCTACTTTGGATGCTATCCAGACGGTTGATCCTAGATGCTTGAAGCGTATTTTGAGAAGAATTTCTGAGGGAAGGCTTCATGTACCAAGGAATCCGGGTAAGCGACGAGCTGGGTCTAATCCCTCTTATGCTGATTTGCCACATCGACGACGCAAGCGAACAGGGGTTGTGATCCAAGAACCAGGTCAGCGACCTTCAACACAACAGCCACCGCCTGCATCTCTTGAGCAGATTCTTGCTCAGATGGAGTTAATGAATAAGCATTTTTCCGATCAAGCTACCGTTATTGAAGCTCAGTCTGGAAAAATAAAGGAATTAGAGCTCAAGGCGTCCAAGGTTGATGAAATACAGCTTCAGGTGAAGGATCTTGAGTCTAGATTGATAGAAATGGAGTCTGTTACTATTGTTTCGGGGGAAGCTGGTCATCGTACCCTGGAAACAAATGTAACACCTCCCCCAGAACCAGAAAATGTACAAGATTGAGCAATTAATGAAAATATCGCTTTGGATTATTTTGTTGAGGTTCAGGGTCAACCGAGACCAATTGCGGTAGACTACTCATGTGTAGATCTTACGTTTCTTCAACGAATGATGAATGAGAATACTTCGATGCCTAAGGAAGAAATTGTTAATGATTCAATGGCAGATGATTTAAACTTTGAAGGAAATGATGATGTTGAAGTTGAGGGAGAAGAGTTGCAAAGTGATGAGTGTTTTGATGAGGCTCCTATTATCGAATCTGATTCCTCAGAGGATGAAGCAGAAGCAGAAACCGCTGAGCCTTCAGCCTATACTGTAGAACATTCAACGTCAAAACCTCAGTTAGTGTTCAAACCGATAATTGAGGTACTCGTTATGTGCAAACACTACAAAGTCAGAACTGATTACACGGGTTTGATCAAGAGTTGGAAGTTTGATGAAAACAACTCATTGTTTTTGATTAAGCGAAGTGATGGCATTCAGTACTTCAATCTCAAGTTTTATCGAATAAGTACATTGCCTAAGTGTGAACTTCAGAGATTATCTCAAATACCTTTGATTAATCGCTCTCGAGATTCAAGAGCGGATTTCTTTCAGTTATCATATGCCGTGAGATGAACAACAAGAAATATAATTTGATTAAACCAACGCTTGGTATGAGATACAAGTTCAAGAAGAAGTTGGATCCTGTTACTCGGAAACCAATTGTAAGGATGATCTATTCACCAACAAACTGCTTAAAGAAGATTCCTTTAGAGATCATTCCTTTGGACTTTCTCAGAAGACTGCTGTATTGGGAATATGACAATATTACAGGTGAAGCTGTGCTTGTTTTTATATCTGATTCAGAACCACCAACGAATCCAGAACCTTCAATCGATGTTGATTCCATAAGTGATTTGGGATCAGGAGAGAAAACCGCTTAGGAGGTTTCGAAACCCAAGAAAAGGTCAACATGGGGATTGAAAAGAAATAGATTTATATTTTTGATCCTTTGAGTTTAATAAATCTTTCAGAGCAAGACATGAAGAAGCTGCATGAGAATAAGATGCAATTCAAGGCTAGAGACAGAAATGAAGCTATCAAGTTTCAAAAGATTGTGGATATCTGTGTAGCCAATGTAATACATGCTGGTGGTGTATTCCCAACTGGCTGGAAATGATTGAAGATTTTGAAGAGCAAGATGATGACACGTGGGAGTTTGTTGGTACATTTAGTGTGTCAGTCAGTTGGTCTATCGAGTTGTAAGTGTCGTTAGTTACATGTAATATAAAAGTCATTCTTGTACTTAGAGACACTTAACTTTAGTAGTAAGTGACACTTGCCTTAGTGACTCATAGCGACACTTAGGTAAGTGACGCATGAAGGCGGCCACATGCGACACTAGCCAAGTGACGCATGTCTGCCAAATTCTTTTAGTATAAATAGAAACCTACGTGTTTCAGGCTAGGGTTGACGAAACCCTAGCACCATTTGTCGAAATAGCATTCCTGTAATCAATCTAATACGTTACGTTCATCAATACAAAGTTATATTATTGATATATACGTGTTTCGGTTTGTGTTTACATATATTTGGTGTGATTATTTGTTTCCGCCATTCAATCGATGTCTTCAATCACTTAGATCCACAGCTAGGGGCACTCACATTTAGTGAACGATTAATGACAACTACTAGATTCGTCACTAATTAGTGTCGACATGTTTTTATTGTCACTAAGATGAGTAAATAGTGACATTAATAAATGTCATCACAAAATTTTCACCACTAAAGACCCTTTTTCTGGTAGTGTGATAGGGGTGTTCATGGACAGTTATCTGGAGGATCAGTTAACTGGGTCCCCGATTCATCATTTTCTTGAACCTAAACCGAAACCTAAAAGTTTGGTTAAATGGTAATCGCTTAATCGGCTTTCAATTCGGTTATACGGTTAACCCAATTAACTGCCTTCATTTACCAATCATTTAAAATATAAATATCAAGTAACAAATACACACTAATAAATTGTGACACCCGCCAAAGTAGGACTAGTGATTAGTGCCTAATCAACTGTTAATACATGTAATTAGTTCTGTGTTTGGCTAATTAATGTATCGAAATATATATTGTTGAATATATACAATTATGCGATTTGATTAAATCGTACGCAATTCAAATCGAATGTAATTCGATTCAATTAATATGGACGTTGGTGAACAATTTTATTAAATAATATAACATTATTTAATAACACTATTTTATTCAAAATATTATTTTGATAATATTTCATAAATAATTCGTATCGCACAAACAAACGTCTACGCGGTCTAAAATATTAAAACGTGCAAAAACAAATCTAAGTATATGTTTTAACTCAATTATAAAGTATTTGATGAAATATTTCAAGTAAAATAATGAATAATTATTTGTATTTTAAAAATCACGTATTTAAACGTGTAAAATATTATTTAAACGTTTAAACACTCGGGACAACGATCACCACACGGAACGCAAACATAGAGGATTAAAAAGTTGGAGAGGCCACACTAGGTGACCTCCCAAAAACAAGCCCCCCCTTTCTTCCTTCTCATTTTCATCATCTTCCACACACACCCACTCTCTCTCTCTTTTTCTTTTTACTTCATTTTCACCACCACACCACCACCACTTTAAATCACTAAAAAGCACCATCAAAACTCATTGAATCATCTTGCTAATTTGGAGAAAAACGTTCACCACATCAGAATCTACATTTTCATCTTTTCGGATTTCTCTTGCGACGATTTGTAAGTTTCTGACAATTCTCGAAAACTCTTAGATTTGTCTTATTTCTCATAGATGTTGTTTATCTAAGCTTATAATGTCCAAATAAGGGTTGGGTAAAAGTTTTGGACCAAAACAAAGTCATCCGACCATGTTTCCGGCCACCGAAATCGTATCAGACGCTGATGTCGCTTTTGGCCCAGGCCAATTGCGACATCAGCATCTATGTCGCAACACATCCCTCGATGTCGCATGGTGCGACGTCGGCCACAACACTAAAATGTCCAAAATTTTCTTTCTAAGGAACTTCATCACTCATTAGTTTTACTTTCTTAACATATATATAAATGTTAGTATGCTCACTCAACACTAAAATGTCCAAAATATAAACCGAAACACGTTTTAAAACTTGAATCGTTGTTCTATGTTTACTGTCCAGAAACTTCATCTATTTCAACGAATTATATAAAAATGATTTCAACATAAAAATGAACGAATATTAAGCCTAAAATGTAGTTCGTGATGTTATCTTTACAACGACACCAATTTCGTAACATTTCGACTTTGTTTGCTATTTTAAAATAATATTTCCGTTAAGGTGCGCGTTACTGTTCCGGCGGACAGGAACATCCGCCTCCTTCTCGAGACCATATCTTGAGTTCTAGAAAGAATCAACTTACGAAGTCTAAACGAAAAATGACCGTTAAGATGTTGGCTACAACTTTTATGTTTACCACTTTGACCAGATCCCCACGGGATTTTGTGTAGGAACCGATCTATGGACTGAGCTCGTTCTTAGACTCAACCTGAGCACTTTTCATTTCCATTTTTGTTTAAAATAGTAAAAGAACATATAAAAGTACCATAAAGTGCATAAATGAACTAGACATCTAGGAGAACATGTGTGATTTTTGGTTAGGCTTGAATCGGAATAGAAACGGGTGAAATCGCGAGTCGAAACTGAGTAAAATTCTGGAACTATTAAACTTAGGGACTGTTTTAGTCATTTTACAAAACCGACACTTCGGGTCAACCATAAAACGTAACGACAATTTTCTAAAGTTTATTTAACATATTTAAGACTTCCCTAAAAGTTTCGGGTCAAACCGAACACGTTTGACCTAGTCAACAAAAACGAACACTTAAACAAAAACGGGAAATCTCAGACCTGCGACAATACCATGGTCGCAAGAACCATAACCGAAACCCTATTGTCGCATCACTATTGTCGTATAAAACTCGATTGTCGTAGCATCATTATGGCAAAAACTAACACTTTTATACTTGAAACTGACTCAAAATGTTATTGTCTCATGATAGTAATTCCCGACAATCCTTATTGTCTCGTAAATAGTGTTCAACCCTAACTTTGCATGACCGACTTTTCAAACAAGACAATATCACAATATACTTGATTTAACGTCAATACAATATTTGGAATAACTCGGAAACATATGACACATATACTTTTGTAAGTTATCAATGAGACAAACATAATAATAATGCTTTTGATAATCATTATTACAAAACTCACCAACGGGCCATATTTACACAACGACAGACTACAAATACGAACAATTACAAATAACAGACTAAGGGAAATTAACTAGTTGAGTGAACAACTAGCATGGATAATCTTAATGATATCCACTTACTTACTTAACCTTACGCGTTTAGGACATTAGAGGTTATTGGTTCGAAGAACCTCATTGCTTGATTTACTGCTTGATACTACTAGACTCAGGTGAGTCTCACAGCCCCTTTTTACTGTTTTATTATTTTTGGGGGAGATGCATTGCTTGTTTTACTCGAACACATGAAATTACTTACTTGATTTACTTATTGATTTACTGGTATATCGATTGCATGGGTTTTACTTTTATCCACTGAAAGCCTCCTATCATAAGTTTTTAGTTATGGACTTAAGCGCGATTACTAGTAGATGGATCCATTTGGGACTGACAATCCCTGCCTCGGGTAGTAGCGCTACCATGGATTTCACCGTAGAAACATGCATATTAGTATTTGTTACATATGAGTGTTCGGATAGCACTAACGGGGGTACGTGATGTTGTACTTGAATGTACTATTCACACTACACTGTTAAGCTTCAACTATGGTGCTCATGGCAATGTATATCGAAACTATTGCATACGTGCAATCATTACTTAATTTTACTACTTGATGTGTTCAAAACTGTAACTTACTATAAACCTGTGAGATTCACCAACCTTTTGGTTGACCTTTTTAGTGATGCATTCTCAGGTTTGCAGCTTGAGTAGGGATGCCCAGTAGGCTCTACTTATATGCTAAGCTAGTACGAGTCGCATGCATACACTTATGAGGATTTCACTGGCATTATCTTTTGTACTATGATTATGTAACTAAAATCTTTAGAATCAATTTGCGAACTCACTAATGATGTATCTATATGACTTATTACTTTTGAAAACTCATGTAATGCACTGTATTGTAATGTATTTTCTAAAACGTCTCATTTAGAGTCGTTTACTATATATCTTGTGCTTTGGTTATTGATTAGTCACGCCCTGACCCGATTCGCTTCCGCAACCCGAATTAGGGGGTGTGACAGATTGGTATCAGAGCCTAAGGGTTATAGTGAACTAGGTTGCATGTAGTGGGCCTAGACTATGACCGTTAGGCAGTATTCCTTATTAGATATGATTGGTTCAGGAATTACATTATACAAGTTTAATTTAACATAGCCTGATCAACTATGTACAGTTAAATGAAGATGATGTGAGACTTGAAATGGTCATGTTGAACAGGAATGCAATAGTTGACTCTGACCACGAGAGAACCGGGACTCGTACTTGTCTATGATAGACACAACTAGGTGGATATATATCTATATATAAATATATATGGTATATACATGTCTTAACAAACTATGAATTATTATATGTGATATATAATAATAGGCATAGGATACTTTGTAACACACCTGTTATAGTACAACCAACTTTCTCACAGTAACGTCTGCAACATTATTTCACCGTTATAGTTAACAACGGGAATAGGTATACTTTAGGCTATCGTTGTATAGGCTTCCGTTACTTATTTCGTAGGATCATTAGAGCTGACAACCCATTCCGCTGGATATCATACACCTTTGAGGAAAACTTTATCTCACATCCTTTCCTACCATTACTAGTAACATCATTTTCATCCGGACAAATATTGGTCCAAGACATTACAAAATTCTTGAAAACTTATCATAAATTTCAATTCTCGTAATCTTTGGACACGCATGTTCAATGATTACAACCTTTATTATTCTACACCATTGATTGTCACTTGTGTTGCGATATATTATCTTTATATATACAACTACGATAATCATACTCTTACACTAAAACTCACATTTTCCATTTCTCCTATTGAAGGAACATGCCTCCACGACGACACATGTACAACGATAATGAAATCGCTCAACTCATTGCACAGAGTGTAGCTCAAGCTCTTGCTGCTCAATCCAATTCTGGCAGCGAGGACACTGTTGTCAATGCTTCTGCAACCAAACCCTGCTCCTATAAAGATTTCCTAAACTGCCAGCCACTGAATTTCAAAGGCACAGAAGGTGCCATTGGACTAGTCAGGTGGATAGAGAAAATGGAATCAGTCTTCAGAATCTGTTATTGCCCCGAAGATTGTAAGGTTAAGTACTCCACCTGTACCTTCCTAGAAGGTGTTATGACTTGGTGGAACTCGTATATCCAGTCTGTTGGGATTGATGCTGCATATCAACTCCCATGGGAAGAGCTGAAGAAGAAGATAAGGGATGAGTACTGCCCCAATGAAGAACTTCAGAGATTAGAAGAGGAGTTCTAGAACTTAACAGTTCAAGGAACTGACATCATTAGTTATACCACCAAATTCCAACAACTAGCTCTCCTTTGCCCTTCCATGGTAGACCCTGAGCGTAAACGCATTGAGAGGTACATCAAAGGACTCCCTGAGAGTATTCAAGGGAATGTTATTTCATCTAAGCCTGAACCCATCCAAAGTGCCATCCGTATGGCGTATGAGCTCATGGCCCAGGTAGCCCGGCGTGAGAAAGCTGGAAACCCTAGCAAGCGCAAGTGGGAAGGAAACCCCACCACCTCAAACAAAAAGGTTTAGACCGGCAAGGCTGACTCAACCTACACTAGTGACAAGAAAGAGTATAAGGGAAGAAAGCCCTATTGCTCTAAGTGCAAGCTTCACCATGATGGTCTATGTCCTTGCACCGAATGCAAGCGATTTGGACACTTGACCAAGGACTGCAAAGCAATCACCACCGGTACCGACACCTCGGCACCCAAAACCTGCTATGAATGCAACGGTACTGGACACTTCAGGAAGGATTGCCCAAAGCTGAAGGACAAAAATTGCAACATCGCTAAGGGCAGGTTCTATGTGCTTAACACTGAAGGTAACCACCAGGACCCGAGACTTATTGAATTACTCAACACGGGTATGATCACTCACAAATAACCCGACTGCCTTTATACTATTTACTTTGACAGATCTTACTTGCTGCTTGATATCTTTTATGTTTTCCCTAGATTCTAAGTGCATGATAGGGTTAGGGAAAAAATGACAACTTAGTTTCTATATGAAACTGATAGAGTTTACTTTATGCTATGACACTACTGACCGTTACAAACTGTATGAACATAGTGGAAGTTACTACTCTACTTTAGACTACTAGTGCAAAGTGTAGCTACACCCTAGCGACTAACAGACGGAACTTTCTTTCACAGACAAAATGGTTAAATATATCGAAACTCACTTCCTCTATTCCTTTAGTTGTCAGTAGGGCGCTTATCTAATAAGGGGAGGAAGGCAACACTAGATTGAAGTTAGATCAATCTTAGTAGACTCACAGACTTTCTTAGGATATGCACAGACCATTATTTCGATATACCGATAATTACTACGAACAAATTTTGGGATGAAATTCTCCTAACAAGGGGAGAATGTGACACCAGGTCAAAAATGACCCAAAATTTGGTCAAAATTTAAACTTTTATTTCAAGTATTATATACTCAAACTACTGAAGTGTACAAGTATTATATATATATAAATATATATAATAACGTTAAACGATTATTTAATAATCGTGTATATGCGAATCTGACAGAACGCAGAAACTTAAAATGAAAGTTGGTGAAACTATTATTAAATGATATGGAAGTATTTAATAACGTCAATTATTACTCTATATTATGTTTATAATATAACGAACACATACGTTTTGCTTAAAACATAACCGAAAGTGATGAAAACGCACGAAACGCGTCCGACCGACAAAATTTACTTTATAACTTAAAACTAAGTATTTTGATAAAATACTTCAAGTAAAAATAACGCGATTTCACGCCTATAATGATAACGTCTAAAAACGTTACACAATTCGAATAAACACACGATTCGCAACCGGCGACCAAACGAAAACTCGAATATTATTTTAGTAACATAATTACACTACTTTGAGTAAAACTTTTATTAAAAATATCGCATTTTTAAAACGTTAACGAAAACTAACATATTAAACGTTTAACGTTTAATCGGGCGACAAAACGAACGGGTAAACGAGCACCGCGAGTTACGTAAATTTGGGGACAAGATTTAATCACTCACATGTGGGTGGGACCCACCCAAAACTAGCTGAGAATCAGCCCCATACCATCCCCTAAATGATGGATCATGTCTTTGAATTTTATAACCCAACATCATCCTTATTTTCCTCATTCATTATTTCCACTCCTCTCTCTCTAAACCCTCTCTCACTAGAACATTTTTCTCTCTATCTCCCTCTGATTTCCAGATCCCAAACAACCACCACAATCACCACCACAAACCATCATAGCACCACCAACTCGGAAAATCAAGAAAACGCGAGGAAAAGAGCTCTCGTCTTAGTTTCTTCGTCTCTCCATCATTTTCTTTGTAAGGAACTTCATCACTCATTAGTTTTACTTGCTTAACATATATATAAATGTTAGTATGCTCACTCAACACTAAAATGTCCAAAATATAAACCGAAACACGTTTTAAAACTCGAATCGTTGTTCTATGTTTACTGTCCAGAAACTTCATCTACTTCAACGAATTATATAGAAATGATTTCAACATAAAAATGAACTAATATTAATCCTAAAATGTATTTCGTGATGTTAGCTTTACAAAGACACCAATTTTGTAACATTTCGACTTCGTTTGCTATTTTAAAATAATATTTCCGTTAAGGTGCGCGTTACTGTTCCGGCGGACAGGAACATCCGCCTCCTTCTCGAGACCATATCTTGAGTTCTAGGAAGAATCAACTTACGAAGTCTAAACGAAAAATGACCATTAACATGTTGGCTACAACGTTTATGTTTACCACGTTGACCAGATCCCCACGGAATTTTGTGTAGGAACCGATCTATGGACTGAGCTCGTTCTTAGACTCAACCTGAGCACTTTTCATTTCCATTTTTGTTTAAAATAGTAAACGAACTTATAAATGTACCATAAAGTTCAGAAATGAACTAGACATCTAGGAGAACATGTGTGATTTTTGGTTAGGCTTGAATCGGAATAGAAACGGGTGAAATCGCGAGTCGAAACTGAGTAAAAATCTGGAACTATTAAACTTAGGGACTGTTTTAGTCATTTTACAAAACCGACACTTCGGGTCAACCATAAAACGTAACGACAATTTTCTAAAGTTTATTTAACATATATAAGACTTCCCTAAAAGTTTCGGGTCAAACCGAACAAGTTTGACCTAGTCAACAAAAACGAACACTGAAACAAAAACGGGAAATCTCAGACCTGCGACAATACGATTGTCGCATGAACCGTAACCGAAACCCTATTGTCGCATCACTATTGTCGTATAAAACTCTATTGTCGTAGCATCATTATCGCAAAAACTAACACTTTTATACTTGAAACCGATTCAAAATGTTATTGTCTCATGAATAGTAATTCCCGACAATCCTTATTGTCTCGTAAATAGTGTTCAACACTAACTTTGCATAACCGACTTTTCAAACAAGACAATATCACAATATACTTGATTTAACAATACAATATTTGGAATAACTCGAAAACATATGACACATATAATTTTGTAAGTATACAATGAGACAAACATAATAATAATGCTTTTGATAATCATTATTACGAAACTCACCAACGGGCCATATTTACACGACAGACTACAAATACGAACAATTACAAATAACAGACTAAGGGACATTAACTAGTTGAGTGAATAACTAGCATGGATAATCTTAATGATATTCACTTACTTAATTAACCTTACGCGTTTAGGACGCTAGAGGTTATTGGTTCGGAGAACCTCATTGCTTGATTTACTGCTTGATACTACTAGACTCAGGTGAGTCTCACGGCCCCTTTTTACTGTTTTACTATTTTGGGGGAGATGCATTGCTTGTTTTACTCTAAAACATGAAATTACTTACTTGATTTACTTACTGATTTTCTGGTATATCGATTGCTTGGGTTTTACTTTTATCCACTGAAAGCCTCCTATCATAAGTTTTTAGTTATGGACTTAAGCGCGATTACTAGTAGATGGATCCATTTGGGACTGACAATCCCTGCCTGGGGTAGTAGCGCTACCACGGATTTCACCGTAGAAACAGGCATATTAGTATTTGTAACATATGATTGTTCGGATAGCACTCACGGGGGTATGTGATATTGTACTTGAATGTACTATTCACACTACACTGTTAAGCTTCAACTATCGTGCTCATGGCAATGTATATCGAAACTATTGCATACGTGCAATCATTACTTAATTTTACTACTTGATGTGTTCAAAACTGTAACTTACTATAAACCTGTGAGATTCACCAACCTTTTGGTTGACCTTTTTAGTGATGCATTCTCAGGTACGCAGCTTGAGTAGGGATGCCTTGCAGGATCTACTTATATGCTAAGCTAGTACGAGTCGCATGCATACACTTTTGAGGATTTTACTGGCATTATCTTTTGTACTATGATTATGTAACTAAAATCTGTAGAATCAATTTGTGAACTCACTAATGATGTATCTATATGACTTATTACTTTTGAAAACTCATGTAATGCACTGTATTGTAATGTATTTTCTAAAACGTCTCATTTAGAGTCGTTTACTATATATCTTGTGCTTTGGTTATTGATTAGTCATGCCCCGACCCGATTTGCTTCCGCAACCCGAATTAGGGGGTGTGACAGATTGGTATCGGAGCCTAAGGTTATAGTGAACTAGGTTGCATGTAGTGGGCCTAGACTTTGACCGTTAGGAAGTATTCCTTATTAGACATGATTGGTTCAGGAATTACATCATAGTTTCGTAATACATTGTAGCGTGAATATTAGTATATGGTACCGTATAGGATTGACCCTCCTCGTCCGGGTTAGCATGCGCTAACTGGGTAAACGGATGTACTAATATTTGTTCAGACGAGTGTAGATTAGGCACTCGTGGGAGGCACCTCGATCAGGGTACCTTAAATGTGGACCTGACACCTCGAGTTAAGCTAAGACTATGTGCTCATGGCTGTAAAACTTTTACTTTTCTTAATTGCAATTTAAATTCAATTAAATTTTGCGGTTCATACAATATGTGTTGACATACAAACCTGTGAGCTCACCAGCGTTTTGCTGACCCATTTTAGCATGTATCACAGGTACACAGCAGTAGATTGGACTGCCTAAATCAGGAATCATTAGCTCGTTTCAGCATGCAAACATTAAGAGATTTAGCTGCATTATTATATTTTGTATAAATTAATTATGTATGTAAATCTCTCAATTTCGAACTGAGCTAATGTAAACTATATTTTGATGTAAACTTTGATTTTATCAATAAAAGTTGTAAAACGACGCATATAGATTCGTTCATTATATCTTTGTGCTGTGATTATTGATTAGTCGCGCCCCGACCCGATTCGCTTCCGCAACCCGAATTTGGGGGTGCGACAGATTGGTATCAGAGCCTAAGGTTATAGTGAACTAGGTTGCTTTTAGTGGGCCTAGACTATGACCGTTAGGCAGTATTCCTCATTAAGTATGATTAGGTTCAGTGACTACATTGTATTGGTTTAATTTAACATAGCCTGATCAACTATGTACAATTAAAAGAATATGATGTGAGATCTGAAAGGAGTCATGACTGAACAAGATACACTAGTTGACTCTAACCTTGAGAGAACCGGGACTCAAACATGTCTGTGCTAGACACCCAATAGGCTATTGTGTAATATACATATATATTCATAGATAGACCTCTCTAATATATATACGAATATAGGCCTCATTCTTTCTACGCTTTGTCTCAGAAATGGAAAACACACCACCCAATTCGTCTCGCTCTCATCCATATGGATCACGAAACTCGAGGGTAGCTAGGAGGAACACCGGGTTGCCTCGAGCTAGCCCATATTCCACTTAAAACTGACTCAATGACCATCCCCAAAGGCAAACAACAACAAGCCAATGGCGATGGTTATCAAACCAACTCGACACTTGGAGGGACGAGGAAGGAATCCAACTCCCCGCAACTAATGAAGGGTTTTCTAGCATGGAAGTCTCTCCCTGTACCCAAGAACCTACTCACTTCACTGTTCCCGTGTTAGCTGCTCGAGTGCACCGCCACGAAAGCATGCTACACAACATGGAAATCGAACAACGCAATATTCGCTCTAACTGGATGGAGCAAACTCAAGATGGTATCGCCCAGTTATACATAGGTCAAGCGGACATCTCTGAAACCTTGACCCAAACTCACGACCAAGTGGAAGACACCGCACAAACCATGGAGATCGTTCATAACCAAGTAATTAGTAACCGAAACGAGATCTCCGTTTTACA
Organism: Pseudognaphalium luteoalbum; assembly: GCA_963422505.1. Taxonomy (NCBI): domain Eukaryota; kingdom Viridiplantae; phylum Streptophyta; class Magnoliopsida; order Asterales; family Asteraceae; genus Pseudognaphalium; species Pseudognaphalium luteoalbum. Next base: position 63,321,708 of record OY730193.1, read on the forward strand.
ATCGAGGTTGCAAGAATGTGAGACGTGGCTGCGGGAAACCGAGGATGCTCTCAGAGTGGTTAGCAGACTTGCAGAGTCTGTGGACCATCTCTCCTCACTGCTTCCACAACTCAATCTACACCAAGATTAGTGTAGTAAATGTCTAGTAATCTATTGTACATCCATAGGATCTATGTAATTCGATCGGATGTAGCAATTCTCGGCATCTTTTGCAAACTACCTAAGTCTGTAACTTTTGAAACTCGTAACTCGAAATTGTCTGTAATCATTTAACTCTGTAATATCAATTGAAAATTTCTCTCTATGACACCACATTATTGATCTTTACATTGTGATGTGTATATTCCCACTTTTATACATACATCTACCTCAATTATCATTCTGGTACAAACTCTCATGTACCTTGATATCGCGTAAAAAGTCACGTTTTTACTACCGATCTCTCTCATTCTGAAACAATACTTGGAAAATAAACTCAAATAATGTTCAAATCAATGAAACTTTGTCAAGAAGGTCAAAATAGAGTTGCACGAGAAAAATCAAGCAAAACGGACGAAAAATGAAGATTCCACACACGTTTGAAGATTCAAGACATCAAGAAAAGATTTAAAGAAAAAGTGCCCATCACTTAGATTTCTCTTATCCAAGATATTCGTTTTCAAAATACGAATCTAACAGAAGAAGAATCAACAAAAACGGATGAAGAATGAAGATTCTACGTACGTCGGAAGATTCAAAAATTCGAACGAGACATACAAAGATCAGAGACATATTTTTCAGATTTCTTTTCATCAAAGTCTTTGTTTTTGAAAAACGAATCCAACACAAAAAGAATCAACACAAACGGACGCATAACGAAGGAGATACGCACAAATCAATAAACGAGACGAAAGACGGCGAACCGGGGTGGGGGAGGGGCAGCCGCCGCCGGCCACATGACAGCTTCTGCCGGCCACACCTCCGCCACTGCTGGCTGCCCTCCCCCTGTTCCCCGTGCACTTTTTTTCCCTCGCCCGTACTCGCAGGGTACATGTGCTAGGCCTTTTCCGCAACTATAGGGTACACGTGCTAGACCTTTACGCGCTTTAGGGTACATGTGCTTGCAACTTTCCCACCTTTTGCTAACATGTGCCCCAAGTTGCTAAAATGCACCATTTTCTCCTATAAATTGGAGGCTCCGTGGCTCATTTGAAGACACACCTCAATACACACCATTCCTATAACACATTTCTTAGGAAAAACACCTTTCCTACACCATTCGTAACACACATTTCTTATGAAAAACACCTTTTATACTTTTCTTTAGACTAATAATACTCTCTTATTATTAGTTCTACTTTCTCCTCCTATTTTCTTATTCCAAATTAGTTAGGCTAGTTTAGGAAACTTGTTTAGAATAGAACGAAAGTGCGGAACGCATTGTAATCTTCGGTGTACGCTCGGAATTGTGTCAATTACTTGAAGTCTATTCTCTCTCCCATTTAATCCTGGTTCTTTCTGTCCTTCTCTATCTTAATTAATTACGTTTATATTGATTATGCTAGATTTAGTTATTGCCATGATTAGAGAGTAGTATACTTGTTGTGTTTGCTTGCGATATAGTTAGTTAATTATGAGATGATTTATAATTAAAAATTAAAGATCGGTAGTATTGCTTTGATCGTCTTATTGCATGTTCTTGTTTGATTGTTGCCTTAGGATCATCATAGTAGTAATATATAAATGGTCTTAATTATCGTAAAGTAATATGACGGCCCCTATTCGACTACTGTTACTCGATATAGTACTGGAAACCCTTCAAGGTGGAGTACAAATGTATAGAAGTCGAGGAACGATCGAAGGTAGTCATACTACGAAACGGTATAATATTACGAAGTAATATGACGGCCTCTATTCGACTGTTATTCGATATAGTACTGGAAAGATTTCAAGGTGGAGTAAAAATGTATGGAAGTCGAGTAACGACCGAAGGTAGTTATATTACGGACTAATATATAGAATGAGAAACCTAGTTTAACTAACCTTTCTAAATAGACTTTTAAACTTCAAATTAATCTAATGGCCTTTCCACCAATAAACGTGACTACAACACCTTTTTAACGACGTCCAATTAAAAGGTAGTCAGTCATCTTTGTCAATATAATTTGTCAAAGGTATGAAACTATGGAACCGCAAGGCTACATGGGGGATTATCGTAGGACAAGACATGGCCAAGGTTTGAAGTGGTGGAACCACTTTAAGTGAGGAACGTTGTGGATAATTAGGGGATTTATTGGGTAGTCTTAAGCAAGGGCTAGTTTAAAGTCATAAATGAACTTTTTAAATATACGAATCTGTTAGGATGACGAGGAATCGTTATATGATTCAGTTATGTCTAGTACCTTAAGATTTTGTTCCCGTTCATATGAATGTATTATTAAACCATAATTAAGATTTTGCTTATTATTCTAAATACTTTGTAATGTTACCATAACCTAGCTCTCGGTGTGACATGCTAATGGGATTTTAATTAGTAGGGAATCTAGTGTTTACATCACGAGTATTCAAGAAAAATAATTAACTAATATCTTTCAAAACAGTTTCTCCAAACATCATCCCATAACTTAATTAACAAAATCTCAGCAAACACTATTTTTATTTATCTGCTTTATGTTTTATTTTTATTTCTCTTTCATTTATTTACTTTCCTAAGTTAGTTAATATAAAAGCCAAAACTCCCCCACTATTTTATAAACCCTTCACTAGTTTGAACGCCCTCATCTGCCACGGCTTAGTTTCAATTCAGTCGGTTTGAAGAACGACTCTAGATCATACCTACCACTTGCTCACCCTTAGGATTAGCATTGTTAGGGAAAACTTAAGCCCCACAAATAAAAATTTAAAACACCCATTGATGCCCGTCGCCAGTAGCCGGTGCAACGACAAGAGTAAAATCCTTACCGACCGCTGGTGACGCATCAAGTTTTTGGCGCCGCTGCCGTGGAACCAACTGTACGATCCTTAGGCGTTAAGACGAACTTACTTACTAGTGAATCTTTAGAATTCCTTAAACCCCTACGTCTTTCTTTGTTTTTCCTTCCTTTTTCTACTTTTAAATTACCACCCCTATCCACTCAACCAGTCAACCACCTGCCAACGAGACTATGACTGCTGCACTTATAACTCTAGCTGAAGACTCTAAACCTTTGATTGAAGGTCGAGGAGGACCAATCGTCTATCCGGAAACCGATAGAACTTTATTTGAATTAAAGCCCCATATTGTTCAGTTAGTCCAAAACCTCTGTCAATTTCGTGGCCTACCAAATGATGATCCAAACTCCCACCTTGACAAATTCATTTCCTTATCCAACTCCTTTAAGTCGATTGGGGTTAATCAGGACATAGTCTATCTATACCTATTTCCCTATTCACTCACTCTCAGTGCACAAACATGGTTTGAGGAACTAGAAATCAACTCTATAACCTCTTGTGTAGAATTAGCAACCAAATTTTTGGCCAAATATTTCCCCCATCAAAACAAGCCGCATTTAGGTCCAACATCATAAACTTCCGCCAAGTTCATGATGAATCAATCTATGATGCATGGGAACGCTTTAAGGAATTGCTTAAGAAATGTCCAAATCATCGTTTTGAGCGCTCAGACCAGTTGCGCATTTTCTACAATGGTCTCTTCCCACATCACCGTCCTTTACATGATACCGCCTCTCAATGCAGTTTTATGAACTCTACGGTTGATGACGCTTGGAGCCTTATTGAGAAAATGACAATACACAACCATCACTGGAACAGTAAAAATCACCCCTCACTAGTGAATTCACCTACTACAATCGGGAATGAAGCTATCAAAACCCTCACTCAGCAAGTGGAAGAACTAACCAAAGAGATCAAGGAATTGAAAAGTCAAAACAACAAGTCTGTCAAGTTCACACCTGCCTTAATTGTGCAAATCTGAACCACTCAGCCCAAATTCCTCAGTCTCATCTAACTTTACCCAATACTAACCCTTCTCTTAACCCACCTAGGAATAGCCCACTAACTTACCAACCTCAACCTTTGGAACCCTCTTCCTCACAAATCTATAGTTTTGACGACACCCTGATACAAGTTATTCAAGGACTCTCAGCTAGACAAGACCAAAATGATATCATCTTAAGAGATCATTTGACTTTGTTAAAAGCTTTAGAATCTCAATTAGGACAATTAGAACAACGTATTAACGCTAAGTCTCAGGATAGTCCAACTAGTTGCCATAAACTTGATAGGAAATTCCTAGATACCGCCTCTGAAGTTCACTCCAAAAAGTACTTCAGAAAACTTCTTACAACCAAGGATAAGGTACCCGAAGAACCCAATGTTCCGCTGAACGAGGAATGTTCAGCTATCTTGAAAAATACCATTCCTGAAAAACTCGGAGATACCGGACGCTTTACCCTCCCCTGTTATATCTACAATTCAAGCATTATCTGTTCTCTCACCGACTTAGGAGCTAGTATTAATCTTATGCCATACTCGCTTTTCAAGAGGCTTGAGTTAGAAAATCTTCGACCTACCAAAATGACCATACAGCTTGCTGACCACTCGGTCAAATAACCTAGGGGAATAGCTGAAAATGTTTTAGTTAGGATTGACAACTTTCTTTACCCAGCAGATTTTGTAGTAATGGATATGCAGGAAGACGTACACATCCCAATCATACTAGGAAGACCATTCATGAATACGGCCAAGGCAATCATCAACGTCTTCACACAAACTATCAGCTTGCAGTCTCATGGAGAAACCATCACTTTCCATATCGACAATCCTAACGCTGGAGACCAAGCCGATATGTACATGATCTCCATGAACAAGACCACAAAAGACGAAGAAACTGCAAAGTCAACAAGTGAAAGGAAATCTAGCAAGGAAATGGCAATCACGCCATATTTTCCGATTGACCTTCGACGAATAGGAAAAAAGATGAAAAATGCAACAGCAAACAAACCAACGATGGAAGAAATAATCGGAAAGAGAAAGATAGAAGAAGAAAACAAAAGCAGACCGCCAACTAATCTATTTACCACTGCTGAAATGGCGGGAAGCAACCACAACCATCCCACGAGAGGAAAAACACTAGAGGAATATTCCAAATGCACTGGATACCAACCACAAACCATTGAAGATCCCAAAGTGCTCATCCAAAGATTCGAAAAAGCAGTAGGAAGAATAAGGAGCTCAATAAACCTTCTTACTCTTTTCCTTGCTGAACTGCAATTAAATCAACAGCAAAAACGGACTTACGCTAGGATCTACAATGTCCTTAAAAGATCTAACATCCCATTCACCTCAACGCAATGGGAGATGTTAGGATCTATTATAGCACATATGAAGGAGACTACTGGACATCCGAGTAGTCGTGCCGATATCTTGACGATGAATGACCTCACATCATTGCTCGACTTGCTAAATAGAGAAGATCACCTTAGTTCCAAAGAAAGCGGATCTATGGTTTTCAACTCCACTATTGAAAAACAAGTTGAGTTATTGATTGAAGAACTTAGTGATCTTTTTTGGGAGGAATCAAGGCGCCAACGACCTTTTAGGGCCGAACATGAACCACCACTTGATACCGCTACTTTTGTTACGATCCATCTACGGGAAATTCAACAATGAAAAAGTAACTCCAGAACAAAGTTCATATTCTACTCAGGATGCAAGGAGATACTTCGTCAGCTTACTCTAGTTTTCTCAGAATCCGACTTTCCATTCAACAACCATCAGCTCCGGAAAATAGAGGACATGTGCACATCCATCAGAAGCTTCAACGGAGACCCCAAGACCGAGAATTATGAAGACATAAAACTGCAATTCTTGGCGTTTGTATGCTCTCTCTGGCAAAACCCACCGCCAAGAGAGGTTGCTAAGACAGACACAACCACCATGACCGACCCTAGTGGACCTATCACTAAAGCAGTCGATTACATCACCTTCGGACTTCACGGCCTTGCGAGGACAACTTCAGAGCATCTTCAGAACTACAAGGCAGAATCGAGAGATAGTCCATTTGGATTAATTATGACAATAGTCAATCATTTAACCCACTCTCATCTAACTCCGCCCAATACTAACCCTTCCTTTGGCCCACCTAGGAATAGCCCACTAACTTACCAACCTCAACCTTCTGAGCCCTCTTCCTCACAAACCTCTAGTTTTGACGACACCCTGATACAAGTCAGTCAAGGAATCTCGGCTAGACAAGACCAATCTGATCTCATCTTAAGAGATCAACTAAATTTTTTAAAATCTTTTGAATCCCAATTAGGACAATTAGCACAACGTATTAGCGCTAAACCTCAGAATAGTCCAACTAGTTGCCATAAGGAGGCTTCTCATATTCAAGACTCTCAGGTAGCATATAGCCCACCTACGATTTCTTCTTCGGTGAAGGAACCACATATTGTCCCATCGATAATAGATTTAGAGTCTACACAAAATAGGAAAGTAAACATTCCATTTCCGGCTCGTCTTAAACAATGACCTGACAAGCTTAAGTCTTTTAAGCTTGATAGGAAATTCCTAGATATCGCATCTGAAGTTCATTCCAAAAAGTACTTCAGAAGGCTTCTTACAACCAAGGATAAGGTACCCGAAGTACCCAATGTCACGCTGAATGAGGAATGTTCAGCTATCTTGAAAAATACCATTCCAAAAAAACTCAGAGACACCGGACGTTTTACTCTCCCTTGTTCTATCTACAATTCAGGCATCATATGTTCTCTTGTCGATTTAGGAGCCTGTGTTAATCTTATGCTATACTCGCTTTTTAAGAGGCTTGAGTTAGAAAATCTTCGACCTACAAAAATGACCATACAGCTTGCTGACCACTCGGTTAAATACCCTAAGGGAATAGCTGAAAATGTTTTAGTTAGGATTGACACATTTCTTTACCCAATAGATTTTGTAATAATGGATATGCAGGAAGACGTACACATCCCAATCATACTAGGAAGACCTTTCATGAATACGGTCAAGGCAATCATCGACGTCTTCGCACAAACCATCAGCTTGCAGTCTCAGGGAGAAACCATCACTTTCCATATCGACAATCCTAACGCTGGAGACCAAGCCAATATGTATATGATCTCCATGAGCAAGACCACAGAGGACAAAGAAAATGCAAGTTCAACAAGTAAATCTAGTATGGAAATGGAAATCACGCCATATTTTCCAATTGACCTCTGACGAAAAGGACAAGAGATGAAAAATGCATCTCCAAAAAACTCAACGGTGGAAGAAATTGGGATGATAAAAATGGAACAAGAAAACGAAAGAAGCATACCGCCAACTAATACGTTTACCACAAAAGAAATGGCAGGAAGTAACCACAACCATCCCATGAGAGGAGAAACACTGGAGGAATATTCCAAACGTACAAGATACCAACCGCAAACCATCATAGATCACAAAGTGTTCAGAGAATTGATCCAAATATTTGACAAAGCATTAGGAGGAATAAGCAGAAAAATCAACATACTTGCTCTTTCCCCTGCTGAACTGCAATTCTATCAACAACAGAAACGGACTTACGCTAGGATCTACAATGCCCTTAAAAGATCTAACATCCCATTCACCTCAATGCAATGGGAGATGTTAGGATCCATTAGAGCGCATATGAAAGAGACTACTGGACACCCGAGCAGTCGTGCCGATATCTTGATGATGAATGACCTCACATCATTGCTTGACTTGCTAAATAGAGAAGATCACCTTAGTTCCAAAGAAAGCGGTTATATGGTTATCAACTCCACTATTGAAAAACAAGTTGAGTTATTGATTGAAGAACTTAGTGATCTCGTTTGGGAGGAATCAAGGCGCGAACGACCTTTTAGGGCCACACATGAATCACTACTTGATATCGCTACTTTTGTTACGATCCATCTACGGGAAATTCAACAACGAAAAAATAACTCCAGAACAAAGTTCATATTCTACTCAGGATGCAAGGAGATTCTTTGTCAGCTTACTCTAGTTTTCTCAGAATCCGACTTTCCATTCAACAACCATCAACACCGGCAAATAGAGGACTTGTGCACATCCATCAGAAGATTCAATGGAGACCCCAAGACTGAGAATTATGAAGACATAAAACTGCAATATTTGGCATTTGCATGCTCTCTATGGCAAAACCCACCACCAAGAGAGGTTGTTAAGACAAACACAACCACCATTACTGACTGTAACAACCGCCAATTTAGGACTTTTGGGTTGTGCCTGAATTACTTGAAGCCTACGTGTATTTAGTTTTATGATACCCTGAATAAAGGTAACATCATGGTGTGAATACATGCACGCTTACGCGATCTAATTTAAATCGTACACTTATGAACCGGACGAGGTCTGACATTAATAAATGGACGTTGGTGACAAAACTTGATAACAAGGTGGACTTATCCAAACAAACGTGATTTACATTAATATATTGTGAGAATATATTCCAAGTATTTCTCATTGATAAAAACACTCTGTACACGACAAACACGCACGAAGCACGTGAGTCAAGCGAAAACAATTTAAATTATAATTCTATAACACGTTATTTAGTGTTTTGATAAAACATTTCAGTTAAAATATTTTGGATATATATACTTAAACACGAAACACGGAATGACATTTAAACAATCGCGGAATGTAACATAAAAATCTGAACAATGAATTCACGAGACCGAGATCCAAATGGTTCAGCCAAACCCGCGGATCCAAGCCCCAACCCGACCCATGACCCACCTCCTTTTAAACTCCTCTTTCCTTCGATTCTTCCATTTTATTTACAAACACACACACACTTACATTTCCAAAACCCTCTCTTTTCTTTCCCATTTTCTTTCTTCAAATCAGCAGCAACATCAACACCACCGTCATCAAAATCGTTCATCATCATCATCAAGAGAAAGCACAAGGACCGCCATCATCTTCTACCTCACCTTCATCATCCCCATTTTCGATTCTTGGTATGAAACGCCTTAAAACTCGATGTAATTACTTGTAAAGCTTTTATTTACATGCTAGAACGTTTACTCAACAAAGATTTGCCCAAAAATCGACTTGAAAATGCATTTTCATGAATAAGTGTTTGAACAGCTCGTTCTGCGAACCGAGATCTGTTCGTCCTGCGAGGCGATCCCAATTGCGAACCAAAAATTGAACTCGCGAACCTAACTATGAACCAAACCCACCTGCGGGTAGGCTTGTGAGACGACCTGCGAGTTGACCTGCGAGCTGACTTGCGAGTTGACTTGCGAGTCGACCTGCGAGTGGACTTGCGAGTTGACCTGCGAGTTGACCTGCAAACCGACTTGCGAACCGAACCTGGTGTTGCGAATCGAATTCATTTTGCAGCCTACTGCTTTGCGAGCCGAACTCGGCTCGCACCGCAAACTCAATTCGCACCACTATTTCAGTCCATAACCCGACTTGACCAATTTTCCGAATTTAAATCCTAGATACGATTTTTAATAAAACGATGTACCTAATAATAACACTCTCGGATTATTTATACAAACCGTCACCAACGGGCCATACTTGTTTTCAAATACAAATGATTTACTAAACAAACACTTGGACACGTCCTAGTTGAGTGGACAACTAGCATGGGTGATCTTTTAAGACACAACTCGTTTACTTTTTTACTTACAACCTTGTGCGTTATGGACGCCAGAAGGTTGCAGGATTCTGAGAATCGATACACAGACTTACAACCGCTTTACCTGGTTGATTACACATACGTATTTACTGGACTCAGGTGAGTCTCATAGCCCCATTTTACTGTTTTACTTACGGGGTGAGATACATTGCTTATTTTTCTTGAACACAAGTACGAACTAATCATTTTACTGTACGGGATTGCATGAGTTAATTACTTTTATGGAAGTCTCTCCATCATATATCGTTAGTTATGTACTTAAGGACGAACACTAGTTAATGGATCTATTAGGGAAATGACCCTCCCGCCCGGGGTAGTAGCGCTACCACGAACCGTTCTGTATAAACGGGCGACTATCATTCGTTACTTATGCTTGCTCAATTTCGAGCATGTCACGGGAGCAAATTATTATTTACGGGTTAAGCTTCGATTATGAGCCTCATGGCAACGGTATAACTTACTTACTTTACATTGCGAGATTGCAAATAACTGATTTACGCCTGCGGGCATTATTGATGAAATCTTGTGTTCAAACACATACATTATTTACAAACCTGTGAGATTCACCAACATTCGTGTTGACCTTTTTAGCTTTGTATCTCAGGTACACATACGAAGTAGGATTCCCTCAGGATACTAGCTAGAGTCGCATGATTTCTACCTTGCATTTAACGGAGATTCTTAGTATTTTCTTTTGTATTTATTATGATTATGTAATAGAATCTCCCGCCTTATACGCGGACTCTAGGGAACTTCATTTTGTAACCAGAAACGATATGTTTCAAACATTTCATGTATGGAAATGTAACTACTTACAAACGTTGCATATAGTTGTCGTTTGCTTTACTTTTGTGTTGTGATATTTGATTATTAGCACCCCAAAGCTGGCTTCCGCTAAACAGTGATTTTGGGGGTGTTACAGATTGGTATCAGAGCCTAAGGTTATAGCGAACTAGGTTGCATTTAGTGGGCCTAGACTATGACCGTTAGGCAGTACTTCCTCATTAGGTATGACTGGTTCGGGAATTACATCATACGACGTTAATTTAACATAGCCTGATCAACTATGTACAATTAAGGAAATATGATGTAAAGACTGAAAGGGTTTATATTGAACAGGAATACATTAGTTAACTCTGACCACGAGAGAAACGAGGCCGAATGCCACTTGCTACATTATTAGATTATCATAAGCACTATGTATATAAATTAATAGGCTTCACACCTGTACTACCTCCTCGGCTGTAAGAAACACAATATGACCTACGACCATGGAAAGGGGAAATCAACATCCTGTTAGAACGACTCACTATTGCGACAGCAAAAATCTAACACTTACCGACAACAGTAGTGGCACCCACAGTATTGACACGCCCATGCATTTATGGCAATGGTGACCCAACCAATTCCACGAAATCTCTCCAATATCTTAGAATAAAACTTCGTCATTCGTATGAACGAAACACCTAGTGCTAGCCAGGACTATAACCACTGAGACATTCTCTATCCTCTTTGCGCTTTATAGGATCTCTCCAGCAATAGGCCAAGCGCAGCTATGGAAGAATACCCGTCTGACTCAGACCAGATCCAGGAAGAACAAGTACAATATACCTACCTCGACGGAGAATACGCACCAGTAGAGGAATTCGGGGTCGAGGAGAACGAGAATCAAAACTTCGGAATAATCGACGTAGAGGCTTACGAACGAGTCATGGAGCAGACAATTGAATTGAATAATCGTACGTGGGAGCTGAAGTACAAGTGTCAGGACTATGAGAAGGAACTGAGGATCATGAAGAGGTCCGTCGCTCGAAAGGTTAAGGACAAATTACACCACTGGAAGAGGGTGACTGCAAACTTCACTAGGAAGATGAAAAAGTGGGTCAAACGACTGGGAGGAAGGCAGGTGGAAGAAGATGCACTTTACCGTGCACCACCACGTTACCAAGATCTACTCACCGAACGCTATTACCCACGCGACATGTACATGGAATGAAGTTCCAAGTGATCAGGAGCCTACTTAGGACTAGCTAGATAGTGACTATAACCATTTTGCCAAATCTGTGTAAAGCAGGGTTGTAGGAACCACAAAACGTATTGAATACTTATGACTAGATGATTGTATTATTACATTCTGTAAAATGTTATGGCATTCGTTCGGGTGTAGTACTGCCCGACAAATTTTGTAAACGAACAATTGGATGTAATGACTACGAATCACCCTGATTCTTAGATTTATTATCTGTGCAAAACCACTTGACATGTACAATACTAAAATACCCTGACCTCAATAGGTATACAGAATCCCCACCTCGCCTAGCATAAGGTTTTTGGAAATCGTGTGAATGTTAACGAGCTCTCGATACCCTCTTAAACTTCAAAATTCGAGGATCTTCAAACTCATGACCTTAAGAGCCCTTGATCTTCTCGCTCCACAATATGACCATCACTTAGTACTACTACAGATTACCTCACTATTTACACCCGTGTGACACACCACAACCTCTTACAACCCACCCACTTATCTCTCTTCTCTGAACTGACCTAGCATGATGCATGCCCGACGACACACTTACAACGATATCACTGGATATACTACTAGGATTCCAACATTTCGCCCTTCTCCGCCCTACTATGGTAGACCCAGAACACTAACGTATCTAGGAGTACATTCATGGACTCCCCGAAAACATCCCGGAAAACGTCGTCTCACCCAAACCTACAAACATCCAATGAGCTAACCGTATGGCACACGTACTCCTGGTTATGATCGTACGCAGCAAATCACCAACCCCTACCCTCTAGATCGAATTCGGCAGAAGCCGCGACTACTAAGGCCTATGCTCCAAGACCAAAGAACAACAACAACCATGCACAGGGCAAAGCTTATACCCTTAATGTCAGGGACAATCATCGATAAACCTTGCTGACTGCTTGATGTTTCACTGTTATAGATCATAGGCACGACCTAGGATAAGCACACCCCGGATAGGCTGACAGATGTAATACTTCAGTACATCAGGAACGTAACAAACAGACTTTTTCCAATATATCTCACACCGGTTGGGACGGGCCCCACTGGACTACCATCATTATGTGTCGTCTGTTCGAAAACTGCACCACAAGTCGTCTGTTCGGAGGAAATCATTTGTTCTTTTATTGTTTTCACTAGATTATAGCTTTAAGCTCGCGACCCCATAATTGCTATTATACCATACATAATGCCAACGTCAAAACTTTGTGTTGATGAACCCCCCCATTTCGTAGGAAATGACAGGTTACTCCGCTGGTAGCCACATGTCCGATGATGACCAACACGGTGAGGACCGGACCATGTTCCCTTACCTACTTACTCTCGAAGGCGACATCGAGCCAGTGAGTGAAGAACCGTTGGAAGAAACGGCACACCCAGGAGGACTCCAAGACTTCTCATCTCAGACCATAGTCACAGAAGTTACCCAAATAACCCGAGCAGACTCCCTTTCAAACCCTGCTACTGATAACCATATCACAACCACTACCATCGCCACTCCTCCTATGGTTACCAATCCGATCATTGTCAATGTAAACACTGACCACTCTAAGCATACTGACGAAACGATGAGGGCATTACGCAACCAACTAACTACTGTTCAAGAGGAAATCACCGGTCTACGCCGACTCACCCACGAGCAAGGACTGCACCTGCGAACCTTAGAATTCTATTGGGAACAATTAAGACACTTGTGCCCAACGCTGGGAGATGTCTTCCAGTTAGTTTCTGACCCATTATCGCAAAAAGCTCAAGCTAGCGTCCCTGAGGAAAAGGACACCGAAGCTCAACTGGTAACCCTCAAAAAGAACCCGAGAGGGAGCTCCAACACAGACATTACTCAGCCCCGGACTAAAAGGGCAAAGATAACTCAAACCCCCACTACTGAAGCTAAGGGGAGAGCGTATAAGGGAAATCTACCCTACTGCACCCGATGCAAACACCATCATAAGGGACAATGCCTCCCTCCTTGCGGCAGATGCAACGCGTTTGGACACCAGGCCCAGAATTGCAAATTCCCTTGAAAGGACACAAGCTCGGAAGCATTGGGTTGTGCTTCAAGTGTGGAAATGCTGGGCATAAAAAGATAAATTGTCCACTACTAACTACTACAAACGGCATCCCCGAGGCCAAGCATGACACGAACACTACTACAGGTACGTTATACCTCTAGAAATAATCCAATCTCTGACATTACAGACCGTTACCACTGTTACGAATGCAGTGTAAATCACAAGCTACTGTAGGCTACTAGTACAAATTGTAACTATGCCCCACTGATTTCCGACCGACCCCGCCCATGGGACGTAACGGTTTACACACATTAGTAGCTCTCTCTCTCTCTCTCTCTCTCTCTCTCTCTCTCTCCTATTCTAACAAGGGGGAGGAAGGGAACCGGAGACATTTATGACAACACTAAGGATGCTTCAACACTTTCTTAAAAAACATACGTACTACTTCCTCGAATAGATTCCAAATATACCGTACCATATAACGCGAAACGACATTTAAGCAACTACGGGATTTAACCGACAACGACCCGTGAACATGTCACTCCAACTAGGCAGATTAGGGATTGCGCTTTATTTGATCGTTAGCTGCCTTGTTAATGACAGAACAGAACTTTGGTAAAGGATTGGTCCAGTGACTTATCGACTGCAACTATCACCTGAACTCAGTAGCGTACATCCCGTTTTCCCCACTTCCAACTTAAAGAAATGCCTGTCTGATGAGACACTAACTTTACCGCTCGACGAAACACAAATGGAGGATGCTCCTCATTCTGTTGAGGAACCTATGGAAATCATAAGACCGCGAGGTCACAGAACTGAAACAAGGTCGTATTCCCATTGTTAAAGTCAGGTTGAATTTGAGGCGTGGTCCTGAATTCACCTGGGAACAAGAAGACCAAATGAGACTGAGATACCTACATTTGTTCAAAAACTCTACTCCTACCGACACCACGATAACAGGCAAATTTCGGGATGAAATTCTTCTAACAAGGGGAGAATGTAACAACCGCCAATTTAGGACTTTTGGGTTGTGCCTGAATTACTTGAAGCCTACGTGTATTTAGTTTTATGATACCCTGAATAAAGGTAACATCATGGTGTGAATACATGCACGCTTATGCGATCTAATTTAAATCGTACACTTATGAACCGGACGAGGTCCGACATTAATAAATGGACGTTGGTGACAAAACTTGATAACAAGGTGGACTTATCCAAATAAACGTGATTTACATTAATATATTGTGAGAATATATTCCAAGTATTTCTCATTGATAAAAACACTATGTACACGACAAACACGCACTTTCATGAATAAGTGTTCGAACAGCTCGTTCTGCGAACCGAGATCTGTTCGTCCTGCGAGGCGAACCCAATTGCGAACCGAAAATTGAACTCGCGAACCCAACTGCGAACCGAACCCACCTGCGGGTAGGCTTGCGAGTCGACCTGCGAGTTGACCTGCGAGCCGACCTCCGAGTTGACTTGCGAGTCGACCTGCGAGTGAACTTGCGAGTTGACCTGCGAACCGACTTGCGAACCGAACCTGGTGTTGCGAATCGAATTCAGTTCGCAGCCTACTGCTTTGCGATCCGAACTCGGCTCGCACCGCGAAATCAATTCGCACAAGTATTTCAGTCCATAACCCGATTGACCAATTTTCTGAATTTAAATCCTAGATACGATTTTTAATAAAACGATGTACCTAATAATAACACTCTCGGATTATTTTTACAAACCGTCACCAACGGGCCATACTTGTTTTCAAATATAAACGATTTACTAAACAAACACTTGGACACGTCCTAGTTGAGTGGACAACTAGCATGGGTGATCTTTTAAGACACAACTCGTTTACTTGTTTACTTACAACCTTGTGCGTTATGGACGCCAGAAGGTTGCAGGATTTGGAGAATTGATACACAGACTTACAACCGCTTTACCTGGTTGATTACACATACGTATTTACTGGACTCAGGTGAGTCTCATAGCCCCATTTTACTGTTTTACTTACGGGGTGAGATACATTGCTTATTTTTCTTGAACACAAGTACGAACTAATCATTTTACTGTACGGGATTGCATGAGTTAATTACTTTTACGGAAGTCTCTCCATCATATATCGTTAGTTATGTACTTAAGCGCGAACACTAGTTAATGGATCCATTAGGGAAATGACCCTCCCCGCTCGGGGTAGTAGCACTACCACGAACCATTCTGTATAAACGGGCGACTATCATTCGTTACTTATGCTTGCTCAATTTCGAGCATGTCACGGGAGCAAATTATTATTTACGGGTTAAGCTTCGATTATGAGCCTCATGGCAACGGTATAACTTACTTACTTACATTGCGAGATTGCAAATAACTGATTTACGCCTACGGGCATTATTGATGAAATCTTGTGTTCAAACACTTACATTATTTACAAACCTGTGAGATTCACCAACATTCGTGTTGACCTTTTTAGCTTTGTATCTCAGGTACACATACGGAGTAGGATTCCCTCAGGATACTAGCTAGAGTTGCATGATTTCTACCTTGCATTTAACGGAGATTCTTAGCATTATCTTTTGTATTTATTATGATTATGTAATAGAATCTCCCGCCTTATACGCGGACTCTAGGGAACTTCATTTTGTAACCAGAAACGATATGTTTCAAACATTTCATGTATGGAAATGTAACTACTTACAAACGTTGCATATAGTTGTCATTTGCTTTACTTTTGTGCTGTGATATTTGATTAGTAGCACTCCAAAGCTGGCTTCCGCTAAACAGTGATTTTGGGGGTGTTACACCGACCCTAATGGGACTGACACTAAAGCAGTTGATTACATCACCTTCGGACTTCACAGCCTTGCAAGGACAACTTCAGAGCATCTTCTGAACTACAAGGAAGAATCAAGAGATAGTCCATTTGAATTGATTACGACAATAGTCAATCATTTTATGAGAATCTACCCACCTAGATACACTTTTCCGCAACCTAGGGCCCACAACATCAACACAGTGGATCCCATGGATGCATCCATCTCCATCTAGCTAGGAGAAAAGAAGTCGAGCTCTCGACTTTAAAAGAGCGCTTCTCGGGAGGCAACCCATGTTTTACATTTCCGCAATTTTACATTCCAAGAAGTGATGAAGTCTTTGACTATCTTTCACACTCGGACATACCTCCTCTTTCAAGGAAGTATAAGCATCTTATATCCGACGTGTTCACACTTACGAGACCAATCACAAGAAGAGTTGATCAAGAGTGAACCCAACAAGATGATGTTCGGCAAACGCATACCATGGAGCACTGCAACTATTGGGGAGTACTTCTATACCAATCTCTTTCTTTTGTTATAAATATACCATATCCACTATGCTTATCACTAAGTGTGGGATTCAAACCTAACACACACCACTAAAAGAATACATCTTAGATGTTTCAAATCCTAAGTGTGGGATTTTACCCCAGTGAGAGCTTAGAATAACATCGAGGACGATGTTCCTTTAAGTGTGGGATAGCAGTAGTTACACTACTGTAAAATGGATAATGGTATATGCTTAATTCTAAACTCGCTGCTCTTTGGACCATCCTTCTCCAATAAGTAAACAAAATTTTTCAAAATTGAGTTAAACATATGCTGAAAATGAAAAATTTTAGACAAAGAATGATTTACTTTGGGGAAGAAGGATAAATAAAATATGAATTCCTTTGAAAAATTAGTTTAGTAATCCCATGAAGAGCATCGCATGACTAGGCACACAACAAACTAACTTTCGATTCGTGAGGTATCTTGAGCCATATAAAGCATTCATTTTGCTTCACTTTTTCAATTCTTGAGTGTGCCGATGTATGCGTTTAGAATTAGAACTTGCTCCTGTTATGCATTTCGAATCCGAATTGGTGAATGAAAAGGAGATCGAATCACATCATTCTTAAAACCATCCATACACCCAAAAATGAAAATACGTTATCCTTATCCTCTCAAAAACACCCCTCAAACTTTATAGAAAGTTCCAAAGATGAAAGAAGAGACGCTACAAGGATATGATGTCAAAAAAAATGAAAAGAAAAGAATTCAAAGAAAATAAAGTCAAATGGAGAAAAAGACTCCTACCCAAAAATCATGAGAAAAGAGCGTCAATCCTCCCAAAAATTCCAGCTTTCCTCTTCACAAAAAAAAAAAAAACAAACATAAACCTCTGAAAAACCAACACAACTCCCTCTCATACCACCAACACTCCACTACAAAAACCCTACATCACTTCTCTTAGAATGATTGTGGCTAGATCGACTTCGCACTCACTTAAAAGGTAAGGATTTAATTCTCGATCAAGCCTATGATGATAAATGATACATGACTGGCGTTCTGAGTGATTGATAAAATTAAAATAGGAAACCCTAAAAACTTTGAGTAATTGGAGTGACCACCGTGAGAGGATCGCCTAGTCATGTATCCAAGATCAACAATCAAAAGTATGGTCCCAATGATTACAACGCCACTTTTTCAAAAGCACAAATATTTTATTTTTCCAAAACCACCGTAGTAAAAGGTTCCGCCTCGAAAAAGTTCATTATCTACTTATTTCTAACCATGCTTGAAATTCGAGTTTGCTTGAGGACAAGCAAAGTTCTAAGTGTGGGATACTTGATATCGCGTAAAAAGTCACGTTTTTAGTACCGATATCTCTCTCATTCTAGAACAATACTTGGAAAATAAACTCAAATAATGTTCAAATCAATGAAACTTTGTCAAGAAGGTCAAAATAGAGTTGCACGAGAAAAATCAAGCAAAACGGACGAAAAACGAAGATTCCACACACGTTTGAAGATTCAAGACATCAAGACAAGATTTAAAGGAAAAAGTACCCATCACTGAGATTTCTATTATCCAAGATATTCTTTTTCAAAATACGAATCTATCAGAAGAAGAATCAACAAAAACGGATGAAGAATGAGATTCTACGTACGCTGGAAGATTTAAACGATTTGAACGAGACATCTAAAGATCAGAGACATATTTTTGGGTGTTCTTTTCATCAAAAACTTCTTTTTTGAAAAACGAATCCAACGCAAAAGAATCAATACAAACGGACGCATAACGAAGGAGATACGCACGAAATAAGAAACGAGACGAAAGACGACAAACCAGGGCGGGGGAGGGGCAGCCGCCGCCGGCTTCCCTCCCCCTGTCCCACTTGTTCTTTTTTTCCTCTCCCGTACTCGCAGGGTACATGTGCTAGGCCTTTTCCGCAACTCTAGGGTACACGTGCTAGACCTTTACGCGCTTTAGGGTCATGTGCTAGCAACTTTCCCACCTTTTGCTAACATGTGCCCCAAGTTGCTAAAATGCACCCATTTTCTCCTATAAATAGGATGCTCCATGGCTCATTTGAAGACACACCTCAATACACACCATTCCTATCACACATTTCAAAGGAAAAATACCTTTCCTACACCATTCCTAACACACATTTCTTAGGAAAAACACCTTCCATACTTTTCTTTAGACTAATAATACTCTCTTATTATTAGTTCTACTTTCTCCTTCTATTTTCTTATTCAAAATTAGTTAGGATAGTTTAGGAAACTTGTTTAGAATAGAACGAAAGTGCGGAACGCATTGTAATCTTCGGTGTACGCTCGGAATTGTGTCAATTAATTCAAGTCTATTCTCTCTCGCATTTAATCCTGGTTCTTTCTATCCTTATCTATCTTAATTAATTACGTTTATATTGATTATTCTAGATTTAGTTATTTCCATGATTAGAGAGTAGTATACTTGTTGTGTTTGCTTGCGATGTAGTTAGTTAATTATGGGATGATTTATAATTAAAAATTAAAGATCGGTAGTATTGCTTTGATCGTCTTATTGCATGTTCTTGTTTGATTGTTGCCTTAGGATCATCATAGTGGTAAAATATAAATTGTCTTAATTATTGTAAAGTAATATGATGGCCCATATTCGACTGTTACTCGATATAGTACTGGAAACACTTCAAGGTGGAGTACAAATGTATGGAAGTCGAGGAACGACCGAAGGTAGTCATACTACGAAACGGTATAATATTACGAAGTAATAAGACGGCCCCAATTCGACTGTTATTCGATATAGTACTGGAAACACTTCAAGGTGGAGTAAAAATGTATGGAAGTCGAGTAACGACCGAAGTTAGTTATATTACGGACTAATATATAAAATAAGAAACCTAGTTTAACTAACCTTTCTAAATAGACTTTTAAACTTCAAATTAATCTAATCGCCTTTCCACCAATAAACATGAATACAACACCTTTTTAACGACGTCCAATTAAAAGGTAGTCAGTCATTTGTGTCAATATAATTTGTCAAAGGTATGAAACTATGGAACCGCAAGGCTACATGGGGGATTATCGTAGGACAAGACATGGCCAAGGTTTGAAGCGGCGGAACCACTCTAAGAGAGGAACGCTGTGGATAATTACGGGATTTATTGGTTAGTCTTAAGCAAGGGCTAGTTTAAAGTCATAAATGAACTTTTTAAATATACGAATCTGTTAGGATGATGAGGAATCGTTATATGATTCAGTTATGTCTAGTACCTTCAAATTTTGTTCCCGTTCATATGAAAGTATTATTAAACCATAATTAAGATTTTGATTATTATTCGAAGTACTTTGTATAGTTACCATAACCTAGCTCCCGGTGTGACATGCTAATGGGATTTTAATTAGTAGGGAATCTAGTGTTTACATCACGAGTATTCAAGAAAAATAATTAACTAATATCTTTCAAAATAGTTTCTCCAAACATCATCTCATAACTTAATTAACGAAATATCAGCAAATACTATTTTTATTTATCTACTATACGTTTTATTTTTATTTCGCTTTCATTTATTTACTTGCCTAAGTGAGTTAATAGAAAAACCAAAACTCCCCCACTATTTTATAAACCCTTCACTAGTTTGAAAGCCCTCATCTGCCACACCTTAGTTTCAATTTAGTCGGTTTGAAGAACGACTCTAGGTCATACCTACCACTTGCTCACACTTAGGATTAGCATTGTTTGGGAAAACTTAGGCCCCGCAAATAATAATTTAAAACGCCCACTGATGCCCGTCTCCAGTAGCCGGAGCACCGACAAGGGTAAAATCCTTACCGACCGCTGGTGACGCATCATACCTCTTGTTTCTTTCTTGAAGAATCATGCCGCCAAAGAAGAAAAGTTACAGCGATGCTGAAATTGCTGCTCTCGTTTCCCGAGCTGTGGCCGAAGCTCTGGCTACTCGGGAATCACCCTGAATATCTAGGAGAAGTGATGACACCGCTGACACTACTCCTGTCATCAAGCCTTGTTCTTACAAGGACTTTCTCAGTTGCAAATCGTTGTATTTCAAGGGCACGGAAGGTGCCATTGGTTTGATCCGTTGGATGGAACGAATGGAATCTGTCTTTAGCCTATGCAACTACGCTGAAGACAGCAAAGTCAAGTTTGCTGTCTACACCTTTCAGGAATGTGTCCTTACTTGGTGGAACACCTATAATAGTGCCGAGGGAATCGAAACCGCTAATCGATTGCCCTGGGCAGATCTGAAGAAAATGTTAAAGGATGAGTATTGCCCTATCGAAGAACTCCACCGATTAGAGGAAGAATTCTGGCACCTAACCGTTCAAGGAAATGCCATTGCTGGTTACACCACCAAATTCCAACAACTCGCACTTCTGTGTCCGGGTTTGGTAGACTCGGACGATAAACGCATCAAAAGATACATCCGCGGCCTCCCGGAAAACATCCAGGGAAATGTCACCTCATCCAAACCAACCACCATACAAAGTGCAATCCGGCTTGCACATGAACTCATGGCAATGATTGTCAATTGTGAGGAATCCACCACCCCTTCCAACAAATGCAAATCTACTGAACACCACGACCAACCAAACAGGAAACCCAATGCCATCCAAGCTTACCCCTCCTACACAGAACCCAAACGTGGGTATACTGGGAACAAACCCTATTGTTCCAAGTGTAACCGCCACCATGAGGGTCTATGCAATACCCCTTGCAACAACTGCAGGAGGTACGGAGATTTGAAAAAGATTGCCGAGCTCCCAAATCCAACAACAACACCTCCAGCAACAACGCCAGGCCATCAAGAGCCTGTTTCGAATGTGGGAACACCGGGCATTTCAGGAATGAATGCCCAAAGCTGAACAACAACAACAACAACGCGAGAGGTAGAGCTTTCGTACTCAACTCTCGGGATGCCCGCGAAGACCCTAATGTGGTCTCGAGTATATTCCTCCTCAACAACTTAACTACTTCTGTTATATTTGATACTGGTGCCGATAGAAGCTTTATTTCTGATGAATTTTATCCATTGCGTGACATTACCCCTGTTGCTCTAGATGTTAAGTACACTGTAGAACTAGCAAACGGTAAACTCATAGAAACCGATAGTGTGATACCTAACTTCACTTTAAATCTAGCCAATGAGACCTTTTCAATCGATCTTATGCCTGTCGAAATTAGAAGTTTCGACGTCATCATTGGTATGGACTGCTTGTCTAGACACCGAGCCAAAATCATTTGTTATGATAAGGTTGTTCGCATCCCTTTCGCCGCCGGTAGAACTTTTATCATACAGGGGGAGACCAGTGGGACGAGACTAAACATCATCTCTTGTCTCAAAACCCAAAAATTTCTGAAAAAAGGTTATCCGGCAATCCTCGCACACATTATGGAGAAAAAGTCAGAGGAGAAGCGACTTGAGGATGTACCCATCGTTCGAGACTTTCTAGAAGTCTTTCCCGAAGAACTGCCTGGTCTACCACCGCCAAGACAGGTTGAGTTTTCAATCGACCTCGTGCCAGGTGCTGCACCTGTGGCCCGAGCACCTTACCGCTTAGCCCCATCTGAACTTCAGAATTATCCAACCAGTTACAGGAACTCCTGGATAGAGGATTCATTAGACCGAGTTCTTCACCCTGGGGAGCTCCGGTCTTATTCGTGAAAAAGAAAGACGGTTCATTCAGAATGTGTATCGATTACCGAGAATTGAACAGGTTGACCGTCAAGAACCGATATCCACTCCCTCGTATCGATGACTTGTTTGACCAACTCCAAGGGTTAAGTATTTAATCAAAGATCGATCTTCGGTCAGGTTATCATCAACTTCGAGTTCGCGATACTGATATCCCTAAAACTGCTTTTCGAACTCGTTACGGGCATTATGAATTTCAGGTGATGCCCTTCGATTTAACAAACGCACCGACTGTATTCATGGATCTTATGAATCGGGTGTGCAAATCTTACCTCAATAATTTTGTCATTATCTTCATCAACGACATCCTCATTTACTCGTGCGACGAACGTGAACATGTGCAACATCTCAGAATTATCCTAGAACTACTCAGACACGAAGAGTTATATGCCAAATTCTCCAAGTGTGAGTTTTGGATAAAGTCCGTTCAATTCCTTGGACATGTTGTTAATAGTCAGGGAATCCAGTTGATCCATAAAAAATCGAGGCTATCAAGTGCTGGCAAGCACCAACAACTCTAACCGAAGTACGTCATTTCTTGGGTTTTGCTGGGTACTATCGGCGATTCATTGAAAATTTCTTGAAAATAGCCCAACCACTCACGACTCTGACTCGGAAAGACAAAAAGTTCGATTGGACTAATAAACAAGAGTCAACCTTTCAACTTCTGAAGCAAAAGCTTTGCAGTGCTCCTATTCTATCCTTACCCAAAGGCACCGATGACTTCGTGGTATACTGCGATGCTTCTCATCAAGGTCTTGGTTGCGTATTGATGCAACGGGACAAAGTCATTGCCTACGCCTCTCGACAGCCGAAAAATCATGAAAAGAACTACACCGCCCACGATCTCGAGCTAGGAGCTGTCGTCTTTGCCCTCAAAATCTGGAGACATTACCTTTATGGCACTAAGTGCACAATCTTTACCGACCACAAAAGTCTCCAACACATATTCGATTAGAAGGATCTCAACATGAGGCAACAT
Organism: Pseudognaphalium luteoalbum; assembly: GCA_963422505.1. NCBI lineage: Eukaryota > Viridiplantae > Streptophyta > Magnoliopsida > Asterales > Asteraceae > Pseudognaphalium > Pseudognaphalium luteoalbum. The sequence goes on from OY730193.1 coordinate 63,345,428, forward strand.
CGGTGGGTCGAGCTGATTACTGACTACGATTGCGAGATCAAATACCATCTAAGTAAGGCAAATGTTGTTGCCGATGCCCTCAGTTGAAAAGAACGAGCGAAACCACTTCGAGTCCGAGCCCTCAGTATGACAATTCACAATGATCTAAACATTCAGATCCTCGCTGCTCAACTCGAAGCTCTGAAACCCGACAACATAAAAAACGAAGCCTTGCGAGGCATGGATAAACAATTCGAAATCAAACCTAACGGAGTTAGGTACTTCTCTAACCGAATCTGATTGCCCAGTTTTGAAGACCTGCGAGACTTGGTGATGGATGAAGCTCACAAGTCCAAGTATTCTATTCACCCGAGATCCGATAAAATGTATCACGACATCAAAGACTTCTATTGGTGGCCGATAATGAAAGCTGAAATTGCCACATACGTCAGCAAGTGCCTTACTTGCTCAAAATTCAAAGCCGAGTATTAGAAACCTTCTGGCTTACTCCAACAACCCAAAATTCCTGAATGGAAATGGGAACAAATTGCCATGGATTTCATAACCAAACTAGAAAAGTCATCGAGCGGTTACGATACCATTTGGGTGATCGTGGATCATCTCACAAAATCTGCTCATTTCCTTGCGATCAAGGAAACCGATAAAATGGAACGCCTCACATGAATCTACATCCAAGAAATTGTTTCTCGACAAGGTGTTCCAATCTTGATTATCTATTATAGGGATGGTTGATTCATATCTCACTTTTGGCAATCAGTCCAGAAATCATTGGGTACCCGTCTGGATATGAGTACCGCATACCATCCTCAAACCGACGGCCAAAGTGAACGAACGATTCAAACATTGGAAGACATGCTACGATCCTGCGTAGTTGATTTCGGTGTAAACTGGGAAAAACATCTACCATTGTGCGAGTTTTCATACAACAACAGTTATCATTAGAGCATTAAGGCGACACCCTTCGAGGCACTGTACGGTCGTAAGTGCCGATCTCCAATTTGTTGGACCGAAGTGGGAGACAGTCAACTCACTTGTCCTGAACTCATTCACGAAACAACCGAGAAAATCTTTGAGATTCAAAACAAAATCAAAGCCGCACGTGATCGTCAGAAAAGTTACGCTGACGTGAGGCGCAAACCACTCGAATTCCAGGTTGGAGATCGAGTACTACTCAAAGTTTCACCTTGGAAAGGTGTTGTTCATTTTGGCAAACACGGAAAACTAAATCCCTGGTACATTGGACCATTTGAGATCCTCGAGAGGATTGGTTCGGTGGCATATCGATTGTAGCTGCCATCCGAGGTCAGCAGCGTGCACCCCACCTTTCACATTTCTAACTTGAAGAAATGTCTGTCTGATGATACACTTATTATTCCACTCGATGAAATTCGTATTGACGACAAACTTCACTTCGTTGAAGAACCCACCGAAATCATGGACCGTGAGGTCAAACAACTCAAACAAAGTCATATTCCCATCGTCAAATTCAGGTGGTATTCGCGGCGTGGTCCGGAATTCACTTGGGAACGGGAAGACCAAATGCGACTCAAGTATCCTCAGTTATTCACTGACGCTACTTCAAACACGACTTCAAACTAAATTTCGGGACGGAATTCTTCTAACAGGGGGAGAATGTGACACCCGCCATATTAAGACTAGTGATTAGTGCCTAATCAACTGTTAATACATGTAATTAGTTCTGTGTTAGGCTAATTAATGTATCGAAATATATATTGTTGAATATATACAATTATGCGATTTGATTAAATCGTAAGCAATTCAAATAGATTGTAATTTGATTCAATTAATACGGACGTTGGTGAACAATTTTATTAAATAATATAACATTATTTAATAATACTATTTTATTCAAAATATTATTTTGATAATATTTCATAAATAATTCGTATCGCACAAACAAATGTCTACGCGGTCTAAAATATTAAAACGCGCAAAAACAAATCTAAGTATATGTTTTAACTCAATTATAAAGTATTTGATGAAATACTTCAAGTAAAATAAAGAATAATTATTCGTATTTTAAAAATCACGTATTTAAACGTGTAAAATATTAAAAACGTTTAAACAATAGGGACAATGATCACCACACGGAGCGCAAACACAGAGGATTAAAAAGTTGGAGAGGCCACACTAGGTGACCTCCCCAAAAACCGGGCCCACCCTCTCTTCCTTCTCATTTTCATCATCTTCCACACACACCCACTCTCTCTCTCTTTCTTTTTACTTCATTTTCACCACCACACCACCACCACTTTAAATCACTAAAAAGCACCATCAAAACTCATTGAATCATCGTGCTCATTTGGAGAAAAACGTTCACCACATCACGATCTAAGTTTCCGACAATTCTCAAAAACTCTTAGATTTTTCATATTTCTCATAGATGTTGTTTATCTAAGCTTATAATGTCCAAATAAGGGTTGGGTAAGAGTTTTAGACCAAAACAAAGTCATCCGGCCATGTTTCCGGCCACCGTAATCGTATCAGATGTTGATGTCGCTTTTGGCCCAAGCCAATTGCGACATTAGTATCTATGTCGCAACACATCCCTTGAAGTCGCATGGTGCGACGTTGGCCACAAAATCGCATTGAATTGCTAACGTCGCATATAGCGACATCGACCTCCACGTCGCAAGAACGAACAACGTCACATGTAGCGACACAACACCCTATGTCGCATTGAATTGCGGATGTCGCACTTAGCGATGCCATGATCAATGTCGCAGTCATGACCTACGACACCACGCTTTATGTCGCACTTAATGTCGCAAAAAGCATAACCTTGAAAACATAGCTTTTTACTAAGTGTCAAGACTCGAAATTTTATCATTTAACGATACCGAATTCAAAACTTAGATGCGTTTTTCACTAAAACTCGAGCCCAGCCAGGGGCACTGCCCCTTGGACCCCGCCAGGGGTTGCCACCCCTTGGACCCCGCTACCAGGGGCGCTGCCCCCGGACCCCCGTCACCTAAAGTTTGTAAATACTTTTTAAGTATAACACTTCAAAATCAAAATAATAATGTTGAAGATTATTATTACAAACAATCCCCAACGGGCCATACACGTTTTCAAAACATAATCAAATCAACCAAATCGTAGTAATTTGGACATTCTAGTTGGGTGAACAACTACAAAGGTAGTCTTTGTAGATACCTACTCACGTTTTTAACCATCGCGTGTCGTGGACACCCTCAGGTTACCAGTCTTTGACAACTCAATTCGGGTAATCATCTAAAGTTTGTCAAGTTAAACTCTCAAGACTCAGGTGAGTCTCATAGCCCCTACTTTACTGTTTTACTCAGGGGTGTGATATCATTGCTCGTTTTATTTTAACTATATGAACACAAGTACGAAAATAAACAATTACTACATGAGTTATCTCACTAATCTTTCAAAGTCCTCCTCATCATAGTTTGGTAATACGTTGTAGCGTGAATATTAGTATATGGTACCATATAGGATTGACCCTCCTCGTCCGGGTTAGCATGCACTAACTGGGTAAACGGATGTACTAATATTTGTTCAGACGAGTGTAGATTAGGCATTCGTGGGAGGAACCTCGATCAGGATACCTTAAATATGGACCTGACACCTCGAGTTAAGCTCAGACTATGTGCTCATGGCTGTAAAACTTTTACTTTTCTTAATTGCAATTTAAATTCAATTAAATCTTGCGGTTCATACAATATGTGTTGACATATAAACCTGTGAGATCACCAGCGTTTTGCTGACCCATTTTAGCATGTATCACAGGTACACAACAGTAAATTCGACTACCCAAATCAGGAATCATTAGCTCGTGTCAGCATGTAAACATTCAGAGATTTACCTGCATTATTATATTTTGTATAAATTAATTATACATGTAAATCTCTCAATTTCAAACTGAGCTAATGTAAACTATATTTTGATGTAAACTTTGATTTTATCAATACAAGTTGTAACATGACACATATAGAGTCGTTCATTATATATTTGTGCTGTGATTATTGATTAGTTGCCCCCGACCCGATTCGCTTCCGCAACCCAAATTTTGGGGTGCGACATATTGGTATAAGAGCCTAAGGTTATAGTGAACTAGGTTGCATTTAGTGAGCCTAGACTATGACCGTTAGGCAGTATTCCTCATTAATTATGATTAGCTTCAGTGACTACATTATATTGGTTTAATTTAACCTAACCTGATCAACTATGTACAATTAAAAGAATATGATGTGAGATCTGAAAGGAGTCATGACTGAACAGGATACACTAGTTGACTCTGACCTCAAGAGAACCGGGACTTAAACATGTCTGTGCTAGACACCCAATAGGCTATAGTGTAATATACATATATATACATAGATAGACCTCTCTACTATATATACGAATATAGGCCTCATTCTTTCTATGCTTTATCTCATAAATGGCAAACACACCACCCAATTCGTATCGCTCTCATCCGTATGGATTAAGAAACTCGAGGGTAGCTAGGAGGAACACCGGGTTTCCTCGAGCTAGCCCATATTCCACTCAAAACCGACTCAATGACCAGCCCCAAAGGCAAACAACAACAAGCCAATGGCGATGGTTATCAAACCAACTCGACACCTAAAGGGACGAGGAAGGAATCCAACTCCCCGCAACTAATGGAGGGTTTTCCAGCATGGAAGTCTCTCCCTATACCCAAGAACCTACTCACTTCACTGTTCCGTGTTAGCTGCTTGAGTGCACCGCCACGAAAGCAGGCTACACAACATGGAAATCGAACAACGCAATATTCTCTCTAAGTTAGGTTAATCCCACACTTAGTGTGGGATTAACCTAGCTTAGTAGAACATCGTCCCTAATAAAACATTGTCCCTAATGTTCTATTTCTAAGTTAGGTTAAGCCCACACTTAGTTTTTCGAATGAAGGTGAATATTTTCAAAGTTATTCTCTGTTTAATAGTCATAATCCCATACTTAGAGTTTTACTTAGAATTTTAGTGTGTTTAATCAAGCTAAGTAAGGTTAGGAGAGATACTTCCTTATGTCCCGTGCGTAGCCACTAGATTTTATGGACCAGATTCAAGTGTGTGAATTCGCTGAAAATGGACCAGGCTCATTAAAATGAACTTGTTCCATAATTCCTACGTCGAGTTCTGCAAAATAAACATCCTTCAGGAAACACAAATGTCACTACACGTTAATACTAAACAGAAATAACATAACTAATAATAGCTCATCCATATCATCGTAGAGCGCCTCCCAATCAGTGAACTCATCATCCAAAAAGATCATGTTTTCAACGATCGATTTAGGCGATGCTGACTCCTCGATGGTATAGACTGGAGATTTAGTGTCATCCTCTGGATCGTGAATCGAAGCATCTACCGCAGTGATCTCCTCCTCTAGTGGGTTCGTAAGAGTGGGGTGGTCCTGCACAATCATGTTCCAAGGTGGGAATAGGTCCCACGGTGGAATGTGCGGAGCGGGATCAGGTCCCATCTAAAAGGGGCACACATGTATAGAAGGAAAGCCTAGAGCAGTGTGGATCTCAGCGATGGCAGTGTGCTGGACCTCGAGGGCTCTCTGTATCGACCAAGTGACAGCAGGGTCCGTGGTAGTCACCCCATGATGAAAGGTGGGTACTCTGGAGGTCCCTACGATCTATCCCGCTGATTGGCAAGATGAAGGTAACCTGGCATGGAGGGGACGTTAAAGGAATGTCTCCTCAACGTTCACCTCCACCAAGTCTCCCAAGATCTAATCCAAATGAGGGGGCGGTGACTATGATCCCCTGACAGTCCTCATGCTACTGCCCGGTGATGAACTCCAGGAGTGATACATGACACGTGAGCGTCTCCGACTGAGGGCTTGTGCTCTGGCTAACTTCGAACTCATCCTGCAAAATACAAAAGGTCAATGGTATAAACATAATCATTAGCTTTTCATAAGGTGAGGTACTGCATAAAAAATGGATTAGTTCAAACAAGAAATTAAAAGAAATATTAATACTGAAATTTAAAGATAATCTTGGGATGCCTCCCAAGAGCGCTTTGTTTATCGAGTCTCGTTTCTTCACTCGTTCATAGTTGCTATTCTATTAGGGTGATTTGTAGTTATAGACTTTGTGAGTCCCATTCGTTGGATCTGATCGGATCGTTTACTCGATTATAAATGAAGAATAATACACAATTGATAATTGGTTAACAAACACATGATTTTTATATAATCTTTGCATATATTCACAATTGAATAATAAAGATTACAAGATACAAACTCAAACTTTCATTCTCTCCTCTCCTCTCTCTGAAAACGGCCTCACCCTATCTCACAAAGTCTAATCCTAATTTTGACCTTGGCTATTCTATTTATACTTACAATCTGACCTACCTGCGACACTAGCCAAGTGTCGCAGGAGCCGACCCGTGTGACACTAGCTAAGTGTCGCATACTGCGACACTGACCAAAGTGTCGCAGGTCAACATTTGTGTATATTTTCTATTTCACTATTCGTTTACAGACTCGCATATACACACTAAACACTGTACATACGCAGACTAATTGACTTTGACAATTACAAATGTTTGACCAACTGACTAACATACAAAATGAAGTAACAAAATCCCCCATGTCAGCAGCTTGGTCAAATAAGTCTTCAATTAGTCTTCATCAACAAACTCTTTCATGTCTTCAACAATCGGAATCTCCCCCATTGAGGTTGCATGGTCTTCAGAAATATCTTGATGTCCAGATTTATGTGAATGACATACATTTAGATCTTCAAATTCAGTGACCATCTCTCAATCATCAACCGCTTCTCCGATAGAATTTATCTTCACAGTCGTTGTAGAATAACCAACATCCATTACATCTTCAATATTTGAAAATAAATTCTTTTTGTATTTTTCTATATAAATGAAAAACAAAGAATACTTAAAAAAAAAATTGGGGATAGGATTGTTTATGTAACACCAAGATTTTGGGTCTAGAATTAAAAAGATTATTTTAAGTGAAATGAAATAATTTATTGGGTTTATTTAAAAATAAATAGGCAAAAAGAGTTACATGATTTATTGTGACTAATAAAATATTGATTGTTTTAAGTTAATAAAGTTGTCGGTAAAATAAAAATTATTGTTTTCGCAAATGGTTTTCTGGTTCTAGATAATAGATTTAGAACGGGTATAAAATTATACCACTTTATATGTGGAGTCGGTTTTGAAGCCGACCTTATTTCTCTAAAAATGTTCAAAGTCTCATTTACATCTTTTGGAATCAGGAACAAAAGCAAATACTCACAAAATTGAAATTTAGCATTAGGGCTGTGATTTTAATTTGATTTCATCATCACCTTCAGCTATTGTATCATCCTTTCACCATCATCTTCTTCCAAAACTGAGTTAAATCTTTGAGTTATATAAATTGGTTTTGTAGGTATTGAGTGATATAATTGAAATTAAAGATTGTTTGGTTGTTATTTGGTGTTAATAGATGTTTGAGAGGTCATAAGAGGTGTAGGTTGAATTAGATAAACTGAGTTTTTGAGTTATGGTGAAAATTGCTTCGTCTTTAAGGTATCAGCGGCTCAGTTCGTTGCTTTCAGGGAAGAACTCTGTTCACAGTGTATAATGGTGATGCGAATTGAGACCTTGCGAATTTAGACCTTGCAAATTGAAAAGTGCGAACCCAGTTGCTGCGGTGCGAATAGAGATCCTACGAAGCGAACCGAAATGTGCGAACTGAGAAGTTTGCGTTGCGAACTGAGTTCCTGCGAACTCAGTTGGCTGTCCGAACTTAGATTAGTTGCGAACCGAGATTTTTAAACATTTTGTTTCAGGTCAACTCAGAAGGTAAAATTTTCAGGCTTTCATATGCGGGGTAGTCACGCAACTGACTTCATGGGGAGATCTGATAGAAGTCAACCTGCTTGTTTAGAGAAAACTGTTACTCTTATTGATATTAGATTCCTGCTGCTGCTAATATCATGTTTGTATCCTTCTTGGGGAGATTGACAAACATACTGTTTTATGAATATGTTACTTTTCTTGTTTAGAATCCCCTAGAAACATACTCCAATGGATTCAGATGGTTAGAGGATTCTTGATTTTTGTAGTACAAAGTAATATAATATCTGACCTTGTATATGATGTAAATGGAACATCATATATTTCACCTTGTATAATGTTCAATGTGGATCTGATCATATCGTTTACTCGATTATAAATGTAGAATAATAAACAATTGATAATTGATTCACGAACACATGATTTCTATACAATCTTTGTATATATTCATAATTGAATAATAAAGATTACAAGATACAAACTCAAACTTTCGTTCTCTCCTCTCCTCTCTCTGAAAACGGCCTCACCCTATCTCATAAAGTCTAACCCTAATTTGACCTTGGCTCTTCTATTTATACTTACAATCTGACCTACCTGCGACACTAGCCAAGTGTTGCAGGTGCTGACCCGTGCGACACTAGCTAAGTGTCGCATACTGCGACACTGACCAAAGTGTTGCAGGTCAACATTTGTGTATATTTTCTATTTCACTATTCGTTTACAGACTCGCATATACACACTAAACACTATACATACGCAGACTAATTGACTTTGACAATTACAAACATTTAACCAACTGACTGACACACAAAATGCACCAACAAACTCCCCCATGTCAGCAGCTTGGTCAAATAAGTCTTCAATTAGTCTTCATCAACAAACTTTTTCATGTCTTCAACAATCGGAATCTCCCCTATTCAGGTAGCATGGTCTTCAGAAAAATTTTAATGTCCAGATTCATTTGAATGACATACATTTAGATCTTCAAATTCAGTGACCATCTCTAAATTATCAACCGCTTCTCCGATAGAATTTATCTTCAAAGTCATTGGAGAACAAACGACGTCCTTTACATCTTCAATATTTGACTTTGACAAGATATGTGATATTGAAGAAAATAACATAGAAATTAAAATCTTTTTGTATTTTTCTTTATAAATGATAAACAAAGAATACTTAATAAAAATTAGGGATAGGATTGTTTTATGTAACACCTAGATTTTGGGTCTAGAATTAAAAAGATTATTTTAAGTGAAATGAAATAATTTTATTGGGTTCATTTAAAAATAAATAGGCAAGAAGAGTTACAAGATTTATTGTGACTAATAAACTAGTGATTGTTTTTAATTAATAAAGTTGTCAGTAAAATAAAAGTTATTATTTTCGCAAATGGTTTTCGGGTTCCAGACAATAGATTTAGAGCGGGTATAAAATTATACCAATTTATATGTGCAGTCGGTTTTGAAGCCGAACTTATTTCTCTAAAAATGTCCACAGTCTCATTTACATCTTTTGGAACCAAGAACACAAGCAAATACTCACAAAATTGAAAATAAGCATTAGGGCTGTGATTTTAGTTTGATTACATCATCACCATCAGCTGTCGTATCATCCTTTCACCATCGTTTTCTTCCACGAGTGAGTTAATTCTTTGAGTTATATAAATTGGGTTTTTATGTATTGAGTGATATAATTGAAATTAAAGATTGTTCGTTTGTTATTTGGTGTTAATAGATGTTTGAGAGGTCATAAGATGTGTAGGTAGAATTAGAAAAACTGAGGTTTTGAGTTATGGTGAAAATTGCTTCGTCTTTAAGGTATCAGCGGCTCAGTTCGCAGCTTTTAGGGAAGAACTCAGTTCGCAGTGTATAATGGCGATGCGAACTGAGACCTTGCGAAATGAAATATGCGAACTGAGTTACTACTGTGCGAATTGAGATCCTGCGAAGCGAACCGAAATGTGCAAACTGAGAAGTTTGTGTTGCGAACTGAGTTCCTGCGAACTAAGTTGGTTGTGTGAACTTAGATTTGTTACGAACCAAAATTTTTAAACATTTTGTTTCACGTCAGCTCAGAAGACAAAATTTTCAGGCTTTCATATGCGGGGTAGTCACACAACTGACTTCATGGGGAGATCTGATAGAAGTCAACCTGCTTGTTTAGAGGAAACTGTTACTCTTATTGATATTAGATTCCTGCTGCTGCTAATATCATGTTCGTATCCTTCTTGGGGAGATTGACAAACATACTGTTTTATGAATATGTTACCTTTCTTGTTTAGAATCCCCAACAAACATACTCCAAAGGATTCAGATGGTTCAAAGATTCTTGATTATTGTAGTACAAAGTAACATAATATCCGACCTTGTATATTATGTAAATGGAACATCAAATATTTCACGTTGTATAGTGTTTAGTGTGGATCTGATCGGATCGTTTACTCGTTTGTAAATGCAAAATAATAAACAATTGATAATTGAATCACGAACACACGATTTTTATATAATCTTTGTATATATTCACAATTGAATAATAAAGATTACAAGATACAAACTAAAACTGACTGACACATAAAATGCACCAACAAACTCCCCCATGTCAGCAGCTTGGTCAAATAAGTGTTCAATTAGTCTTCATCAACAAACTCTTTCATGTCTTCAACAATCGGAATATCCTCCATTGAGGTAGCATGGTCTTCAAAGAAATCTTGATGTCAATCATCAACCGCTTTTCCGATAGAATTCATCTTCACAGTCGTTGGAGAATAACCGACATCCTTTACATTTTCAATATTTGACTTTGACAAGATATGTGATATTGAAGAAAATAACATAGAAATTAAAATCTTTTTGTATTTTTCTTTATAAATGAAAAACAAAGAATACTTAAAAAAAATAATTGGGGATAGGATTGTTTTATGTAACACTCATATTTTGGGTCTAGAATTAAAAAGATTATTTTAACTAGAATGAAATAATTTTATTGGGTTTATTTAAAAGTAAATAGGCAAAAAGAGTTACAGGATTTATTGTGACTAATAAAATATTAATTGTTTTAAGTTACTAAAGTTGTCGGTAAAATAAAAGTTATTGTTTTCGCAAATGGTTTTCGAATTCCAGACAATAGATTTAGAACGGGTATATAACTATACCACTTTATATGTGGAGTCAGTTTTGAAGCCGACCTTACTTTTCTAAAAATGTTCAGAGTATCATTTACATCTTTTGGAAGCAAGAACACACGCAAATACTCACAAAATTGAAAATTAGCATTAGAGCTGTGATTTTAATTTGATTTCATCATCACCATCAGCTGTTGTATCATCCTTTCACCATCATCTTCTTCCAAAAGTGAGTTAATTCTTTGAGTTATATAAATTGGATTTTTAGGTATTGAGTGATATAATTGAGATTAAAGATTGTTTGGTTGTTATTTGGTGTTAATAGATGTTTGAGAGGTCATAAGAGGTATAGGTTAAATTAGAAAAACTTAGTTTTTGAGTTATGGTGAAAATTGCTTCTTCTTTAAGGTATCAGCAGCTCAGTTCGCAGGTTTTAGGGAAGAAATTAGTTCGCAGTGTATAATGGCGATGCGAACTGAGACCTTGCGAATTGAAATGTGCGAACCGAGTTGCTGCGGTTCGAATTGAGATCCTGCGAAGCTAACCGAAATGCGTGAACTGAGAAGTTTGCATTGCGAACTGAGTTCCTGCGAACTCAGATTAGTTGCGAACCGAGATTTAAAAACTTTTTGTTCCAGGTCAGCTCAGAAGATAAAATTTTCAGGCTTTCATATGCGGGGTAGTCACACAACTGACTTCATGGGGAGATCTGATAGAAGTCAACCTGCTTGTTTAGAGGAAACTGTTACTCTTATTGATATTTGATTCCTGCTGTTGCTAATATCATGTTCTTATCTTTCTTGGGGAGATTGACAAACATATTGTTTTATGAATATGTTACTTTTCTTGTTTAGAATCCCCAACAAACATACTTCAAAGGATTCAGATGGTTAGAAGATTCTTGATTATTGTAGTACAAAGTAATATAATATTTGACCTTGTATATTATGTAAATGGAACATGAAATATTTCACCTTGTATAGTGTTTAGTGTGGATCTGATCGGATCGTTTACTCGATTATAAATGCCGAATAATAAACAATTGATAATTGATTCACGAACACACGATTTCTATATAATCTTTGTATATATTCAAAATTGAATAATAAAGATTACAAGATACAAACTCAAACTTTTGTTCTCTCCTCTCCTCTCTCTGAAAATGGCGTCACCCTATCTCACAAAGTCTAACCCTAATTTTGATCTTGGCTCTTCTATTTATACATACAATCTGACCTACCTGCGACACTAGCCAAGTGTCGCAGGAGCCGACCCATGTGACACTAGCTAAGTGTCGCATACTGTTACACTGACCAAAATGTCGCAGGTCAACATTTGTGTATATTTTCTATTTGAATATTCGTTTATAGTCTCGCATATACACACTGAACACTATACATACGCAGACTAATACTTTGACAATTACAAACATTTGACCAACTAACTAACACACAAAATGCACCAACAGACTCCCCCATGTAAGCAGCTTGATCAAATAAGTCTTCAATTAGTCTACATCAACAAACTCTTTCATGTCTTCAACAATCGAATCTCCCCCATTGAGGTAGCATGGTCTTCAGGAAAATTTAGATGTCCAGATTCATGTGAATGACATACATTTAGATCTTCAAATTCAGTAGCCATCTCTCAATCATCAATTGCTTCTCCGATAGAATTCATCTTCACAGTCATTTTAGAATAACCGACATCCTTTACATCTTCAATATTTGACTTTGACAAGATATGTGATATTGAAGAAAATAACATAGAAAATAAAATCTTTTTGTATTTTTCTTTATAAATGAAACACAAAGAATACTTAAAAAATAAATATTGGGGATATGATTGTTTTATGTAACACCAAGATTTTAGGACTAGAATTAAAAAGATTATTTTAAGTGAAATCAAATAATTTTATTGGGTTTATTTAAAAATAAATAGGCAAAAAGATATATTAATTGTTTTAAGTTAATAAAGTTGTCGGTAAAATAAAAGTTATTGTTTTCGCAAATGGTTTTCTGGTTCCAGACAATAGATTTAGAACGGGTATAAAATTGAACCACTTTATATATGGAGTTGGTTTTGAAGCCGGCCTTATTTCTCTAAGAATGTTCAAAGTTTCATTTACAACTTTTGGAACCAAGAACACAAGCAAATACTCACAAAATTGAAAATTAGCATTAGGGTTGTGATTGTAATTTGATTTCATCATCACCATCAGCTGTTGTATCATCCTTTCACCATCATCTTCTTCCAAAAGTGAGTTAATTCATTGAGTTATATAAATTGGATTTTTAGGTATTGAGTGATATGATTGAGATTAAAGATTGTTTGGTTTTTATTTGGTGTTAATAGATGTTTGAGAGGTCATAAGAGGTATAGGTTGAATTAGATAAACTGAGTTTTTGAGTTATGTTGAAAGTTAATTCGTCTTTAAGGTATCAGCGGCTCAGTTTGCAGGTTTTAGGGAAGAAATTAGTTTGCAGTGTATAATGGCGATGCGAACTGAGACCTTGCGAATTGAAATGTGCGAACCGAGTTGCTGCGGTGCGAATTGAGATCCTGCGAAGCTAACCGAAATGTGCGAACTGAGAAGTTTTGCGAACTGAGTTCCTGCGAACTCAGTTGGCTGTGCGAACTCAGATTAGTTGCGAACCGAGATTTAAAAACTTTTTGTTCCAGGTCAACTCAGAAGATAAAAAATTTTAGTCTTTCATATGCGGGGTAGTCACACAACTGAATTCATGGGGAGATCTGATAGAAGTCAACCTGTTTGTTTAGAGGAAACTGTTACTCTTATTGATATTAGATTCCTGCTGCTGCTAATATCATGTTCGTATCCTTCTTGTGGAGATTGACAAACATACTAATTTAGGAATATGTTACTTTTCTTCTTTAGAATTTCAACAAACATACTCCAAAGGATTCAGATGGTTAGAAGATTCTTGATTATTGTAGTACAAAGTAATATAATATCTGATATTGTATATTATGTAAATGGAACTTCAGATACCCTTGTATAGTGTTTAGTGTGGATCTGATCGGATTGTTTACTCGATTATAAATGCAGAATAATAAACAATTAATAATTGATTCACGAACACACGATTTCTATATTATCTTTGTATATATTCACAATAGGATAATAAAGATTACAAGATACAAACTCAAACTTTCGTTCTCTCCTCTCCTCTCTCTGGAAACGGCCTCACCCTATCTCACAAAGTCTAACCCTAATTTTGACATTTGCTCTTCTATTTATACTTACAATCTGACCTACCTGCGACACTAGCCAAGTGTCACAGGAGCCGACCCATGCGACACTAGCTAAGTGTCACATACTGCGACACTGACCAAAGTGTCGCAGGTCAACATTTGTGTATATTTTCTATTTCACTATTCGTTTATAGACTCACATATACACACTAAACCTATACATACGCAGACTAATACTTTGACTATTACAAACATTTGACCAATTTACTAACACATAAAAATGCACCAACAGACTCTCCCATGTCAGCAGCTTGGTCAAATAAGTCTTCAATTAGTCTCCATCAATAAACTCTTTCATGTCTTCAACAATCGAATCTCCCCCATTGAGGTAGCATAGTCTTCAGCAAAATCTTGGTGTCCAGATTCATGTGAATGACATACATTTAGATCTTCAAATTCAGTAGCCATCTCTCAATCATCAACCTCTTCTCCGATAGAATTCATCTTCACAGTCGTTTTAGAATAACCGACATCCTTTACATCTTCAATATTTGACTTTGACATGATATGTGATATTGAAGAAAATAAAATAGAAATTAAAATCTTTTTGTATTTTTCTTTATAAATGAAAAACAAAGAATACTTAAAAAACAAATATTGGGGATAGGATTGTTTTATGTAACACCAAGATTTTGGGTCTAGAATTATAAAAATTATTTTAAGTGAAATGAAATAATTTTATTGGGTTTATTTAAAAGTAAATATGCAAAAAGAGTTACAGGATTTATTGTGACTAATAATATATTAATTGTTTTAAGTTAATAAAGTTGTCGATAAAATAAAAGTTATTGTTTTCGCAAATGGTTTTCGGGTTCCAGACAATATATTTAGAACGGGTATAAAATTGAACCACTTTATATGTGGAGTTGGTTTTGAAGCCGACCTTATTTCTCTAAAAATGTTCAAAGTCTCATTTACATCTTTTGGAACCAAGAACACAAGCAAATACTCACAAAATTGAAAATTAGCATTAGGGCTGTGATTGTAATTTGATTTCAACATCACCATCAGCTGTTGTATCATCCTTTCACCATCATCTTCTTCCAAAAGTGAGTTAATTCTTTGAGTTATATAAATTGGATTTTTAGGTATTGAGTGATATAATTGAGATTAAAGATTGTTTGGTTGTTATTTGGTGTTAATTGATGTTTGAGAGGTCATAAGAGGTATAGGTTAAATTAGAAAAACTTAGTTTTTGAGTTATGGTGAAAATTGCTTCGTCTTTAAGGTATCAGCAGCTCAGTTCGCAGATTTTAGGGAAGAAATTAGTTCGCAGTGTATAATGGAGATGCGAACTGAGACCTTGCGAATTGAAATTTGATAACCTAGTTACTGCAGTGCGAATTGAGATCCTGCGAAGCTAACCGAATTGTGCGAACTTGGAAGTTTGCGTTGCAAACTGAGTTCCTGCGAACTCAGTTGGCTGTGCGAACTCAGATTAGTTGCGAACCGAGATTTAAAAACTTTTTTTTCCAGGTCAGCTCAGAAGTTAAAATTTTCAGGCTTTCATATGTGGGGTAGTCACACAACTGACTTCATGGGGAGATCTTATAGAAGTCAACTTGCTTGTTTTGAGGAAACTGTTACTCTTATTGATATTAGATTCCTGCTGCTGCTAATATCATGTTCGTATCCTTCTTGGGGAGATTGACAAATATACTGTTTTATGAATATGTTACTTTTTATGTTTAGAATCCCAACAAACATATTCCAAAGGATTCAG
This sequence comes from Pseudognaphalium luteoalbum, assembly GCA_963422505.1. NCBI lineage: Eukaryota > Viridiplantae > Streptophyta > Magnoliopsida > Asterales > Asteraceae > Pseudognaphalium > Pseudognaphalium luteoalbum. The sequence continues at coordinate 63,361,383 of OY730193.1, forward strand.
ATGGTTAGAAGATTCTTGATTATTGTAGTACAAAGTAATATAATATCTGACATTGTATATTATGTAAATGGAACATCAGATATTTCACCTTGTATAGTGTTTTGTGTGGATCTGATCGGATCGTTTACTAGTTTATATATGCAGAATAATAAACAATTGATAAATGATTCATGAACACACGATTTCTATATAATCTTTGTATATATTCACAATAGGATAATAAAGATTACAAGATACAAACTCAAACTTTCGTTCTCTCCTCTCCTCTCTCTGAAAACGGCCTCACCCTATCTCACAATGTCTAACCCTAATTTTTACCTTGGCTCTTCTATTTATACTTACAATCTGACCTACCTGCGACACTAGCTAAGTGTTTCAGGAGCCGACCCATGCGACACTAGCTAAGTGTCGCAAACTGTGACACTGACCAAAGTGTCGCAGGTCAACATTTGTGTATATTTTCTATTTCACTATTCATTTATAGACACGCATATACACACTAAACACTATAAATACGCAGACTAATACTTTGAAAATTATAAACGTTTGACCAATTGACTAACACACAAAATGCACCAACATACTCCCCCATGTAATCAGCTTTGTCAAATAAGTCTTTAATTAGTCTTCATCAACAAACTCTTTCATGTCTTCAACAATCGAATCTCCCCCATTGAGATAGCATGGTCTTTAGAAAAATCTTGATGTCCAGATTCATGTGAATGACATACATTTAGATCTTCAAATTCAGTAGCCATCTCTCAATCATCAACCGCTTCTCCGATAGAATTCATCTTCACAGTCGTTTTAGAATAACCGACATCCTTTACATCTTCAATATTTGACTTTGACATGATATGTGATATTGAAGAAAATAACATAGAAAATAAAATCTTTTTGTATTTTTCTTTGTAAATGAAAAACAAAGAATACTTAAAAAATAAATATTGGGGATAGGATTGTTTTATGTAACACCCAGATTTTGGGTCTAGAATTAAAAAGATTATTTTAAGTGAAATGAAATAATTTTATTAGGTTTATTTCAAAATAAATAGGCAAAAAGGGTTACAGGATTTATTGTGACTAATAATATATTTATTGTTTTAAGTTAATAAAGTTGTCGGTAAAATAAAAGTTATTGTTTTCGCAAATGGTTTTCGGGTTCCAGACAATAGATTTAGAACGGGTATAAAATTGAACCACTTTATATGTTGAGTTGGTTTTGCAGTCGACCTTATTTCCCTAAAAATGTTCAAAGTCTCATTTACATCTTTTGGAACCAAGAACACAAGCAAGTACTCACAAAATTGAAAATTAGCATTAGGGATGTGATTGTAATTTGATTTCATCATCACCATCAGCTGTTGTATCATCCTTTCACCATCATCTTCTTCAAAAAGTGAGTTAATTCTTTGAGTAATATAAATTGGTTTTTTAGGTATTGAGTGATATAATTGAAATTAAAGATTGTTTGGTTGTTATTTGGTGTTAATAGATGTTTGAGAGGTCATAAGAGGTGTAGGTTGAATTAGAAAAATTGAGTTTTTGAGTTATGGTGAAAATTGCTTCGTCTTTCAGGTATCAGCGGCTCAGTTCGCTGGTTTCAGGGAAGAACTCAGTTCACAGTGAATAATGGTGATGCGAACTGAGACCTTGCGAATTGAAATGTGCGAACCCAGTTGTTGTGGTGCGATTAGAGATCCTGCGAAGCGAACTGAAATGTGCGAACTGAGAAGTTTGTGTTATGAACTGAGTTCCTGCGAACTCTGTTGGCTGTGCAAATTCAGATTAGTTGCGAACTGAGATTTTTAAACTTTTTGCTCCAGGTCAGCTCAGAAAATAAAATTTTCAGGCTTTCATATGCGGGGTAGTCACACAACTGACTTCATGGGGAGATCTGATAGAAGTCAACCTGCTTGTTTAGAGGAAACTGTTACTCTTATTGATATTTGATTCCTGCTGTTGCTAATATCATGTCCGTATCCTTCTTGGGGAGATTGACAAACATATTGTTTTATGAATATGTTACTTTTCTTGTTTAGAATCCCCAACAAACATACTTCAAAGGATTCAGATGGTTAGAAGATTCTTGATTATTGTTGTACAAAGTAATATAATATTTGACCTTGTATATTATGTAAATGGAACATGAAATATTTCAACTTGTATAGTGTTTAGTGTGGATATGATCGGATCGTTTACTCGATTATAAATGCAGAATAATAAACAATTGATTATTGATTCACGAACACACGATTTCTATATAATCTTTGTATATATTCACAATTGGATAATAAAGATTACAAGATACAAACTCAAACTTTCGTTATCTCCTTTCCTCTCTCTAAAAACGGCCTCAAACCTATCTCACAAAGTCTAACCCTAATTTTGACCTTGGCTCTTCTATATATACTTACAATCTGACCTACCTGCGACACTAGCCAAGTGTCACAGGAGCCGACCCATGCGACACTAGCTAAGTGTCGCATACTGCGACACTGACCAAAGTGTCGCAGGTCAACATTTGTGTATATTTTCTATTTCTTATTCGTTTATAGACTCACATATACACACTAAACACTATACATACGAAGACTAATACTTTGACTATTACAAACGTTTGACCAATTGACTAACACATAAAAATGCACCAACAGACTCCCCCATGTAAGCAGCTTGGTCAAATAAGTCTTCAATTAGTCTCCATCAACAAACTCTTTCATGTCTTCAACAATCGAATCTCCCCCATTGAGGTAGCATAGTCTTCAGGAAAATCTTGGTGTCCAGATTCATGTGAATGACATACATTTAGATCTTCAAATTCAGTAGCCATCTCTCAATCATCAACCGCTTCTCTGATAGAATTCATCTTCACAGTCGTTTTAGAATAACCGACATCCTTTACATCTTCAATATTTGACTTTGACATGATATGTGATATTGAAGAAAATAAAATAGAAATTCAAATCTTTTTGTATTTTTCTTTATAAATGAAAAACAAAGAATAATTAAAAAATAAATATTGGGGATAGGATTGTTTTATGTAACACCCAGATTTTGGGTCTAGAATTAAAAAGATTATTTTAAGTGAAATGAAATAATTTTATTAGGTTTATTTCAAAATAAATAGGCAAAAAGGGTTACAGGATTTATTGTGACTAATAATATATTTATTGTTTTAAGTTAATAAAGTTGTCGGTAAAATAAAAGTTATTGTTTTCGCAAATGGTTTTCGGGTTCCAGACAATAGATTTAGAACGGGTATAAAATTGAACCACTTTATATGTTGAGTTGGTTTTGCAGTCGACCTTATTTCCCTAAAAATGTTCAAAGTCTCATTTACATCTTTTGGAACCAAGAACACAAGCAAGTACTCACAAAATTGAAAATTAGCATTAGGGATGTGATTGTAATTTGATTTCATCATCACCATCAGCTGTTGTATCATCCTTTCACCATCATCTTCTTCAAAAAGTGAGTTAATTCTTTGAGTAATATAAATTGGTTTTTTAGGTATTGAGTGATATAATTGAAATTAAAGATTGTTTGGTTGTTATTTGGTGTTAATAGATGTTTGAGAGGTCATAAGAGGTGTAGGTTGAATTAGAAAAATTGAGTTTTTGAGTTATGGTGAAAATTGCTTCGTCTTTCAGGTATCAGCGGCTCAGTTCGCTGGTTTCAGGGAAGAACTCAGTTCACAGTGAATAATGGTGATGCGAACTGAGACCTTGCGAATTGAAATGTGCGAACCCAGTTGTTGTGGTGCGATTAGAGATCCTGCGAAGCGAACTGAAATGTGCGAACTGAGAAGTTTGTGTTATGAACTGAGTTCCTGCGAACTCTGTTGGCTGTGCAAATTCAGATTAGTTGCGAACTGAGATTTTTAAACTTTTTGCTCCAGGTCAGCTCAGAAAATAAAATTTTCAGGCTTTCATATGCGGGGTAGTCACACAACTGACTTCATGGGGAGATCTGATAGAAGTCAACCTGCTTGTTTAGAGGAAACTGTTACTCTTATTGATATTTGATTCCTGCTGTTGCTAATATCATGTCCGTATCCTTCTTGGGGAGATTGACAAACATATTGTTTTATGAATATGTTACTTTTCTTGTTTAGAATCCCCAACAAACATACTTCAAAGGATTCAGATGGTTAGAAGATTCTTGATTATTGTTGTACAAAGTAATATAATATTTGACCTTGTATATTATGTAAATGGAACATGAAATATTTCAACTTGTATAGTGTTTAGTGTGGATATGATCGGATCGTTTACTCGATTATAAATGCAGAATAATAAACAATTGATTATTGATTCACGAACACACGATTTCTATATAATCTTTGTATATATTCACAATTGGATAATAAAGATTACAAGATACAAACTCAAACTTTCGTTATCTCCTTTCCTCTCTCTAAAAACGGCCTCAAACCTATCTCACAAAGTCTAACCCTAATTTTGACCTTGGCTCTTCTATATATACTTACAATCTGACCTACCTGCGACACTAGCCAAGTGTCACAGGAGCCGACCCATGCGACACTAGCTAAGTGTCGCATACTGCGACACTGACCAAAGTGTCGCAGGTCAACATTTGTGTATATTTTCTATTTCTTATTCGTTTATAGACTCACATATACACACTAAACACTATACATACGAAGACTAATACTTTGACTATTACAAACGTTTGACCAATTGACTAACACATAAAAATGCACCAACAGACTCCCCCATGTAAGCAGCTTGGTCAAATAAGTCTTCAATTAGTCTCCATCAACAAACTCTTTCATGTCTTCAACAATCGAATCTCCCCCATTGAGGTAGCATAGTCTTCAGGAAAATCTTGGTGTCCAGATTCATGTGAATGACATACATTTAGATCTTCAAATTCAGTAGCCATCTCTCAATCATCAACCGCTTCTCTGATAGAATTCATCTTCACAGTCGTTTTAGAATAACCGACATCCTTTACATCTTCAATATTTGACTTTGACATGATATGTGATATTGAAGAAAATAAAATAGAAATTCAAATCTTTTTGTATTTTTCTTTATAAATGAAAAACAAAGAATAATTAAAAAATAAATATTGGGGATAGGATTGTTTTATGTAACACCAAGATTTTGGATCCAGAATTACAAAAATTATTTTAAGTGAAATGAAATAATTTTATTGGGTTTATTTAAAAGTAAATAGGCAAAAAGAGTTACAGGATTTATTGTGACTAATAATATATTAATTGTTTTAAGTTAATAAAGTTGTCGGTAAAATAAAAGTTATTGTTTTCGCAAATGGTTTTTGGGTTCCAGACAATAGATTTAGAACGGGTATAAAATTGAACCACTTTATATGTGGAGTTGGTTTTGAAACCGACCTTATTTCTCTAAAAATGTTCAAAGTCTCATTTACATCTTTTGGAACCAAGAACACAAGCAAATACTCACAAAATTGAAAATTAGCATTAGGGCTGTGATTGTAATTTGATTTCATCATCACCATCAGCTGTTGTATCATCCTTTTACCATCATCTTCTTCCAAAAGTGAGTTAATTCTTTGAGTTATATAAATTGGATTTTTAGGTATTTAGTGATATAATTGAGATTAAAGATTGTTTGGTTGTTATTTGGTGTTAATAGATGTTTGAGAGGTCATAAGAGGTGTAGGTTGAATTAGAAAAATTGAGTTTTTGAGTTATGGTGAAAATTGCTTCGTCTTTAAGGTATCAGCGGCTCAGTTCGCTGCTTTCAGGGAAGAACTCAGTTCACAGTGTATAATGGTGATGCGAACTGAGACCTTGCGAATTGAAATATGCGAACCCAGTTGCTGTGGTGCGAATAGAGATCCTGCGAAGCGAACTGAAATGTGCGAACTGAGAAGTTTGTGTTATGAACTGAGTTCCTGCGAACTCTGTTGGCTGTGCAAATTCAGATTAGTTGCGAACTGAGATTTTTAAACTTTTTACTCCAGGTCAGCTCAGAAAATAAAATTTTCAGGCTTTCATATGCGGGGTAGTCACACAACTGACTTCATGGGGAGATCTGATAGAAGTCAACCTGCTTGTTTAGAGGAAACTGTTACTCTTATTGATATTTGATTCCTGCTGTTGCTAATATCATGTTCGTATCCTTCTTGGGGAGATTGACAAACATATTGTTTTATGAATATGTTACTTTTCTTGTTTAGAATCCCCAACAAACATACTTCAAAGGATTCAGATGGTTAGAAGATTCTTGATTATTGTAGTACAAAGTAATATAATATTTGACCTTGTATATTATGTAAATGGAACATGAAATATTTCACCTTGTATAGTGTTTAGTGTGGATATGATCGGATCGTTTACTCGATTATAAATGCAGAATAATAAACAATTGATTATTGATTCACGAACACACGATTTCTATATAATCTTTGTATATATTCACAATTGGATAATAAAGATTACAAGATACAAACTCAAACTTTCGTTCTCTCCTCTCCTCTCTCTGAAAACGGCCTCAAACCTATCTCACAAAGTGTAACCCTAATTTTGACCTTGGCTCTTCTATATATACTTACAATCTGACCTACCTGCGACACTAGCCAAGTGTCACAGGAGCCGACCCATGCGACACTAGCTAAGTGTCGCATACTGCGATACTGACCAAAGTGTCGCAGGTCAACATTTGTGTATATTTTCTATTTCTTATTCGTTTATAGACTCACATATACACACTAAACACTATACATACGAAGACTAATACTTTGACTATTACAAACGTTTGACCAATTGACTAACACATAAAAATGCACCAACAGACTCCCCCATGTAAGCAGCTTGGTCAAATAAGTCTTCAATTAGTCTCCATCAACAAACTCTTTCATGTCTTCAACAATCGAATCTCCCCCATTGAGGTAGCATAGTCTTCAGGAAAATCTTGGTGTCCAGATTCATGTGAATGACATACATTTAGATCTTCAAATTCAGTAGCCATCTCTCAATCATCAACCGCTTCTCTGATAGAATTCATCTTCACAGTCGTTTTAGAATAACCGACATCCTTTACATCTTCAATATTTGACTTTGACATGATATGTGATATTGAAGAAAATAAAATAGAAATTCAAATCTTTTTGTATTTTTCTTTATAAATGAAAAACAAAGAATAATTAAAAAATAAATATTGGGGATAGGATTGTTTTATGTAACACCAAGATTTTGGGTCCAGAATTACAAAAATTATTTTAAGTGAAATGAAATAATTTTATTGGGTTTATTTAAAAGTAAATATGCAAAAAGAGTTACAGGATTTATTGTGACTAATAATATATTAATTGTTTTAAGTTAATAAAGTTGTCGGTAAAATAAAAGTTATTGTTTTCGCAAATGGTTTTTAGGTTCCAGACAATAGATTTAGAACGGGTAGAAAATTGAACCACTTTATATGTGGAGTTGGTTTTGAAGCCGACCTTATTTCTCTAAAAATGTTCAAAGTCTCATTTACATCTTTTGGAACCAAGAACACAAGCAAATACTCACAAAATTGAAAATTAGCATTAGGGCTGTGATTGTAATTTGATTTCATCATCACCATCAGCTGTTGTATCATCCTTTTACCATCATCTTCTTCCAAAAGTGAGTTAATTCTTTGAGTTATATAAATTGGATTTTTAGGTATTGAGTGATATAATTGAGATTAAAGATTGTTTGGTTGTTATTTGGTGTTAATAGATGTTTGAGAGGTCATAAGAGGTGTAGGTTGAATTAGAAAAAATGAGTTTTTGAGTTATGGTGAAAATTGCTTCGTCTTTAAGGTATCAGCGGCTCAGTTCGCTGCTTTCAGGGAAGAACTCAGTTCACAGTGTATAATGGTGATGCGAACTGAGACCTTGCGAATTGAAATATGCGAAGCCAGTTGCTGTGGTGCGAATAGAGATCCTGCGAAGCGAACTGAAATGTGCGAACTGAGAAGTTTGTGTTATGAACTGAGTTCCTGCGAACTCTGTTGGCTGTGCAAATTCAGATTAGTTGCGAACTGAGATTTTTAAACTTTTTACTCCAGGTCAGCTCAGAAAATAAAATTTTCAGGCTTTCATATGCGGGGTAGTCACACAACTGACTTCATGGGGAGATCTGATAGAAGTCAACCTGCTTGTTTAGAGGAAACTGTTACTCTTATTGATATTTGATTCCTGCTATTGCTAATATCATGTTCGTATCCTTCTTGGGGAGATTGACAAACATATTGTTTTATGAATATGTTACTTTTCTTGTTTAGAATCCCCAACAAACATACTTCAAAGGATTCAGATGGTTAGAAGATTCTTGATTATTGTAGTACAAAGTAATATAATATTTGACCTTGTATATTATGTAAATGGAACATGAAATATTTCACCTTGTATAGTGTTTAGTGTGGATATGATCGGATCGTTTACTCGATTATAAATGCAGAATAATAAACAATTGATTATTGATTCACGAACACACGATTTCTATATAATCTTTGTATATATTCACAATTGGATAATAAAGATTACAAGATACAAACTCAAACTTTCGTTCTCTCCTCTCCTCTCTCTGAAAATGGCCTCAAACCTATCTCACAAAGTCTAACCCTAATTTTGACCTTGGCTCTTCTATATATACTTACAATCTGACCTACCTGCGACACTAACCAAGTGTCACAGGAGCCGACCCAAGCGACACTAGCTAAGTGTCGCATACTGCGACACTAGCTAAGTGTCGCATACTGCGACACTAGCTAAGTGTCGCATACTGCGACACTGACCAAAGTGTCGCAGGTCAACATTTGTGTATATTTTCTATTTCTTATTCGTTTACAGACTCACATTTACACACTAAACAGTATACATACGCAGAATAATACTTTGACTATTACAAATGTTTGACCAATTGACTAACACGTCAAAATGCACCAACAGACTCCCCCATGTCAGCAGCTTGGTCAAATAAGTCTTCAATTAGTCTCCATCAACAAACTCTTTCATGTCTTCAACAATCGAATCTCCCCCATTGAGGTAGCATAGTCTTCAAGAAAATCTTGGTGTCCAGATTCATGTGAATGACATACATTTAGATCTTCAAATTCAGTAGCCATCTCTCAATTATCAACCGCTTCTCCGATAGAATTCATCTTCACAGTCGTTTTAGAATAACCGACATCCTTTACATCTTCAATATTTGACTTTGACATGATATGTGATATTGAAGAAAATAAAATAGAAATTCAAATCTTTTTGTATTTTTCTTTATAAATGAAAAACAAAGAATAATTAAAAAATAAATATTGGGGATAGGATTGTTTTATGTAACACCAAGATTTTGGGTCCAGAATTACAAAAATTATTTTAAGTGAAATGAAATAATTTTATTGGGTTTATTTAAAAGTAAATAGGCAAAAAGAGTTACAGGATTTATTGTGACTAATAATATATTAATTGTTTTAAGTTAATAAAGTTGTCGGTAAAATAAAAGTTATTGTTTTCGCAAATGGTTTTTGGGTTCCAGACAATAGATTTAGAACGGGTATAAAATTGAACCACTTTATATGTGGAGTTGGTTTTGAAGCCGACCTTATTTCTCTAAAAATGTTCAAAGTCTCATTTACATCTTTTGGAACCAAGAACACAAGCAAATACTCACAAAATTGAAAATTAGCATTAGGGCTGTGATTGTAATTTGATTTCATCATCACCATCAGCTGTTGTATCATCCTTTTACCATCATCTTCTTCCAAAAGTGAGTTAATTCTTTGAGTTATATAAATTGGATTTTTAGGTATTGAGTGATATAATTGAGATTAAAGATTGTTTGGTTGTTATTTGGTGTTAATAGATGTTTGAGAGGTCATAAGAGGTATAGGTTAAATTAGAAAAACTTAGTTTTTGAGTTATGGTGAAAATTGCTTCGTCTTTAAGGTATCAGCAGCTCAGTTCGCAGGTTTTAGGGAATAAATTAGTTCGCAGTGTATAATGGCGATGCGAACTGAGACCTTGCGAATTGAAATTTGATAACCGAGTTACTGCAGTGCGAATTGAGATCCTGCGAAGCTAACCGAAATGTGCGAACTTGGAAGTTTGCGTTGCAAACTGAGTTCCTGCGAACGCAGTTGGCTGTGCGAACTCAGATTAGTTGCGAACCGAGATTTAAAAACTTTTTGTTCCAGGTCAGCTCAGAAGTTAAAATTTTCAGGCTTTCATATATGGGGTAGTCACACAACTGACTTCATGGGGAGATCTGATAGAAGTCAACCTGCTTGTTTAGAGGAAACTGTTACTCTTATTGATATTAGATTCCTGCTGCTGCTAATATCATGTTCGTATCCTTCTTGGGGATATTGACAAACATACTGTTTTATGAATATGTTACTTTTCTTGATTAGAATCCCAACAAACATACTCCAAAGGATTCAGATGGTTAGAAGATTCTAGATTATTGTAGTACAAAGTAATATAATATCTGACCTTGTATATTATGTAAATGGAACATCAGATATTTCACCTTGTATAGTGTTTTGTGTGGATCTGATCGGATCGTTTACTCGTTTATAAATGCAGAAAAATAAACAATTGATAATTGATTCACGAACACACGATTTCTATATAATCTTTGTATATATTCAAAATTGGGTAATAAAGATTACAAGATATAAACTCAAACTTTCATTCTCTCCTCTCCTCTCTCTGAAAACGGCCTCACCCTATCTCACAATGTCTAACCCTAATTTTGACCTTGGCTCTTCTATATATACTTACAATCTGGCCTACCTGCGACACTAGCTAAGTGTCACAGGAGCCGACCCATGCGACACTAGCTAAGTGTCGCATACTGCGACACTGACCAAAGTGTCGCAGGTCAACATTTGTGTATATTTTCTATTTCTTATTCGTTTATAGACTCACATTTACACACTAAACACTATACATACGCAGACTAATACTTTGACTATTACAAATGTTTGACCAATTGACTAACACGTAAAAATGCACCAACAGACTCCCCCATGTCAGCAGCTTGGTGAAATAAGTCTTCAATTAGTCTCCATCAACAAACTCTTTCATGTCTTCAACAATCGAATCTCCCCCATTGAGGTAGCATAATCTTCAAGAAAATCTTGGTGTCCAGATTCATGTGAATGACATACATTTAGATCTTCAAATTCAGTAGCCATCTCTCAATCATCAACCGCTTCTCCGATAGAATTCATCTTCACAGTCGTTTTAGAATAACCGACATCCTTTACATCTTCAATATTTGACTTTGACATGATATGTGATATTGAAGAAAATAAAATAGAAATTAAAATCTTTTTGTATTTTTCTTTATAAATGAAAAACAAAGAATACTTAAAAAATAAATATTGGGGATATGATTGTTTTATGTAACACCAAGATTTTAGGTCTAGAATTACAAAAATTATTTTAAGTAAAATGAAATAATTTTATTGGGTTTATTTAAAAGTAAATATGCAAAAAGAGTTACAGGATTTATTGTGACTAATAATATATTAATTGTTTTAAGTTAATAAAGTTGTCGGTAAAATAAAAGTTATTGTTTTCGCAAATGGTTTTCGGGTTCCAGACAATATATTTAGAACGGGTAGAAAATTGAACCACTTTATATGTGGAGTTGGTTTTGAAGCCGACCTTATTTCTCTAAAAATGTTCAAAGTCTCATTTACATCTTTTGGAACCAAGAACACAAGCAAATACTCACAAAATTGAAAATTAGCATTAGGGCTGTGATTGTAATTTGATTTCATCATCACCATCAGCTGTTGTATCATCCTTTCACCATCATCTTCTTCCAAAAGTGAGTTAATTCTTTGAGTTATATAAATTGGATTTTTAGGTATTGAGTGATATAATTGAGATTAAAGGTTGTTTGTTTGTTATTTGGTGTTAATAGATGTTTGAGAGGTCATAAGAGGTATAGGTTAAATTAGAAAAACTTAGAGTTTGAGTTATGGTGAAAATTGCTTCGTCTTTAAGGTATCAGCAGCTCAATTCGCAGGTTTTAGGGAAGAAATTAGTTCGCAGTGTATAATGGCGATGCGAACTGAGACCTTGCGAATTGAAATTTGATAACCGAGTTACTGCAGTGCGAATTGAGTTCCTGTGAAGCTAACCGAAATGTGCGAACTTGGAAGTTTGCGTTGCGAACTGAGTTCCTGCGAACTCAGTTGGCTGTGCGAACTCAGATTAGTTGCGAACCGAGATTTAAAAACTTTTTGTTCCAGGTCAGCTCAGAAGTTAAAATTTTCAGGCTTTCATATGCGGGGTAGTCACACAACTGACTTCATGGGGAGATCTTATAGAAGTCAACCTGCTTGTTTAGAGGAAACTGTTACTCTTATTGATATTAGATTCCTGCTGCTGCTAATATCATGTTCGTATCCTTCTTGGGGAGATTGACAAATATACTGTTTTATGAATATGTTACTTTTTATGTTTAGAATCCCAACAAACATATTCCAAAGGATTAAGATGGTTAGAAGATTCTTGATTATTGTAGTACAAAGTAATATAATATCTGACATTGTATATTATGTAAATGGAACATCAGATATTTCACCTTGTATAGTGTTTTGTGTGGATCTGATCGGATCGTTTACTCGTTTATAAATGCAGAATAATAAACAATTGATAAATGATTCACGAACAAACGATTTCTATAAAATCTTTGTATATATTCACAATAGGATATTAAAGATTACAAGATACAAACTCAAACTTTCGTTCTCTCCTCTCCTCTCTCTGAAAATGGCCTCACCCTATCTCACAATGTCTAACCCTAATTTTTACCTTGGCTATTCTATTTATACTTACAATCTGACCAACCTGCGACACTAGCCAAGTGTCACAGGAGCCGACCCATGCGACACTAGCTAAGTGTCGCATACTGCGACACTGACCAAAGTGTCGCAGGTCAACATTTGTGTATATTTTCTATTTCTTATTCGTTTATAGACTCACATATACACACTAAACACTATACATACGCAGACTAATACTTTGACTATTACAAACGTTTGACCAATTGACTGACACATAAAAATGCACCAACAGACTCCCCCATGTCAGCAGCTTGGTCAAATAAGTCTTCAATTAGTCTCCATCAACAAACTCTTTCATGTCTTCAACAATCGAATCTCCCCCATTGAGGTAGCATAGTCTTCAGGAAAATCTTGGTGTCCAGATTCATGTGAATGACATACATTTAGATCTTCAAATTCAGTAGCCATCTCTCAATCATCAACCGCTTCTCCGATAGAATTCATCTTCACAGTCGTTTTAGAATAACCGACATCCTTTACATCTTCAATATTTGACTTTGACATGATATGTGATATTGAAGAAAATAAAATAGAAATTAAAATCTTTTTGTATTTTTCTTTATAAATGAAAAACAAAGAATACTTAAAAAATAAATATTGGGGATAGGATTGTTTTATGTAACACTAAGATTTTGGGTCTAGAATTATAAAAATTATTTTAAGTGAAATGAAATAATTTTATTGGGTTTATTTAAAAGTAAATAGGCAAAAAGAGTTACAGGATTTATTGTGACTAATAATATATTAATTGTTTTATGTTAATAAAGTTGTCGGTAAAATAAAAGTTATTGTTTTCGCAAATGGTTTTTGGGTTCCAGACAATAGATTTAGAACGGGTATAAAATTGAACCACTTTATATGTGGAGTTGGTTTTGAAGCCGACCTTATTTCTCTAAAAATGTTCAAAGTCTCATTTACATCTTTTGGAACCAAGAACACAAGCAAATACTCACAAAAATGAAAATTAGCATTAGGGCTGTGATTGTAATTTGATTTCATCATCACCATCAGCTGTTGTATCATCCTTTCACCATCATCTTCTTCCAAAAGTGAGTTAATTCTTTGAGTTATATAAATTGGATTTTTAGGTATTGAGTGATATAATTGAGATTAAAGATTGTTTGGTTGTTATTTGGTGTTAATAGATGTTTGAGAGGTCATAAGAGGTATAGGTTAAATTAGAAAAACTTAGTTTTTGAGTTATGGTGAAAATTGCTTCTTCTTTAAGGTATCAGCAGCTCAGTTCGCAGGTTTTAGGGAAGAAATTAGTTCGCAGTGTATAATGACGATGCGAACTGAGACCTTGCGAATTGAAATTTGATAACCGAGTTACTGCAGTGCGAATTGAGATCCTGCGAAGCTAACCGAAATGTGCGAACTTGGAAGTTTGCGTTGCAAACTGAGTTCTTGCGAACTCAGATTAGTTGCGAACCAAGATTTAAAAACTTTTTGTTCCAGGTCAGCTCAGAAGTTAAAATTTTCAGGCTTTCATATGTGGGGTAGTCACACAACTGACTTCATGGGGAGATCTGATAGAAGTCAACCTGCTTGTTTAGAGGAAACTGTTACTCTTATTGATATTAGATTCCTGCTGCTGCTAATATCATGTTCGTATCCTTCTTGGGGAGATTGACAAACATACTGTTTTATGAATATGTTACTTTTCTTGATTAGAATCCCAACAAACATACTCCAAAGGATTCAGATGGTTAGAAGATTCTTGATAATTGTAGTACAAAGTAATATAATATCTGACCTTGTATATTATGTAAATGGAACATCAGATATTTCACCTTGTATAGTGTTTTGTGTGGATCTGATCGGATCGTTTACTCGTTTATAAATGCAGAAAAAGTAAACAATTGATAATTGATTCACGAACACACGATTTCTATATAATCTTTGTATATATTCAAAATTGGATAATAAAGATTACAAGATACAAACTCAAACTTTCATTCTCTCCTCTCCTCTCTCTGAAAACGGCCTCACCCTATCTCACAATGTCTAAACCTAATTTTGACCTTGGCTCTTCTATTTATACTTACAATCTGACCTACCTGCGACACTAGCCAAGTGTCACAGGAGCCGACCCATGCGACACTAGCTAAGTGTCGCATACTGCGACACTGACCAAAGTGTCGCAGGTCAACATTTGTGTATATTTTCTATTTCTTATTCGTTTATAGACTCACATATACACACTAAACACTATACATACGCAGACTAATACTTTGACTATTACAAACGTTTGACCAATTGACTGACACATAAAAATGCACCAACAGACTCCCCCATGTCAGCAGCTTGGTCAAATAAGTCTTCAATTAGTCTCCATCAACAAACTCTTTCATGTCTTCAACAATCAAATCTCCCCCATTGAGGTAGCATAGTCTTCAGGAAAATCTTGGTGTCCAGATTCATGTGAATGACATACATTTAGATCTTCAAATTCAGTAGCCATCTCTCAATCATCAACCGCTTCTCCGATAGAATTCATCTTCACAGTCGTTTTAGAATAACCGACATCCTTTACGTCTTCAATATTTGACTTTGACATGATATGTGATATTGAAGAAAATAAAATAGAAATTAAAATCTTTTTGTATTTTTCTTTATAAATGAAAAACAAATAATACTTAAAAAATAAATATTGGGGATAGGATTGTTTTATGTAACACTAAGATTTTGGGTCTAGAATTACAAAAATTATTTTAAGTGAAATGAAATAATTTTATTGGGTTTATTTAAAAGTAAATAGGCAAAAAGAGTTACAGGATTTATTGTGACTAATAATATATTAATTGTTTTATGTTAATAAAGTTATCGGTAAAATAAAAGTTATTGTTTTCGCAAATGGTTTTTGTGTTCCAGACAATAGATTTAGAACGGGTATAAAATTGAACCACTTTATATGTGAAGTTGGTTTTGAAGCCGACCTTATTTCTCTAAAAATGTTCAAAGTCTCATTTACATATTTTGGAACCAAGAACACAAGCAAATACTCACAAAAATGAAAATTAGCATTAGGGCTGTGATTGTAATTTGATTTCATCATCACCATCAGCTGTTGTATCATCCTTTCACCATCATCTTCTTCTAAAAGTGAGTTAATTCTTTGAGTTATATAAATTGGATTTTTAGGTATTGAGTGATATAATTGAGATTAAAGATTGTTTGGTTGTTATTTGGTGTTAATAGATGTTTGAGAGGTCATAAGAGGTATAGGTTAAATTAGAAAAACTTAGTTTTTGAGTTATGGTGAAAATTGCTTCATCATTAAGGTATCAGCAGCTCAGTTCGCAGGTTTTAGGGAAGAAATTAGTTCGCAGTGTATAATGGCGATGCGAACTGAGACCTTGCGAATTGAAATTTGATAACCGAGTTACTGCAGTGCGAATTGAGATCCTGTGAAGCTAACCGAAATGTGCGAACTTGGAAGTTTGCGTTGCAAACTGAGTTCCTGCGAACTCAGTTGGCTGTGCGAACTCAGATTAGTTGCGAACCGAGATTTAAAATTTTTTGTTCCAGGTCAGCTCAGAAGTTAAAATTTTCAGGCTTTCATATGTGGGGTAGTCACACAACTGACTTCATGGGGAGATCTGATAGAAGTCAACCTGCTTGTTTAGAGGAAACTGTTACTCTTATTGATATTAGATTCCTGCTGCTGCTAATATCATGTTCGTATCCTTCTTGGGGAGATTGACAAACATACTGTTTTATGAATATGTTACTTTTCTTGATTAGAATCCCAACAAACATACTCCAAAGGATTCAGATGGTTAGAAGATTCTTGATTATTGTAGTATAAAGTAATATAATATCTGACCTTGTATATTATGTAAATGGAACATCAGATATTTCACCTTGTATAGTGTTTTGTGTGGATCTGATCGGATCGTTTACTCGTTTATAAATGCAGAAAAATAAACAATTGATAATTGATTCACGAACACACGATTTCTATATAATCTTTGTATATATTCAAAATTGGATAATAAAGATTACAAGATACAAACTCAAACTTTCATTCTCTCCTCTCCTCTCTCTGAAAACGGCCTCACCCTATCTCACAATGTCTAACCCTAATTTTGACCTTGGCTCTTCTATTTATACTTACAATCTGACCTACCTGCGACACTAGCCAAGTGTCACAGGAGCCGACCCATGCGACACTAGCTAAGTGTCGCATACTGCGACACTGACCAAAGTGTCGCAGGTCAACATTTGTGTATATTTTCTATTTCACTATTCGTTTATAGACTCACATATACACACTAAACACTAAAAATACGCAGACTAATACTTTAACAATTACAAACATTTGACCAATTGACTAAAACATAAAAATGCATCCACAGACTCCCCCATGTCAGCAGCTTGCTCAAATAAGTCTTCAATTAGTCTCCATCAACAAACTCTTTCATGTCTTCAACAATCGAATCTCCCCCATTGAGGTAGCATAGTCTTCAGGAAAATCTTGGTGTCCAGATTCATGTGAATGACATACATTTAGATCTTCAAATTCAGTAGCCATCTCTCAATCATCAACCGCTTCTCCGATAGAATTCATCTTCACAGTCATTTTAGAATAACCGACATCCTTTACATCTTCAATATTTGACTTTGACAAGATATGTGATATTGAAGAAAATAACATAGAAAATAAAATCTTTTTGTATTTTTCTTTGTAAATGAAAAACAAAGAATACTTAAAAAATAAATATTGGGGATAGGATTGTTTTATGTAATACCCAGATTTTGGGTCTAGAATTAAAAAGATTATTTTAAGGGAAATGAAATAATTTTATTGGGTTAATTTCAAAATAAATAGGCAAAAAGAGTTACAGGATTTATTGTGACTAATAATATATTTATTGTTTTAAGTTAATAAAGTTGTCGGTAAAATAAAAGTTATTGTTTTCGCAAATGGTTTTCGGGTTCCAAACAATAGATTTAGAATGGGTATAAAATTGAACCACTTGATATTTGGAGTTGGTTTTGAAGACGACCTTATTTCTCTAAAAATGTTTAAAGTCTCATTTACATCTTTTGGAACCAAGAACACAAGCAAGTACTCACAAAATTGAAAATTAGCATTAGGGCTGTGATTGTAATTTGATTTCATCATCACCATCAGCTGTTGTATCATCCTTTCACCATCATCTTCTTCCAAAAGTGAGTTAATTCTTTGAGTTATATAAATCGGATTTTTAGGTATTGAGTGATATAATTGAGATTAAAGATTGTTTGGTTGTTATTTGGTGTTAATAGATGTCTGAGAGGTCATAAGAGGTATAGGTTAAATTAGAAAAACTTAGTTTTTGAGTTATGGTGAAAATTGCTTCGTCTTTATGGTATCAGCAGCTCAGTTCGCAGGTTTTAGGGAAGAAATTAGTTCGCAGTGTATAATGGCGATGCGAACTGAGACCTTGCGAATTGAAATTTGATAACCGAGTTACTGCAGTGCGAATTGAGATCCTGCGAAGCTAACCGAAATGTGCGAACTTGGAAGTTTGCATTACAAACTGAGTTCTTGCGAACTCAGATTAGTTGCGAACCAAGATTTAAAAACTTTTTGTTCCAGGTCAGCTCAGAAGTTAAAATTTTCAGGCTTTCATATGTGGGGTAGTCACACAACTGACTTCATGGGGAGATCTGATAGAAGTCAACCTGCTTGTTTAGAGGAAACTGTTACTCTTATTGATATTAGATTCCTGCTGCTGCTAATATCATGTTCGTATCCTTCTTGGGGAGATTGACAAACATACTGTTTTATGAATATGTTACTTTTCTTGATTATAATCCCAACAAACATACTCCAAAGGATTCAGATGGTTAGAAGATTCTTGATTATTGTAGTACAAAGTAATATAATATCTGACCTTGTATATTATGTAAATGGAACATCAGATATTTCACCTTGTATAGTGTTTTGTGTGGATCTGATCGGATCGTTTACTCGTTTATAAATGCAGAAAAATAAAAAATTGAAAATTGATTCACGAACACACGATTTCTATATAATCTTTGTATATATTCAAAATTGGATAATAAAGATTACAAGATACAAACTCAAACTTTCATTCTCTCCTCTCCTCTCTCTGAAAACGGCCTCACCCTATCTCACAATGTCTAAACCTAATTTTGACCTTGGCTCTTCTATTTATACTTACAATCTGACCTACCTACGACACTAGCCAAGTGTCACAGGTTCCGACCCATGCGACACTAGCTAAGTGTCGCATACTGCGACACTGACCAAAGTGTCGCAGGTCAACATTTGTGTATATTTTCTATTTCACTATTCATTTATAGACTCACATATACACACTAAACACTATAAATACGCAGACTAATACTTTAACAATTACAAATGTTTGACTAATTGACTAACACACAAAATGCACCAACATACTCCCCCATGTCAGCAGCTTGGTCAAATAAGTCTTCAATTAGTCTTCATCAACAAACTCTTTCATGTCTTCAATAATCGAATCACCCCCATTGAGGTAGCATGGTCTTCAGAAAAATCTTGATGTCCAGATTCATGTGAATGACATACATTTAGATCTTCAAATTCTGTAGCCATCTCTCAATCATCATCCGCTTCTCCGATAGAATTCATCTTCACAGTCGTTTTAGAATAACCGATATCCTTTACATCTTCAATATTTGACTTTGACAAGATATGTGATATTGAAGAAAATAACATAGAAAATAAAATCTTTTTGTATTTTTCTTTGTAAATGAAAAACAAAGAATACTTAAAAAATAAATATTGGGGATAGGATTGTTTTATGTAACACCAAGATTTTGGGTCTAGAATTACAAGAATTATTTTAAGTGAAATGAAATAATTTTATTGGGTTTATTTAAAAGTAAATATGCAAAAAGAGTTACAGGATTTATTGTGACTAATAATTTATTAATTGTTTTAAGTTAATAAAGTTGTCGGTAAAATAAAAGTTATTGTTTTCGCAAATGGTTTTCGGGTTCCACACAATATATTTAGAACGGGTATAAAATTGAACCACTTTATATGTGGAGTTGGTTTTGAAGCCGACCTTATTTGTCTAAAAATGTTCAAAGTCTCATTTACATCTTTTGGAACCAAGAACACAAGCAAATACTCACAAAATTGAAAATTAGCATTAGGGTTGTGATTGTAATTTGATTTCATCATCACCATCAGCTGTTGTATCATCCTTTCACCATCATCTTCTTCCAAAAGTGAGTTAATTCTTTGAGTTATATAAATTGGATTTTTAGGTATTGAGTGATATAATTGAGATTAAATATTGTTTGGTTGTTATTTGGTGTTAATAGATGTCTGAGAGGTCATAAGAGGTATAAGTTAAATTAGAAAAACTTAGTTTTTGAGTTATGGTGAAAATTGCTTCGTCTTTAAGGTATCAGCAGCTCAGTTCGCAGGTTTTAGGGAAGAAATTAGTTCGCAGTGTATAATGGCGATGCGAACTGAGACCTTGCGAATTGAAATTTGATAACCGAGTTACTGCAGTGCGAATTGAGATCCTGCGAAGCTAACCGAAATGTGCGAACTTGGAAGTTTGCGTTGCAAACTGAGTTCCTGCGAACTCAGTTGGCTGTGCGAACTCAGATTAGTTGCGAACCGAGATTTAAAAACTTTTTGTTCCAGGTCAGCTCAGAAGTTAAAATTTTCAGGCTTTCATATGTGGGGTAGTCACACAACTGACTTCATGGGGAGATCTGATAGAAGTCAACCTGCTTGTTTAGAGGAAACTGTTACTCTTATTGATATTAGACTCCTGCTGCTGCTAATATCATGTTCGTATCCTTCTTAGGGAGATTGACAAACATACTGTTTTATGAATATGTTACTTTTCTTGATTAGAATCCCAACAAACATACTCCAAAGGATTCAGATGGTTTGAAGATTCTTGATTATTGTAGTACAAAGTAATATAATATCTGACCTTGTATATTACGTAAATGGAACATCAGATATTTCACCTTGTATAGTGTTTTGTGTGGATCTGATCGGATCGTTTACTCGTTTATAAATGCAGAAAAATAAACAATTGATAATTGATTCACGAACACACGATTTCTATATAATCTTTGTATATATTCAAAATTGGATAATAAAGATTACAAGATACAAACTCAAACTTTCATTCTCTCCTCTCCTCTCTCTGAAAACGGCCTCACCCTATCTCACAATGTCTAACCCTAATTTTGACCTTGGCTCTTCTATTTATACTTACAATCTGACCTACCTGCGACACTAGCCAAGTGTCACAGGAGCCGACCCATGCGACACTAGCTAAGTGTTGCATACTGCGACATTGATCAAAGTGTCGCAGGTCTACATTTGTGTATATTTTCTATTTCACTATTCGTTTATAGACTCACATATACACACTAAACACTATAAATACGCAGACTAATACTTTAACAATTACAAACGTTTGACTAATTGACTAACACACAAAATGCACCAACATACTCCCCCATGTCAGCAGCTTGGTCAAATAAGTCTTCAATTAGTCTTCATCAACAAACTCTTTCATGTCTTCAATAATCGAATCACCCCCATTGAGGTAGCATGGTCTTCAGAAAAATCTTGATGTCCAGATTCATGTGAATGACATACATGTAGATCTTCAAATTTTGTAGCCATCTCTCAATCATCAACCGCTTCTCCGATAGAATTCATCTTCACAGTCATTTTAGAATAACCGACATCCTTTACATCTTCAATATTTGACTTTGACAAGATATGTGATATTGAAGAAAATAACATAGAAAATAAAATCTTTTTGTATTTTTCTTTGTAAATGAAAAACAAAGAATACTTAAAAAATAAATATTGGGGATAGGATTGTTTTATGTAATACCCAGATTTTGGGTCTAGAATTAAAAAGATTATTTTAAGGGAAATGAAATAATTTTATTGGGTTAATTTCAAAATAAATAGGCAAAAAGAGTTACAGGATTTATTGTGACTAATAATATATTTATTGTTTTAAGTTAATAAAGTTGTCGGTAAAATAAAAGTTATTGTTTTCGCAAATGGTTTTCGGGTTCCAAACAATAGATTTAGAACGGGTATAAAATTGAACCACTTTATATTTGGAGTTGGTTTTGAAGACGACCTTATTTCTCTAAAAATGTTTAAAGTCTCATTTACATCTTTTGGAACCAAGAACACAAGCAAGTACTCACAAAATTGAAAATTAGCATTAGGGCTGTGATTGTAATTTGATTTCATCATCACCATCAGCTGTTGTATCATCCTTTCACCATCATCTTCTTCCAAAAGTGAGTTAATTCTTTCAGTTATATAAATTGGCTTTTTAGGTATTGAGTGATATAATTTAAATTAAAGATTGCTTGGTTGTTATTTGGTGTTAATAGATGTTTGAGAGGTCATAAGAGGTGTTGGTTGAATTAGAAAAACTAAGTTTTTGAGTTATGGTGAAAATTGCTTCGTCTTTAAGGTATCAGCGGCTCAGTTCGTTGCTTTCAGGGAAGAAATTAGTTCGCAGTGTATAATGGTGATGCGAACCGAGACCTTGCGAATTGAAATGTGCGAACCCAGTTGCTGTGGTGCAAATAGAGATCCTGCGAAGCGAACTGAAGTGTGCAAACTGAGAAGTTTGTGTTCCGAACTGAGTTCCTGCGAAGTGTGTTGGCTGTGCGAATTCAGATTAGTTGTGAACTGAGATTTTTAAACTTTTTGCTCCAGGTCAGCTCAGAAGATAAAATTTTCAGGCTTTCATATGCGGGGTAGTCACACAACTGAATTCATGGGGAGATCTGATAGAAGTCAACCTGCTTGTTTAAAGGAAACTGTTACTCTTATTGATATTAGATTCCTGCTGCTGCTAATATCATGTTCGTATCCTTCTTGGGAAGATTGACAAACATCCTGTTTTATGAATATGTTACCTTTCTTGTTTAGAATCCCCAACAAACATACTCCAAGGGATTCAGATGGTTAGAAGATTCTTGATTATTGTAGTACAAAGTATTATAATATCTGACCTTGTATATTATGTAAATGGAACATAAGATATTTCACCTTGTATAGTGTTTAGTGTGGATCTGATCGGATCGTTTACTCGATTATAAATGCAAAATAATAAACAATTGATAATTGATTCACGAACACAAGATTTCTATATAATCTTTGTATATATTCACAATTGAATAATAAAGATTAGAAGATAGAAACTCAAACTTTCATTCTCTCCTCTCCTCTCTCTGAAAACGGCCTCACCCTATCTCACAAAGTCTTACCCTAATTTTGACCTTGGCTATTCTATTTATACTTACAATCTGACCTACCAGCAACACTAGCCAAGGTCGCAAGAGCCGAACCGTGTGACACTAGCTAAGTGTCGCATACTGCGACACTGACCAAAGTGTCGCAGGTCAACATTTGTGTATATTTTCTATTTCACAATTCGTTTACAAACTCGCATATACACACTAAACACTATAATTCGCAGATTAATTGACTTTGACAATTACAAATGTTTGACCAACTGACTGACACACAAAATGCACCAACAAACTCCCCCATGTTAGCAGCTTGGTCAAATAAGTCTTCAATTAGTCTTCATCAACAAACTCTTTCATGTCTTCAACAATCGGAATCTCCCCCATTGAGGTAGCATGGTCTTCAGAAAAATCTTGATGTCCAGATTCATGTGAATGACATACATTTAGATCTTCAAAATTCAGTTACCATCTCTCAATCATCAACCGCTTCTCCGATAGAATTTATCTTCACAGTCGTTGTAGAATTACCGACATCCTTTACATCTTCTATATTTGACTTTGACAAGATATGTGATATTGAAGAAGATAACATAAAAATTAATATTTTTTTGTATTTTTCTTTATAAATGAAAAACAAAGAATACTTGAAATTTGTTTTTGGGGATATGATTGTTTTATGTAGCACCCAGATTTTGGGTCTAGAATTAAAAAGTTTATTTTAACTGAAATGAAATAATTTCATTGGGTTTATTTAAAAATAAATAGGCAAAAAGAGTTACAGGATTTATTGTGACTAATAAAATATTGATTGTTTTAAGTTAGTCCATTCGATTGATGAGTTATCAGTCCTAATCGTTAAATGTTTAGTGAGAATTTGTTCGGTCCGTTAGAAAGTAAGAGTTTGTTTGCATAGTAATCAACCATGACCAAGTAGTTATTAAAATAGTAGTCAATGCCAAAACAAGGAATGTGAATAACGATATTTCACATTGTGTAGTTATCGAGTAATTAGGAAGGATTTACATTATTCCCATTACGTATCTTACGACTTTGAAACGCCCATATGTACTGAGTATAATATAATTACATTGACCAGACGTCATTATATGATGTTAAATACATACTTCTTTTTATCACTACTTAATACAATCAGGTTCATATGAAATCCGAGCAAGAATGAACGAATTGAATGTAGTATAGTTCAAGGAATACAAGGTAAAATTAACCATACATTACATCATACAACAAGTGAAAATACACGTATAGTGAACAAACAGATTAAGTGTGCAATAGTGTCGGTCGATGGGTTCTCGTATGATGATTTATCGTTGTTAGTGTAATCATATTCGGAGAGTTTCTCGTAGGAATCGTAGATGTAAATCGGATGTTGTTCAGACATGTTGAGACAGTGAAGTTCGTGTATCATGAGTGTAGACATATGCATATGTATGTAGGCATGAGTGTCCTAGCCAAGGCTATAATCTAGGACTCTAAGGCTCCTAAGTCATTAGACACTCCTAGTTCGCCATAACCAATGGCTCTGATACAAATCTTTCACACCCCCAAAAATGGCGATTCGCGGTGAGTAAGTGTTTAGCGGAAGCATTAGAGTAAGTGGGGGTGCTGACGTCAACATTTGACATTCATGCATCAAGGCGTATGATTATTGTTGAACAGTAGTTAAGATGTCATCCTATTTTGTCGTGGGTCACCTAGTTCCATATGCATGCAGTCTTACTTGTGCGCAAATTCCCTGAATAACATAGTAAAAAGTCAACAAAATTATTGAGTGAATTCACAAGTTTTATGTTTATAAAGTGGTTAAACAAAGTTCGTTTGTAAGTCGTTGACCCTAAAGTCAAATAAGTTTAGTTTTCATTTACTTGAAATCGCAAAAATGTCATTTTTAGATTCTCACATATTGCCATTATTTTTGTTCAAGTTTCATAGTAAAATATTTAAAATATTCGTTTCGAGCCAAAATCTAAATTTTTACATTTCGTTTCACGTTTTTCGTACCCAAGCTCTTTTTTGGTTGACTTGGTCAAACGTGTTCGGTTTGACCCAAAACTTTTATGTAAGTCTTAAATATATTATTTGAGCTCGGGAAAATTGCCGTTTCATTTCATGGTTAACCCGGATGTGTCGTTATTTATTTTGTCACCAAATCAGTCCACAATTTCAGTTTTACAAGTTTTACGCCTACTTTCGAGCCTGTTCTCGGGGGTCAAAACTTATCGAACATTTCTGAAATCCTTATACAACATTCCTACATATGTTAACTACGTCCAGTATGTTTTTTTATGATTTTTTAGATAACCACAACTCTTAAAATAAAACTGTGACCAAAAGTGTTTCTAGAACCCGTTTTTCATGACACACTCCAACAAATTAGTTCGTATCTAAATTTCGGTGTATTTCTAGGAAACAAGTTCTACACGAAAGTTGTAGCCAAAAAACATACGAATATTACACATGTGGTTTCATCCATTTATTTTACTCACACGATTTTATATGATCTTTCTACCGCGACATCAGAATCTGTCCAGAAATCGTTGTTTACCAAACTTAAGTTTTCTTTAGTTTTCGTTAAATTTTTGTGATAGATATTTCATGATATGAACAACTAACATGTTAATTAGTTAAAAACAAGCAATATTAGTGGAGATATAGTGTTCCTTACAAATCTTTTAGTAGAGGAAATGAAAGAGATGAATGATGAAGCTTGTTGATGCCTGTTCTTCTATTTTCCTTTGCAACTTTTAAAGATGATCTTGTGGTGGTTTTAAGTGATGATGATGGTGAAAATCTGCAGTTGTTGCTGCCGTGGATGAAGAAAAAAGAAAGTAGAAAAGAGTGGAGAGTTGGTGGTGTAAGGATTGACTTCTGTGTGTTTGTGTATGTAATTAAACAAAGGAAACATGGGGGTGTCTTGGTTTGGTGTGGAAATCGGATTCACAAGCCAAACACCAGAATGGGTTGATTTAAATCTTTTCTCTAAATTAATGTGTAACTTTTTGGTATTTATCCCGTCTTTGTTTACCCGATCATTTTATGTCAAAACTTTTTTATTCGTCTACTTTGTTAACGTTATTTCGCGTATATATTTTTTGAATTATTATTTCAAATACTTAATATTGAGTATCAAAAATATTATTTTTGACTCGTTCGGTTGTCAGATTTGTTTCGTTAATATTAGTCGCATAAGTTACGGTTTATATAAAAAGTATAAATGTTTAAGTTTTATTCGTTATGCTTTATTCGTTATGCTTTATCGTTAGCATAATAATTTCGAGTAAATAACTAATATATATATAGTTTTATGTTATTTATGATTTTGTTTCACCAATGATCATATTTGTTTTTGTCAGACTCACTCCAATAGTCGTGCGCGTAATTATAACGAACTACGAAAATAGTAATGCTTCACATAATAAAATAGTTGGGTTTTGCTAGACTTATCTCATAAAAATAGTGTTAATTCGTTAAGTAGGGAATTAGCCTAAGAATGCACGTGTTTAATATACGTAATTATATTGAAATTGGAGGAGTGTGACACATGACAAGTGGTTGATGGGTTGACTCGATGGAAGGGTGTGGGATGCACCAAAATCACTGCTAACAATGGGTTGAGCCATTGTAGCTATCTGTAGTTTACCCTTATTAGAGTCACTGGACTTTCAGGAGCCCAGTGAAGCATTTGTAGGTTGGGGTTTATCAAGGGTGCTCGCAAGGACTGAACATTCAGTCTCTGCTTCACCCTCGGCATCCTTGGATGCCTTCTTTTTGCTATGTCCCTGAGCCTTCAATGTCAGGGACTCTAATTTGGATTTTTTCTTGGGAGCTGTAGAAGTTTTCTTGGTTGGTGGTTTGACCACAGTAGTCACTGGGGGTGTGTTAAGCAACGTGGTCGATGGGGTGGCAGCAACAGACAGATGTACAATAGTTACAGGTTGAGTTGCAAGTACCCTCTGTTGTTTCATGAAAGTAAGGAGAGACACGGTCATTGATTCTGAAAATATTTGGCTTCCTACCAGGGTTGGCTCAAAACCAGCGAAAGATACTCTATCATAGGCTCCAAACTGATTTTCAAAGATCAGTGACTGAAACCTAGGATAGGGTACATATTTTGCCCAGGTAGGCTCAACAACTTTGTTTATCAGTTCATCAAGGATCACACTTGCATAGTCAACTCGTAGAGAGTTGACCAGTGACCAACAAATCTATGCATCTAGGGTGCTGATTGATCATAGCTCCCTGTTTAAGTGCTTAGACACCGAATGAAAATTTGAAGATAAAGCATTCCAAACAACATCCATATTAGATTTATGAACAGTGAAGTACTTACGGTTACCATTTACGTCGACGGAGTGTTTACATTCAATCTCAGTGAGATTGACTGAGATCGGGTACAAAAATACGGGCATTTTGTACTGTGGTTGGAGACCACAGTCCCCAGAGTGGGGATCTGAGAATGGATAAAACCACCTCCACCTTCCCTTTCTCTTTCATTTCTATTTTATAAAAACACACACACCACAAATCTCTCTCTAAACTCTCTCAATCTCTTGATCTCCATCCACACCAACCACCACCGCCGACCACCGCCACCACCGGTGACCACCACCACCACCATCATCATCATCATCATCTTCGGAATCATCATCATCAACAAGCATTCATCATCATCATCATTACCACCTCCATCTTCATCATCAAGAACACCATAATCATCCAAACCCTTGAATCTTCAAATCGTAAGGATTTCTTCACTTTTTCTTGATATTCCTTGTTAAAAACACTTAATATATCATGTATTAACATTATAACAACAAGATTTGGCCCAAAAATGGGCTAGATTGCATTTTTTGGTGAAAACCCGTCGAACAGTCACAAGTGTCGCCCACGGACCAACAACAATGCGTCACTTCCCAAGTGACGCTACCTAGTTTCGCATTTAGTGACGCAAATAGTGACGCCTTTGAGTGTCGCCTTAAGTGACGCCCGTAGCGTCACTTCCCAAGTGACGCCAATCTTAGGTGTCGCCTATAGCGACACTTGCCTAGTGTCGCCTAAAACAGAAAATACACATTTTTCACAAAGTGTCGAAACTCAACCAGCTCGACCCCAACCAGGGGCTCTACCCCTTGGACCCTGTCAGGGGTTGCCACCTCTTGGACCCCGCTACCAGGGGCGCTGCCCCCGGACCCCCGTACACAGTTTTCAAACCTGAGCGACGAACGAATATTTGCATAACTTGCTTAGACAAATTGATTAGTCTCTTACTTATATAACCTCGCATGTTTAGGACAGTAGGAGGTTACCCATCGGATGACACGCGTATCTTAGGATCGCTGACAACTCACAGGTGAGTTCATAGCCCCACTCTTTCAACTTTTTTACTGTTTTCGGGGTGAGACGCATGCTCAATTACTATTTTCGAATTATAATAATAAACCTGTATAATTTACACTTAATCAAATTACTATTATGTAATACAAATGTGTAATACTTAGAAATTACACCCATAATAACGCTATTGAACAAAACCACTACTTAACCTAGTTAGGTTATAATTATACTTTGGTCATATTGTCGCAAGACAATATCATGGAATACATTAGAACTAGTTAGTTCTACCCACATTGGACAACATCTAGATTTTTACAGGATTAGTCTTCCTTTTAGGAACTAAAACTGCTCATATATATTCCAAGACTTTTAAATTGGAATTGAACTCAAGTAAACAACAACCGAGGATCTCAATATACTTGCTAGGCTGAGGCTAGGAGTATACATTAGAAATATACGTTAGTATGGATTTCATATACTAATACCAAAACAACGAGGTGATGATTAATCATACCTAGGTTTATTGTAACACAACAAAATAGTTAAGTACTATATATACATACTTAGCTACAATAAATCAATTTCATGTGCTACATGATACTCTATCTGAGGTATTTGTTAATTTGACTTATATATATATATGTATATATATACACACACATGCTTGTACTTCATCTGGAGCACTTGGTGCCACCTACAATTTAGTTATGTATATAGGTATACATACACGCATACGAACACAATCAAACTAGTCGGACATGTCGTTGTACTGTTGGCTCAATTACTCAAATCGGGCATGTCGTAGTACTGCTGGCTCAATTTCAAACTTTGCTTGCAAGCAATTCGGTCGATGCCAGTTGGGCACACAACGATGCCATGGTAAAGTGGGCACAAAACGATGCCATGGTATTGCAGTGTGCTCCAGTCTGATATCGCGGTAAAGCGATACAATTGATGGATGGGCGAGCTTATGCTCGTGATCCACCCTCATTCACGGATGGGCGCGCTTATGCTCGTGATCCGCAACAAGTTAATGGGTCGGTGGAGTTTCCACGCGAGTCCATTAGCTCAATCATGTCCGGGTTAGCACACACTAACTGGTCAAACGGACACAATAAATACTCAATCATGTCCGGGTTAGAACACACTAACTGGTCAAACGGACACAATAAATACTCAATCATGTCTGGGTTAGCACACACTAATTGGTCAAACGGACACAATAAATACTCAATCATGTCCGGGTTAGCACGCACTAACTGGTCAAACGGACACACAATAAACATTCAATCATAGTTCTGCGGGACTACAATATATTTTTGCTGGACACAACATATTTTGCCACGCGGGCATCTTAACGCTTTACTACAACATAAGTAACATTATTACTTGTTATCATATGACGCGGTCATACAATTAACCGATTCATACTTAGTCATGTATTGCCTCACATCTGTAGACTCAATTATACCTGATAGGTATCGAGACATGGTAAGCCACAATCTTTATGTACTTAGGTACACACCACCACTACTTGGGTATGAAATACCCTGTTAGATGTATACACACACTGGTATTACAACAACATAACAAAACAAATCAAAATCGTGGATTTTGAAACCATCTTTCAAAACATACAAGATATATACTTTATGTTTCAATTATGAATCCTATGAACTCACCAGCTTTATAGCTGACTTAATTTAGCATGTGTTCTCAGGTACCCAACAGGATTAGGATTGCTACAAGCCTTGCTAGCTCGATTCGCATGTTTTCAAACAACTGAATTTCTCTGCATAACTTTTGTATTACAAATTATGTATTGAAATTATTTTGCGAACTCACAACTTGTATATACTTTTATTATGGAAATGTATAACTATTTTCAAACGTCTCATTTAGAGTCGTTTATTATTTACCTTTGTGCTTGTGATATTTGATTTGGTAACACCCGACCCGACAACTTTCGCAACCCGAAATTTAAGGGTGTTACAGATTGGTATCAGAGCCTAAGGTTATAGTGAATTAGGTTGATTTTATTGGGCCTAGACTATGACCGTTAGGAAATATTCCTCATAAGGTATAACAGGTTCAGGGATTACATCATACGAGTTTAATTTAACATAGCGTAGCTAACTATGTACAATTAAATAAAGATAATGTGATATCTGAAAGGGGTTATACTGGATCAGGAATGCACTAGTTGACTCTGATTGTTACGTGCTAGACACCCTAGGCCATTGTATGTTCTGTAGGTATATGTTAATAGGCCTTGCTTGTGTACTACTTCTATGTATCTATATATATACTCAGTATATATAACACAATTCCGTTGTACCATCAGATACTCGCGAAGAGGCACATCACCATCTTCCTCACCATCACGACTCAACACTCTCTCTATATGTACGCATAGGAGAATATCGTACCTATCATTGAACCTCGGGAAGGAGGCATAAACATTACCAATTGGGATGGAAACCCACACATGCTAAAAGTTCACAAAATTTAAAACAAACAAATTTCTCACCATAGGGGAAATCATTACCAGGGCGTGTCACGATCACTACCCTCATTTTATTTTCCCTCGCTCTCATCGTCAGGCAGATGATCACTAATCAAATTGGTCAACCACAACACTCAAACGTTTTGGAACGTTCTTCCAACAGTTAAACTGAAAATCAACGACTTAATTGCGCCTCGATATCAGCTTTGACCATACTGATCACCATTGGATTAGTGTTGACTAAGTCCACAAAACCACCTCAATCACAACTTGATCATTTAGATCATCATGATTCAATACCTCGGTGCCTACCTGGTTCGATACCTTGGCACTTATATTTTAGCCTTCGCACTACAATTGGGAAATCACGAAACATCAATGCATCTTTGGCCTTAGGGCTGCACTCGAACAACACACAGCACGTGGTGCTGCATTACACAGTATGTTAATACCGCAATTTGGCATGTTAGTGCAACACTCACAGTATGTTGATACTGCAAATGGCACATTAGTGCTACACTCACAGTACATGGGTACTGCATTACGGTGCTTCGGGCACAACATTACGGTACGTGGTGTTGCGTTTCATAGTACTTCGGTATTACACTCATAATACAATTATATTACATTTAATGTGCATTTAGCACTGCATTACGGTACGTGGTTACTGCATTCTAGCACTTAGAGTAATACACTTTAATTTATTAGAATTACATCTACAATATGTTAGTACTACAATATAGTCTGTTAGACTACTACAATGACCTAGTCATGATTGACCTACATTGGAAACACTATTTAGTCGTTATCACAACTGCACACTGAAACTACAACATCTCAACTTACTCATTCTAAGCATATGTGAGCTATTCACGTTATGACAACTTAAAAGTTTGAGGACTTTCAAAAGCATAACTTGATTAACTTTCTGGGTCACATCACTACAAATCACTGATCTTCACGTCATGCTAAATCAAAATCTTTAAATAAAGATCTCACACCTTGTCGTTTCATTCTTATTTAAGAATCATACCACCTAGACGACAAACTTACACTCAAGCTGAGCGTAACCAATTCGCTGATCAAAGAGTGGCTGATGCTTTATCTACTCGAAACCTAGCGAGACCCTGCACCTATAAGGAATTTCTGAACTGTAACCCGCCGAACTTCGTTGGAACTAAAGGGGATGTCGGATTAATCCGATGGATCGAGAAAATGGAATCTGTATTCTACATTTGCAACTGCCCCGACGACTGCAAAGTCAAGTACGCCACATATACCCTCCAGGATAATGCCCTTACCTGTGGAATTACTACGCCCAAGCTTCCTTGGGAGGAACTAAAACGAATCATGAGGGACGAGTATTGTCCCAGTGAGGAACTACACAAACTCGAGGATGAACTTTGTCACCTCACCGTAAAGGACAACAACATCATGTCCTACACCAATCATTTTCACCAGCTGGCACTTCTTTGCCCAACAATGGTGAACCCTGAAAACAAACAAATCGAAAGGTACATCGGAGGACTTCTGATGCAAATTGAGGGAATGGTCACTGCCTCCAAACCCTCCACTATTCACAATGCTGTTCGCATGGCTCACAAACTCATGGCACAGGTGGTCTGACGCGGAACACCTGTAACCGAAAAGAACCAAGGAAAATGGAATGGAGATTCCAGCACTAACCATAACCCAACAAATCAACCCGAACCCTTGAGGACCTACGAAACCGAACCCAGAGAAAGACGAGGCTATGAGGGTAATAAACCATTTTGTCACGGCTATAAAGGTCATCATGATGGTTCATGTGGTTTACCCTGTGAAAGATGCCAACGATACGGACACAAAATCTGGGATTGCAGAGTTCCTGCGAATCCCGACTCACAAAGGATATGCTTCAAATGTAACAAACACGGACATTACAGGAAAGATTGACCAAAAAGGAAACGCAAAATCCACCTGATCTCCGAAAATGATATAGGTACATCCTTCCTCGAAAACATAACCTTTCAATTCTGATTTACACCAAGAGTGTACTTTCGCTCCTCGGTATTACATTTCACCGACTAAATGCCGAGTGCATCATAGGGCTAGTTAACCTAGGCCCACGTAAAACACAAGTTTTGCTTTAAGCAGACTGGACAGAATGAACGTTTACCAAACACTCAGTCCTGATAGGACTACTCACTAACGGTCACCGTGTGACAACTATCTAGTCCCGAATGGACTACAATGTAAATGGTTGCCTAGTAACCACGAGTTCATCATGCCCTGAACAAACAACATAGTCAGAATCTGACTACAATGATAAATAGCGACACAGTCATGGAATAACTACTTTTCAACTCCATCATAGACATGGTGTGTCTATAATCAGAGGTAAATCAGAAATGATAGGAATATCACTGTAATCAGGAACTGTTCCGTAAGTAGAAGGTGCTTCAGTTGAGACAGGTGAAGTATTAGGTTATTGTAATGAAGCAGGTGTAGGTGTCAGTTTTGGAGTAAGGTCCGATGATGGAGTGGATGGAGTTGTATGTGATGGAGATGAACTATCAGTGGCAAGATCAATTCCATGAAGCAAAGTTACTTCTTCAACTGGATCTTCTGTAGGAAAATTAAAAGAGTTGAACACACTCTCGTGATTGAAGAACCACTCAGGACCCTGTCCTTGAGGAGGATCAGTGTAACGTAAACATTTGACTTTCAAATGTTCCTCAATCTGATTCGTCGATTTATTGTAGACTCTTTAGTTTGGTGAGTTGACTGAATAACCGAGGAAAATTCCTTCAACAGCCTTAGCCCCAAATTTAGAGACTTTATCTTTTGTGATCAGAATCATACATTGACACCCAAACGGTTCAAGAAATTGCAGATTAGGCTTACGGTTATTGAAAAGTTCATAACACATTTTGTTCTTCTTTTTCAAAGTGAGCACCCAATTCAAAACATAACAGGCAGTGTTGACTGCTTCAGCCCAGAAAAAAATAGGTAACTTCGAGTCGGCTAGCATAGTCCGAGCTGTCTCGATGATAGTTCTGTTCTTGCATTCTGCAACTCCATTTTGTTGAGGAGTTCTAGGAGCACTGAATTGATGATCAATACCTTTTGATGCACAGTACAATTCGAGAGTCTTATTCTTGAATTCGGTGCCGTTATCGCTTCGCAATCTCTTAACAGGTAAGTTGCTCAAATTTGATAGCTTGTCAAACAAATACACCTAAATTCCTGCTGTCTCATCTTTAGTAGCATGAAAGTATACCCAAGAAAATCTTGAGTAATCATCCGTTATAACCAAACAATACGATCTACCACCCATGCTTTAAGTAGAGATAGGACCAAACAGATCCAAATGAATCAGTTCCAAGGGAGCATTAATGGAATTCACTAACTTAGACTTATGGGATTACTTACGAAGTTTCCCTTGTGGCATGAAACACAGTCGTCTGTTAACGAAAACGACTGTTTTGGAACTCCGTTGACCAAATCATTCTTTATCAAAAAATTCATTTTGCGAACCTGAATATGTCTCTTTCGTCTGTGCCAAAGCCGTGATTCCTTCTCTGAAGCCTTTGACTAGAGACACGTATATACAGAAGTAGTCTCAACGGTTCGCATGTTCAAAATATAAGTATCATTTCTTCTTGGTGCACGAATAAACACCCACTCTTCCGGTATGACGAACCCAGTCTTCAAAATTGCACACTAATCCTTTGTAAAAGCAGCAGTGTATTCCTTATCACAAACTTGTGAAACACTAAGCAAACTGTGCTTTAATTGTTCCACATAGTTGACCTTCTCAAAACTTACTTTTCCATTAGTAAGTGTTCCTACACAAGAAATCATCCCACCAGTATCTCCTGCAAAAGCAACATATCCACCAACTAAAGGTTTAATATCTGTTAGAAGGGACACATAGCCTGTCATGTGTCGTGAGCAGCCACTATCCATGTGCCATTCAGTGTCCTTAATGCGTTCTGACTGCTGCGACACATAAATGGGAGAGTATTAGTGAGAAACGGAGACGCAAGCCTTTACAGACTTAGGTTTACCGAAGTCATCAACAATAACAACATCACACATAATTTTATTTTTAAACATATCAGATTTTTCATCTGATGTGTTATTGTTGACGAAAGTAGAATCAACATTAGATTCTTTTCTTTTCCAAACTTTTAAAGATTCGGAAGATGGTTTAGGAATACAATCGGGCTTTTGTTTTGGCAACGGGTTTTGCCCAACCATACTTAGCTTCTCAACAGACTTGGGAGAGATAGAGTAACGCCTAGGTGGTGAACGTGAAAATGATTTTTGATAATAAGACATTCTAGGCATGTCTCTCCAATAGTGCTGATAGGAAAGCTTAGGACACTCTCTAATCAAATATCCTTGTCTTTTGCAATAGAAACAATAAAGATTTTCAACAGAGGGTTGTGGTTGAGGACTTACTGATCGAGTGGATAAAGCACTTTCAAAACATGCACACTTATGTGGAAAAGTATTCAAGGATGCTTTAATAGGTTGAGAAGAGGAAGGTTTTTCAATTGAAACTCGTTCATCTGTAACTATTCTTTTTAAAAATTTCACAGGAATCTGTGAATGAGATTTATACGTTTCTTTGATAACCTTTTCTTTTCCTTTAACAGGATGAACCTTAGCAACCGGTTCATTAGTTAAAATAACATTTTCAGATTTAACAACAATCTTCTCAACCTTAGGGTACTCTTGATCAGTAATATCCTCAATCTCCACAATCTCCTTATGATTAACTGGAGATGAATTCTCATATTTGAAAAAAGTAGGCAAAGGATACTCTGACCTCTTGGTTTTCTCCTTTGCTTGCTTTTTGTTATTTGCTTCTTTAGATTTTGTAGTTGACCATGATGAATAGTCAACTACAAGATCTTCGATGCCCTCCTTAACTGGTGTGGGACAATAGTTACTGGGAGGTGGGACTATAACATAGCTTATCCTAGCCTTACTCTTACTATCTGTCCGTTTCTTGTTAACGATTTCATCAAAGATGGAAGAAGATGTTGAGTAATTTGAGATTTTTCTTTTGAAATTTACAGATTCAGTCTTTAACTCAGTAATTTCTTTATTTAATAAAGAGATTTCATTTAAGTAACTGTTAATAGCATCTTGTTGGCTAAATACCTTGGCCTTAAAGGTCTAAGTATCTAACTTATGAGCTTCCAACTTTTGTTCAAAAAGTTTTTCATTAGCTTATAAAAACTTGTTAGATTCCATAAGCTTTTCAATTTTATCCCTCAAATTATCATTATCTACTTTGTAACCATCTAAAGAAGCAGATAATTTAATGCATGAAGTACATGAGAAAGGTTCTTCGCTAACCTCAGGAGTAATGTGAGCCATTAGAGCCGTATTGAACTTTTCTGCTTGTGCAGACCAATCAGGATTTGTTGGCTCGAAAATGATTAAGGCATTATCAGCAGCCCCAGTCTTCACTGGCTCCTTTTCTGGTTTAGAGGGAATTGTAATGCCTGAAGGCGGTAACTTGGGTTTCTCGCATTCCCTAGCAAAATAGCCCAGATTTTGACAATTATAGCAACGGACCTTGCTTTTGTCAAAACCAATTCAAGATTTACCCTCTTCATCTAAATTCTTGCGACCTATCTTTGTGCAAGAATTTCTTGACCCTCCTCGTAATCATAGCAATGTTCCAATTCAAATCCATATGCTCAAGATCATCTTCATCCAATTGAGCATAGTCCTCATCTCCAGTATTAACCTTGCCTCCATACAGAGACGGGTCTTGCACAAATCCACCTGACTTACATCCTTTCTTTCTTAACTCCATATCATGAGCCTGAAGAATTCCAATCAGATCATCTAACTTCATGGTTGCTAATTCCAGACTTTCCTTTAAAAATTGGACTTTCACATCCCAAGCAGCTGACAAAACATCTAAAAGCTTCTTGTTAACTTCAGGAATAGGAAAAGTGTAACCACCCTCTATCAATTCGTAAAACACATACAGATAGCAGAGTGAGCCTTACGTTCTATGTCATATTCTTTCTTTTCTTCAGGTGTCATAGCTTTATAAGTTTTTGTGACACCTGACAAATTAGGACTAGTAGTTAGTGTCTAATCAATTGTTAATACATGTAATTAGTTCAGTGTTAGGCTAATTAATGTATCAATATATATATATATATATACATATACATATATTGTTGAATATATACAAGTATGCGATTTGATTAAATCGTACTGGTTTCAAATCGAATGCAATTCGAATCAATTAATACGGACGTTGGTGAACAATTTTATTGAATAATATAACGTTATTTAATAACTCTATTTTGTCCAAAATATTATTTAAACAATATTTCAACTCAATTTCGTGTCGTACAAAATACAATTAAGCGATTAAAATAATAAACGCGTGCACAACCGAAACAAAAATAAGTTATATTTTATAACTCAAGTAAAAGGATTTAATGAAATACTTCAACAAAATTATTATGTAATTATCCATATTTTAAAACGTATATTTAAACGTTTAAACGATCGGGAGACGAACAACTACAAGGGCAGTCTCTCGAGATGCCTACTCATGTTATAACCATCGCGTTTTTTGGACACCCTCAGGTTACAAGTCTCTGGACATCGATTCTTGGCTAATCAACTCAAGTTTAATTAGTTAAACTCTCCAGACTCAGGTGAGTCTCATAGCCCCTATTTTACTGTTTTACTCAGGGGTGTGATATACTGCTCGTTTTATTTTAACTATATGAATGCAAGTACGAAAATAAACGATTACTACATGAGTTATCCCACTAATCCTTTAAATCCCTCCTCAGCATAGTTTGGTAATACGTTGTAGCGTGAATATTAGTATATGGTACCATATAGGATTAACCCTCCTCGTCCGGGTTAGCATGCACTAACTGGGTAAACGGATGTACTAATATTTGTTCAGACGAGTGTATATTAGGCACTCGTGGGAGGCACCTCGATCAGGATTCCTTAAATGTGGACCTGACACCTCGAGTTAAGCTCAGACTATATACTCATGGTTGTAAAACTTTTATTTTGCTTAATTGCATTTTAAATTCAATTAAATCTTGCGGTTCATACGATATATGTGTTGATATACAAACCTGTGAGCTCACCAGCGTTTCGCTGACCCATTTTAGCATGTATCACAGGTACTCAACAGTAGGTTGGACTGCCACTCAGAATATCATTAGCTCGAGTCATCATGCAAAACATTCAGAGATTTAGCTGCATTATTATATTTTGTATAAATTAATTATGTATGTAAATCTCTCAATCCAGGAACTGAGCTAATGTAAACGATAATTTGATGTAAACTTTGATTTTATTAATACAAGTTGTAAAACGGCGCATATAGAGTCGTTCATTATATCTTTGTGCTCTGATATGATTCGCAAAACATTAAATTTGGGGGTGTTACAGATTGGTATCAGAGCCTAAGGTTATAGTGAACTAGGTTGCATTTAGTAGGCCTAGACTATGACCGTTAGGCAGTATTCCTCATTAAGTATGATTAGGTTCAGTGACTGCATTGTATTGGTTTAATTTAACATAGCCTGATCAACTATGTACAATTAAAAGAATATGATGTGAGATCTGAAAGGACTCATGACTGAACAGGATACACTAGTTGACTCAGACCTCGAGAGAATCGCGACTCAAACATGTCTGTGTTAGACACTTTAGGCTATTATGTGATATATATATACATAGATAGGCCTCTCTCATGCTCAATATCTTAGACTATATTATATATGTATTATATGAATATAGGCCTCATTCTTTCTAATGCTTTGTCTCAGAATGGCAAACACACCACCCAATTTGTCACGCTCTCATCCGTATGGATCACGAAACCCAAGGGTGGCTAGGAGGAACACCAGGTTGCCTCGAGCTAACCCATACCCCTCTCACTTCACTTTCTCAGACTTAGCCACTAGGCTGCACCGACACAAGCAATGACTCGATACTATGGATATCGAACTCCAAGAAATCAACGAAAACTGGAGACTCACATCCCTCGAACATATCGATCAAGTCTCCGAAGATCAAGAAAATACCGTCAACCGCATGGACACCCTTGACAACCGTCTGGGTGAAACCATCGAAACTATGGAGGAGGTCCACCACCAAGTGATTGGCAACCGAAATGAAATCTCCGTCTTACAATCAAGGCTGAATCAGTACGAGACACGTCTAAGGGAAACCAAGGACGCCCTCCGAATGGTTAGCAGACTTGCAGAATCTGTGGACCATCTCACCGCACTACTACCACAACTCAATCTACATCAGGATTTGCTTAGGCTGAATCCGTACCCTATTATGTTTTTGTAGGACCTATGTAATTAGATCGGATGTAACAATTCCCGGCACTCTTGTAAAACTTCTAAGTCTGTGACTTTTGAAACTCCTAACTAGAAATTGTCTGTAATCATTTGACTTCGTATTATGAATTGACAGTTTCTCCCGTTATTTCTACGATGTAATTCTTATCATGTGATGTTGTATATTACCACTTTTATATATATACATCTATCGTAATTATCATCCTGGTGCAATTTCTCATGTACCTCTTGTTCCTTTCTTGAAGAATCATGCCGCCAAAGAAGAAAAGTTACAGTGATGCCGAACTTGCTGCTATCGTATCTCGAGCAGTGGCCGATGCTTTGGCCTCTCGAGATTCACCTCGAAACTCTCGAAGTAATGACGAAACCCCAGTCAATACCCCTGTTATCAAGCCTTGTTCGTACAAGGATTTTCTCAGCTGCAAACCACTTTACTTCAAGGGCACGAAAGGTGCTATTGGTCTAATCAGGTGGATTGAACGTATGGAATCCGTCTTCAACCTCTGTAACTGTACAGAGGATAACAAAGTCAAGTTTGCTGCCTACACCTTTCAGGAAGGTGCACTTACGTGGTGGAACACCCACGCAAACTCTGTGGGCATTGAGATAGCAAACCAACTTCCTTGGGTTGAACTAAAGAAAAAGCTTAGGGAAAAATACTGCCCCGAAGAAGAACTGCTTCATCTAGAGGAAGAGTTCTGGCACTTGACGGTGCAGGGAACTGACATTGCTGGATATACCACCAAATTCCAGTAATTCTCCTTGTTATGCCCGGGTTTGGTTGATCCAGAGGAGAAGTGTATCAAGAGATATATCCGCGGCCTCCCGGAGAATATCCAGGGGAACGTTGCCTCATCCAAACCAACCACCATGGAAAGTGTAATCCGGTTGGCGCATGAACTCATGGCCATGGTTGTTGGCCGTGAGACATCTAACACATCCTCCTCCAACAACAACAAATGCAAATCTTCTGAACACCACAATAACCAAAGCAAGAAACCAAACACCATCCAAGTTTACAACACCAATTCTGAGCCCAAACGTAATTACACTGGGGGACAGGCCATACTGTTCCAAGTGCAACTACCACCACGATGGTCCATGCAGTATTCCCTGCAACAACTGCAGGAGGTACGGGCACTTGACCCGAGATTGCCGAGCCCCCAAATCCAACAACATCACCTATTGCAACAATTCCAACCAACCCAAATCCTGCTTTGGGTGTGGAGAAATGGGACACTTCAGAAATGAATGTCCTAAAAACAAGAACAAGGTCAACAACAACAACAACAACGCAAGGGGAAGAGCGTTTGTACTCAACTCCGGGGATGCCCGTCAGGACCCGAATGTGGTCATGAGTATGTTCCTCCTCAACAACTTATCTGCTTCTATTCTGTTTGAAACTGGTGCCGATAGAAGCTTTATTTCTGATGAGTTTTGCCCTCTACTTAATATCGCACCTATTGCTCTAGATGTTAAGTACACCGTTGAACTTGCAAATGGTAAACTCATAGAAACCGATAGTGTGATACCTAATTGCACTTTAAACCTAGCCAACGAAACCTTTTCAATCGATCTTATGCCTGTCGAAATTGGAAGTTTCGACGTCATCATTTGTATGGACTAGTTGTCCAAACACCGCGCTAAAATCGTTTGTTACGATAAACTCGTTTGTATTCCTCTCGCCATCGGTAGAACCTTGGTCATACAAGGGGAGACCGGTGGGACGAGACTCAACATCATATCTTGCTTGAAAACTCAAAAGTTTTTGAGAAAAGGTTATTTATCAATCCTCGCACACATCATGGAGAAAAAGTCGGAGGAGAAGCGACTTGAGGATGTGCCCATCGTTCGAGACTTTCTGGAAGTCTTTCCCGAAGGACTGCCTGGTCTGCCACCGCGAAGACAGGTCGAGTTCTCAATTGATCTCGTGCCAGGTGCTGCACCTGTGGCTCGAGCACCATACCGATTAGCCCCATCCGAACTTCAGGAGATGTCCACCCAGTTACAGGAACTCCTGGATAGAGGATTCATTCGACCGAGTTCTTCACCTTGGGGAGCTCCGGTCTTATTCGTGAAAAAGAAAGACGGTTCTTTCCGAATGTGCATCGACTACCGAGAGTTGAACAAATTGACCATCAAGAACCGATATCCACTCCCTCGCATCGATGATCTGTTTGACCAACTACAAGGGTCAAGTATTTATTCAAAGATCGATCTTCGGTCAGGTTATCATCAACTTCGAGTTCGCGACACCGATATCCCCAAAACTGCTTTCCAAACTCGTTACGGGCATTATGAATTTCAGGTGATGCCCTTCGGTTTAACAAA
Source organism: Pseudognaphalium luteoalbum (assembly GCA_963422505.1). Classification (NCBI taxonomy): domain Eukaryota; kingdom Viridiplantae; phylum Streptophyta; class Magnoliopsida; order Asterales; family Asteraceae; genus Pseudognaphalium; species Pseudognaphalium luteoalbum. Next base: position 63,403,061 of record OY730193.1, read on the forward strand.
TGCACCGGCTGGATTCATGGATCTTATCAATCGAGTGTGCAAACCTTACCTCGATAAGTTTGTCATTGTTTTCATCGACGACATTCTCATTTACTCGCGAAACGAACAAGAACACACGCAACACCTCCAAACCATCCTAGAACTACTCAGACACGAGGAGTTATATGCCAAATTCTCCAAGTGTGAGTTCTGGATACAATCCGTTCAATTCCTTGGACATGTTGTTAATAGTCAAAGAATCCATGTCGATCCATCGAAAATCGAGGCTATCAAGTGCTGGCAAGCACCAACATCTCCAACCGAAGTACGCCAATTCTTGTGTCTAGCTGGGTACTATCGGCTATTCATTGAAAATTTCTCGAAAATAGCCCAACCACTCACAACCCTGACTCAGAAAGACAAAAAGTTCGATTGGACTGCTAAACAAGAGTCAGCATTTCAACTTCTGAAACAAAAGGTTTGCAGTTAAAATTTTAAGTACCGCTTATTACTTGGACATGTTGTTAATAAGTACCACTTATTCTTTCTAATATGATCTCTAAGCAGTTAAAATTTTAAGCGTTTTCTATTAAGTTAAATTATTTTCTTAGAATGTTAGTAGTTTTATTATTTTAACTTTTGTAATTATTTCTTCGAATTAATAAAAGTTTTAATTATTCTTCTTGTTTATCCTTTGGAATTAAATTAAACTAGTTCTCTTATATCCGTGTTGAATAAATGTCTCAACTTCAAGTGAAAAACGATTTGTTTATTTTTGACTTGAATTTTGACTTAAGGCCATTTTAATAGTGGTATAAGTCAACTATGCAAAAACATTTATTGTTTTGGCTACATAATTACTTAATTACGTTTTAATTTATACTTTTTATTTAATTCGTATTTTAAACTAATATTGCGAGTTTGACCAGTCAAACTTGGCGAGCCGAGTTGAAACATGCGAATCGAGTAATAGTATAAAAGAAACAAATTATACGAACCGAACCACACTTTCCTATTCACTCTGCGAACCGAATCCAAACACCTCTGCGACTTGAAATTTGGCGAAACGAATCGGATTTATTTTTCGATTGATTTTCTGATTTTTAGTACAAGGAAGGAATTTTCAATCCGTGAAACTTTTACAACTTTTGATTACGCATCTTTTGAAGTAAGTTTCATGAGATTTCACCATGTAATTTGTGAGATATCGATTGAAATATGTTTTTGAAGTTTACTGTTTGGTTTTTCACGGATTAAACTCAAATTAGTGATTTATAAAACTTACTACTGGTTTATAATGTTTAATCGATGGTTAATAAACATGTTATAATCGATTAACTGCTTTGAAACATATTAGATTGCTAATTTGATGTTTGAATTCGTTGAGCAGATGGTCCTGCGAACCGAGATCTATCTCGCTTCGCAGCCTGCTCCAACGAACCGAGACGAGATTACTCGTTTGACTTGAGTTGACCGAAGCGAGACGAGTTCACCTCGTTTGACTTGGGTTGACCGAAGCGACTCGAATTCAACTCGCAGGGTTTCTGCGAAGCGAGTTGAAAGATTTAATTAATTTTATTTTTTTAAAAATTTGACTTAATTTGACTTTGAGAACTGAATTAACTTTGTTGACTTCAGTTGACTATGTAAAATTAAGTAAATTTTATAATTTTTCAATTATAACTTGTTTTCGATTTGAGAATCATTTGATTACAAATAATTAACAAGTTACCTGTTTATATGCATTTAGACTTAAGAACTTTTGTTTATAAGTTAAAATATGTGCAATATCTGAACAATTTAAGTTATTTCATATCGAAAGTCTTCCGACTCATAGTGTAGTCGAGCAGGGTGTCCCGATACTTATCGGCGGTATGATAATTCAAATTGTTATTCTTAGCTAACGAACTTTATATATAATTTATAGAATATAATTGAAAAGTTAATTCAATTAAGTTTCAGTGAATTATGTTATTAGTTGATAGTATACTTAGACGTTTGATGATCTTTTTGATCATAATACGTTAAAGTGTAAATTATCTAATGTTCGTTACCTTAACCTTTTTGCTATTTGTGTAATTTTGAATTACAGATATGGCTAACAGATCTTTTGAGAAGGGTCACAACATACTGGTACATTTAGATGTCAACGAGCGTGGTGCTGAGCGCTTTGAGTAGATTTTGACATACTTAGCACGTTCGAGAATTCGATTTGCTATTACCGAGTCACCTCCACTGAACAAAGATCTTCTTACGTAGTTTTGGACGAATATTTTATATGATGGTGCTGCTAATCCGCCTACAATACGTACGACGGTAAATCAGTATCCGATTTCTTTTACTGCTGATGACTTACGACAACTACTGCAGCTAGGAACTCCTGAGCTAGAAGCTGGTCCGGCTACTTATTCAGCTGACTTTATAGAAGGAGCTCTAGGTCGTACAGGTTATTCAGGACCTAGGAGAGGACGCCAGTTTGTCAAGGCATTCGTACTAGGACAGTGGAGATTTCTTTTTACTGTTATAGTATCTATTTTTAGAAACAAGAATTCAGGATTAGATGAGCTTAGTCCTGAGTTGATGTCAGCTGTACTGTCACTGGTTTATAATAAACCATACAGTTTTTCTTCCTATATCTTTCAGTCCTTCAGTGGACAGATCACTGGAGCTGCTAGGACGCTGTTTATTCTTTATCCTAGATTCTGTATGCTCCTGATTCGAGCTCAAGTTCCACACTTGCCAGCTTATGCAGCTGATTTTCAAGTTGAGACCATCGGATTGCGAGGTTACAACGCTTGCTTTTTGTTATCCAAGCGTAAAGATGAGATTAAGCCTGAGGCAGCAGATCTTTTTGGGCATCTTCTTTATGCTGCTTATGTTGCTCCACCAAACAATGGTTGGATGGAGGCCGTAGCTCACGGTCAAGCTCAAGCTCAACAACAAGTTCAACCTCAACCTCAACCAGTAGCAGAGTCACAGGAGCTCATTGAGGATGTTTTACATCAGGCTGAACATCAAGGCCAACTAGTTGTGCCTGAGCTAGCTGTTGAGGTTCTTCATGAGGTTTTGATACAGATTGATGATGATACAGATCCCTTGCTACGGGATATTGATAGTTATGTTGCACAACCTGAGGTAATTTTATAATTATATAGTAATATCGGTATTTAGTTGTTATATTATTATCCCATTAGTGTTATACATAATGCAAATGATATAGATATTTAGTTAATTAGATATTATTTCTGATTATGAAATATAAATATCATTATGTTCAGGGAGCTGAGACTGCAGACCCAGAGGTTACTCGACATGAGGGTGAGCAGGGACAACTTGATAGATCTGAGGGTTTACCTTCTCAGGTATTTATCAGATTAATCATAAATATATAGAACTTGTATGATAGAGCTTTTAGCTAATCATAAATGTTTAATATATTTAATATTAAGGATTCTGATGTTGGTCCATCTGGAGGCCGTGATGGTCAATCGGCTTCGGATGATGATGATAGTACTCCTTCTCCACCTCCAGATGCTGGTTATATTAGATACCGATCTCGGATGATTCCAGATCCAGCACTGAAGGAAAAGAGAAAGGCTAAGGAAGTCGACCCAGACTTCAGTATTATTGACGAAGGTCCTGAGGAAGAGGATATACCTCTTATTCCTCAACGCCGTAAGCGTTCTAGGACATTGATCATTCATGATGGTATATTTTATTTAGAGTTAGATAATCTTAACTTGTTGTTTATCAGGAGTTCAACTGAGACAGTTAATTCTGTGACAGTTGCTCGAGATACATCGCAAGTAGAATGATGATACCGGTGGTCACTGAACCAGTATCTGTACCATCTGAGGTATGAGATAAACGTTTAGTACTACAAGTATTATAAATATTTAATTAGAGATTGAGACAGAGTTATCTGTAACAATTACTTATTTAATTATATCTAACTTTATAGGCTGAGAAACTGCTTGAGTCAGTGGAACCAGAAATGGTTTCCAAGACGGTTGAGGAGGGAGTTGCAAAACTGGTTCATGATGCTCAGTTTCCGACCAATAAAGCTAGTAGATTTGCAGCTAGTCTTCTCAAGGAAGCTTTATCTGAAGCTATTCCACCACTTACACGTGAGTCTTACATTGCTTCAGTGACACCGCCTGGACCATCAACAATTTCTGTTATTACGATGACTGATGCTGAAAGGATTACATCCTTAGAGTCAAGAGTTAAGGAATTGGAACAGAGTACATCCAGGATTACAGGGTTGTTAGCTGAGAATGTTTCTCTTGCTCGGCAGATGGTTCATATCAGTGAATCACATTTGACTCTGCTGAAGACTCATGATACTTTGCTTGCTGATTTTACTACCCAGCGACTGAAGCTGGAACACTTAGAACGTTTAGTGTTGAGAGTGCATTCAGGACAGTCTGGTCAGGGGGAGATATTGATATATCAAGAAGCTTGCAAAGAGGATGAGTTAGCAAAGAGGAGAAGAGATGATAAAGATGATGATCCCAGTTCACAGAAAGATGGTGAGCCGACTGGTCCTTCAAAGACTGGTGAGCAAGCTATTATTCAGGGGGAGTCTGCATGTGTTGGTGTTAGTGGTGATGGTGCTGGTACAAGTGATGCGGGTACAAGTGAAGCTGGTAAGACAGCTTAGACTTGTGTAGATATTTGTACTTAGAATTTTAGTTGAATTATAGTTGTAATTTATAAGACTTAAGAATTCTTTGATTGATTCAAGGTAATTAATAAAAGAATTATAAGCTATATAGATTGGTTATATTAACACAATTGAAATGAATAATAAAATTTTTAGATTGATTCAGAGAAATCAATAAAAGAATTTATATTATTAATTTGATTTGTGTAGATATGGAAATGCTAGAATTAAGTGACTCTGGAAGTGATATGCTTGATGAAATCGATGAAGAAATTGATTTTTATCTTGAAGAAGGAGAATTTTTACTACCTGAAGATTGGACTGCTGTACCTGAGAATGTACAAGACATTGGTGTAGATCCAGATGCAAATATTGATGAACATCATGTGAGTCCATCTAGGACAGAAGTTATTATTGAAAATAGTCAAGGTCCAACAGTTGTCGATGTAGATGAAGAAATCGATGACTCAACCAATTTTGAAAATGATGAAATCTTGATTCCAACAAGAATCCAACAGTTTTTCTTAAAAAACTTCCAAAACAGATAAAGAAGATTGGAGTTTCTGAAGTTGATATAACTGGGAAACGGGAACCTAAAAGAGGGATTATTGGTTGGTACTTTGACTCTGAGCTGAAGCTGTTTGCTATTAAAAGGTTTGACGGAGTTCAATATTTTGAGCGAAAGCTTGCAGTATTTAGTTCTTTGCCTAGATTTGAGATTCAAGATTTGGCTCGATTACCTTTGAATAACCTAAGTGATGATTTTGTTGGAAAATATGTTGAACACATAATCAAGACTAAGGTTAGAGCTAATAAATTTGAAAAGATTAAGCCAAGAAAAGGAAAGACTATTAAACTGGCAGAGAGAAGTCAAAGGACAGGAAGAAGAAGAAGAAAGAAGATTTATCCGTCTGTTAAGTGTGTACAGCAAGTTGCACTGAAGACAATGCCACAAGATATTTTGGGAAATATGAAGAGTTGGCATGTAGATTCAAAGACCATCGACACCTAATGAACATGTCGAAGAAAGATTTGATAAAATTGAATGAAAATAGAATCTTGACGACAGTAGCATGGAGTGACGTAGCACGTGATTATCAAATGATGGTTAAGACTTGTATAAAATTGAAGATTTATGCTGGAAGTAAGATTTACGAGTAAAAATCAAAGACAACTTGAAGACATAATAGCATAGACGCTAGAGCTATTGTCAAGGGGGAGTCTGTTGGGACATTTATGTGTGACAACAGATCTAGCTTGTAATAGTACTAGTGATTATTGTAATCAAGTTTGTACAATTGATTTGGATTTGTAAATGATATTGGTTTGGTATTAATATTCGTTAAATATATTAGTATGTTAAAGTGTTAGACGAATATCGAATACGATGTTACAAACTTCGTCCTGCGAGATGAGATCTGGGCTCATAGAGCTGCGAATCGAGTCAAGATAGGCTTGGTCGTGGGCTGCGAGTTGAACTCGACTCGCAGAGCCTATCGACCTGCGAATCGAGTTTGGCTAAAACCTATAAATACTCAATTAGGTCAAATCCTTAAAAGACTTTTGGCAATTCGTTTTCCCAGAGAACTAAAATGATTCTAAGCATTCATAAGGTTAGGTATTGATCGATTAACATTAATTAATCGATACAAAACCTTGTTGATTAATCAATTCGCTATTATCTTGCAAAACAAACTGTTCACATACTGTGAACCAAGTATTGAGGAATTCCGCGCCTTAATACCTAAGATAACCTCATTATCGATCCACGTACTAGGGACTTACAGAAACCACTTCGAGTCCGAGCCCTCAGTATGACCATTCACAATGATCTACACATTCAGATTCTCATTGCTCAACTCGAAGCTCTGAAACACGATAACATCAAAAACGAAGCCTTGCGAGGCATGGATAAACAATTTGAAATCAAACCTAACGGAGTTAGGTACCTCTCTAACCGAATTTGGTTGCCTAGTTTTGGGAACCTGCAAGACTTGGTGATGGATGAAGCTCACAAGTCTAAGTACTCTATCCACCCGGGATCCGACAAAATGTATCACGACATCAAAGAGTTCTATTGGTGGCCAAACATGAAAGCTGAAATCGCCACATACGTCAGCAAGTGCCTTACTTGCTCAAAAGTCAAAGCTGAGTATCAAAAACCTTCTGGTTTACTCCAACATCCCAACATTCCTGAATGGAAATGGGAACAAATTGCCATGGATTTCATAACCAAACTACCCAAATCATCCAGCGGTTGTGATACCATTTGGGTGATCACCAAATCTGCTCATTTCCTGGCAATCAAGGAAACCGATAAAATGGAACGCCTCTCACAAATCTACATCAAAGAGGTTGTTTCTCGACACGGTGTTCCAATCTTGATAATCTCCGATAGGGATAGTCGTTTCACATCTCACTTTTGGCAATCACTGGGTACCCATCTTGATATGAGTACCGCATATCATCCTCAAATCGATGGCCAAAGTGAACGAATGATTCAAACACTGGAAGACATGCTATGAGCTTGCGTAGTTGACTTCGGTGTAAACTGGGAAAACCACCTACCGTTGTGCGAGTTTTCGTATAACAACAGTTATCACACCAGCATAAAGGCTGCACCCTTCGAGGCACTCTACGGTCGTAAGTGCCGCTCACCAATTTGTTAGACCGAGGTGGGAGATAGTCAACTCACTGGTCCCGAACTCATTCACGAAACAACCGAGAAAATCTTCGAGATTCAAAACAAACTCAAAGCCGCACGTGATCATTAGAAAAGTTATGCTGACGTGAGACGCAAACCACTCGAATTCCAAGTTGGGGATCGAGTACTACTCAAAGTTTCACCTTGGAAAGGTGTCATTCATTTCAGCAAATGCGGTAAACTGAACCCAAGATACATTGGACCTTTTGAGATCCTCGAGAGGATAGGTCCAGTGGCATATCGATTGCAGCTGTCATCCGAGCTCAGCAGTGTGCACCTTACTTTTCACATTTCAAACCTAAAAAAGTGTCTGTCTGATGAGACACTCATCATTCCACTAGATGAAATTCGTATTGACGACAAGCTTCACTTTGTTGAAGAACCTGCAGAAATCATGGACCGTGAGGTCAAACAACTCAAACAAAGTCGTATTCCCATTGTCAAAGTCAGGTGGAATTCACGGCGTGGGCCGGAATTCACCTGGGAACCGGAGGAACAAATGAGACTCAAGTACCCTCGGTTAATCACTGACGTTACTTCAAACACGACACCGAACTAAATTTCGGGACGAAATTCTCATAACAGGGGGAGAATGTGACACCCGGCAAATTAGGACTAGTAATTAGTGCGTAATCAATTGTTAATACATGTAATTAGTTTTGTGTTAGGCTAATTAATGTATCAATATATATATATATATATATATATATATATATATATATATATATATATATATATATATATATATATATATATATATTGTTGAATATATACAAGTATGCGATTTGATTAAATCGTACTGGTTTCAAATCGAATGCAATTCGAATCAATTAATACGAACGTTGGTGAACAATTTTATTGAATAATATAACATTATTTAATAACTCTATTTTGTCAAAAATATTATTTAGACAATATTTCAACTCAATTTCGTGCCGTACAAACAACAATTAAGCGATTAAAATAATAAACGCGCGCACAACCGGAAAAAAAATAAGTTATATTTTATAACTCAAGTAAAAGGATTTAATGAAATACTTCAACAAACTTATTATGTAATTATCCGTATTTTAAAACGTATATTTAAACGTTTACACGATCGGGAGATGAACAACTACAAGGGCAGTCTCTCGAGATGCCTACTCATGTTATAACCATCGCGTTTTTTGGACACCCTCAGGTTACAAGTCTCCGGACATCGATTCTTGGCTAATCAACTCAAGTTTAATTAGTTAAACTCTCCAGACTCAGGTGAATCTCATAGCCCCTATTTTACTGTTTTACTCAGGGGTGTGATATACTGCTCGTTTTATTTTAACTATATGAATGCAAGTACGAAAATAAATGATTACTACATGAGTTATCCTACTAATCTTTTAAATCCCTCCTCAGCATAGTTTGGTAATACGTTGTAGCGTGAATATTAGTATATGGTACCATATAGGATTGACCCTCCTCGTCTGGGTTAGCATGCACTAACTAGGTAAATGGATGTACTAATATTTGTTCAGAGGAGTGTAGATTAGGCACTCGTGGGAGGCACCTCGATCAGGATTCCTTAAATGTGGACCTAACACCTCGAATTAAGCTCAGACTATGTGCTCATGGATGTAAAACTTTTATTTTGCTTAATTGCATTTTAAATTCAATTAAATCTTGCGGTTCATACGATATATGTGTTGACATACAAACCTGTGAGCTCACCAGCGTTTCGCTGACCCATTTTAGCATGTATCATAGGTACTCACCGGTAGGTTGGACTGCCACTCAGAATATCATTAGCTCGAGTCATCATGCAAAACATTCAGAGATTTAGCTGCATTATTATATTTTGTATAGATTAATTATGTATGTAAATCTCTCAATCCAGGAACTGAGCTAATGTAAACTATATTTTGATGTAAATTTGATTTTATTAATACAAGTTGTAAAAAGGCGCATATAGAGTCGTTCATTATATCTTTGTGCTGTGATTATTGATTAGTCGCGCCCCGACCCAATTCGCTTCAGCAACCTGAATTTGGGGGTGCGACAGTTTTAGCTGGAGGTATTCCTCTATAGTTACCTTCAGGTGGCTCATATCTTTCAGTGAAAGGACCCCATAATTCCGGGCAATGAAAATCAACATACTGTTCAAATCTAGATCTCCAGTATGTATAGTCCATATCAGCCGAGAACAAAGGAGGTTTACTATTAGAACCTACATCATTGCCTTGTTTAAGTGTCGCACGCCCAAATTTACTGTGCGGAAGCGAATCGAGTCAGGGCGCGACTAATCAAATATCACAAGCACATAAGATAAAGTGAACGACTCTATATGCGTCGTTTACTACTTACATTGATATAATAAAAGTTTACAATGTAATAATGTTTACAAAAGCTCGTAATTAATGTCTAGAGATTCTAAGGCATATCTAGTTTTACAAAATGTAGAAATGCAGGGGAATCTCCTGGTGTCTGTATGCGACTCGAGCTAATAATCCTGAGCAGATCTACTACTGCTGAGTACCTGAGAATACATACGAAAATGTCAGTTAAAAAGCTGGTGAGCTCACAGGTTTGTTATAGATAAACATGATGTGTGAACCATGAGATTTAATATAATGATTTGCAATCAAGCAAATAAAATAGATGTATATCACTGCCATAAGCCCATAGTTTGAGCTTAACTGAGGTGTCAGGATCACAACCAAGTGCCTGAGCGAGGGTGCCTCCCTGCGAGTGCCTAATCTACACTCGTATGAACAAATGCTAATGCGTCCGTTTGACCAGTTAGTGCGTGCTAACCCGGACGGGGATTGTCAATCCCATATGGTACCATACACTAAAAATCGCGCTAAATCCATATAAACAAACTATGTAGTGGAGGGCTTTAAATGATTAGTAAGAACAACTCATGCAGTATATATCGAGGTTTAGTACTCATGTCCATATGTAAAACAAAACGAGTATGTATTCCCACCCTTTGGTTAAAAACAGTAAAAATGAGGGGCTATGAGACTCACCTGAGTCTGCTGTGTTGCTAACAAGCAAGTATGATGTTGCACAAGGTGATGTTGTCCGAAGACTGTAACCTGCCGGGCGTTCAAAACGCGCAAGGTTATAAGTATATGTAGACGTCTCAAAAGACCGTCCATGCTAGTTGTTCATCCAACTAGTAATGTCCAAATAATTTGGTTGTTTGATTGATTAGTTTGAGTTTTTGGAAGTATGTACGGCCCGTTGGTGATGGTTTATAATAAGGTTTCGCAAATATCATTTTTGTTGTCTTATGTCAAGTTGGTTCATAATACTCTTGTAATATTATTGTTCTCGGCGTTTAAGCTTTAGGATTTACTAAGGTATATGTATATACATATATATGTGTGGCAATTTTTATGGTCTGAAAGTGTAGAGTCTCAAAACTTAGAATTATAAAGGTGAAATTTTCCAAAAGTGAGTCCGACAGTCCAAATGATCCGACAATACATTTGGTCCGTGATTCAAAGAAAGTCAAAGGCCACAATTAATCCGACAATAGGGTACTGCGTCAATAGGATTCTCGGACACTGTTCATGCGACAATGGTAATTCACGGACACTGTTCATGCGACAATAGTAATTTACGGACTTTGTTTATGCGTTAATGATATTCACGTATTTTTTTATGCGTTAATGATATTGACGGAGTAATTTATGCGTTAATGATATTCACGGATTAATTTATCCGACAATAGGGATTGTCGGATTTTGCGAAGTGGCAAGAACAGTCCCTACACTTTGGTTTTCTGGATCTTAACTCGACAAGTCTCTAGATTTAACCAACTTATAAACCGAATCAAGTCTAACTAAAAATCATACACGTTCTCCTATATGTCTAGTGTAAAACTTCACTTTATGGTGTTTTTATATATTCATTTACTATTTTTATCAAAAATAATCATGAAGGGTGGTCGGTTTTGGTCCAAGAACAGCTACAGTCCAAAGATTGAGCTCTACACAAAAATACGTAGATTTTTGGTAATGGCCAAAGAAGAACTTTTTGTAGAGATCTTCCATACAAAAATTTTGGTATGTGTTTCGTTGTCTAATTCTTCCTAGAACTCAAGATATAGTCATTTTGGTGAGTCAATTTTCTGGGACAGATTATATACTTGTATATATGCTTAGTAAAAACGATTTTTAAGATGATATTTGGACATATACTTGCTAGATCATCAACATAACATGTACACAAATGTGAAGCACGAAAATATATAGACAGAAGTATGTTCTTACTTAACAAAATGATGATCTAGAGATGAAAACGAGAGAGTATGCTAGGTTATGCTTCTTGCTTCGTTTCCTTAGCTTTTCTTCTTCCAAAAGGTGGTGGATGATGGTGGATTATGATGGTGGTGTAGCTGGTTGTTTTTGGGCTGGAGATCAGTGAGAAAGAGGGAGAGAGTCGGATTTAGAGAGAGAGAGATAAGAGAGAGAGACATGGATGGAATGGTTGATGGAGTGGTGGTTTGAATGAAGTGTGGAAGAAGTAAAGAGAGGGGATATGGGGTGGTTTGGGTGAGAAAATCAGCAGATTTTCATGGTTCCCATAGGGTGTTTTGGTCAACTTTTAATTTCCCAAAGTTACATTAAGTCCCGCGGTCGTTTACCCGATCGTCTGAACGTTTCATTATTGTTATGCGCTTTTATACGCGTGTTTGAATAATGATTTAAATCTCGATATTTTTATTGAAAGTATTATCCTAAATACTTTATTTTAAGTTGTTAAAATGTTGTCGGATCTCGGTTTGCACGTTCGTTGCGTATTTGTACGTTTATATGACTCACGTAACGTTTTTAAACGATTTATTCGTAAGCGTGAAAACGTAATATTTTTACTCGAGGTATTTTATCAAAATACTTAAGAATGAATTATAAATTATAATTTGGGTTTTATTTCATTTGTCGGGCGCGTTTTACGCGTTTTTGGTCGTTTCTGTGCATTATATACAATATGAAATGCTTATGAAATATTATCGCAATAATATTTGGAAATAATTATGTTTATCAAATAATTTTATATTATTTAATAAATTGAGTTCACCAACGTCCGTATTAATGTATTGGGATCCGCCCGATATGAAAATGCACGATTGAACATAATCGCGTACGTGTATATATATATTCCAATATATATATTCCAATATATATATATATATATATATATTGATACATACAATTAGCCTAATCTAGCACTAATTACATGTATTAGCAGATGAATAGGAACTAATAATTAGCCCTAATTTGTCGGGTGTCACATTCTCCCTTTGTTAAGAGAATTTCGTCCCGAAATTTAGCTCGAAGTCGTAGATGGTGTGGATTCTGTGAATAACTGTGGGTACTTGAGTCGCATTTGGTCTTCCCGTTCACAGGTGAATTCCGGACCACGCCGTGAATTCCACCGGACTTTGACGATGGGAATACGACTTTGTTTCAATTGTTTGACCTCACGGTCCATGATTTCTGCTGGTGTCTCGACAAAATGGAATTTATCATCGATGTGGATTTCGTCGAGAGGAATAATGAGTGTCTCATCAGACAAGCATTTCTTAAGATTAGAAATGTGAAATGTGGGATGCACGCTGCTGAGTTCGGGTGGCAGCTGCAATCGATATGCCACTGGACCAATCCTCTCAAGGATTTCGAATGATCCAATGCATCTGGGATTCAACTTCCCGCATTTGCCAAAGCGAATGACTCCTTTCCAAGGTGATACTTTCAAGAGTACTCGATCCCCAACTTGGAACTCGAGATGTTTGCGTCTCACATCAGCATAACTATTCTGACGGTCACGCACGGCTTTGAGTCTGTTTTGGATTCCGATTGTTTTCTCTGTGGTTTCGTGAATGATTTCAGGACCAGTGAGTTGGCTGTCTCTCACTTCGGTCCAACAGACAGGTGAACGGCACTTACGACCGTACAGTGCCTCGAAAGGTGCAGCTCCAATACTGGTATGGTAGCTGTTGTTATACGAAAACTCGCATCATAAGGGTAAATGATGTTCCCAATTTGCACCGAAGTCAACTACGCAAGCCCGTAGCATATCTTCCAGTGTTTGAATGGTTCGTTCACTCTGGCTGTCGGTTTGAGGATGATATGCAGTACTCATATCTATACGAGTACCCAGAGATTTCTGAAGTGACTGCCAAAAGTGAGATGTGAAACGACTATCCCTGTCGGAGATAATCGAAATGGGAACGCCGTGTCGGGATACGATTTCCTTAAGGTAAATTCGCGTGAGGCGTTCTATTTTGTCGGTTTCTTTGATGGCTAGGAAATGAGCAGATTTGGTGAGACGATCGACGATCACCCAAATGGTATCGCAACCGCTCGATGTCTTTGGAAGTTTCGTGATAAAGTCCATGGAGATCTCTCCCATTTCTATTGAGGGATTTCCAGTTGTTGGAGTAATCCGGAGGGTTTCTGATACTCGGCTTTGACTTTAGAGAATTTGAGGCACTTGCCGACATATGTGGCTATGTCAGCTTTAATGTTTGGCCACCAATACAATTCCTTGATGCCATGATACATTTTGTCAGATCCAGGATGTATGGAGTATTTGGACTTGTGAGCTTCACCCATCACCAAGTCTCGTAGGTTCCCAAAATTAGGTAACCAGATTCGGTTTGAGAAGTATTTGGCTCCATTGAATTTGGTTTCAAATTGTTGGTCCATGCCACGCAAGGAGTCATTTTTAATGTTCTCAGGTTTGAGTGCTTCAAGTTGAGCGGTAATGATTTGTATGATAAGATCATTATGGATAGTCATGCTGAGGGCTCGGACTCGAAGGGGTTTTACACGTTCCTTTCGACTGAGGGCATCGGCAACAACGTTTGCCTTGCCTGGATGATAACGGATCTCGCAACCATAATCGGTGAGCAACTCGACCCATCGACGTTGCCTCATGTTGAGATCCTTTTGGTCAAAGATATGCTGAAGACTTTTATGATCAGTAAAGATTGTACATTTAGTGCCGTACAGATAGTGTCTCCAGATTTTGAGTGTTGAAGACCTTGTCTCGTTGCATTAACACGCAACCAAGACCTTGGTGTGAAGCATCGCAGTATACCACGAAGTCGTCATTGCCTTCGGGTAGTAATAAGATAGGTGCACTGCAAAGCTTTTGTTTTAATAATTGGAACGCTGACTCTTGTTTATTAGTCCAGTCGAACTTCTTTTCCTACTGAGTCAGTGTCGTGAGTGGTTGGGCTATTTTTGAGAAGTTTTCGATAAATCGCTGATAGTACCCGGCCAGTCCCAAAAACTACCGTACTTCGGTTGGAGTTGTTGGCGATTGCCAATTTTTGATAGCCTCGATTTTAGATGGATCAACATGAATCCCTTGACTGTCAATCACATGCCCAAGTAATTGAACGGTTTGCATCCAGAACTCACACTTGGAGAATTTAGCATATAACTCCTCGTGCTTGAGTAGCTCTAGAATGGTTTTCAGATGTTGCGCGTGATTTTGCTCATTGCGCGAGTAGATCAAGATGTCATCAATGAATACAATGACAAACTTATCAAGATATGGTTTGCACACTCGGTTCATAAGGTCCATGAATACAGCCGGTGTGTTTGTTAAACCAAATGGCATTACTTGAAACTCGTAGTGACCATAGCGAGTTCGGAAAGCTGTCTTCGGGATGTCGGTGTCTCGAACTCGGAGTTGATGATAACCTGACCGTAGATCGATCTTTGAATAAAAGCTCGACCCTTGCAGTTGGTCAAATAGGTCATCAATTCGAGGAAGTGGATAACGATTCTTAACGGTGAGTTTGTTGAGTTCACGATAATCGATGCACATTCTGAAATAACCGTCTTTCTTTTTGACAAATAGGACCGGAGCTCCCCAAGGTGAAGAACTTGGTCGAATGAATCCTTTGTCCAGGAGTTCCTATAGCTGAGTAGATAACTCCTGAAGTTCGGATGGGGCTAAACGGTAAGGTGCTCGTGCCACGGGTGCAGCACCTGGCACGAGGTCTATGGAAAACTCGACTTGTCTTGGCAGTGGAAGGCCAGGCAGGTCTTCAGGAAAGACTTCTGGGAAGTCTCGAACGATAGGCACATCCTCAAGTCACTTATCTGCCGACTTTTTCTCCATAACATGAGCGAGGATTGCCTGATATCCTTTTCTCAAATATTTTCGGGTTTTCATACACGATATGATATTCAGTCTCGTCCCACCGGTCTCCCCTTGTATGATCAAAGTACCACCGGTGACGAGAGGAATACGAACAATTTTATCAAAACAGACGATCTCTGCTCGGTGTTTGGATAACCAATCCATACCGATGATGATGTTGAAACTACCGATCTTGACCGGTATGAGATCAATGTTGAAGAGTTCGTCGGCTAGTTTTAAAGTGCAATTGAGTATCAAACTATTTGTTTCAATCAGTTTGCCATTAGCTAGTTCTACAATATACTTAACTTCCAAGGCAACAGGGGTAATGTCAAGTAAGGAACTAAATTCATCAGATATAAAGCTCCTATCAGCACCAGTATCAAACAGAATAGAAGCATGTAAGTTGTTGATGAGGAACGTACCCGAGACCACATTCGGGTCTTCACGGGCCTCCCCTAAATTAAGGACAAAGGCTCTACCTCTCGGATTGTTGTTGTTTCCCTTGTTCTTCAGCTTTGGGCAGTCATTTCTCAAGTGCCCAGTGTTGCCACACTCAAAACAGGCTTTTGGTTGGCTGGAGCTGGTGTTGTGGTTGTTGTTGGTATTGGTACTAGTAGACCTACAGTCTTTGGCTAGATGCCCATACCTCTGACACTTGTTACATGGAGTACCGCAGGGACCATCATGATGGCGGCGGCACTTAGAGCAGAAAGGCTTGGTTCCAGTGTAGCCTTTCCTGGGTTCAGAACCAGATGTGTAAGCCTTGACAGTTTCAGGCTTCTTTGATGACTGTTGATTTTGGTTGGAGTTTCCTGACCACTTTCTTTTGTGATCCCCAGAGTTATTACCGGTGTTTGTGGAAGTAGGTGTTTCTTGGCGAACCACCTGAGCCATAAGATTGTGTGCCATACGGATGGCACCTTGAATGGTAGGAGCGTTGGAAGCAGTGACCATTCCCTGAATGTGTGGGGGAAGTCCCCAGATGTAACGTTCGATCCTCTTGTACTCAGGATCGACCATTGATGGGCACAGCAGTGCAAGTTGATGAAAACGGGTTGTGTAACTGGCAATATCATTGCCATGAACTTTGAGATTCCAAAACTCGACCTCGAGTTGTTGCAACTCTTCTCTTGGACAGTACTCATCCTTTAACATTCTTTTCAATTCTTCCCAGGGAGTTTGGTAGGCGATATCAATGCCTACAGTTTGAGCATGAGTATTCTACCAGGTCAGAGCACCATCTATGAAGGTGCAGGTGGAATACTTGACCTTGCAGTCTTCTGGGCAGTTACAGATCCGGAAGACTGATTCCATTTTCTCGATCCATCGTAACAGACCGATAGCTCTTTCCGTACCTTTAAAGTTCATAGGCTTGCAGTTGAGGAAATCCTTGTATGAGCAAGGTTTGGCTGGAGGGGTGTTGTTGGTCGTGTCCTCGCTGCCTGAGCGTGGTTGTTGGCAGCAAGGGCTTGAGCTACACCCTGAGCAATGAGTTGAGTGATTTCCGCTTGACTGTAAGTTCGTCTTGGCGGCATAATGCTTGAATAAATACAGAGGAACAATATGTAAGAGGTTGTTCAAAGGTTATGATTTATCACATATGTATATATATAGGAGAGTAATATACAACAACACAATGCGATAATCATATTTCATTAGATAATAAAATTAGATACCATACAAGGTACGAGGTCAAAAGATTACAGACTTTAGAGTTTACAAAAGGTACCGGGAATGGTTACATCCGGTTGAATTATACTGACTTAAAAAGGCTTAGATAAGTGATTACATAACAGATATTGTACTAATCTTGTCGTATAGTCACTAGTGACATCAGGGTGACAAGATGTTCCATGGCTTCAGAAAGTCGACTGGTCTGTCGAGCAGTATCTTCAATGATAGTTAGGCGTTGCTCCAACATGCGAGCATATTGTTCGGCTTCCTGTGAGCGTAGCTCACATTCTTCCAGTCTCGCCTGCAGGAGATCAACTGCGCTTCTGTCATCAATCACTTGTTGGTGGATCATATCCACATTCCGTGTCATGTTTTCTTGTTCCAGATAGATTCCAGCAATACGGTCGTGTGATGCGCGTAACCCATGTGTTTGTACTATGTATTGTTCTCGTTCCAAGCTCTTAAGCCTTGCCTCATGACGGTGTAGTCGAGCAGCAAGCACTGGAACGGTATGGTGGATGGGTTCTTGTGTATACGGGGAGATGTCCATGGGGTCAGCAGGAATCTGTATGGCTTCCTCAGACCTCCAGGTGTTCAGAGTTGTGGGTAGCCAATCCCACTTACGAGGGTAAGTTGGATAGTCCGCCCTGAATGTGGTGTTACTAGTGCGGTAAGGGCTAACTCGAGCTGAACTGTTTCCCCTTCGTTGATGTCGTGTGACTCTTGCCTTCCCAGTGAAATAATAGAGAGGTTCAGTTGAAGTTTGGGGAAAAGCAGTTAATTCCTCTACAGTTGGGTAGGTTTGAGTTTCGTTGTTTGCGTCTGTCGGTGCTAGAGGAGGGATGTCTGCCATGTCTGTGGCAAGAGCGTTTAGTAAGTATTGTGAGGCCTATATATATACATATTATATAGCCTAATGTTTCTAGCACACATATGTATAGGTCCGGTTTCTCTCGTGGTCAGAGTCAACTAGCGTATCCCTATTCCAGCATAACTAGCTAATTATCATAGACGATCTCTATATGAACATAAATGACTTGAATCTGTCCATTGCTAATAAGGATAAGGAGTTAGCTTATTGCAAAACAAAACTTGTAGCTCAGAATCGTAAGCTTGAGAGCTATAGAACATCTGAAATGGATAAAATGTTAGGTGCTCAGCGTAGTGTGAAGGATATGTCTGGTTTAGGTTATAATGTTATGCCTCACCCATTCAATTCAAATTACACTAAAACTCCTGTAGATATTGAGATGGCGGATGTTAACCCTGAGACGAAAGTAACTAATAAACCGGAAAAGGTAGAGGCACAGAAGAATGTTATTAAGAACCCTTCGTCTGATGATAGTAAGAAAATTTCTCACACCAAAGTACATTTTGTACCGGGTGGAATAATTAATGATACTAAGACTGATGAAGTGGTTAATAAAGAACATGTAATTGAACCTTTAGTGCCTAAGACTCCGGTAGCGGATGCAAAAGTTAGTAAGTCATGTAAACAGATGTCTTGCTTCAAGTGTCACCCAAAAGGACACATAGCTTCTTGTTGCCCAAATAAGAAGTTGGAAGCATCACATAAGTTAGTGAATACTGAAAAGACACCGACTATTTCTAGTTCGATTGTAGATAGGTTAGGCTCCAAACCGGGATTAGGAAGCAAACCTGTAAACATTCTGAAAAGAGATAGTAATCATAGTGTCTCTCCACCTAAGCCTAAAAGGGCTTATACTCTAAACGAAAATACTTTCAATAAGCCAAGAGATAAGACTCCTTCGAGGTTTAGGACCCCAAGTAGAAACCATAGTCAATTTGAGAATGGCTCTACTTCGAGTGCACAGGGAACTAAGTTTGTGCCTAAGAGGTTTTCTACTCACTCTCCTCATAGGTCTAAAATTACAGATCATCAACAATCTCAAACTCCTGTGAAAGTTACCAAGACTCCCGATGGGAATAGTTATGGTTACTTTAAGGAGGTTCATATTGTAGATGATCAGGGACAATCCAAGACCGTAATGGCTTGGGTCCCTCTTGATAACTAACTGTGTACAACTTGTTATGTGTAGGAGCAGACTGTGAACAAGGACAACTGGTGGTATGTAGACAGTGGATGCTCAAGACACATGACAGGTGAACGAAGTCTATTGAAGGACTTCAGAGAAGGTTTCAAGCAAAAAGTAAATTTTGCAGGAGACAAAGGAGGAGTAATTACTGGGAAAGGAACAGTTTCAAATGGAACTTTGACTCTAGAGGATGTGAAATATGTTGAAGAACTAACTCATAACCTAGTGAGTGTTTCTCAAGTCTGCGATAAAGGTCATCCAGTTCATTTTAATGAAAAGGAGGCTTTAGCCCTGAAGCCAGGCTTCTCAATCCCTGAAGAATGGATATTGATGAGGGCACCAAGGAAGAAGGATATCTATGCAATAAACATGGGTGTTCCTAATTCTTCAATGGTATCTACATGTTTACTATCCAAGGCTTCGGAAGCAGACGCGCTACTATGGCATAGGAGAATGGCACACCTAAACTGGAGAAAGATGAACTACATAACCAAAAATGGTTTAGTTTTGGGTGTACCGCAAAAACGTTTCAAGTCTGAGGATAAGTGTGTTCCTTGTATGAAAGGAAAGCAGCATAAGAAACCACACAGATCTAAGACTGAGAACTCAATCTCCTCACCATTTGATTTGCTACATATGGATCTCTTCGGCCCAATAAGCAAAAGAAGCATATGTGGCAAATGGTACTGTCTAGTTGTCATAGATGACTATGCTAGATTCTCATGGGTATTTTTCTAAGGATCTAAGGATGAAGCTCCAGGTATTCTAATTGAGTTTTTAGATCAAATTGAAAATGTATACAAAATGAGAGTTAAGCGTATTCGTAGTGATAACGGAACAGAATTCAAGAATTCGACGTTAGATATCTTTTGCTTAAGCAAAGGGATAATTCATCAATTCAGTGCACCATATGAACCTCAACAGAATGGTGTGGCTGAAAAGAAGAACAGAATGTTGATTGAAGCTGCTAGAACAATGCTTGCAGATTCAAAGCTTTCGGTCATCTTTTGGGCAGAAGCAGTGAATACAGCATGTCATGTTCTGAATAGAGTTCTTATCAAAACAGACGATCTCTGCTCGGTGTTTGGATAACCAATCCATACCGATGATGATGTCGAAACTACCGATCTTGACCGGTATGAGATCAATGTTGAAGAGTTCGTCGGCTAGTTTTAAGGTGCAATTGAGTATCACACTATTTGTTTCAATCAGTTTGCCATTAGCTAGTTCTACAATATACTTAACTTCCAAGGCAACAGGGGTAATGTCAAGTAAGGAACTAAATTCATCAGATATAAAGCTCCTATCAGCACCAGTATCAAACAGAATAGAAGCATGTAAGTTGTTGATGAGGAACGTACCCGAGACCACATTCGGGTCTTCACGGGCCTCCCCTAAATTAAGGACAAAGGCTCTACCTCTCGGATTGTTGTTGTTTCCCTTGTTCTTCAGCTTTGGGCAGTCATTTCTCAAGTGCCCAGTGTTGCCACACTCAAAACAGGCTTTTGGTTGGCTGGAGCTGGTGTTGTGGTTGTTGTTGGTATTGGTACTAGTAGACCTACAGTCTTTGGCTAGATGCCCATACCTCTGACACTTGTTACATGGAGTACCGCAGGGACCATCATGATGGCGGCGGCACTTAGAGCAGAAAGGCTTGGTTCCAGTGTAGCCTTTCCTGGGTTCAGAACCAGATGTGTAAGCCTTGACAGTTTCAGGCTTCTTTGATGACTGTTGATTTTGGTTGGAGTTTCCTGACCACTTTCTTTTGTGATCCCCAGAGTTATTACCGGTGTTTGTGGAAGTAGGTGTTTCTTGGCGAACCACCTGAGCCATAAGATTGTGTGCCATACGGATGGCACCTTGAATGGTAGGAGCGTTGGAAGCAGTGACCATTCCCTGAATGTGTGGGGGAAGTCCCCAGATGTAACGTTCGATCCTCTTGTACTCAGGATCGACCATTGATGGGCACAGCAGTGCAAGTTGATGAAAACGGGTTGTGTAACTGGCAATATCATTGCCATGAACTTTGAGATTCCAAAACTCGACCTCGAGTTGTTGCAACTCTTCTCTTGGACAGTACTCATCCTTTAACATTCTTTTCAATTCTTCCCAGGGAGTTTGGTAGGCGATATCAATGCCTACAGTTTGAGCATGAGTATTCTACCAGGTCAGAGCACCATCTATGAAGGTGCAGGTGGAATACTTGACCTTGCAGTCTTCTGGGCAGTTACAGATCCGGAAGACTGATTCCATTTTCTCGATCCATCGTAACAGACCGATAGCTCTTTCCGTACCTTTAAAGTTCATAGGCTTGCAGTTGAGGAAATCCTTGTATGAGCAAGGTTTGGCTGGAGGGGTGTTGTTGGTCGTGTCCTCGCTGCCTGAGCGTGGTTGTTGGCAGCAAGGGCTTGAGCTACACCCTGAGCAATGAGTTGAGTGATTTCCGCTTGACTGTAAGTTCGTCTTGGCGGCATAATGCTTGAATAAATACAGAGGAACAATATGTAAGAGGTTGTTCAAAGGTTATGATTTATCACATATGTATATATATAGGAGAGTAATATACAACAACACAATGCGATAATCATATTTCATTAGATAATAAAATTAGATACCATACAAGGTACGAGGTCAAAAGATTACAGACTTTAGAGTTTACAAAAGGTACCGGGAATGGTTACATCCGGTTGAATTATACTGACTTAAAAAGGCTTAGATAAGTGATTACATAACAGATATTGTACTAATCTTGTCGTATAGTCACTAGTGACATCAGGGTGACAAGATGTTCCATGGCTTCAGAAAGTCGACTGGTCTGTCGAGCAGTATCTTCAATGATAGTTAGGCGTTGCTCCAACATGCGAGCATATTGTTCGGCTTCCTGTGAGCGTAGCTCACATTCTTCCAGTCTCGCCTGCAGGAGATCAACTGCGCTTCTGTCATCAATCACTTGTTGGTGGATCATATCCACATTCCGTGTCATGTTTTCTTGTTCCAGATAGATTCCAGCAATACGGTCGTGTGATGCGCGTAACCCATGTGTTTGTACTATGTATTGTTCTCGTTCCAAGCTCTTAAGCCTTGCCTCATGACGGTGTAGTCGAGCAGCAAGCACTGGAACGGTATGGTGGATGGGTTCTTGTGTATACGGGGAGATGTCCATGGGGTCAGCAGGAATCTGTATGGCTTCCTCAGACCTCCAGGTGTTCAGAGTTGTGGGTAGCCAATCCCACTTACGAGGGTAAGTTGGATAGTCCGCCCTGAATGTGGTGTTACTAGTGCGGTAAGGGCTAACTCGAGCTGAACTGTTTCCCCTTCGTTGATGTCGTGTGACTCTTGCCTTCCCAGTGAAATAATAGAGAGGTTCAGTTGAAGTTTGGGGAAAAGCAGTTAATTCCTCTACAGTTGGGTAGGTTTGAGTTTCGTTGTTTGCGTCTGTCGGTGCTAGAGGAGGGATGTCTGCCATGTCTGTGGCAAGAGCGTTTAGTAAGTATTGTGAGGCCTATATATATACATATTATATAGCCTAATGTTTCTAGCACACATATGTATAGGTCCGGTTTCTCTCGTGGTCAGAGTCAACTAGCGTATCCCTATTCCAGCATAACTAGTTAATTATCATAGACGATCTCTATATGAACATAAATGACTTGAATCTGTCCATTGCTAATAAGGATAAGGAGTTAGCTGATTGCAAAACAAAACTTGTAGCTCAGAATCGTAAGCTTGAGAGCTATAGAACATCTGAAATGGATAAAATGTTAGGTGCTCAGCGTAGTGTGAAGGATATGTCTGGTTTAGGTTATAATGTTATGCCTCACCAATTCAATTCAAATTACACTAAAACTCCTGTAGATATTGAGATGGCGGATGTTAACCCTGAGACGAAAGTAACTAATAAACCGGAAAAGGTAGAGGCACGGAAGAATGTTATTAAGAACCCTTCGTCTGATGATAGTAAGAAAATTTCACACACCAAAGTACATTTTGTACCGGGTGGAATAATTAATGATACTAAGACTGATGAAGTGGTTAATAAAGAACATGTAATTGAACCTTTAGTGCCTAAGACTCCGGTAGCGGATGCAAAAGTTAGTAAGTCATGTAAACAGATGTCTTGCTTCAAGTGTCACCCAAAAGGACACATAGCTTCTTGTTGCCCAAATAAGAAGTTGGAAGCATCACATAAGTTAGTGAATACTGAAAAGACACAGACTATTTCTAGTTCGATTGTAGATAGGTTAGGCTCCAAACCGGGATTAGGAAGCAAACCTGTAAACATTCTGAAAAGAGATAGTAATCATAGTGTCTCTCCACCTAAGCCTAAAAGGGCTTATACTCTAAACGAAAATACTTTCAATAAGCCAAGAGATAAGATTCCTTCGAGGTTTAGGACCCCAAGTAGAAACCATAGTCAATTTGAGAATGGCTCTACTTCGAGTGCACAGGGAACTAAGTTTGTGCCTAAGAGGTTTTCTACTCACTCTCCTCATAGGTCTAAAATTACAGATCATCAACAATCTCAAACTCCTGTGAAAGTTACCAAGACTCCCGATGGGAATAGTTATGGTTACTTTAAGGAGGTTCATATTGTAGATGATCAGGGACAATCCAAGACCGTAATGGCTTGGGTCCCTCTTGATAACTAACTGTGTACAACTTGTTATGTGTAGGAGCAGACTGTGAACAAGGACAACTGGTGGTATGTAGACAGTGGATGCTCAAGACACATGACAGGTGAACGAAGTCTATTGAAGGACTTCAGAGAAGGTTTCAAGCAAAAAGTAAATTTTGCAGGAGACAAAGGAGGAGTAATTACTGGGAAAGGAACAGTTTCAAATGGAACTTTGACTCTAGAGGATGTGAAATATGTTGAAGAACTAACTCATAACCTAGTGAGTGTTTCTCAAGTCTGCGATAAAGGTCATCCAGTTCATTTTAATGAAAAGGAGGCTTTAGCCCTGAAGCCAGGCTTCACAATCCCTGAAGAATGGATATTGATGAGGGAACCAAGGAAGAAGGATATCTATGCAATAAACATGGGTGTTCCTAATTCTTCAATGGTATCTACATGTTTACTATCCAAGGCTTCGGAAATAGACGCGCTACTATGGCATAGGAGAATGGCACACCTAAACTGGAGAAAGATGAACTACATAACCAAAAATGGTTTAGTTTTGGGTGTACCGCAAAAACGTTTCAAGTCTGAGGATAAGTGTGTTCCTTGTATGAAAGGAAAGCAGCATAAGAAACCACACAGATCTAAGACTGAGAACTCAATCTCCTCACCATTTGATTTGCTACATATGGATCTCTTCGGCCCAATAAGCAAAAGAAGCATATGTGGCAAATGGTACTGTCTAGTTGTCACAGATGACTATGCTAGATTCTCATGGGTATTTTTCTAAGGATCTAAGGATGAAGCTCCAGGTATTCTAATTGAGTTTTTAGATCAAATTGAAAATGTATACAAAATGAGAGTTAAGCGTATTCGTAGTGATAACGGAACAGAATTCAAGAATTCGACGTTAGATATCTTTTGCTTAAGCAAAGGGATAATTCATCAATTCAGTGCACCATATGAACCTCAACAGAATGGTGTGGCTGAAAAGAAGAACAGAATGTTGATTGAAGCTGCTAGAACAATGTTTGCAGATTCAAAGCTTTCGGTCATCTTTTGGGCAGAAGCAGTGAATACAGCATGTCATGTTCTGAATAGAGTTCTTATGGTGAAAAAGCATTACAAGACTTGTTATGAGCTTTTGAACAATAAGAAACCAAACTTAAAAAGATTTGAACCCTTTGGAGTTGCTTGTACAATATTGAAAACTGGGAATCAATCTAAATTTGGTGAGAAGGCTGACGAAGGATTTTTCTTGGGTTATATGCCTAATTCTCCAAATAAAAGGGTTTTCAATAAGGTCACTAGTCGTCTGGAGATAGTTTATAACATTGAAGTTACAAGCTATACACCAGATGTGCATAAGGGATTAGATTGGCAATTTGACTATTCCGATCTCTTTATGTCATTTAAAGTTCCCATAAGTGACTTTGTCAGTGATTCAGAGATTTCACAACACTTATTGAATGGAGACTTGGACAATGGTTTGTCTTCAACATCGAGTGTTTCGAAATCTGAAATGAGGACAACATATGACTCAAATGAAGCTTCTTTAAGTGGGTCTCAACAATTTTCAAAGGATAAGTATCAAGAAATAGAAGATTCTGAAGAGGATCTTCAAACGACGTTTGATGATGTGCTTACTTCTTTGAACCATTTAAAGATCTCTTCAGCAAGTTCAGAAGAAATGCCTTCATTAGAAGAGATTGGTATTAACTTAGGAGATGAGTTAATAGTTGACCCTATACCGGTTACAAGAATGAGTAAGAATCATCACGTTGAAAACATCATCGGTGATATTAATACTCCTGTTCAAACTAGGACTCAATCTAAAGCTAGTACTTCCAAAAATTTAGAAAGCTTGTATACTGCTATGAAAGAGACAGGGATTCCTAATCAATGTCTATATTCATACTTTATCTCACAAGTTGAGCCTAAAATTGTGCAAATGGCTCTCAAAGAAAGCTCGTGGGTTGAAGCTATGCAAGAAGAACTACAACAGTTCTCAAAATTACAAGTTTGGGAGTTGGTTGACCTTCCAAAGGGAGAATATCCAATTGGAACTAGATGGGTATTTAAGTGTAAGAGAGATGACCAGGGAGTCATTACTTGTAATAAAGCACGTCTAGTGGTTCAAGGTTTTAATCAACAAGAAGTTATAGATTACAACGAAGTCTTTGCACCAGTTGCTAGGCTAGAAGCAATCAGAGTATTCTTAGCATTTGCATCATTATATGATATAAAGGTTTATCAGTTGGATGTTAAGAGTGCCTTTTTGTATGGCAAAGTGGAAGAATTGGTGTATGTTGCTCAACCTCCAGGGTTTGCTGATCGTGAGTATGCAGATAGAGTATATCGTTTGAATAAGGCTCTATATGGATTACATCAAGCACCGAGGATGTGGTATGCAACTCTATAAACGTATCTACTTGATAATGGATTTACAAGAGGAGCAATTGATAGTACATTGTTTGTAAAATGGAAAAAGAAAGACTTTCTATTAGTACAAGTTTATGTTGATGACATTATCTTTGGATCTTCTGATGAAAAGATGTGTCAAGAATTTGAGAAAGTCATGAGAAAAAGGTTTGAGATGTCTGCAATGGGAGAGTTGAAATTCTTCTTAGGGTTACAAGTTTACCAGAAGAAGGATGGATTCTTTATTCATCAATCTAAATATGTTTATGAGTTATTAGAACGCTTCAAGATGGATGACAGTAAAGTCTACAATACTCCGATTCCAGTTAATCACAAACTAGGTCCGGATACATCGAGTGATCAGGATGTGGATCCTACTCTATATAGGGCCATGATTGGATCACTAATGTATTTGACTGCCTCTAGACCTGACATTATGTTTGATGTTTGTCTGTGCGCAAGATATCAGGCCAATCCGAAAGAGTCACATATGCAGGCTGTTAAACGGATCTTTCGTTACCTCAAAGGGCAACCGAAGCTGGGACTTTGGTATCCAATTGATGGAGACTTAGATCTAGTAGCATATACTGATTCGGATTATGGAGGATGCAATCAAAATAGGAAAACTACGACCGGAGGATGTCAATTCTTAGGAGGTAGATTAGTATCTTGGCAGTGCAAGAAGCAAAGCTCAGTAGCCATCTCTACATGTGAAGCTGAGTATGTTGCAGCTGGCAGCTGTTGTTCTCAAGTTCTTTGGATACAATAGCAACTGCGAGATTGGTGTGGAGATATCTGGCACACATTGTGATCGTGTGTTTGTCTAGTCGCAGGGCAGGCCTTAAAGGAATGCGATATTCGACTGCCTATGCAATTCTTGCTTTGATCTACAACAAACCCTTTAACTTCTCAGGTTATATCTTCAGGGGTTTTGTGAAAAACGCTTTGGATACAGAAGACAAATGGGCTGTGTATCCTCGGTTCACTTAGTTGTTGCTCAACCATCTGCACCCAGATCTTCCTGTGACTCCTTCATTCACTTTTAAGCAAACGCCGATGAAGACCAGAATTTACATCACTTGTGCTTCTTTTGCCAAGCAGGGACAGGCACCGGATCGTGAGGTTGCTCCGTTCGGTCACATAGTGGATCCTGCGTATGTTGCTCCTCCAGGTGAACAATTCGTTGCACCGAGACCTGAACCTCCAGTTCAGCCACCGCCAGTTCAGCCACCGCCGGTTCAACTAGATCTCGTGGATCCGGAATTGGTGGATCTTGATCGTGAGATTGATGCTTATCAGCCACCATCTCCACGTCCTGAATCTTCCAGCCACAGAAAAAGGGCTCGAGACACTTCTGATCCTTCTGATCTGACTCCTCCGGTCACACATTCTCGCCCTTCCACCTCTACATCTTCTGAGCTCCCCAGAACTGAAACACCGATCACCCCTCATCCAGCAGTCATTCAAGAGCTCCTGAGCAGGATTGATCAAATGCAGCATGATATGGCCGCTCAAGCTGAAAAATTTGAAGCTCAGGATGCCAGGATCTCCCGTATTGAAAAAGAAAATGCAGAGCTGAGATCAATGGTTTTGAAGCTGGAAACCCAAGCTATTTCTTCGGGGGAGAAAAGCCCACCGACCTTAGAATCAACACCTAGGGTTTCCGCCGAGGGAGATGAAAATGTAAATTCTGATAATGTAACTGATTCTACTATTAATGAAACAACTCTTGTTTTGGATTATATTATTGAGCAACCAGGGCAACCAAAACCGCTAGCTGTAGATTACACCTATTGTAATTTGACATTCCTTCAAGCTGTGGTCAACGCATGCAGTCATGCTCCTAAAGAACCTTTTGACTTTGAAACTGCTGATAATGATGATGAAGTTAATATTGAACAAGAAGAGCTTGAACCAGATGAAGAATATACCGATTGTCCAGCTTACCCACAAGAGGGTATTGTCGTATCTGATTCTTCAGATGATGAGTCAGAGCCTGCATTTAAGTACGTACCAGAATCTACTTCTCAAGCAGCTCCTGCTCAAGAATCGTCTGAGTCTGCCGGCACTTCACAAGAAAAATCAGTCCCTGTTCATGAATCGATTAATTACAATGACATTTTCCCACAAGATACATATGAATATGTGCCTTCTGACAAAGAAATGTCCATCAGGGATAACAGGTTTCCCAAAGGAAAAAATCCCGAACCTGTTCCTGTTACATGCAAGAAATACAAGGTTGGCGGTGATTATTCAGGTCTTATAAAAAGCTGGAAGGTTAGCAAAGGGAGGTTTATGATCAAGAGACTTGACGGTATTCAGTATTTTCATCGGTCTATGAAGTAACTGAGTTCGTTGCTGAAGCATGACATTGTTCGTCTCACTCAGCTTCAGTTGATAAATCCTCACAAAGACGGAATTGCAAATGCTATTCAAAGGATCATGCGTGAAGAAATTCGACTGAAGAAATATCATTATGTCGAACCGATACTGGGTACAAGGTATACATTCAAGAAAAAGCTCGATTAAAAGACCAAGCAGCCAATCGTAAAGGTTCACTATCCTCCTGCTGAATGTCTACGTGAAATTGCTTTGGAAATAGTTCCATTCAATCTGCTGAAGCGTTTTCACTACTGGGAACTAGATGGTCACACTGGCGAACCCGTTCTTGTTTATGTGCCAGATTCTGTGCCACAGACTGGATCTAGTTCATTGTGGGGTCTACAAAAGGCTGAATTCAGAATATTTGACCCAATGAGCCTGATAAATCTGTCTAGAGATGATATGAAGAAACTATTTGACAATCGGATTCGCTACAATCCAAGAAACGAGTTCAATACAGTATTAGTGAAGAGATTTCAGAAAATCATTGATATATGCTTCACTTTTGGCATACATGCTGGCGGAAAGTTTCCACCCGGATGGGTTTGATGTTCAGGCGTTTGAAGAACTGCTGTTTTTGATGACTGGAGCCAATCGAAAAATTCTTGAAGACCAAGCTGAAGACATGGGGGAGTTTGTTGGTACATCTATGTGTGTCTGTCAGTTGGTCTTAGTCTGTAATCGTGTCGATATTGTAATTACGTATTGAATAGTTTTAGACTTAGTTTAATTACAATTTTTGTAATCATGCGACACAAGGATTGTGTCGTAGAATCATTCTATGCGACACAAGTATTGTGTCGCAGAATCAGTTTATGCGACACAATGATTGTGTCGCAGAATGTCTGATTTAGACTATAAATAGAAGCTCGCCAGCTTCTGTTTGGTAAGGACTTTTCACACACATAACACTTCTGTATTTCATAGAGAATTCACTAGGTTGTGTTATTTTGATCTTTGTGTGTTTGTCCAAGTGTATGTATTGTTGCTAGTTCATTATATATAAACATACACCTTTGTGTTTTGGTTATTAATTGTGTTAATCTTGCATATCTTGGTGTGTTTGATTTCCGCTCTAACACACAAGTTAAACTACTCGATTTGGTCCGTATACATGGAACCTACAATTGGTATCAGAGCCACATACTCTTGAGTTGTGGTGTCGAGTTAGTTTTTGCAAGATTTTGGTTTAAAAGTAATATTTTTATTTTTTGTGTTCTTGGTGTTCTTGGTCAAAAAGCTCAATTTTTAGCCTATTTTGGTGTTTAATCTTCAAAGAAAGGTGTTTGTCAAACCTTTAGATTTGGGAGATCAAAAGTTGGTGATCTTGTCTCTTAAAATATTGGGTTTTAGAACTGATAGGAAGCATGGCGTAATTGTTTATTATTTGTTTGGAAAGTTGAAATCTTTTTGTGGGCTCTATGTTGTCTGCTTGTGCCCTTTTGCGACACAAGGCTTGTGTCGTATATACTGTTCATACGACACAAACATACGACATTAATTTGTCTACGACACAAAGTGCGACATAAACCTACGACACAAATTATTTTGACTTTGACTAGTCTGTGACACAAGTTGCGACATAATCCACGACATAACAGTTGTGTCGCATTTTTGTCTTCTGTCTGATTAAGTTCTGCGACACAACACTTGTGTCGTATTGTTACTTTACGACACAACACTGTGTCGCATAATTCCAGACTTAGACAAAAATCAGTTTGTTTGTTGTGTTTTTTCTTGATTTTGCTTGCAGATTGTCAACATGTCCCTTCAAAGCGTTGATGCAGTTTTACAACATAATGCTACGATCGGTAGTGCAAAGAAACCTCCTTATTTTGCACCGGGTTTGGAATTTCGAGCATGGAAACAACGTTTTATGTCGTTTGTTTTATTCAATGATCCTGATATGGAGTTGGCTCTTCTTGAACGATATGAAGCACCTGTTGCTCTTGGAGAACACATGGGTGTTCCTCCACCAAAACCCGTTCGTTCATACACTCCCGAAGAACGCAAAGCATGGGAAATTGAACACAAAACTCATTCTGCTATTACTATGTCACTTCCAACTGATGTTTTGGATATGTTTCCACAAACAATCGCTTATGATCTTTGGATTGCAATTGAGAAGAGATTTTGTGGTAACACTGAATACATCGAGAGCAAATTGGAATTAATCAAAACTCAATTTGATTATTTCTATATCCAGAAAAATGAGATAGTCAGAGACATGCTTTGCAGATTTACACGCACAGTAAATGAACTGCAAGCTGGAGGATATAATCTAAAAATTCCGAGATTAACAAAAAGGCTTTAGCTGCTCTACCACCAAGTTGGGAAACACGAGTTTTGTTATTAGAAAGTGATCCAAAAACAATGCAATTGTCTCTGGATGATCTTGTTGGAAAACTTGAAGCTGGTGCATTGGATATTCAAAAGAAGGAAACAAGATCTATTGCTCGTGCGTCAGAATCAAGTAATAGTGGAACAGCTTTCATTACAGCTGAGCCAAATTCTCAGACATCCTCTTCTTACTGTAATCCTACTGTAGGAACTTTTTCAGCCCTACCAACTTATAATGCTTCTTCAAGCAAAACCTGTTCATCATCATCTGTTCCTTCTTCAGCAACCACAGATGAACATGCAACAATGTTTACTGCCTTCTTGTCATCATATGAAGACTTTCTTTCTAAAAGAGTCAGTACATTGGAGCTGACTGATGAGGACTTCAATCAGGTTGATCCCGATGAGTTAGAAAGGATTGACATTAGATGGAATATGGCTATGCTCACTCGCAGAGCCAAAAACTATCTAAGAAGAACTGGAAAGAGATCTCTTGAAGATGCAGCTGATCGAACACCAATGGGATTCGATAAAAGTAAAATCAAGTGCTATAAGTGTTAGAATCTTGGACACTTTGCCCGCGAATGTGAGAAAGGCCGACAACCTGCTACGGGTTTCACAAAACCATCTGTTGCTCCAAAACAGATTGAACATACTACTGCTAAGGCTGCATAGTTGATTGAGGATGGAGATGCTTATGATTTTTCTGCATTTGAAGATCACGAGCAATGCTTTATGGCCATCAACAATGAGGTAAAATTTGCTTCATTTACTTGTAACTCTTGTATTAGTTTAACTGGTAAAGTAAATGGGCTTATGGAACATAATGACAACCTAAAGTCAAATATCTTGAATTTGATGGAGGCAAATAAAGTGTTGAAAACTAATGAGAAACTCTTTGATAGTAACATTAATCAACTCATTGAAGATAAAAAGTAGCTGAAAGCTCTAATTTTCAGCAATCAGGATGAAATTGACAGTTACTTAAAAATGATTTCTCATTTAAAACAAGAATTGGCTATCTCCGAAGCCAAAGTTGTTGATTACAAACGAAAACTCAAGAATATCAACACTTCAGCCATGGTCTTTACTGAGATCCTACAGACGGGTAGGACTAATTCTAAAGATAAGTCCGGTTATGGTTATCATCATCAACCACCTCCGTCTTTAGATGTGAATTTGGTTAGACTGTCTAAAGATGAAATTAAAGATTTTGTACCTACTGCGTTAGTAGATGCAAAGCCCATTGAAATATCAGTTAATGAACCTGCTGCTAAGCGTGTAGATATGCCTGTAACTCAACCTGTTAGTTTGCCTACTTTTAAGTTGCCTGATTTCTATCAAACTAACATAGAGATCAATCATGATAAGAAGAAAACCAAGCTAACTAAGATTGAACCAGTGAGGCCTTTTGAACCTGTTAAGTTTACCTCCTCAGGAATTGTCCAGTTAACCCCCTTTGGTAGTTTTCAGCCTGCTCCCTTAAAAACTACTGAAAAGGAGGTCGAGGCTGAGGATGTTCCTTGTAAGAGTATGTCTCAATGTGAAAAGAAAAACATTAAGCCTAATCATCACACTATTTCTTCTAAGATAAACAATGAACCTTTTCAAAGGAATGCTAAGGCTCAGGCTGAACTTAAAAGGAAAGATTTAAAGAATACTAATTATATCTCAATCAAGAATTCTGTCAAATCTTCTGTTTCACATTCTAAGGCATCCACTTCCACATACTCTCATAAGTTGCCTGTCTCACCTCATTTCTTAGGCAGTAACGACCAAACCTTTAAGGAAAGACGATCATGTTTCTACTGCAAGAAACAAGGTCACTTGATTAATCAATGCTCGTTGCTTTCGAGAAAGAAGTTGTCAAAAGGTGTTTCCAAAAATTCTATCTACAAAAATTCATCCTCTAAATCGTTTTCAAAGAAGGATTCACTTTCTTATACTTCTATCCCGAAAGTTAATGCTGCTAGGCCTAGTAAACCTCAGGTTAAACAGCCTAACAATGTTAACAAGCAACCCACTATTGTTCCTGTGAAAATTTGGAGACCAAAAGAGTCATCAAATGACTCATCATCAAGTAATACTGCATCAGGAAGTGCTTCTGATTTCTTGAAAAACAAAGTTTTAACTGATGTAGTTATTATTGATGAGGTCTCCGGAGTACCCAAGTCTGTAAAGGCCTGGGTCTCCATTTCTAACTAACTCTCTCCTCATGTTGTGCTGTAGCAGTCAGGTCATATACAAAGCAGTAAATGGTATATGGATAGTGGCTGCTCACGGCACATGACCGGTGACATGTCTCTTCTATCAAACGTTAAACCATATCGCGGAGGACATGTTGCTTTTGCAGGAGATGCAGGTGGTAACATAACGGGACATGGTACTCTTTCAAATGGAAAAGTGAGTTTTGATAAAGTAAATTATGTCGAGGAACTGCAACACAATCTGATCAGTGTTTCTCAAGTCTGCGACAAGAAGTTTACTACTGCATTTACAGATGTTGAATGCTTAATTTTGAAACCGGGATTTGTTATTCCCGAGGAATGGGTGCTACTGAGAGCACCCCGTGTACGCAACTCGTACATTTTGGATATGCAAACTGTGACTACCAAGGAGCATACTTGTTTGCTATCAAAAGCATCTTCTAAAGATTCACTGCTTTGGCACAGACGTATGGGACACATTCATTTTCGCAGAATGAATTATCTTGTCAATAATGATCTTGTGTTAGGTGTGCCCAAAAAGTCATTCGAAATAGATAATGAATGTGTTTCCTGTCTCAAAGGGAAACAACACAAGAAGTTCCATAAGTCTAAGCAGGTGAACTACATTGAATCTCCATTGGAGTTGCTTCACATGGATTTGTTCGGTCCTGTGAATAAGAAAAGTATTGGAGGAAAATCACACTGTCTGGTTGTTATTGATGATTACTCAAGGTTTTCTTGGGTATATTTCTTGGCTGGAAAGGATGAAACGGCTGATACTTTAACCTACTTGTTCGACAGATTGGAAAACCTATGTAACCTGAAAATCAAGAAACTGCGTAGCGATAATGGAACAGAATTCAAGAACAGAACCTTGGAAATGTATTGTCTTCGAAAAGGAATCTTTCATCAGTTCAGTGCTGCTCGTACTCCTCAGCAAAATGGTGTCGCTGAAAGAAAGAATAGGACAATCATTGAAATAGCAAGAACCATGCTGTCTGATGCGCATCTGCCTACCACGTTTTGGGCAGAAGCTGTTAATACTGCGTGCTACGTGTTGAATCGAGTTTTGATGGTTAAGAAATGAAACAAAACATGTTATGAATTGCTGAATAATCGCAAACCAAATTTGAAGTTTCTTGAGCCTTTCGGGTGTCCTTGCACAATCTTAATTACTAAGGACTCGGTAGGCAAATTTGATGAAAAAGCTGTTGATGGCCTATTTTTGGGATATTCTGTGAACTCGTCGAATAAACGAGTCTTCAACAAGTCCACTGGGAGAATAGAGGAACATTTTGAAGTAAGGTTTATGAAATATACTGATTCTCCAAAAGGCAAGGGACCTGAGTCCCTATTTGAGTATGATACGTTGGTGGACTCATTCAATCTTCCCAAATTTAGTGAAGAAGATCAGGTGGTGTCTCTACTTCATGGCTTGGATCTTACTTCTGACTTAGTTTCCAAGTCTAGTGTAGTACCTCCTGAGAATATTGTCAATGATGATAATTCCTCTGATGTTGATCATGTGGTTTCTGAATCTAATCCTCAAACTGAAACCGATATTATCTTGTCACTGATAGCTCAGTTGCTATTGAAAATTCAGAAGGTGTTCTTTCAAATTTGGATCCGATCATTGTGCCTGATCAGATCCCTCAGCTTAGAATCCATTCTACTCACCCCACTGAAAATATCATCGGTGAGCTTCAACAAGGTGTTTTAACCAGGGGTCAGGTAGCTGCTAACGAAATCCGTGAGGAATCATCAACTGCCTCTTTTGCCTTCTTTGAATAAAATATGGAAGAATGCTTCTTATCTCAGCTTGAACCAAAGAAAAAGACAAAGCTTTGAAAGACCCATACTGGGTTGAGGCTATGCAGGAAGAATTGAATCAATTCAAAAAACTTGATGTCTGGAATTTGGTTCGTTTACCCAAAGGTGTTGATCCAATTGGAACTCGCTGGGTGTATCGCGTGAAAAAGGATGACAGAGGTGTAGTTATTCGAAATAAGGCTTGGTTGGTTGTTCAAGGTTTTACTCAGATTGAGGGTTTAGACTATGATGATGTGTTTGCTCCGGTTGCAAGATTGGAATCCATTCGCATCTTTCTGGCTTATGCGTCATTCAAAGGCTTTCGGGTCTACCAACTAGATGTCAAGAGCGCATTTCTGTATGGAGAAGTTCTAAAGGATGTGTATGTAATGCAACCTCCCAGTTTTGAAGATCTAAATCATCCTGACTATGTTTGCAAGTTAGGCAAGGTTCTATATGGTCTTCATCAAGCTCCACGAGCTTGGTACGCGAGTTTGGCAAATCATCTCTTGAGAAATGGCTTCTCTCGGGGCCAAATTGATAGCACTCTCTTCATAAAAAGGGTTGGAGAAGATTTGTTACTTGTGCAGGTCTACGTGGATGACATTATATTTGGTTCAACAAATGATTCTTTGTGCAGAGACTTTGAGAAGATTATGAAGTACGAGTTTGAGATGAGTGCCATGGGGGAACTTAAGTTCTTTCTAGGTGTACAGGTTGAGCAGTCTGATAAAGGTCTTTACATTCATCAGTCCAAATATGTAATTGACATGTTGACTCGGTACGAACTCCATGACTGTAAGCCATATGGTACTCCTATAGAAACAGATCACAAGCTCGGACCTGCTGAACACGAAGAGGACTGCAAGGAGCGGGATTATCGTTCTATGATAGGATCGCTGATGTATCTCACTGCATCCAGACCAGATATTGTGTTTGCTGTGTCTATCTGTTCCAGGTATCAAGCAAAGCCCAAGGTTTCTCACATGAAGGCTATGAAGCGAATTTTTGGTTACCTCAAATATAGACCATCACTTGGTCTATGGTACTCAAATGAGAAAAATTTCTCTCTCACTGCCTATTCTGATTCTGATTATGGCGGCTGCAATTTGGATAAAAAGTCAACTACAGGAAGTTGCCAATATCTCGGCTCTCGATTGGTGTCTTGGCAGTGTAAAAAACAAACCACAGTTTCCACCTCAACAGCGGAAGCTGAATACATTGCTGCTGCAAGCTGTTGCTCCCAGATTTTGTGGATTCAACACCAATTGCGTGATTATGGGTTACTTCTTACCTTGACTCCAATTCATATTGATAATACTGCTGCTATATCTATTATTCGCAATCCCGTTCAACACTCTAAGACCAAGCACATAGAGATTAGGTTTCACTTCATAAGAGATTGCTATGAGAAACACTTGATTGACCTTATTCACATAGATACCCTTATGCAAAAGGCCGACTTATTCACCAAAGCATTTTCGCGTGCTCGTTTCGACGAACTTGTAGATATGATAGGGATGATTTCCCTTGATCTCAAGAAATGATTTGTGACTTGATTTTATATACAGTTTCTTTAATTTAAAAAAAAATTATCACAACAGCCACTCTTTATACTTTTTAGTATTAAAGAAATGCACCGTTGCTACATTTAAAAATAGACGTTGAAGTTGTGTCTGTAAACAACTTGGGACATGATAGTACATCGGGTGACATGCATAAAATGAAATTTTAAGATTTATCTTGGATGTGTCAGTAGATTTATCTGACGTGATGAAAATAGTTTTTATAAACATTATCTTCATCATACGATATATTAGTAGGCTTGTTATACAAAACTTCTCGAAACTTCTTAAGAAACCTAATAATTAATTGTCGATTTCAAGTGGTACAACATCATTAAATGTATGACAAATGTCTTAATTTCTTACTTATACTAGACATGTGTTCGTTGAAAGAAGTTTATTTGATATCATTTGGGGGTATATATTGACAGTCTCCTCTGTTATGCGTAAGTATAGACCTGGTTTCTGTTTATATATACTCAAAAATTAAGAAAACACAAGTCAAAGTACTTGCAAAGTCTTTAAAATTAAGATACCTTACAAGGTCGCCAAAATGGTTTGACCAAGTCCAGTTTTGCTTAAACCTGAATCAAGCTATGTCGCTCTATTGTACGCAAGTACAGACCTGTCACCGCTGACTTGATTCTTAAATTTGATTTTCTGATATTCTCTCTGTAAATGGAAACATGGTCTATGTCTTAAGTTAAGATGTATATCTATGGTGGGGACCACAGCGAAATATACATGCGAATAATAAAAAATTAGTTCCTAGATGTGCGTATAACACGTTTAAAGTGGACAATTATACTAATAATCGTTTTGAAATAATTTTTATAAAAACTGTTTCTAACATGACAAGTAAATTTAAAGAGGACAAATATACTGATGATCGAAATAACACTTACTGTTCCTAATAATTGCATGTTATGTCGATATGATCCCTAATCAGAATTCTCAACTCCGTCACCAAAATTTTTATTGTTTTTACGCTTTTAGTTGTCCTTGTCTATTTTTTTCTTTTATGTCTATATTTATATTTAGTTTTATCCTTTTAATAGTATGTAAAAAAAAAATTTTAGGTCACAAATCATCTTCTATGCGAAAATTCTCCAATCAAAATCGGGTCTAACCTCAAATATTTTTTGTCATCAAAATCTGCAATGTGTTCTATACGACACAAGCATTGTGTCGTATTCCAACTATACGACACAAGAATTGTGTCGTATATTATGTCGTATATTATGTTGAATATTATGTCGTATATTATGTCGTATGTGGGTTCGGGTATAAAACTTCAAACTATACGACATAATCATTTACGTTTTATTCACGACACAATTTATACGACACAAAGGCGATTTTGCGATATAATCTTTTTTTGTTCGGATTCGTGCTTTCGAAGCTCTTTCACTGCGATTTGTTGCTCAATTCTTGTTCCTCACCTCTCTGCGCACCTTTAGGTATGATCTTTTCTTGTTTTTGTGACAACCGGCAAAAATAATTTATGACTCAACTCCGTTCAGGTAATAAACTTGGAGAATTTTTTTTTTTAGTTAAACTATAATTTTTAGTGAATTAATGCCTATAATTAAATAACATTGAATTTAGGCGCCTTATCGTTACAACCTGACACTAAACAAGCGTTTATCCGTGGATGCATATAATGTGACAAAGTGCTTACATTTATGTTTATTAATTCATTTAGTAAACCCTAATATATATATATATATATATATATATATATATATATATATATAAGTATGTGTGAAACAATAATATAGTGATAAATACACTTACTTGCATGAAAGTAACAAACCACCACCTTTGCATGAAATACAACATAATAATTAAATAAATTCTTATAATTGAATTATTTAAAAACTTAATTAAATTATTAAATAAAAAAATCTGATTTTTAATTATAAATTAATTAAATAAAACTAATTTAATTAATTAAAACAACTAATTACCAATTAATCACCTCCATTCTCCACCAATCACAACCAAGACTATGCCTACAAATGTAACAATTAATTACCAATAATATATCTATATCTATGTATATACATCTTATATCTTACTATATACATATGTAAGATTTTATGTAAGGCTATGCCTACAAATCTACATATGTATATATGCACTTTATATTTTATTTTTTTTTGTTATTATCTTATGGATGGCTATGCCTACAATCATATATGTATACATGCAATTCGTATTTCATTTGTTTATAAACTTATGTATTGCAAGGCCTACATGCATCTCTTTTACTCATCTTCATCTTCTTTTTCTTTTAATATGAAATATTGAAAAGTATGGCTAAGCCTACAAAATAACTTGATGTTTGTAGATTTTCACTTGCACATGTTCATGTGTTAAAAAGAGGTGATAATCCATGATTAAACCTATGTCAAGTCATAAAAGATGTAAAATATAGCTATACATATCTATAAATCTTTCAAAGATCTCATGCATGTAAATGTAATCAAAATCTATAGAAAAATGATGGCAAAGGCATATGGGAAAAAAGACTATAACAATGATTTGGTATCTAGGAGTTTGGATAGAAGTCTATGACTCGAAATCCTAACCCACACACATTACATGCAATCTGTCCAGATTTCTATATCTCACTTTGTGAGGTCATAAATCCGTGTATACTTAACAAAATACCACCATTTTACTACTGGAATTACTTTTATGTATAAGCTTTCAAACCCAAGTGGTCTCACTCAAAAACATGGAGTATTCGACCTCCAAACAGCCCATACGAAACTGTTGTGCATACTGTGACAGATTCGTATACCTCACTTTGCAAGGTCATAACTCCATAACCAAAGACTACCATTTTGTTACTGATTTTAATGTTATAAAGCTCATCTAACAATATTATGTTCAAATATAAGTTTAAAATACGTTTCTATAAATTTATACACAAGAACACACAATCTGTCCAGAAAAACACAGGTTACTAAAATGGTCATAACTTGAATTCTAGGAGGAGTTAGAAGATGCATTTTTTTTGAAATTTGCGTATTGAAAAGATCTACAACTTTCATGTTTTAAACTTTTTCCAGAAATGCACACATTTTTCTCTACAAGCCGATTTAAGGGTCTGGTCTGGAAGTTTCTGGAAATAAGTTGGACTTTTACTAAGAATTACTTAAAAGGGTGTAAATGCACCCGTCAATGGTTGAATAAAATGTGACACTTAAACAAAAACTATGGGTGATGAAACTTTACAAAAATTAAAATTAATATATATATACTATATGACTAAACTTAAATATTTTATGTGATCTAGGGCGCATAAACCCCACCGAGACCCAAACAAGTACTTGCAACTTTCCGCTCTCTCACTAAGGTGAGTCTCATGGCCCCTACTTCTTTTTAAATGCTTTGACATGTTTTTGGGGTGAGAATACACGTTCTTTTCTTTGTGGATACAAACTAAACTGTTACGTATTGCATGAGTTGAAACTATCCATTATGTAGGCCTTTATCATGAATTGTTAGTTAAGGACTTAAACGTGAATGTCATGAATAGATCTATTTGGGTTGACGCCCCCATCCGGGTTGGTAGCGCCAACATGACTATAAGTCAAACGGGTGCATTGTCATTTGAGAACTACTAGTGTTTGGATAGGACACTTGCGAGGCACTAAATGTTAAGGTTTCAATTCATGAGCTTATGGCAATAGTAATACAATTTTTACTATATTGTTCAATGGCAATATAACTTGAAATCTCGTGATCCACGGTAATGTTTTACAACTATTAAAACCTATGAGCTCACCAACTTTATGTTGACCCATTTTTACATGTTATTCTCAGGTAATTAAGATGCTTGCTATTTGTGAAGATGACATACCCCTTTTGAAGTTAGGAACTACATTTGCATGGACGAACATTGCTTTTGATCTTAAATTCTTAAACTCCTAACTATTTTGTAACTTATGGGAATTATTTGTAAACTTTTTAAAGACAAATGGTCTAAGTCTGTAAGACAATTTAAACTTTTATGAAGTATGTTTAAAACGACTCATGTAGAGGTCGTTCATTGTAATTCTTGTGTTGTGATCTCATGATAGTCGCATCTCGCAACCTTCCGTCGAGGCGGGGTGTGACAGATTGGTATCAGAGCCCAAGGTTATAGTGAACTAGGTTGCATTAGTGGGCCTAGACTATAGCCATGACTAGAATAAGGACCTTTAGGTGTACTTGCTAATTATTAAATCCATACATCCTTGCCTACTTACCGAATGTGGTTCCATGCATGCTTATTACATGTTAATTGATAAGTTAGTACATACATGTTAAATAATTACTTATTTTATATTCTCCCTATTTATATATTATTATCTTATATGACAGAGTATGTCGAACCCTAATAGCCCTTTCCACATCGTGTCCGATGATGACCCCGAGATTTCACCGTTCCCCATCACCTCACCTAAGTCTCCCTCATTCATGCCTGTGTCCGCTACCCGAATTGAGAAGACCGGTTCCTCCAATGAGACTGAGCCATTTGAGGATGAGACCGAGCCAATGGAGGAAGAGTCCGAGCCTACTGAGGACAAGTCCGATTCCGAAGAATCCCATCCCTCCCCTGTCATACCTACTAAGGCTGCCCCTGCTCCCCCTACCCAACCAAAACCAGCCTCTTCACTCCGATCATTCCGCCCCGGGGACCACGATTGATGCGTACCCCTCGGATAACCGTGTTCCCACCTTTGACTGAGACATTCTCCATCCCCCCTACTGAGACCCCCTCCATTCCTCCTACCGAGACTACCAACACTACTACTAGGCGAGTGTGATCCCGCAAGTGGACTTGGATGCAGGAGCAGATTCAGTCTTGGAGAAGAGAAGAAGGGATACCCGAGACACTGTTGGTTGGGGAGCCCTCCACCACTACACCCATACCCTCTCTCACTTTGGAGCCTGTACATCACACTATGCTTGTTGTGGTAGCACGTTTGGTTGATCAGGAGAGGAGACTTAATCAGTTGGAGTACGACCAGGATGAGTCACGTTCCGATAAAGTGGAACTCATACAGGCACAAGTTTCGGAAGTTGAGAGGAGGATCGATAACATGGACTACTCGGTTTACTGTGCTGATGACGACATCAAGATGCTTCGAGAGGAGGTCACTAAGTTACGCTGACGGGTGGAGCACAGCGAAAGGCGCGCTGAATTAGCGGAAGAGCGCGCGACTAGGTCAGAACAGCGTATGTCCGCGATGGAGCATAGTTTGGGACGTGTTAGTGCACTTTTGGGCCAGTTTCGCGGATAGTTTCATTTCGATTTTTAACCTACTATGGCGGGTTGTGCCTAGAGGATAAAATTATGGATTTGCTTGTATTTTTCCAGATGTTTCATTCCCGGCCTGTTTTTGTGAACAATGAATCAAGTATTTTGACTAAGTTTATGCTCTTGTTGGGTTATTAATCTTACTATCTTGTGATTTTGGTTGTGTGGTTTGTAATTATTTATTCATTACACGCATGATAAAGTTCTATCTTGTATAGTATCTCATTGTCTTGTTATGCTTTGTAATTTCAAGAAACATGCCACCCAAGAGAACACCCACGATGAGTAATGCAGCTATCGAGCGACTCGTAGCACAAAGAGTAGCTGAGGCAATCGCCACCCAAAGGACTGAGAGGAACGATGGAAACGAAAGAACCGGTAGAAGGAATGAAACCGGAGGAGGTTCGGGGAATGTAACCCGAGAATGCACCTATAAGGACTTTTCGAATTGCAAACCCCATCACTTCAATGGAACCGAAGGAGCTGTCGGTTTGGTTCGGTGGTTTGAGAAGCTAGAATCAGTTTTCCGTATTAGCAACTGCAAGGAAGATTGTAAGGTTAAGTATGCAACATGCACCCTTTAAGATGGTGCGTTATCATGGTGGAATTCATACGCTCATTCGGTGGGCATTGATGCTGCTTATCAGATTTCTTGGGAAGATCTTAAGAAAATGATGACGGAAGAGTACTGTCCTCGGAACGAACTGCAGAAGTTGGAGGTAGAATTTTGGAATCTGGTTGTCATTGGGGCTGGTGTAGCTAGATATACAAGGAGATTCCATGAATTGGCACTTCTTTGCCCATCTATGGTCACTCCCGAGTACAAGAGAATTGAACGTTATATCTGGGGAATTCACTCCCAAATCCAAGGAAATGTAACTTCATCCAAGCCCAATACGATCTACGATGCCGTCCGCATGGCACATAGTTTAATGGATCAAATTGTGCAACGTGGGGCATTGGAAAGGGGAAATGTTGATAAGATTTCTGATGGTAAAAGGAAATGGGAGGAAAGTTCTAGGGGAAACACCAGCCAACAACAAAATAAGAAGACCGAGACAGTTAGTGCTTATGCTGCAGGGCCAGATGCTAAGAAAGGTTATGCTGGAAACAAACCATATTGTAAGCGTTGCAACCTTCACCACAAAGGTCCCTGTAGCAGCGCATGTGGGAGATGTAAGAAGCCTGGCCATCAAGCTAAGGATTGTTGGGGCCCTGCACCTGTCGCCAACACTAACACTCCAAACACATGCTACGGGTGCGGAAGTGCTGGACACTTTAAAAAGGATTGTCCGAAGCTGAAAAATCAGAATAACAATGCGACGCGCGGCAGGGCATTCGTGATCAATACCAATGAAGCACGCCAAGATCCCAACCTAGTCACGGGTACGTTTCTCCTAAATGACAAGGTTGTTTCAGTCTTATTTGATACTGGTGCTGATGAGAGTTTCGTGTCTAACGAGTTTAGCCCCTTACTTGATATCACCCCAACTGCCTTAGACACTAAATACACGATAGAGTTAGCTAATGGTAAATTAATTGAAGTTGATAGTATAATTCGAAACTGTTCAAGCGAAATCTTTCCCATAAATTTGATACCCGTCAAAATAGGAAGCTTTGACGTCATCGTTGGCATGGATTAGCTGTCCTAGAATCGTACTGAAATAGTATGTTATGATAAGATTGTCCGCATACCCCTCTCTAGCGGAGCAACTTTAATAATACAAGGAGAAAAGAGTGGAACGAGATTAAACATCATATCGTGCATGAAAACACAAAAGCACCTAAGAAAAGGGTACCAAGCAATCTTAGCTCATGTTGTAGAGGAGAAACCGGAAGAGAGACGACTCGAGGATGTCCCTATCGTGCGGGATTTTCCCGAAGTTTTCCCTGAAGACTTCCCTGGAGTTTCATATCGACTTGGTGCCTGGTGCTGCACCCGTTGCCCGAGCACCATATCGATTAGCCCCTTCCGAAATGCAAGAGTTGTCAAGTCAACTACAAGAGCTTTTAGATAAAGGGTTTATCCGGCCAAGTTCCTCACCCTGGGGAGCTCCCGTCTTATTTGTGAAAAAGAAGGATGGATCCTTAAGGATGTGCATCGATTACCGGGAATTGAATAAACTAACCGTGAAGAACCGTTACC
This sequence comes from Pseudognaphalium luteoalbum, assembly GCA_963422505.1. Lineage (NCBI taxonomy): Eukaryota > Viridiplantae > Streptophyta > Magnoliopsida > Asterales > Asteraceae > Pseudognaphalium > Pseudognaphalium luteoalbum. The sequence goes on from OY730193.1 coordinate 63,447,094, forward strand.
CACTCCCTAGAATTGATGACTTATTCGATCAGCTGCAAGGCTCGAGTTTTTACTCAAAAATTGACCTACGATAAGGGTATCATCAGTTGAGAGTCGGAGAAGAAAGCATCCCAAAGACGGCATTTAGAACTCGGTATGGTCATTACGAGTTCCAAATAATGCCGTTCGGTCTTACTAACGCACCGACAGTATTCATGGACCTCATGAACCGCGTGTGTAAACCGTACTTAGATAAGTTCGTCATCGTATTCATCGATGACATTTTGATCTATTCGGAGAACAAAGAGGACCATGAAAAGCATTTGAGATCAATCTTGGAGTTGCTTAAAAAGGAGGAGTTGTATGCTAAGTTCTCAAAGTGTGAGTTTTGGTTACGAAGTGTGCAATTTCTAGGACATGTTATTGATAGTCCAGGAATACATGTCGACCCTGCCAAGATTGAGGCGATCAAAAATTGGGAGACGCCTAGAACCCCAACAGAAGTACGGAAATTCTTAGGTCTTGCTGGTTACTATAGACGATTCATCGAGAATTTTTCTAAAATAGCCAAACCCTTGACACTGCTAACTCAGAAAATAGCAAAGTATAATTGGAGTGATGAGCAGGAGGAAGCTTTCCAATTGTTGAAGCAAAAACTTTGTAGCGCACCAGTATTATCATTGCCGGAGGGAACCGAAGATTTTGTAGTCTTCTGCAATGCATCACGACAAGGGCTAGGATGTGTGTTAATGCAAAAGGAGAAGGTCATAGCTTATGCTTCTCGTCAACTTAAGGTGCATGAGAAAAACTACACAACCCATGACCTGGAATTGGGAGCAGTGGTGTTTGCACTCAAGATTTGGAGGCATTACCTTTATGGTACAAAGTGTACCATGTTTACAGATCATAAAATCCTTCAGCACATTTTCGATCAAAAGGATTTGAACATGAGACAGCGTAGGTGGGTTGAATTGCTCAGTGATTACGATTGCGAAATTCGTTATCACCCGGGCAAGGCAAATGTTGTAGCTGATGCTTTGAGCAGAAAAGAACGAATGAAACCACTACGAGTTAGGGCTTTAGGTATGACCATTCATACGAACCTTACCTCTCAAATTCGTGATGCTCAACTCGAGGCAATCAAGGAGGAGAATGTAAAGGGCGAATCTCTACGCGGTATGGATAAGCAATTTGAGGTTAAGTCCGATGGAATCCGATATTATATAAATCGCATATGGATACCAAGTTTTGGTAACTTGAGGAAGTTGGTAATGGACGAGGCACATAAATCTAGGTATTCCATCCATCCGGGTGCTGACAAGATGTACCATGGGCTTAAGGACTTGTATTGGTGGCCTAACATGAAGGCTGAGGTGGCCACCTATGTTAGTAAATGCTTGATGTGTGCCAAGGTAAAGGTCGAGTATCAGAAACCATCAGGTCTATTGCAACAACCCGAAATACCCCAATGGAAGTGAGAGCAAATAACAATGGACTTTATTACTAAGCTTCCTAAGATAGCAAATGGTTGTGATACGATTTGGGTAATTGTTGATCGCCTGACAAAGTCCGCCCACTTTCTAGCAATCAAGGAGACCGACACAATGGAAAGATTAACTAGGATTTACTTGAAAGAGGTGGTGACAAGGCACGGGGTGCCCATCTCAATTATCTCTGATCGAGATAGCCGTTTCACCTCTAGATTTTGGCAATTACTCCAAAAAGCTCTAGGTACTCGCTTGGATATGAGTACCGCATACCACCCTCAAACAGATGGCCAAAGCGAAAGGACAATTCAAACCCTAGAAGATATGTTACGCGCATGTGTTATCGACTTTGGACGTGGCTGGGAGAACCACCTGCCATTATGCGAGTTCTCTTAAAACAACAGTTATCACACCAGCATCAAGGCCGCCCCATTCGAAGCACTTTATGGACGAAAGTGTCGATCGCCTGTATGTTGGACTGAGGTGGGAGATAGTCAACTCCTTGGTCCAGAGATTATACACGAAACGACCGAGAAGATTGTGCAAATCCAAAACAGACTAAAGGCAGCCCGTGACCGCCAAAAGAGTTATGCAGATACGAGGCGCAAACCTCTAGAATTTCAAATTGGGGATAGAGTCATGTTGAAAGTGTCGCCTTGGAAAGGCGTAGTCCGTTTTGGGAAACGAGGAAAGCTAAACCCTAGATATGTTGGACCATTCGAAATACTGGAGAGAATTGGTCCAGTTGCGTACAAACTTAAGTTGCCTCAAGAACTCGGTAATGTACATGACACGTTTCATGTGTCAAATCTGAAAAAGTGTTTATCAGACGAATCCCTTATCATACCAGTCGGAGAAGTACAAATCGATGAGAAATTGCATTTTGTCGAAGAACCAATCGAGATCATGGACCGAGAGATAAAGACCTTGAAGCGGAGTCATATACCCATTATAAAGGTTAGGTGGAATTCGAAACGAGGTCCGGAATTCACCTGGGAGCGCGAGGATCAAATCCGTCGCAAGTATCCCCACTTATTCTCAAACCCTGCACCACCCGAGATCACGAACTAAATTTCGGGACGAAATTCTTTTAACATGGGGAGAATGTGACAACCGAAAAAAATAATTTATGACTCAACTCCGTTCAGGTAATAAACTTGGAGAATATTTTTTTTAGTTAAACTATAATTTTTAGTGAATTAATGCCTATAATTAAATAACATTGAATTTAGGCGCCTTATCGTTACAACCTGACACTAAACAAGCGTTTATCCGTGGATGCATATAATGTGACAAAGTGCTTATGTTTATGTTTATTAATTCATTTAGTAAACCCTAATATATATATATATATATATATATATATATATATATAAGTATGTGTGAAACAATAATATAGTGATAAATACACTTACTTGCATGAAAGTAACAAACCACCACCTTTGCATGAAATACAACATAATAATTAAATAAATTCTTATAATTGAATTATTTAAAAACTTAATTAAATTATTAAATAAAAAAATCTGATTTTTAATTATAAATTAATTAAATAAAACTAATTTAATTAATTAAAACAATTAATTACCAATTAATCACCTCCATTCTCCACCAATCACAACCAAGACCATTCCCCCCCCCCCCCCATGGCCGGCCACCCCTTCCCCTCCCCCTCCCCTTCACTTCTTCTATTTAAGGAGCTTACATCCACCCTTTTCTCACTTTTCACACACACACATCCATTTCTCTCTTCCTCACACCATTTTCCTTCCATTTTCTCTCCAAAAATCTGCCATAAACAACCACCCTAAACCACCACAAATCACCACTCAAACAACCATTTAATCAACCCAAAACAACCTACTTTCATCACCCTTTGTGTTGGTAAGATGATACACGAATTTCTCTACTCTATGCTTTCATTTTTCACACTAATCATCACCCATGGATGAATAATACAAGACTTATAATAATATATGTATATCTATGTATATACATCTTATATCTTACTATATACATATGTAAGATTTTATGTAAGGCTATGCCTACAAATCTACATATGTATATATGCACTTTATATTTCATTTTTTTTTGTTATTATCTTATGTATGGCTATGCCTACAATCATATATGTATACATGCAATTCGTATTTCATTTGTTTATAAACTTATGTATTGCAAGGCCTACATGCATCTCTTTTACTCATCTTCATCTTCTTTTTCTTTTAATATGAAATATTGAAAAGTATGGCTAAGCTAACACAATAACTTGATGTTTGTAGATTTTCACTTGCACATGTTCATGTGTTAAAAAGAGGTGATAATCCATGATCAAACCTATGTCAAGTCTTAAAAGATGTAAAATATAGCTATACATATCTATAAATCTTTCAAAGATCTCATGCATGTAAATGTAATCAAAATCTATGGAAAAATGATGGCAAAGGCATATGGGAAAAAGGACTATAACAATGATTTGGTACCTAGGAGTTAGGATAGTAGTCTATGACTTGAAATCCTAACCCACACACATTACATGCAATCTGTCCAGATTTCTATATCTCACTTTGTGAGGTCATAAATCCGTGTATACTTAACAAAATACCACCATTTTACTACTGGAATTACTTTTTTGTATTAGCTTTCAAACCCAAGTGGTCTCACTCAAAAACATGGAGTATTCGACCTCCAAACAGCCCATACGAAACTGTTGTGCATACTGTGATAGATTCGTATACCTCACTTTGCAAGGTCATAACTCCATGAATACTTAACCAAAGACTACCATTTTGTTACTGATTTTAATGTTATAAAGCTCATCTAACAAGATTATGTTCAAATATAAGTTTAAAATACGTTTCTATAAATTTATACACAAGAACACACAATCTGTCCAGAAAAACACAGGTTACTAAAATGGTCATAACTTGAGTTCTAGGAGGAGTTAGAAGATGCATTTTTTTTATATTTGCGTATTGAAAAGATCTATAACTTTCATGTTTTAAACTTTTTCCAGAAATGCACACATTTTTCTCTACAAGCCGATTTAAGGGTCTGGTCTGGAAGTTTCTGGAAATAAGTTGGACTTTTACTAAGAATTACTTAAAAGGGTGTAATGCACCCGTCAATGGTTGAATAAAATGTGACACTTAAACAAAAACTATGGGTGATGAAACTTTACAAAAATTAAAATTAATATATATACTATATGACTAAACTTAAATATTTTATGTGATCTAGGGCGCATAAACCCCACCGTGACCCAAACAAGTACTTGCAACTTTTCGCTCTCTCACTAAGGTGAGTCTCATGGCCCCTACTTCTTTTTAAATGCTTTGACATGTTTTTGGGGTGAGAATACATGTTCTTTTCTTTGTGGACACAAACTAAACTGTTACGTATTGCATGAGTTGACACTATCCATTATGTAGGCCTTTATCATGAATTGTTAGTTAAGGACTTAAACGTGAATGTCATGAATAGATCTATTTGGGTTGACGCCCCCATCCGGGTTGGTAGCGCCAACATGACTATAAGTCAAACGGGTGCATTGTCATTTGAGAACTACTAGTGTTTGGATAGGACACTTGCGAGGCACTAAATGTTAAGGTTTCAATTCATGAGCTTATGGCAATAGTAATACAATTTTTACTATATTGTTGAATGGCAATATAACTTGAAATCTCGTGATCCACGGTAATGTTTTACAACTATTAAAACCTATGAGCTCACCAACTTTATGTTGACCCATTTTTACATGTTATTCTCAGGTAATTAAGATGCTTGCTATTTGTGAAGATGGCATACCCCTTTTGAAGTTAGGAACTACATTTGCATAGACGAACATTGCTTTTGATCTTAAATTCTTAAACTCCTAACTATTTTGTAACTTATGGGAATTATTTGTAAACTTTTTAAAGACAAATGGTCTAAGTCTGTAAGACAATTTAAACTTTTATGAAGTATGTTTAAAACGACTCATGTAGAGGTCGTTCATTGTAATTCTTGTGTTGTGATCTCATGATAGTCGCATCTCGCAACCTTCCGTCGAGGCGGGGTGTGACAGTTTTTATCGGTTATTTGGCCTTAGATTGGTTAGAGGACAGTTACATGTTTTAGGGTTACGGTTTTTCCCAAATTATTTAGGGTTTAGGGGTTTCTAGGGTTAGGCACATGTATATTATTGATCCCCTATTGATTGCGAACCCTAGGGTATGCGTAGATTTTGAAAACCCCAATTTTTTCTGATCGCACAAATCTGGGTTGGGATAGTGTTCATCTTTGCGACACAACATACGACACAGTCCTTGTATCGTATAGTATAGAGTCTTTTATGTCGTAGTTTTCTAATTGCTTATGTCGTACTTTAATACGACATAACATACGACACATGCCTTATGTCGTACTGATTTTATACGACACAATCTACGACACAATTGCTATGTCGCATCTGAGATTAATTTCTCAAAAATTGCTAAATGCAAGGGAAATGCTGTCCGTGTGACATGTGTCATACGACACAACACTTGTGTCGTATTTCCATTCTACGACACAATCCTTGTGTCGTATTTTTGTAGTGCGACATAACACTTGTGTCGCAGTTATTATTTTTTTTGGGTTTTGGTACTAACGCTAACGCTTTTCAAGCTTTGTTGTACTATTGTTATCTTTTGCAGTAATGGCTGAACAACACGCTGCTCAACCCACCGAGATCGATGTCACCAAATATTTCTGGGAACCGCGTCACAATATCGTGGCTTTCTTGAACTCCACTGTCGAGTCTTCGCGCCCGTATTGTCCCATGATCGCCTTTCTGCGTCGTTCCCGAATTTACAAGGCAATCACTGCTGACACTAGGATCTTAACGAATCATATTACCGAATTTTGGGACAAGGCGGTCGTTAACAGAGATGAACAGGATCCTCGTATCATCTTTAGGGTTTGTGGACACCAAGTTATCTTCTCCGAGCAGCTTATTCAGGATTTCTTTGAGTTTGGTGACAATTCTGACATGATCATCCAGTTCAATGCTGCTGCAATCGCCGAAGGCATGAGATCAATTGGATATCAACATATTCCTGTTGATCAATACAAGAAGACCTATATGATGAAGGTCTGGAGATATCTGGCACACATTGTGATCGTGTGTTTGTCTAGTCGCAGGGCAGGCCTTGAAGGAATGCGATATTCGACTGCCTCTGCAATTCTTGCTTTGATCTACAACAAACCCTTTAACTTCTCAGGTTATATCTTCAGGGGTTTTGTGAAAAACGCTTTGGATACAGAAGACAAATGGGCTGTGTATCCTCGGTTTACTCAGTTGTTGCTCAACCATCTGCACCCAAATCTTCCTGTGACTCCTTCATTCACTTTTAAGCAAACGCCGATGAACACCAGAATTTACATCACTTGTGCTTCTTTTGCCAAGCAGGGACAGGCACCGGATCGTGAGGTTGCTCCGTTCGGTCACATAGTGGATCCTGCGTATGTTGCTCCTCCAGGTGAACAATTCATTGCACCGAGACCTGAACCTCCAGTTCAGCCACCGCCAGTTCAGCCACCGCCGGTTCAACCAGATCTCGTGGATCCGGAATTGGTGGATCTTGATCGTGAGATTGATGCTTATCAGCCACCATCTCCATGTCCTGAATCTTCCAGCCACAGAAAAAGGGCTCGAGACACTTCTGATCCTTCTGATCTGACTCCTCCGGTCACACGTTCTCGCCCTTCCACCTCTACATCTTCTGAGCTCCCCAGAACTGAAACACCGATCACCCCTCATCCAGCAGTCATTCAAGAGCTCCTGAGCAGGATTGATCGAATGCAGCATGATATGGCCGCTCAAGCTGAAAAATTTGAAGCTCAGGATGACAGGATCTCCCGTATTGAAAAAGAAAATGCAGAGCTGAGATCAATGGTTTTGAAGCTGGAAACCCAAGCTATTTCTTCGGGGGAGAAAAGCCCACCGGCCTTAGAATCAACACCTAGGGTTTCCGCCGAGGGCGATGAAAATGTAAATTCTGATAATGTAAATGATTCTACTATTAATGAAACAACTCTTGTTTTGGATTATATTATTGAGCAACCAGGGCAACCAAAACCGCTAGCTGTAGATTACACCTATTGTAATTTGACATTCCTTCAAGCTGTGGTCAACGCAGGCAGTCATGCTCCTGAAGAACCTTTTGACTTTGAAACTGCTAATAATGATGATGAAGTTAATATTGAACAAGAAGAGCTTGAACCAGATGAAGAATATACCGATTGTCCAGCTTACCCACAAGAGGGTATTGTCGTATCTGATTCTTCAGATGATGAGTCAGAGCCTGCATTTAAGTACGTACCAGAATCTACTTCTCAAGCAGCTCCTGCTCAAGAATCGTCTGAGTCTGCCGGACCTTCACAAGAAAAATCAGTCCCTGTTCGTGAATCGATTAATTAAAAATGACATTTTCCCACAGGATACATATGAATATGTGCCTTCTGACAAAGAAAGGTCCATCAGGGATAACTGGTTTCCCAAAGGAAAAAATCCCGAACCTGTTCCTGTTACATGCAAGAAATACAAGGTTGGCGGTGATTATTCAGGTCTTATAAAAAGCTGGAAGGTTAGCAAAGGGAGGTTTATGATCAAGAGACTTGACGGTATTCAGTATTTTCGTCGGTCTATGAAGAAACTGAGTTCGTTGCCGAAGCATGACATTGTTCGTCTCACTCAGCTTCAGTTGATAAATCCTCACAAAGACGGAATTGCAAATGCTATTCAAAGGATCATGCGTGAAGAAATTCGACTGAAGAAATATCATTATGTCAAACCGATACTGGGTACAAGGTATACATTCAAGAAAAAGCTCAATTCAAAGACCAAGCAGCCAATCGTAAAGGTTCACTATCCTCCTGCTGAATGTCTACGTGAAATTGCTTTGGAAACAGTTCCATTCAATCTGCTGAAGCGTTTTCACTACTAGGAACTGGATGGTCACACTGGCGAAGCCGTTCTTGTTTATGTGCCAGATTCTATGCCACAGACTGGATCTAGTTCATTGTGGGGTCTATAAAAGGCTGAATTCAGAATATTTGACCCAATGAGCCTGATAAATCTGTCTATAGATGATATGAAGAAACTATTTGACAATCGGATTCGCTACAATCCAGGTTACGAGTTCAATAGAGTATTAGCGAAGAGATTTCATAAAATCATTGATATATGCTTCACTTTTGGCATACATGCTGGCGGAAAGTTTCCACCCAGATGGGTTTGATGTTCAGGCGTTTGAAGAACTGCTATTTTTGATGACTGGAGCCAATCGAAAAATTCATGAAGACCAAGCTGAAGACACGGGGGAGTTTGTTGGTACATCTTTAGGGATATAAGTAGGTATCTCTAAAGATCACCTATGCTAGTTGTTCATCCAACTATTTATGTCCAATTATATTGGTTTGTTTGAATATTTGTTTGCGTTTTGAAAACATGTACGGCCCGTTGGTGACGGTTTGTAATAATAATCCAAAAGTGTTATTATTATATGTTTTGTTGTGTTATATACTTATCAATGTATTTGTTGTTGATTGTTCAAATATTTTATCAATGTATAAGGATTGTCGGAATTATCACTCATGCAACAATAAGAATTATCGGAACTACTTTTCATGCGACAATAAGGATTGTCGGAATTAAGATTCATGCGACAATAAAGATTGTCGGAATTACTTTTCATGCGACAATAAGGATTGTCAGAAATTACTCATGCGACAATAAGGATTGTCGGGACAGTTTTCAAGTACAAAAGTGTTAGTTAATGCGACAATGAGTATAGGTTTTGTGGAATGACAAAAACAGTCCCTTTTAGGTTTGGTTCCCGATTTTTAACCCAAATCAATTCCCGATCTTACCCATTTCTAGTCCGAATCAAGTCTAACCAAAAATCATACATGTTATCCTATATGTCTAGTGTAAATCTGCACTTTATGATAGTTTTATAAGTTCATTTACTATTTTTAACAAAAATAATCATGAAGAGTGGTCGGTTTTGGTTCATAACCGACATTTGTTCAAAGACCGAATTATACACAAAAATCCATGTATTTATGGAGTGGCCAAGGAAGAACGTTTTGAATTTAACAAATTATGTGAGGTTTTGGCACTGGTCTCATATATTTTAGTGATCTAGAGCTCAAGATATGGTCTCGAGAAGGGGGCGGATGTTTCTGTCGGCCAGAACAGTAATGCGCACCTTAACGGAAATATTGTTTTAAAATAGCAAACGAAGTCAATATGTTCCGAAATTGGTGTCGTTGGAAAGCTAACATCACGAACTACATCTTAGGCTTAAGAAACGTCCATTTTATTCAAGGGATGAACTTTATAAAAATCGTGGAAGTTGACCATTTTTCTGGACAGAAAGCAGTGTGAATATAAATTCATGAGAAACGAGTTTTTAGTTTATATTTTGGACATAATCTTGTTAAATGAGCAACTAGATAGGTTAATAACCATAAAGCAAGTAGAACTATGAAAATAAAAGAGTCCTTACAAAAAGATGATGAATCTAGAACCGGAAATGGAATGAGAGTGCGATTCTTGACGTTTCCTTGCTTTTATCTTCTAAAACCGATGGTGGATTATGGTGGTGAAGGTGGTGACCGATGATGGATTATGGTGGTGTGGTGGAGGCTATTTTTCCAGCAGAGAAAGGAGAGAGGAGTGGAGTGAGAGTGAGGTGAAAATGATGGGGAATGGGTATGGTTTGTGAGAGTCAAACAAGCAAGAAGATGGGAGCATGGTCTCCCTTTTTCTACAGTTTTTCAGCGGGTCCCACTCACTAGGTGAGTGTTTAAATTGTTTTCCCAAAGTTGTGTTCCGTGTGGTGCTCGTTTACCCATTCGTTTAAACGTTATACGTTTAATATGCGCGTTTTAAATAACAATTTAAATCTCAATATTTTTACTTGAAGTATTTTATCAAAGTTCTTAATAATGAACTATAAAAATATAATTTGAGTTTATTTCATTTGTCGGGCGCGTTTCGCGCGTTTCTGTTGCGTACGGTTAGTTTTAAACGATACGAAATACATTTGTATATATATATTATCCAAATTAATATATAATGAAAATGAGTTAATTAAATAATTTCACATTATTTAATAACTTGTTCACCAACGTCCGTATTGTGATGTGTCGGATCCATCCGATAATGTAAAATGCACGATTTAATCAAATCGCGTACGTGTGTATATATATAAATATACCAATACACATAATGATACACATAATTAATCCTAATTACATATATTAACACTTATGATTAGGCACTAATGATAGTCCTAATTTGGCGGGTGTGACATTCTCCCCTTGTTAAGACTGAGTCGTAGATGGAGTGGAGTCTGTGAATAAATGTGAATATTTGTGTCGCATTTGGTCTTCCCGTTCCCAAGTGAATTCCGGACCATGCCACGAATTCCACCCAACTTTAACGATGGGAATACGACTTTGTTTCAACTGTTTGACCTCATGGTCCATGATTTCTACTGGCGTCTCGACGAGATGGAGTTTATCATCGATATGGATCTCGTCAAGAGGAATTATGAGTGTCTCATCAGACAGATATTTCATAAGATTAGAAATGTGAAATGTGGGATGCACGCTGCTGAGTTCGGGTGGCAGCTGCAATCGATATGCCACTGAACCAATCCTCTCGAGGATCTCGAATGGTCCAATGTATCTGGGATTTAACTTCCCGCGTTTATCGAATCGGATAACACCTTTCCAAGGTGAAACTTTGAGTAGCACTCGCTCCCCAACCTGAAACTCGAGTGGTTTGCGTCTCACGTCAGCATAACTTTTCTGACGGTCACGCGCGGCTTTGAGTCTGTTTTGAATTCCAAAGATTTTCTCTGTTGTTTCGTGAATGATCTATGGACTAGTGAGTTGGCTATCTCCCACTTCGGTCCAACAGATAGGTGATCGGCATTTACGACCGTACAGTGCCTCGAAAGGTGCAACCTTAATGCTGGTATGATAGCTGTTGTTGTACGAAAATTCGCACAAGGGTAGACGGTTTTCCCTATTTTTACCGAAGTCAACTACGCAAGCCCGTAGCATGTCTTCCAGTGTTTGAATAGTTCGCTCGCTTTGTCCATTAGTTTGTGGATGGTATGCAGTACTCATGTCCAGACGAGTACCCAAAGATTTTTGTAGTGACTGCCAAAAGCGGGATGTGAAGCGACTATCTCTATCGAAGATGATCGAGATGGGAACGCCGTGTCGGGATACAATTTCTTTCAGATAAATTCGCGTGAGGCGTTCCATTTTATCGGTTTCTTTGATGGCTAGGAAATGAGCAGATTTAGTGAGACGATCGACGATCACCCAAATGGTATCGCAACCGCTCGATGTTTTTGGGAGTTTGGTGATGAAATCCATGGAGATTTGCTCCCATTTCCATTGAGGGATTTCCAGTTGTTGTAGCAAGCCGGAAGGTTTCTGATACTCGGCCTTGACCTTAGAACAGGTTAAGCATTTACCGACATTGGTGGCGATGTCGGCTTTCATGTTTGGCCACCAGTATAGATCTTTGATACCGTGATACATCTTGTCAGATCCATGATGTATAGAATAGCGAGATTTGTGAGCTTCGTCCATCACCAATTCTCGTAAGTTGCCGAAGCTTGGTAACCATATTTGGTTAGAGAATTGTCGAGTACCATTAGGTTTGATTTCGAACTGTTTGTCCATGCCTCGCAAGGCCTCGTTGGTGATGTTTTCCGGTTTAAGCGCTTCGAGTTGAGCGGTAATGATTTGAATGATAAGGTCACTGTGAATGGTCATGCTGAGGGCTCGGACGTAAGAGGTTTTACACGTTCCTTTCGGCTGAGGGCATCAGCAACAACATTTGCCTTGCCAGGATGATAACGGATCTCGCAATCATAATCAGTGAGCAACTCGACCCATCGACGTTTCCTCATGTTGAGATCCTTTTGGTCAAAGATATGCTGAAGACTTTTATGATCGGTAAAGATTTTGTATTTAGTGTCGTACAGATAGTGTCTCCAGATTTTGAGTGCGAACACTACAACCCCCATTTCGAGGTCATGAGCGGTATAATTATTTTCGTGAACTTTGAGCTGTTGGGAGGCGTAAGCAATGACCTTGTCTCGTTGCATCAGCACGCAACCAAGACCTTGGTGTGAAGCATCGCAGTATACCACGAAGTCATCGTTGCCTTCGGGTAAGGATAAGATGGGTGCACTGCAAAGCTTTTGTTTAAGCAGCTAAAATGCTGACTCTTGTTTATCAGTCCAGTCGAACTTCTTTTCCTTATGAGTCAGTAAGGTGAGAGGTTGGGCTATTTTGGAGAAGTTCTCAATGAATCGCTGATAGTACCCGGCAAGTCCTAGGAATTGCCGTACTTCAGTTGGCGTTGAGGGTACTTGTCAGCACTTGATAGCCTCGATTTTAGACGGATCCACATGATTTTCCTGACTGTCAATCACGTGTCCAAGGAATTGAACGGTTTTCATCCAGAACTCACACTTGGATAATTTGGCAAATAACTCCTCGTTTTTTTAGTAGTTCAAGGATGGTTTTCAGATGTTGCGCATGTTCTTGCTTGTTACGCGAGTAAATGAGGATGTCATCGATGAAGATAATGACAAACTTGTCGAGATAAGGTTTGCACACTCGATTCATGAGGTCCATGAATACAGCTGGTGCGTTGGTTAGACCAAAGGGCATCACTTGGAATTCGTAGTGTCCATAGCGAGTTCGGCATGCGGTTTTTGGGATATCTTCATCTCTTACTAGTAACTGATGATAACCTGACTGAAGGTCGATCTTTGAATAGAATATCGACCCCTGAAGTTGGTCGAACAAGTCATCGATGGGGGGAAGCAGATAACGGTTTTTGACGGTTAGTTTGTTCAACTCTCGATAGTCGATACACATTCCGAATGAACCGTCTTTCTTTTTCACGAACAAGACCGGAGCTCCCCAAGGTGAAGAACTCAGTCTAATGAAACCCTTATCAAGGAGTTCCTGTAACTGAGTAGATAACTCCTGAAGTTCGGATGGGGCTAAACGATATGGTGCTCGTGCCACCGGCACTGCTCCAGGAACAAGATCGATTGAGAACTCGACTTGTCTTGGTGGTGGAAGACCAGGGAGGTCTTAGGGAAAGACTTCGGGAAAATCTCGGACAATTGGCACATCCTCGAGTCGCTTCTCCTTCGACTTTTTCTCCACGACATGTGCGAGGATTGCCTGATAACCCTTTCTCAAGTACTTACGGGTTTTCATGCACGATATTATGTTCATCCTTGGCCCACTGGTCTCCTTTTGTATGATCAGAGTTCTACCAGCGTCGAGGGGAATGCAGACGACCTTTTCAAAACATATGATTTCAGTGCAATGTTTGGACAACCAGTCCATACCAACAATGATGTTGAAACTTCCGATCTCGACGGGTATAAGGTCAAAAGAAAAGAGTTCGTTGGAGAGGTTTAGAGTGCAATTAGGTATTACACTGTCGGTCTCACTGAGCTTACCATTAACTAATTCAACAATGTACTTAACATCTAATGCAACAGGGGTGATGTCAAGTAGTGGGTAAAATTCATTAGAAATAAAACTCTTATCAGCACCAGTATCAAATAGAATAGAGGCAATTAGGTTGTTGATGAGGAACGTACCCGTGACCACATTTGGATCTTGACGGGCATCCCATGAGTTCAGAACAAAAGCTCTACCTTTTGCATTGTTGCCGCTGTTTTTGTTCTTTAGTTTCAGGCAGTCATTTCTATAGTGCCCCATGTTGCCGCATTCATAGCAGGCCTTTGATTGATTGAAGTTGTTGTTGTTGTTGTCTTTGGGTGCTCGGCAGTCCTTGGAAGAATGTCCATACCTCTTGTAGTTGTTGCAAGGAGTACCACAAGGACCCTCATGATGGCGGTTGCATTTCGAACAGTGAGGTTTGTTCCCAGTGTAACCTTTCTTGTCCCAAGAAACAGAAGAGTAAGCCTTGACAGTCTCAGGCTTTTTGAAGGTTGGTTGGTTGCTGAAGTTTCCAGAAGATTTCCTTTTGTTGTTGGAAGAGGTGGTGGATGTTTCACGGCTGACAATCATCGCCATTAGTTCGTGTGCAAGACGGATAGCACTTTGGATGGTGGTTGGCTTGGATGAGGCGACATTTCCCTGGATGTTCTCTGGGAGGCCGCATATGTACTTCTTGATGCGTTTTTCGTCCGTGTCTACCAAACCCGGACATAGAAGGGAAAGTTGCTGGAATTTGGTGGTGTAACCAGCGATATCATTACCTTGAACAGATAAATGCCAGAATTCTTCCTCCAACCTGTGGAGTTCCTCGGTGGGGCAATATTCGTCCCTTAGCATTTTCTTCAAGTCTGCCCAAGGGAGTTGGTTTGCTACATCAATGCCCACAGAACTGGCATGAGTATTCCACCATGTGAGTGCACCTTATTGAAAGATGTAAGCAGCGAATTTGACCTTGCTGTCTTACGTGTAGTTGCACAAACCGAAGACAGATTCGATCCTTTCGATACACATGATTAGACCGATGGCACCTTCCGTGCCCTTGAAATTTAGCGGTTTGCAGCTGAGAAAATCCTTGTAAGAACAAGGCTTGATAACATGAGTAATTTCTGGAGTATCATTACTCCTCCTGGAGTTTTGTGGTGAATCCCGAGTAGCCAATGCTTCGGCCACAGCTCGGGAAACGATGGTAGCAATTTCAGCATCACTGTAACTTTTCTTCTTTGGCGGCATGATTCTTCAAGAGAGAAACAAAAGGTACATGAGAGGTGGTACCAGAATAATAAGCACGATAGATGTACATATATAAAAGTGGTAATATACAACATCACAAGGTAAAATCACCATGTATAAATAATGGGAGAACTTGTCAATTCATAACACGAAGTTGAATGATTACAGACAATTTCTAGTTAGGAGGTTCAAAAGTCACAGACTTAGAAGTTTTACAAAAGTGCCAGGAATTATTACATCCGGTCGAATTACATAGGTCCTACTAAAGCATGATAAAGTACAGATTTAGCCTAAGTTAATCCTGTCGTAGATTGAGTTGTGATAGTAGTGCGGTGAGATGGTCCACAGATTCTGCAAGTCTGCTAACCATTCGAGGGTGTCCTCGGTTTCCCTTAGACGTGTCTCGCACTGATTTAACCTTGATTGTAGGATAGAGATTCCGTTTCGGTTGCCAATCACTTGGTTGTGGACAACCTCCATAGTATTGATGGTTTCACCCAGACGGTTGTCAAGGGTGTCCATGCGGTTGATGGTATTTTCGTGATCTTCGGAAACTTGATTGATACGTTCAAGTGATGTGAGTCTCCAGTTTTTGTTGGTTTCTTGGAGTTCGATATCCATAGTATTAAGTCGTTGCTCGTGTCGGTGAAGCCTAGTGATTAAGTCCGACAAAGTGAAGTGAGAGGGTATGGGTCAGCTCGAGGCAACCTGGTGTTCCTCCTAGCCACCCTTGGGTTTCGCGATCCATACGGATGAGAGCGTGACGAATTGGGTGGTGTGTTTGCCATTCTAAGACAAAGCATTTAGAAAGAATGAGGCATATATCCATTTAATACATATATAATATAGCCTAAGATATTGAGCGAGAGCGAGGCCTATCTATGTGTGTGTGTGTATATATATATATATATCACATAATAGCCTAAAGTGTCTAACACAGACATGTTTGAGTCCCGGTCCTCTCGAGGTCAGAGTCAACTAGTGTATCCTGTTCAGTCATGACTCCTTTCAGATCTCACATCATATTCTTTTAATTGTACATAGTTGATCAGGCTTTGTTAAATTAAACCAATACAATGCAGTCACTGAATCTAATCATACTTAATGAGGAATACTGCCTAACGGTCATAGTCTAGGCCTACTAAATGCAACTTAGTTCACTATAACCTTAGGCTCTGATACCAATCTGTCACACCCCCAAATTCGGGTTGCGGAAGCGAATCGGGTCGGGGCATGACTAATCAATAAACAAAAGCACATAAGATAAAGTGAATGACTCTATGTACGTCGTTTAAACCATTACATTGGTGATATAAAAAGTTTACAATGTTATAATCTAAGCCTACTAAATGAGGAATACTACCTAACGGTCATAGTCTAGGCCTACTAAATGCAACTTAGTTCACTATAACCTTAGGCTCTGATACCAATCTGTCGCACCCCCAAATTCGGGTTGCGGAAGCGAATCGGGTCGGGGCGTGACTAATCAATAAACAAAAGCACATAAGATAAAGTGAACGACTCTATGTGCGTCGTTTAAACCATTACATTGGTGATATAAAAAGTTTACAATGTTATACTGTTTACAAAAGCTCGCAAGCTAAATGTAAGAGATTCTAAGGCATATCTATTTGTACAAAATGTAGAAATGCATGTGAATCTCCTGCTATCTGAATGCGACTCGAGATAGCTATCCTGAGCAGTCTTACTACTGCTGTGTACCTGAGAATACATGCTAAAAGGTCAGCTAAAAGCTGGTGAGCTCACAGGTTTTTATACTGATGAAATATGAGTTATGAACCACAAGATTTAAGTATGATGATTTGCAGTTAAGCAAATAAAATAGTGATTGTATATTACTGTCATGAGGCCATAGTTTGAGCTTAACTGAGGGTGTCAGGATCCACCTTTAAGGACCTGAGCGAGGTTGCCTCCTGCATGTGCCTAATCTACACACCTATGAACAAATGATAATGCGTCCATTCGACTGCCGTCGTGGTAGCGCGACTACCCGGATGGGGATTGTCAATCGCATATGGTACCATACACTAACATTCACGCTATAGCAATACTAACAAACTATGTAGTGGAGGGCTTCATTATTAGGTAAAACAAACTCATACAGTCAATATATCGATGTTTTGTACTTGTGTTCACATGTAAAAGTAAAATGGAGCATGTATTCCCACCCGTGGGTTGAAAACAGTAAAATGAGGGGCTATGAGACTCCCCTAAGTCTGATGTGTTTGCTAATAGCAAATAATGATGGTGTATAAGTAATGTTGTCGTCTCAACGATCGTAACCTGCCGGGCGTCCTAAACGCGCAAGGTTAGGGATATAATTAGGTATCTCTAAAGATCACCTATGCTAGTTGTTTATCCAACTAGTTATGTCCAATTATATTGGTTTGTTTGAATATTTGTTTGCGTTTTGAAAACATGTACGGCCCGTTGGTGACGGTTTGTAATAGTAATCCAAAAGTGTTATTATTATATGTTTTGTTGTGTTGTATACTTATCAATGTATTTGTTGTTGATTGTCCAAATATTGCATCAATGTATAAGGATTGTCGGAATTATCACTCATGCGACAATAAGAATTTTCGGAACTACTTTTCATGCGACAACAAGGATTGTCGGAATTACGATTCATGCGACAATAAGGATTGTCGGAATTAAGATTCATGGGACAATAAGGATTGTCGGAATTACTTTTCATGCGACAATAAGGATTGTCAGAAATTACTCATGCCACAATAAGGATTGTCGGGATAGTTTTCAAGTACAAAAGTGTTAGTTAATGCGACAATGAGTATAGGTTTTGTGGAATGACAAAAACAGTCCCTTTTAGGTTTGGTTCCCGATTTTTAACCCAAATCAATTCCCGATCTTACCCATTTCTAATCCGAATCAAGTCTAACCAAAAATCATACATGTTCTCCTATATGTCTAGTGTAAATCTGCACTTTATGGTAGTTTTATAAGTTCATTTACTATTTTTAACAAAAATAATAATGAAGAGTGGTCGGTTTTGGTTCAAAACCGACATTTGTTCAAAGACCGAATTATACAAAAAATCCGTGTATTTCTGGAAGTGGCCAAGAAAGAACTTTTTGAAGTTAACAAAATATGTGAGGTTTTGGCACTGGTCTCATACATTTTAGTGGTCTAGAGCTCAAGATATGGTCTCGAGAAGGAGGCGGATGTTTCTGTCCGCCGGAATAGTAATGCGCACCTTAACGGAAATATTGTTTTAAAATAGAAAACGAAGTGGATATGTTCCGAAATTGGTGTCGTTGGAAAGCTAACATCACGAACTACATCTTAGGCTTAAGAAACGTCCATTTCATTCAAGGGATGAATTTTATAAAAATCGTGGAAGTTGACCATTTTTCTGGACAGAAAGCAGTGTGAATATAAATTCATGAGAAACGAGTTTTTAGTTTATATTTTGGACATAATCTTGTTAAATGAGCAACTAGACAGGTTAATAACCATAAAGCAAGTAGAACTATGAAAATAAAAGAGTCCTTACAAAAAGATGATGAATCTAGAACCGGAAATGGAATGAGAGTGTGATTCTTGACGTTTCCTTGCTTTTATCTTCAAAAACCGATGGTGGATTATGGTGGTGAAGGTGGTGACCGATGGTGGATTATGGTGGTGTGGTGGAAGCTATTTTTCCAACAGAGAAAGGAGAGAGGAGTGGAGTGAGAGTGAGGTGAAAATGATGGGAATGGGTATGGTTTGTGAGAGTCAAACAAGCAAGAAGATGGGAGCATGGTCTCCCATTTGCTGCAGTTTTTCAGCGGGTCCCACTCACTAGGTGAGTGTTTAAATTGTTTCCCCAAAGTTGCGTTCCGTGTGGTGCTCATTTACCCGTTCGTTTAAACGTTATACGTTTAATATGCGCGTTTTAAATAACGATTTAAATCTCAATATTTTTACTTGAAGTATTTTATCAAAGTTCTTAATAATGAACTATAAAAATATAATTTGGGTTTATTTCATTTGTCAGGCGCGTTTCGCGCGTTTCTGTTGCGTACGGTTAGTTTTAGACGATACGAAATACATTTGTATATATATATTATCCAAATTAATAATTTCACATTATTTAATGTAAAATGCACGATTTAATCAAATCGCGTACGTGTGTATATATATAAATATACCAATACACATAATGATACACATAATTAATCCTAATTACATGTATCAACACTTATGATTAGGCACTAGGGGTGTTACAAAATGGGAAAACACCAAGCGGTTGCGATACCATTTGGGTGATCGTTGATCGTATCACGAAATCTGCCCATTTCCTAGCTTTCAAAGAAACCGACAAGATGGAGCGTTTGGCTCGCATCTACATCAAAGAGGTTGTGGCACGACATGGCATTCTCATTTCAATCATCTCAGATAGAGATAGCCGCTTCACCTCTCAATTCTGGCAAACACTTCAACGAGCCCTCGGTACTCGCCTCGATTTGAGTACTGCTTATCATCTGCAAACCGATGGTCAGAGTGAACGGACCATTCAAACCTTAGAAGACATGCTACGAGCTTGCGTAGTTGACTTCGGAAACACATGGGAAAACCACCTACCCTTGTGTGAATTTTCCTACAACAACAGTTACCACACCAGCATTGATGCTGCACCTTTTGAGGCACTTTATGGGAGAAAGTGTCGATCACCCATATGTTGGACCGAAATCGGCGATAGCCAACTCACTGGTCCTGAAATCATACATGAAACAACCAAGAAAATCGTGACCATTCAAAACCGGCTGAGAGCCATACGTGATCGTCAGAAAAGCTATGCTGACGTGAGACGCAAACCACTCGAGTTCCAGGTTGGGGACCGAGTACTTTTAAAAGTGTCACCTTGGAAAGGTGTCATTCATTTTGGCAAACGCGGCAAACTAAACACTAGGTACATCGGAGCTTTTGAGATTCTTGAAAGAATTAGTCCGGTGGGATACCGACTGCAGCTACCACCACAACTCAGTAGCGTGCACAACACATTCCACATTTCTAATCTGAAGAAATGTTTGTCTGATGAGACACTTGTAATCCCGCTCGATGAAATCCACATTGATGACAAACTCTATTTCTTCGAGGAACCTATTGAAATCATGGACCGTGAGGTCAAATGCTTAAAACAGAGTCGTATTCCCATCGTTAAAGTATGGTGGAATTCTAGGCGTGATCCTGAGTTCACCTGGGAACGGGAAGACCAAATGCGGATGAAACATCCACATCTATTCTTAGATACCCCACAGACTGCGGCAACAAACTAATTTCAGGATGAAATTCTCCTAACAGGGGGAGAATGTGACACCTGACGATTTAGGGTTATTGTTTAACCTTCTAGAAACCCTAATTACGTGTGTTTAGTTTAGTATTAGGCTAAATACTTATAATTACTTGTAACTATTTGTATATTTATGTGAATATGCACCCCCATAATTGATTTATATTACGCTACATAATTAGTTTTAATTACGCTTACGCAATTTGGTAAAATTGTGCAAAAACAACCGGACGGAGTCTGATACAGTATAAATACGGACATTGGTGAACAAAATATTAATAATATGAAATTATTTAATGAACTCAAAAACTCATAAATATTATGTTAATAATATTTAACACGTTAATTATATCGTATAAAGTAACAAAAACACGACGAAAGCGCGCAGAACGCGCCCGATAATCGAACGAAAGTCAAAATACATTTTAGAATTTAAAATATATCATTTAATATAAAACTATCAATCAAAATATCGAATCTTTAAACAATAACGAAAAACGTCCAAATAAAACGTCACGCGATTTCGAATCCGTAAAACGCTCATGTAAATCGAGGCCGACAACCTAACGGAATATTTTCATAAATGTTTTTCAAGTATTTAGATTAAATACTTCAAGTGGAAATATTAAAATTTAAATCATTACTTAAAAACGCATATTAAACGTTTAACGTATATACAAACGTTGTATCGAGCGAGTAAACGACCACAGAATGCAAGAAATCGAATTAATAACACACAAAATCAGGTGGGGCCATGGTGGGGGCCGGCCACCCCTCTTTCCCCCTCTCTTTGCTCATGCAAACTAATGATGAGGATGATTCCCTCGCTTGACCATTTCAACACTTCACCCACATGCAACCCATTCATTTACACATATTCTCTCAAAAATCCACCAACAAACTCTCTCTAATTTCTGGAGATTTACAACCCCCACAAGCACCATATCACCACCATAAACCACCCTTACACCACCATTGATCAAGCAAGAAAAGGGAGCTAGCACCAAGACCATCATCACCATCATCCTTTCCTTCCTTCTTTCATCATCTCATTGTGAGGAAACCCACTTTCTCTCTCTAAAGATTTACTTACATGATGTTTATTTATGTATTATCTAGCTCATCCAACAATATTATGTCCAAATACCTTGCTAAAATACGTTTTTACAATTTATTCATAAAAGTGATGAATCTGTCCAGAATGTTATAGCTTACAAAATCGACCATAACTTGAGTTCTAAGAAGAGTTAGATAACGATTTTTTTTAATAGTTGCGTATTGAAAAGATCTACAAAAAGTTCTTCTTTGACTATTTTAGAAATGTACGTATTTTTAGATATGACCGGATCTTTGAGCCTGGTCTGAAAGTTTTCGAAAACCGAGTTCGATTCCTTAGCAAAATTAATTACCTATGTAAATGGACACTATAGTTGCTGTAAAAGTTATATGTTAGACTAGAAACCATGATGATCAGTTGGTAAAATTTGTGAGACCCGATTTGGACCAGAAGTTAGTAAGAACTATGGCGAAACAAACTGACAAAAAATCAAAAATATAACTAGGGGCTGTTTTGGAACTATTGTAAAAACCGACACTTTTGGTGAACTCCGACATGAGCCGACAATTTATTTGGACTCTATAAAATGATATATGGGTTGGGTGAAAGTTTCGGGTCAAACCGAGTAAGTTTGACCAAGTCAACAAAAATGGCCCGATGTCTAAAAACTTAATATATTTGGAAAATGGTAACAAAAATGGGTTTGGGTGACTTAGTTAGTAACTTGGACCAAAAACTAATTTTAGAAAGTTTCCCGAATGAAAAACCGATAATTGATTACACTTGGGCTAAATATTGAAATATGACCAGACCTCAGTGTCGCATGACCTGCGACACTACCTGCGACACTACCTAAGTGTCGCTAACTAGTGTCGCTACTTATTTGAAAATTGATTTGAACCTGCGACACAAGACTTAGTGTCGCTACTTATTTGAAAATTGATTTGAACCTGCGACACAAGACTTAGTGTCGCTATCATGCGACACTCAATGCGAAACTTAACCTAATGTCGCATACACTGCGACACTAACCCTAGTCTCGCATGACCTGCGACACTGACCCTAGTGTCACTACTAGTGTCGCTAAAGGCAGAAAACATGAAACTTATTTTTCACTAAGTATTGAACTTGGGTAACAACTTATAACCACACATGATACATACTATAACAACGTATGCAATTACACAAACTTAATATTAATGTCTTTTAAGAATTATTATTACAAACTTTCACCAATGGGCCGTACACGTTTTTGATATACGAACTCGCACTACTATTTGGACATACTAGTTGATGAACTAGCTTTAGGTGGACATAAACCCCCCACCTACCCGATTGGCTTAAGTGGACATTAACCCCCACTTATATAATCGCTATAGATGGTCTTTTGAGACATCTTTTTATACAACCTCCTACGTTTAGGGCGTTAGGAGGTTGCACACGGGAACGAGAACACCCACTACTTGCTAATATTTGATATTGATTGCTACCTGCTTAACCCTGGTGAGTTTCATAGCCCCTTTTTACTGTTTTTCACTGAGGTGAGAATACATACAACTGTTTTATAAACTGCTTTATGATCACAAGTACTGGAAACAACTTTTCGTATGGATTGCATGAGACCTTATGATAATCCACTAAAGTCCTCTACTTATCATAGTTCGTTAATATATGCATGAATATTATTGGCTAGTACTATCAGGGTTTGACAAACCTCTTCCGGGCTAGTCGCGCTAGCCAACCCACGGGGGCAATATTATTTGTGAATTAGAGGTGTATCGGATTAGTACACTTACCGGAGGCAAACAACATTAAGCTTGAACTATGAGACTCATGCAAATGGTATACTTATATTGCAATATCCAATACTTTTACTTATCGTTGGCTAACGATACTTTTACTTATCATTGTTGAATAATGCAAACTTGTGAAATCTTGTGGATCATATTAGCAACTGATTACTTAACAAACCTATGAACTCACCAACTTTATGTTGACCTTTTAGTATGTATTTCTCAGGTAACCTGCCACAGTAGGGAGCTTTTGTAAAGCTTAGCTTGAGTCGCATTGTTTTCAAAACATCAAGAGATTAGATTGCGTGTAGCTGTATTTTGTAAATTCAGTAATGTATTAGAAATCTCTAAACGGTTTATGCGAACTCCTGATATATTTTGTAAACATTTGAATTATTGTAATGTAACTATTTTTCAAACGTCTCATATAGAGGTCGTTTGCTTTAATTTTTGTGTTGTGATATTTAATTTGGTCGGCGCCCCATGACACCTCCTACTTCCGTTGCCATGTGTTTTGGGGGTGCAACATACGCATAGCATTTGCTACTGAAAGAGATTTGCATCTTAATATTAATTATCTCCGGTGGACATTACAATTTACATGTACAATGATAATGTTGTATACTTTTACATCTTGCTTTTCGGTCTAAGAATTTGTAAGAATTTATGTTTGTTGATGTGACACCTGACAAATTATGGCTAAGTTCCCAATCATCTAGTTAATACACGTAATTAGTGCGATGTTAGGCTAATTGTATGTATCATTATATATATTGTTATATATACACACATACGCGATTAAATTTAATCGTTAATCTTCATATCGGATAGATTCCAGTACATTTTTATACGGACGTTGGTGAATCAAATTATTAAGTAATATGATATTACTTAATAATCACATTATTTATTAGATATTATTTTGATAATATTTAACATGTATCTCGTATCGTAATAAATAATCCGTATGCAACAAAAACGCGCGAAACGCGCCTAACAATCGAACAAAAATTAAAAATATATTTTATTAATTAAAATATATTATTTTGAATGAAAATATTCAATTTAAACATCGTATAATAAATCGTTAACAAAAATGTTTAATTAAAACGTCACGCGATTAGACAATCGAAACCCCAAACCTGCATACCGATACTGATACATTACCAAAACATTTTTATAAATGTTTTCAAGTATTTTGAGTAATATTAACATCCAAATAAAAACGAAATTTGAATGTTATTTAAAACGCGTACGTAAAACGTATAACGAGTAAAATACGAATAAACGACCGGGGAAACGTACACCACACGGAGCTCAAATTTGGGGAAACAAACAATGAGACACCACACCCATGTGGGGGCCCCCTAGGAGCCAATTTCCAGCACGCAAAACCCTCTCCCATGTTTCATGGACCGTATGAATCAGTTGTGTAAACCTTATCTTGACAAGTGTGTCATTGTCTTCATCGATGACATCCTTATCTATTTGCGCAACGAATAGGAACATGCGCAACATCTGAAAACCATCCTAGAGCTACTTAAACATGAGGAGTTATATACCAAATTCTCCACGTGTGAGTTCTGGATGTAAACCGTTCAATTCCTTGAGCACGTTATTGATAGTAA
The DNA here is from genome assembly GCA_963422505.1 of Pseudognaphalium luteoalbum. NCBI lineage: Eukaryota > Viridiplantae > Streptophyta > Magnoliopsida > Asterales > Asteraceae > Pseudognaphalium > Pseudognaphalium luteoalbum. The sequence goes on from OY730193.1 coordinate 63,472,131, forward strand.
AGGAATTCATGTTGATCCGTCTAAAATCGAGGCTATCAAGTGCTGGCAAGCACCTACAACGCCGACCGAAGTACGTCAATTCTTTGGACTTGCACGGTATTATTGGCGCTTCATTGAAAAAAATTCTCGAAAATATCCCAACCTCTCACGACACTGACTTACAAATAAAAGAAGATCGATTTGACTGATAAACAAGAGTCAGCGTTTCAGCTATTGAAACAAAAGCTTTGCAGTGCACCTATTCTATCATTACTTAAAGGCAACGATGACTTCGTGGTATGCTGTGATGCTTTACACCAAGGTCTCGGTTGCGTGTTGATGCAACGAGAAAAGGTCATTGCCTACGCCTCCCGATAACTTAAAGTACACAAAAAGAATTACACCACACATGATCTTGAACTTGGAGCTGTCATCTTTGCACTCAAAATCTGGAGACACTATCTCTATGGCACTAAGTGCACAATCTTCACTGAAAATAAAAGTCTCCAACATATATTCAATCAGAAAGATCTTAACATGAGACAACATCGATGGGTCGAGTTGCTTATCGATTATGATGGTGAAATCCATTATCATCCGGGAAAGGAAAAACATTGTTGCCGATGCCTTAAGCCGAAAAGAATGCACAAAACCACTTCGAGTCTGAGTCCTGAGCATTACAATTCACAATGATCTTATCACTCAGATTCTTACCGCTCAACTCGAAGCATTGAAACCTGAGAACCTGAAAAATGAGGCCTTGCGCAACATGGAGAAACTATTCGAAACCAAACCCAATTGGGTCAAATACTTTTCTAACCGAATCTGGTTACCTAGTTTTGGGAACCTTCGAGACTTGGTGATGGATGAAGCTTACAAGTCCAAATATTATATACATCCTGGCTCTGATAAAATGTATCATGGCATCAGGGAGTTGTATTGGTGGCTAAACATGAAAGCTGAAATCACCGCATACGTTAGCAAGTGCCTCACATGCTCTAAAGTCAAAGCCGAATATCAAAAACCTTCTGGCTTACTTCAACAACCGGAAATCCTTCAATGGAAATGGGAGCATATCACCATTGATTTCATCACAAAACTCCCGAAAACACTGAGCGGTTGCTATATCATTTGGGTGATCGTTAATCGTCTCACCAAATCTGCTCACTTCCTCGTTATCAAAGAAACCGATAAAATGGAAGGCCTCACCCGTATATATCTCAAGGAAATTGTATCCCAACACAACGTTCCCATCTTGATTATCTCCGACAGATATAGTCGTTTCACATCTCGTTTTTTGCATTACTTCAAAATCATTAGGTACTCGCCTGAATATGAGTACTGCGTACCACCCACAAACCGATGGCCAAAGCGATCGAACCATACAAACACTAAAGGATATGATACGATCCTGCGTATTTGACTTCAGTAAAAATTGGGATATGCTACGGCCAAAGGATACGCTACGAGCCTGCGTAGTTGACTTCGGTAAAAACTGGGGAAACCATCTACCGTTGTGCGATTTCTCATACAACAACAGCTACCACACCAGTATTGGAGCTGCACCTTTTGAGGCACTGTACGGTCATATATGTTGATCACCTATTTGTTGGACCGAAGTGGGAGACAACCAACTCACTGGTCCTGAAATCATTCATTAAACCACGGAAAAGATTATTGGTATCCAACAATGGCTGAAAGCTGCACGTGATCACCAGAAGACTTACGCTGATGTGAGACGCAAGCATCTCGAGTTCCATGTAGGGGATCAAGTATTACTCAAAGTATCACCTTGGAAAGGTGTCATTCGATTCGGTAAATGTGGGAAATAAAACCCCAGTTACACTAGACCTTTTGAGATCCTTGAAATGATTGGTCCAGTGGCATATCGATTACATCTACCACCCGAGCAGTAGTGTGCATCCCACTTTCCATGTTTCTAATATGAAGAAATGCTTGTCTGATGAGAAACTCATTATGCCTCTCGAAGAAATCCAAATTGACGATAAACTTCATTTCATTGAGACACCAATGGAGATCATGAACTGCAAGGTCAACCAACTCAAACAAAGTCATATTCCCATCGTTAAAGTCTGGTAGAATTCGCGGTGTAGTCCGGAATTCACCAGGGAACGAGAAGACCATATGCGACTCAAGTATCTACATCTATTATCTGACTTCACTCATACCACGACTCAGAGCTAAATTTTGAGACGAAATTCTCTTAACAAGGGGAGAATGTGACACCCGACAAATTAAGGCTAGTAATTAGTTCCTAATCATCTAGTAAAAACATGTAATTAGTGCGATGTTAGGCTAATTGTATGTATCATTATGTATATTATTATATATACACGCATACACGATTAAATTTAATCGTACATCTTCATATCGGATGGATTTCGGTACATTTTTATACGAATGTTGGTGAATCAAATTATTAAGTAATATGATATTACTTAATAATCACATTATTTATTAGATATTATTTTGATAATATTTAACATGTATCTCGTATCGTATCAAATAATTCGTAAGCGACAAAAACGTGCGAAACGCGCCTGACAATCGAACACAAATCAAAAATATATTTTTTTGAATGAAAATAGTCAATCGAAACCCCAAACCTGCAAACCAATACCGACACATTACCAAAACATTTTTATAAATGTTTTGAAGTATTTTGAATAATATTAACATCCAAATAAAAATGAAATTCGAATGTTATTTAAAATGTGTACGTAAAACGTGTAACGTGAAAAATACGTTTAAACGACCGAGGAAACGAATACCGCATGGAGCGCAAATTTGGGGAAACAAAAAGTGAGACACCACACCCTTGTGGGGGGCCCTAAAAGCCGATCTCAAGCCCCCAAAACCCTCTCCCATGTTTCATGGATCTTGTTTTCTTCTTTGACCATAACCCTCCACCATCTCCCTAATTTCCTCATTCCTCACACACACCCCTCTCTCTCTACACACTCTCTCTCTCTCTCAATCGGCTCTCTCCCTCTATCTAACATCCCTCAAGAACAACTACCAAAATCCATCACCATCTAACATCATTTAATTAGAGGAAATCGAAGAAGGAAGCTAGGAGGAACAAGAACGAACTTCCATCACTTTGTTTCACCTCTAAATCGCACATTATCTTTTTAAGGATCCATTCCCTTCCGTTAGATTACTTGCTTTATGCTTATAAACATGTTTTGTTGTTCATCTAGCTAGGAAATGCCAAGAAACAAGTTAAAACTCATTTTTCATATATATATATATATATATATATAGTGGAATAATCAAGAGAGAAGTGCATTTTTTTAGGGAAGGGGGGAAGTGTTGATCTAACCATTCATCTCATCTAGTTAAATTAAGGTGCACCATATTATTGTGGTATGCACTTCATGAGAATTTAGTGACAACATGAATATACCAATGAGAATACGCCACGTGTACAAAGAAAACCTATTTACCCCTAAAACAAATTATCTCACAAATGACAAATCGAAAAATTATGAAAATTGCATCATAAAATTCAGTTTTTTATCCTCTTCGATTTAAGATTACTCAAGGCATATTTTCGACAACTTTATTTCTTTATTTATGATAGGTTTTACAAATTAGTACGCATCAAAATGTATAATATTAATACATGTGAACACAAATGTTAACGTACATCAATTTAAAAAAGTATAATATAAACTTAAATTAAAATGCATCACAGTGCATGCTACTAATCCTTATCCTCATGAGTGTTAACAAAACATCAGTATACATCACAACAATTTAAACCCCAATTAAAATGCATCAGAATACATACTATTATTACTCATCAATATGAATTTTAACAAATGTCAATACACATCACTTTGATATAACATGCATCAAAGTACTTACTGTTAATACTCAAAAATATGAATGTTAAATTGTATAAATATAAACTGTTACAATGTAAACCTAGGTTAACACGCATCTAAATGCATATTATTGGTAATCGTTAGCATGAATTTTAACGTACACCAGTAGAATGTAAATATATGTTAATATGCATACTATTAGTACACATCAAAACCAATGTTAACATACATTTAATATACGTAACTCTAATATAAAAGTAATTTAACATGCATCGTAGTGCATACTGTGACATCCGTCAAACTCTCAGGTCATTACCGCACTCGAATCTTAAATTTACAGCATTTCTTGAATCCTAGTGAAAATTCTAGGTTATGACTCCTTAGGTCTACTAAAGCCATAGAACATCTTAGTGATTGCTTAGTGAATCATAAGTTCATACAAACATGCTAAATTAGGTTATGAAGTGCCAAGAAAAACCAAAGAATCAAGTCCCATGAACTATCACCAAAATACTATCTTGTCGGAAAAGTAAGGTTTGCTAAAATTCCGAAAACATGTAAATGAAACTCGAATATAACAAACTAACACTTGAATACCTATTGGAAGCAATTCAATCATAAATTAAAGTACTTTTATAAACTAAAGAACACAAACTTTTATAGCTCAAATATTAATCACCAAAACATCACAAAATAAACCTTATACTATACAATATACTTACACATCTTTAATACAAACTTAATATAACTTTTATAAACAATAATTAACAAAAAAAAGAAATTAAAAGGCCTCCTTGGGACCGTAAAACCGGCCTCCCCCTTATCCCCACACATCTCCCCTCTTTTCTTACACCAAATCATTCATTTCACTCTCCCAAAACACACACTTCTCTCTAATTCTTCTCTCTAACCTTTCACACTCTTTTCTCTCTAAAATCTCTCAAGAAATCAGTCATTTTCAACCTAAATCCAGAAACTTTAAGGTGTCCTTAAGCTATTTCAAGAACATAAAGGTAAAACACAACGTCTCTAACATCTTTCTTTACCTACAATCTCTAAAAATATGTTTTTCCTTCTTAAAATTCGGATTTTATGTCTTGTTCCATGGCTAAAATCCTCATATAAAATGCTTGATGTTTGTAGGTTATCCTTTTTCAGATCTTTTTATGTGTTAAAAGAAAGGGTAACTCATGATCAAACCGAAAATCAAGTGAAAAATTGATTATTGTTGTGATATTGTTGAAATCTTGTTCATCTTTATGTTAAACCTAAAAATTTTATGTTAATAATCATCTCTAATATATTATGGATGTATTTCAACACCATGCATGTGTTAGAACATGGATTTATAGGTCAAAAGATCAAAGACTTCTCTTATTTCAAGATTGGTGTTCTTCATTTTGAATAAAACACCCACCTTGAGTCTTGCGGAAATTTGAGAATCAATCAGGAAAGAAGACTCGGAATACTTCGAACAAAAATCAGAAATCGGCCAAGAATTTTGCAATTACCACTCAAGAGCCGAAAGGATACACTGGTCCCCTCCCTAAGTGTAACAAATGTAAATTCCATCATGAGGGAGTTTGCCCGAAATGTGACACCTGTAATAAAACCGGCCACACTGCCAAGTACTGCAGGGCTGGAAAAGAACGCAAGGAAAGTGGAGATGGCAATAAGGCGTGCTATGAATGTGGAAGTCTGGACCACTTTAGAAACACTTGCCCAAAGTTAAAAAGAGGTCCAAACAACAACACCAGAAATCAGGTAGGACCAACTAATCAAGGGAATCGGAATGTGCAGACTCGAGGACGGGCATTTGTGATGGGAGCTGAAGAAGCACGCCAGGACCCTAATATGGTGACAGGTACGTTTCTCCTTAACAACCACTATGCATCCGTACTATTTGACTCTGGGGCAGATAAGAGCTTTGTGTCACATGAATTTAGACCCCTCCTCTGCAAAGAGTCCAAACCATTAAAACCTGCTTACACTGTTGAACTAGCTAGTGGTTACGAACTTAATGTTAGGGAGATCGTACGAGATTGCATTTTGCATCTTGAAAATGAGCAATTTAATATTGATCTCATCCCAATTAAACAAGGCAGTTTCGACGTGGTAGTCGGTATGGACTGGTTAGCCAAGAATCATGTAGACATAGGCTGCCACGAAAAGGTGATACGAATACCCATCCAAGAAAACGAAACACTAGTTGTATACGGAGACAAGCCCGATAGGAGTTTGAAAATGGTGTCATCCATGAAGATTCGCAAATATCTGAGGAAGAAGTGCCTCGCCATTTTGGCGCACGTTGTTAAGAAAGAGTCAGAGGAAAAACTCGTACAAGATATTCCCATAGTACGTGATTATTTAGAAGTATTTCCAGATGATTTGCCTGGACTTCCCCCACCTAGACAAGTTGAATTCCGAATTGATCTAATACCAGGAGCCACACCGATTGCTAAGGCACCGTATCGCCTAGCACCCGCGGAAATGCAAGAATTGTCTAGTCAACTTCAAGAACTATTGGAAAAGGGTTTTATTCGCCCCAGCTCGTCACCATGGGGAGCTCCAGTCTTATTCGTTAAGACTATAGGGAACTGAACAAACTAACGATCAAAAATCGATATCCCCTCCCTCGAATCGATGACCTATTCGATCAATTACAAGGTGCCTCGTACTTCTCAAAGATCGACTTACGGTCAGGGTACCATCAATTAAGAGTCCACAAAGAAGACATACCCAAAACCGCATTCAGTTGCCGATATGGACACTATGATTTCATGGTTATGCCATTCGGTCTAACTAACGCTCCTGCAGCATTTATGGACTTAATGAATAGAGTCTGTAGAACATACTTAGATAAGTTTGTGATAGTGTTCATTGATGACATTCTAATCTACTCACGAAGCAAAGAAGATCATGAGCAACACCTGAAGCAAATATTGCAACTACTCAAGGATGAGAAACTGTACGCCAAATTCTTCAAGTGCGAATTTTGGATTAAAGAAGTACATTTCCTTGGTCATGTGGTAGGTGAGAATGGAATTCACGTGGATCCAGCAAAAATTGAGGCCATTAAGAAATGGGAAGCCCCTAGGACTCCGACGGAAATCAGGCAATTTCTAGGATTGGCTGGGTACTATAGGAGATTTATTGAAAATTTCTCCAAAATCTCCCAGCCATTGACCATACTGACACAAAAGGATAAGAGTTTTGCCTGGGGAAAACCACAAGAGGAGGCATTTCAGACTCTAAAACGTAAATTATGCAACGCACCGGTATTGGCACTACCAGAAGGTTCATATGACTTTGTAGTTTATTGTGATGCCTCCCATCAAGGTCTTGGATGTGTGATAATGCAGAAAAATAAAGTCATAGCATATGCTTCCAGACAACTGAAAACCCATGAGAAAAATTATACGACCCACGACTTAGAGTTGGGAGCCGCTATCTTTGCACTCAAGATTTGGAGACATTACTTGTATGGAACCAAATGCACGATATTCACAGACCACAAAATTCTCCAACACATCCTTGATCAAAAGATGCTCAACATGCGTCAGAGGAGATGGGTAGAGTTACTGAATGACTATGACTGAAATGTCTAGCCGACGACTCGCAAATCTTACCCCTTGAGGGAGTCCAAATAGATGACCGTTTAAACTTTATCGAAGAACCGACAGAAATCGTTGATAAGGATATCAAGCGTTTAAGACGAAGCAAAATTCCGATCGTCAAAGTTCGCTGGAATTCTAAGCGCGGACCTGAGTACACCTGGGAACGTGAGGATTTCATGAAGCGAAAATACCCTCACCTATTCACTAGCTGAATCTAGACAGTGCCACCAGTGGAATTTCGGGATGAAATTCTTCTAACTGGGGGAGACTGTGACATCCGTCAAAATCTCAGGTCATTACCGCACTCGAATCTTAAATTTACAGCATTTATTGAAATCTAGTGAAAATTCTAGGTTATGACTCCTTAGGTCTACTAAAGCCATAGAACATCTTAGTGATTGCTTAGTGAATCATAAGTTCATACAAACATGCTAAATTAGGTTATGAAGTGCCAAGAAAAACCAAAGAATCAAGTCCCATGAACTATCACAAAAATACTATCTTGTCGGAAAAGTAAGGTTTGCTAAAATTTCGTAAACCTGTAAATGAAACTCGAATATAACAAACTAACACTTGAATACCTATTGGAAGCAATTCAATCATAAATTAAAGTACTTTTATAAACTAAAGAACACAAACTTTTATAGCTCAAATATTAATCACCAAAACATCACAAAATAAACCTTATACTATACAATATACTTACACATCTTTAATACAAACTTAATATAACTTTTATAAACAATAATTAACAAAAAAAGAAAAAGAAATTAAAAGGCCTCCTTGGGCCCTAAAACCGGCCTCCCCCTTATCTCCACACATCTCCCCTCTTTTCTTACACCAAATCATTCATTTCATTCTCCCAAAACACACACTTCTCTCTAATTCTTCTCTCTAACCTTTCACACTCTTTTCTCTCTAAAATCTCTCAAGAAATCAGTCATTTTCAACCTAAATCCAGAAACTTTAAGGTGTCCTTAAGCTATTTCAAGAATATAAAGGTAAAACACAACGTCTCTAACATCTTTCTTTACCTACAATCTCTAAAAATATGTTTTTCCTTCATAAAATTCGGATTTTATGCCTTGTTCCATGGATAAAATCCTCATATAAAATGCTTGATGTTTGTAGGTTATCCTTTTTTCACATCTTTATGTGTTAAAAGAAAGGGTAACCCATGATCAAACCGAAAATCAAGTGAAAAATCGATTATTGTTGTGATATTGTTGAAATCTTGTTCATCTTTATGTTAAACCTAAAAATTTTATGTTAATAATCATCTCTAATATATCATGGATGTATTTCAACACCATGCATGTGTTAGAAGATGGATTTATAGGTCAAAAGATCAAAGACTTCTCTTATTTCATGATTGGTGTTCTTCATTTTGAATAAAACACCCATCTTGAGTCTTGCATGTTTCTGTCCAGAAAGTTTCCTCTATTTCAACGATTTTTATAAAAATCATTCTTTCATGAAAATGGACGTTTTTATAGTCTAAAATTAATTTCTAGAAGTAAGCTTTCCAACCCCATAAGCCTCATATTTTTCTGAGTTCAATTGATACTTTTAATATTTTTTGTAAGAAAAGGTGTACAAGCTGTAATAGTAAGTTAGAAACTTTCTTCTCAGTATTTTAATCATAACTAGAGCTTCACACCTCCAAATAACTTGAAACCAACTCTAAAAGTTTGAAAATTTCATTGGCTACAACTTTCAAAGGGACCAAATTTATTGATTCCATGTACATTTTGCTCAAAAACAATGATTGCATGCATGTGTTTAAATCTGACTCCAGAAGATAAAAGTAAAATCTAAAAATACTTTGACTTCTATATTGATTCTGTAAAAATTACACAAAGTAGATAATATATTGTAGAACATTTTGTTTTCTTCTTATTTGAATTTGGAATAGAAGTATTTTTAATAAATCCAACAAACAGGTGTAAAATTTCTGTAATTAAGATTATGGACTGATTTTGGTAATAGTTGGAAGCCAACACTTACGGACTTGCTATTTAGAGAAAGACTAACTTTTTATGACTTATAAACATGTTTAAGGATTGGGTAAAAGTATCGGGTCAAACCGAGAAGGTTTGACCGAGTCAACAATAATCGGTCTCGGTTTTGAAAACGGGAAACTTTCTATGCTTTGGAAGAATGATAACAAAAAGTGTTTGGATGTCTTTTGATGTATTTATCGATTGTGTATGTTAATCATAAATTGTGGGGAACCAAAGTTCCAAAACTGAAACACTATAAAATTCGGACTCAAACAATCTTGTGATATTATACGACTTGTGTGTGACGTTCGATAATTTTAGGATGTTGTATACTTGTATAACCATTATCATACTCAACCGCGATTATTGGACATTAACAAACTTCAAAGCAAACAAACTATATTGGCACTTTGTAATCTAAATAATTATCTAAGCAATCCTTACAAACAAAACTAGATAAGAACCTAATTAGAACCTTCATGCTCGTAGGTCTTGGACAGGAGTCATACCCGGCAAGCACGCGCGTTACATCCATCAATTTACTCTTGCGCCCAATCGTGAGTATTCACAACCCCTCTTTTTAACGTTCATACTAAATATTTTGGGGTGAAAAGCATGTTATCTTGTTGCAAATACTTATCTTGTATGTACTTTTCTGTTTATACACTCTTATTGTATGCTTGTGACTCTATCGTGTCTTAAGTCCCCGGTTTCTCTTACACAACCCATTAACTTATTATTGAGCCGATGGTTGATATGGATAGTATTATTTGGAAGGAGGCCACCTTCCCACACATTCGTGCATATGAGTGCATACCACCAATTCAATATGTTTGTGATAGGACATTACTTTGGGGCATTGTTTCGGGCCAGTAGGTTTGGTTGTGGACTCAAGTTATACATGTCATTCTTAAATGAATCTTATATTGCGTATAAACACTATTTTCCTAATAATGTAAATCTTACAACGTGGTTTGATAACTTCTAAATGGTTTTCACATTTACATTTTATTTTCTAAATCTGTGAACTCACCAACTATTTTTATAGTTGACCCTCATTTTACATGCTTTTCAGGAAACGGTCAGTAGTTCTGGAATGAAGCAACGTTTATCTTTATTAATGTTGAAGCTATTAGACTTACTTCGTTTTATCTTTTGGATGTATTCGGTTGTATGATCTAGTATTTCGTACTGTAAACTTATTGTAAGTGCTATATTTTGTAAACGATGAATCGGTTGTACTTTGTGTAATGAAACCATTGTGCTGTTACATCTCGTGTTTCCGCTTTAGCAGGGTGTGACACATACTATTATTAATCAACAAAAAATTCAAAATGCATAAATATACATCACTACAGTTAATACGAATCACATTGCATACTATAAGTACAAATTAAAATGAACAATAACAAAATATGAATATACACCACTAGGATGTAAGAAATAATTTACATGCATCACAATGCATACTATTAGTATACAGCAACATGTTAATATGCATTGAAGTAAGAATAAATTTGAATGCATCACAATACATACTATCATCCCACCAAAAAACGAAAAAAAAATGTCGAAAATATGCATTGATGGATCTTAAATCGAAGAGAAGAAAATGCTGAGTTTTATGGTGCAATTTTCATAATTTTTTGACTTGTCGTTTACGAGATAATTTGTTTTGGGGGTAAATTATTAAATGAGTTTTGATTATTATAGAGATGATCACATGGGTGCACCCCCACACTAATTATCATAGAATTCATATGATTAATGGTAGTGACTCACCTCCCCCTTCCCCCAATTTTTGCACTTCCTCCTAGATCACTACCATATATATATATATTTATCATAGTTTTCTGTCTCTAAAATTGTCTCACCAAATCGACAATATCTCGAGTTCTAAGCCGAACCAACACATGAAAATACTCCAAAATCTTTGTATGTTTGTTGGCTACAACTTTCATTTAGAACACTTCTTCTAAAGATGCACCCATTTTTCCAGAAAATTCGAGTTATGAATGTGTGTCATTTGTGGCCGAAATTAGACATATGGAGCTTTCCAATTTTTGTTACCCAACTTATAGACCGCTAATAATCATGAGAAATATTGTTAAATTACTAGAGATATAGGTTAACTTGCTTGATTTTTATCACAAGTTGTTTCGGATTCTAAGTGGTCGAGATCGTGAGAGGAATCGAGACCAAAATCTGAAAAACATAATGTTTTAATAATTTGATATACACTTTTAAAAACCGGCACCTCAGATTAACCCCGACATGAACCAATAATTTTCATAAGCTTATTTGACCATTTTAAAGATTGTGTAAATGTTTTGGGTTAAACCGAAGTCGTTTTACCACGTTCCCGACACTTGGACAATGATCAGCCCCTTGTGTCGCATTTGGCTCAAAGCCATTACGATGCAAGCCACTATGTCGCAAATAAATTCCAACATCCTATAATGTATGAAGCTGTGGACATGCCATAAAACGGCCCAGTACTTAGTATAGCGCTGGAAACACCTCTAATGAAGTACAAATGCGTGGAAGCTACGGACCGGTCGTAGGCATATGACAACGTGGATACCTGGAAGTTACCCTTCCTGAACATGTTCTAGGACATGTAAAACTGTGGAAATGCTAAACCTTAACAGTATTATACACCGTGAGTATACTTAGATTTATACAAGTTGTGGAAATGCTAAATGCATTATACAACGTAAGATACCTAGGGATGAACGTTTGATTGTAAAGGAGGGTCTATTTTATGACGGAAGTACTTGAGCTTAAAACAAGTAAAAAGGGGGTTTTGAAAGAGAGCGAGGACTTAGCTATAGTCCAAACTGCTTAAACATGCTTAACCTCACATAACCGTAGTTTTAGAATAACAAAGTAAACAACCAGTACACAATTAGGTAATAACATTCTGACATAGGTGTTAAGAACGGTCAGAATGTCCTGCAATGGCGGTCTGTTACCTTATTCATGCGCCAGGGGTTAACCCCAAGAAAGGTCACTTGTCTTCACCAGACAATGTTGGGGGTTGAGCAGCCTGATTTGATCAGAATCACGATAACCTAGGTACTCAGTGACCTACTAATTTAGAACCGGAACTAAATAAGTAGGGTCCTAGTGTTTACACCAAGGTTTATTTGTTTTTAGCTAAATGTATCCCCAATAATCATCATTCCAACAAAACGCTATCCTAAATCATGGTGAACTACGTCTTTGTTATCCTTAAGTATTGCATTTCTGCTAGCCTCCGTTTACTTTTATGCTTTCTTAGTTTACAGTAGTTTAAATATATATAAAATCCCAAAACAATTACCCTTCAAATCCATAAAAACCCTAGCTTAATTACTAAGTTATCCGAACGAGTTCCGTTTCAGTTCTACCATCGAGAGGAACGACCATGGATCGTCCTTACCACATACTAATATCAGGTATTCGTACCCAGTAATAGTAGGTAGTTCAGAAGGTTTTGGCTCCCCCCGACTATTATAAATTTAAAACCACCCCTCTTATCACGGTCCCGACGGGAACGTCCACAACGACAGAAAGCGATTCCTGAATCGACCGTTGGGGCTCGATCACATGTCATCTCCCGATTGAACTCGAATACAAAGCTTTCTGGGCGCTGCAAAACTACAGCTTAGATCCAACAATAACGGGAACGCACCGGAAAATACAACTGAACGAGCTAGCAGAGTTAAGAGATCAAGCTTATGAAAGCTCCTACATATTCAAAGAAAGAACCAAGTTGCTCCACGATTCAAAGCTCCGCCCCACACGCTTCAATCCAGGTGATAAAGTTCTACTCTTTAACTCATGGTTTAAGAAGTTTTCTGGTAAACTCAAAACAAGATGGAGCGGTCCATTCACAATCTCTAAGGTATTTCCTTATGGTGCCATCGAACTCGAGGCCCCAGACGGGAATTTCAAAGTAAACGGTCACCATTTAAAACACTACGTAGAAGACTTTCCCACAACTGAGGAATTCTATAACTATGAACCACCCTAATTGAAGAGTAGGTATAAATGAGTCAAGCTACGAGACTCGATAAACAAAGCGCTCTTGGGAGGCATCCCAAGCCTATCTTGTCTTTTCCGCATTAATTTTTCTTTTATTTTTGATCCAATCCATTCTTATGCAGTACCTCGCCTTATAAAAGGCTGATGATTATGTTTCGACCATTAACCTTTTGTATTTTGCAGGATGAGTTCGCAGCTAGCTAGAGCACGAGCCCCCAGTCAGAGACTTGGTGGAGGTGAATGTTCAGGAGACATTCCTTTTACATTCCATCCATGCTAGGTTACCATCATCTCACCAATCCGAGGGACAGACAGCAAGGACCTCCAGAGTACCCACCTTCCATCATGGGGTAACTGCCATGGACCCTGCTATCACTTGGTCGATACTGAGAGCCCTCGAGGTCCAGCATACTGCCATCACTGAGATCCACAATGATCTGGGCCTTCTTTCCACACATGTGTGCCCTTTTCAGATGGGACCTCATCCCGCTCCGCACATTCCACCATGGGACCTATTCCTACCTTGGAATCTGACTGTGCAAGACCACCCCACTATTACGGACCCACTAGAGGAGGAGATCGCTGCAGTAGATGCCTGGATTCAGGACCCAGAGGATGGCACTGCATCTCCAGTCTATACCATCATGGAGTCAGCATCCCCAACATCATTCGTGGAAAACACGATCTTTATGGATGATGACTTACCGATTGGGAGGCGCTCTATGCTGACATGGATTAGTTATTATTAGTTATGTTAATCTGTTTAGTATTAACGTGTATTGACATTTGTGTTTCCTGAAGGATATTTGTTATGTAGGACTTGACGTGGAAATTATGGAACAAGTTCATTTCCAATGAGCCTGGTCCAATTCCAGCAATTTCAAACACTTGAACCTGGTCCATAAAATCAAGTGGCAACGCACGCAACAAAAGGAAGTACCTCTTCTAACCCTACTTTGCTTGATTAACACACTAAAACTCTAAGTAAAACAGAGAATGACTTTGAAAATATTGATCGTCGATCAAAATCTAAGTGTGGGATTAATTTAACTTAGAAATGGAACATTAGGGACAATGTTCTTTTTAAGTGTGGGATAACAATAGTGTTCACTACTGAAGTGCAACATAAAATTTTGATCAATCTTTTAAGCAAACTCAGATTTCCCGCAAAATTTTCAAATTTTTGAAAATCTAAAAAGGGTATTTCTGGTCAACGAAAATCCAAAGGTTTGGGAAATCGACAAAAATGGGTAAAACTCTGTGAAAAAATTTCGAACTAAGTTTCAAAACAAGCAATCGCATGACTAGGCATTAAACCATCAAAACAAGTAAGGAACTATGAGCCATATAAAAGCATTTATGCTTCACTTTTCGATTGAGAGTGTGCTGATGTATGCCTTTTAAGTTAGAAGTTGCTTGAGCAATACATTTCGAAACTACAAAGATGGGCGTCATAAGTGACGAAGGTGCAATTAGAAGATCTCGACATTTCCTAGGATAAAACCCTCTCATAAAAACCCCTGTTTTGAAGCCTAACCCAACCAATGCTCACTTTCAGCATTGAAGATCAAGTAGAAAACCTGTTGAGCCTTAGCCTTTTCGTTTCAAAAACTCACTTAAAGAAACCAACCCTTCATTTACATCTCTTGGCCATAGCCTAAGTTTCTGTTCTGTGAAAAAGAAGTACTGGAAGAAATACATTGAAACCCCCGAAGGATAAAAATACCATCCAAAAAGAGAAGGGGAACTCCGATGAAAAACGTAATTCAGCAAAAACAAAGCTTACAGGAGGAATCAAAGATAAGTCAAAGATAAGTCATCAATGTATTTCAAAAAGAGGTATCACTAAAACGTCAAAGATAAGTCATCACAGACAAATTCTTAGGCTATATCAAAACCACACTAAATCACCTACAAAACCCCTCTTCCATATTCCTCTTTACCCACTTACAAATGTCTAGGGAAAATTAGCACCGTCACCATTTGAGTATTACAGATTTGATTCTCAACCAAGCTTACGATGACAAAAGAGCTACATGACAGGCCCCTGAGTGAATTAGAAATTAGGAAACCCGATACACTTAAGTGAATTGAGTGACCACCTGTGAGGGTCCCAGTCATGTAAAGAAAGCTTGTTAGAACCGGTGGTTTGAGAAAGCATAAAGGGTTAAAACCCCGTTTGAAATCTTTTCACCCAGCCTATAGGAATCAAAGTTTTCCAGGATACGAAGACACCCTTTCAGAATTTCAAAGCAGTTTTTTGACAATTTGGTTGAGGACAAGGAAAACTCTAAGTGTGGGATACTTGATATCGCGTAAAAGGTCACGTTTTTACTACCGATATCTCTCCCATTCTGGAATAATACTTTGCAAATAAACTTAAATAATGTTCAAATCAATGAAACTTTGTCAAGAAGATCAAAATAGAGTTGCACAAGAAAAATCAAGTAAAACGGACGAAAAACGAAGATTCCACACACGTTTAAAGATTCAAGACATCAAGACAATTTAAAGGAAAAAAGTACCCATCACAGAGATTTCTCTTATCCAAGATATTCATTTTCAAAATACGAATCTAACAGAAGAAGAATCAACAAAAACGGATGAAGAATGAAGATTCTACGTACGCCAGAAGATTCAAATGATTCGAACGAGACATCCAAAGATCAGAGACATAGTGTTGGGATTTCTTTTCATCAAAGATTTTGTTTTTGAAAAACGAATCCAACAAAAAAAGAATCCACGCAAATGGACGCATAACGAAGGAGATACGCACGAATCAAGAAATGAGGCGAAAGACGGCGAACCGGGGCGGGCAGGTGGCAGCCGCCGCTGGCCACCATGTTCCCGCCGCTGGCCACCCCCTGTCCCCCATGTTCTTTTTCGTCCTCACCTATACTCGCACGGTACATGTGCTAGGCCTTTTCCGCGACTTTGGGGTACACGTGCTAGACCTTTACGCGTTTTAGGGTACATGTGCTAGCAACTTTCCCAACTTTTGCTAACATGTGTCCCAAGTTACTAGAATGCACCAATTTTCCCCTATAAATAGGGAGCCCATGGTTCATTTGAATACACACCTTTAAAACTTCAAAAAACACACTCCATACACTTTCAACATATGTTGCGCTGCACACCGATCGTTGGAATTTTTAATGGAGATGCAGCACAACAATGGGTTTTAAATTTATAAGGCTAGGGCCTAGGGTTACTATTATGCTAATCAAGGGGCTAGCAAAGGACAAGTAAGACCTAGGATCATTTTTCAAAGCGCGACAAATTTAAGCTAGGGGATTTAAAAACTTTTATGTATTTAGTTGGGAAGAAAAGAGTTGGTTTTTGTTTTGGGTTCAGTTTTTCTACTCTAAATTAAATTAAGATAAACTAAATGGTGGAGGTTACTTCGGGCGTTCAGCAATTAAAGCGATTGTCTACTATGAAGTGGTTTAGGAGTTGCTTAATATGGAGAGTTCTAATGCGGATAAGTTCGTAAGTTAATGTGAGCTATCACTACAATCCTTCTATCGAGCTAATGCGGAGGTGTCCATAATCAGGCAAATAGAATATCACGTGGGTTGCAGCATATATTAAAGCATACACCAAAAGTTCTCTCAAATGTATACCCATATTATCTGACAGTTAATCTCGAATCCTATTCTCCAATCTCGGTCGTCAGAGATGTCCGAATCATGGCGTAGTTTATTGAATAAACAATCTTATGAACGAGGTTTACCCTCACCAGAATAGGTTGGACTAACTGATCTAGACGGTCGGATAATATGTCATCACTTATTCGTACGAATTATTGACATTACTCAGATATGCAAGAATACTGGGATGGTTTGTACTACAAATGGAAACTTAAGTAACACGGTTGTTATTCGATTCGTAATACAACTACCTTCGGTCATTCTCGACTTCTATACATTTGTACTCCGACGTAGGCGTTTCCAGTACTATATTAGAGAACAGTCAAATAAGGGCCGTCATATTACTTCACGATATTTAATGCCAATTGTATTTCACTATTATGATGATCCTAAGGCAACAATCAAACAAGAACATGCAATAAGACGATCGAAGCAACAGTTGAATATAAGCATACAAAGGTATTATTTAAGTCGAGGATATTGCGAAATTTGTCTCAAAAATATCGTCTATATGAATTTAATCTTAATCTACCTCTACTCCCATATTCTGTGTCTCTTAGATCCTATTTTGGTCTAGAGAACTTCATCCATTTTGCTTGATTTTTATAGTGCAACCTTGTTTTGACCTCCTTGGCAGATTCTCATTGATTTGAGTGTTATTTGAGTTCAAATGCCAAGAATCGTTCCAGAATGAGAAAGATATCGGTAGTAAAAATGTGACTTTTTACGCGATATCAAGTATCCCACACTTAGAGTTTTGCTTGTCCTCAAGCAAATTGTCAGAAAAACTGCTTTGAAAGTCTGGAAGGGTGTCTTCGTATCCTGAAGAGCTTTGATTCCTGCAGGCTGGGTGAAAAGATTTTAAACGGGGTTTTAACCTTTGATGCTTTCCCAAACTACTTGTTCTGACAAGCTCTCTTTTCAATATTCGTGATGTAAGATATACATGACTAAGGTTCTCATAGGTGGTCACTCAATTCACTCAAGTGTATCGGGTTTCCTAAGTCACGCAGGGGCCATTCATGTAGTTCTTATGTCGTTATAAGCTTGGTCGAGAATCAGATCTGCGATACTTAAATGAGGACGGTGCCAATTATCCCTAGACATTTGTAAGAGGGTAGAGATGGTTATGGAAGAAGGGTTTTGTAGGTGATTTAGTGGGGTTTTGATATAGCCTAAGAATTTTTCTGTGATGACTTATCCTTGATGTTTTAGTGATACCTCTTTTTGGATTTCTCTCTTTAAGAGCCTTCTTTTCATTTCATTTGAGGAACCTTCCCCTTGGCATTAAATGATCCTTGGGTCTTTTAGTTTTTTGGTTCCTCCTAGCAGCTTTGTCTTTGCTGAATTTTGCTTTTCTTCGGAGTTCCCTTCTCTTTTTGGATGGCATTTTTATCCTTCGGGGATTTCAATGTGTTTATTGCAGTAATTCTTCTTGACAGAACAGAAACTTAGGCTACGGCCAAGAGATGTAAATGAAGGGTTGGTTTCTTGAAGTGAATTTTCGAAATGAAAAGGCTAGGGCTCAATAGGTTTTCTACTTGATCTTCAATGTTGAATGTGAGCATTGGTTTGGTTAGGTTTGAAAACAGGTTTTTTAGGAGAGAGTTTTATCCTAGGGAATGTCAAGATCCTCTAATTGCGCCTTTCTCAAGTATGAGGCCCATCTTTGTAGTTTTGAAAGGTATTGCTCAAGTAAGTTCTAACTTAAAAGGCATAGATCGGCACACTCTTAATCGAAAAGTGAAGCATTAAAGATAAATGCTTTTATATGGCTCAAGATTCCTCACTTGTTTTAGTGGTTTAGTGCCTAGTCATGAGATCGCTTGTTTTGAAACTTAGTTTGGAAGATATCCAAAGAGTTTTGCCCATTATTATCGATTTCCCAAACCTTTGAAATTTCGTTGACCAGAAATACCCTTTTTGGACTTTCCTTGATTCAAAAATTTGAAATTTTTGCTGAGAATCTGAGTTTTCTAAAAAGATTGATCAAAAAGTTTTATGTTGCACGTCAGTAGTGAATACAACTGCTGTTATCCCACACTTAAAAGAACATTGTCCCTAATGTTCCATTTTTAAGTTAGGTTAATCCTACACTTAGAATTTTGAATGAGGGTTAATATTTTCGAAGTTATTCTCTGTTTGTGAGTCATAATCCCACACTTTAGAGTTTCACTTAAAGTTTTAGTGTGTTTGTCAAGCAAAGTAAGGTTAAAAGAGATACTTCCTCATGATGCGTTCGTTGCCACTGGATTTTATGGACCAGGTTCGAGTGTGTGAAATTGCTGGAAGTGGACCAGGCTCATTATAAATGAACTTGTTCCATAATTTCCACGTCAAGTTCTGCATACTAAATATCCTTCAGGAAACATAAATGTCAATACACGTTAATACTAAACAGAAATAACATAACTGATAATAACTAATCCATGTCAGCATAGAGCGCCTCCCAGTCGGTGAAGTCATCATCCATAAAGATCGTGTTTTCCACGACTGATGTAGGAGATGCTGACTCCATGATGGTATAGACTAGAGATGCAGTGCCATCCTTTGGGTCCTGAATCCAAGCATCTACTGCAGCGATCTCCTCCCCTAGTGGGTCCGTAATAGTGGGGTGGTCCTACGCAGTCTTTCCAAGGTGGGAATAGGTCCTACGGTGGAATGTGCGGAGCGGGATGAGGTCCTATCTGAAAAGGGCACATAGGTGTGGAAGGAAGGCCCAGAGCAGTGTGGATCTTAGTGATGGCAGCATGTTGGACCTCGAGGGCTCTCAGTATCGACCAAGTGACAGCAGGGTCCGCGGTAGTCACCCCATGCTGAAAGGTGGGTACTCGGGAGGGCCCTGCGGTCTGTCCCTCGGATTGGTGAGATGAAGGTAACCTGGCATGGATAGAATGCAAAGGAAAGGTCTCCTGAACGTTCACCTCCACCAAGTCTGCCAAGGTCTCATCCAATCGAGGAGGCGGTGACTGTGATCCCCTGATGGTCCTCATGCTACTACCCGGTGATGTACTCTGGGAGTGATACATGGCACATGAGCGTCTTCGACTGGGTGCTCTAGCTAGATGCGAACTCATCCTGCAAAATACAAAAGGTCAATGGTCCAAACATAATCATTAGCCTTTCATAAGGCGAGGTACTGCATAAGAATGGATTAGATCAAACACAAAAGTAAAATTAATGCTTGAAAATATAAGATAGGCTTGGGATGCCTCCCAAGAGCGCTTTGTTTATCGAGTCTCATAGCTTGACTCATTCATACCTACTATTCTATTAGGGTGGTCCGTAGTTATAGACTTCCTCGGTTGTGGGAAAGTCTTCTACGTAGTGTTTTAAACGGTAACCGTTTACTTTGAAATTTCCGTCTGGGGCCTCAAGCTCGATGGTACCATAAGGAAATACTTTAGAGATTATGAATGGACCGCTCCACCGTGTTTTGAATTTGCCAGAAAACTTCTTAAATCTTGAGTTAAAGAGTATAACTTTATCACCTGGATTGAAGCGTGTAGGGAGAAGCTTTGAATCGTGGAGCAACTTGGTTCTTTCTTTGAATTTGTAGGAGCTTTCATAGGCTTGACCTCTTAACTCTGCTAGCTTGTTTAGTTGCATTTTTCGGTGCGTTCCAGTTATCGTAGGATCCAAACTACAGTTTTTTAGTGCCTAGTAAGCTTTGTATTCGAGTTCAATCGGGAGATGACATGCTTTTCCATAAACGAGCCTATAGGGGGTTGTTCCTAATGGCATTTTATAAGTTGTCTGGAATGCCCATAAAGCATCGTCTAGCTTATCTACCCATCTCTCCTTGTGTTGACCAACTGTTCGATCCAAGATCCTTTTTAATGCCCGATTTGTAATTTCTGCTTGCCCATTTGTCTGTGAGTGGTAGGCCATAGACGTCTTGTGGGTAACACCGTATTGTTGCAATAGTTTCATAAACTGGGTGTTGCAAAAGTGCGTGCCTCGATCACTGATGATCGCCCGAGGGGTTCCAAACCGACAGAATAGTTGTTTTAAGAACTTAAATTTAACCCTTGAGTCATTTGTTGGAAAGGCTTGAGCTTCGGCCCATCTGGATACATAGTCTACAGCTACTAGAATGTATTCTTTTCTGTATGGTTTTGGAAATGGTCCGATAAAATATAATCCCCATATGTCAAATATTTCACATGCTTGGATATTCGTTAATAGCATTTCGTTACGCGTTGTGATATTTCCAAACCTTTGGCAAATATCGCAGCGTTTTACCAAGTCTTGTGCATCTCTGAAAATAGTAGGCCAATAGAATCTTGAGTCGTAAACTTTCTTTGCTGTCAAATTGGCTGCGTGATGTCCTCCAGTAGCTCCGTGATGGCTTTGGTGAAGGATATGTTCAGCTTCTTTCCCATCGACACATCTTCTCACAATTTGGTCAGGACAAATTTTGAACAAATAGGGATCATCCCAAAAATAATGTCTGACATCGCGGAAGAATTTTTATCTTCGCGATGATATCACCCCTTTTCTTGTGATCCCTCCAACTACGAAATTGGCAATGTCCGCAAACCAAGGATCGTTAGTGAATTGCGAACCTTGCATTTGTTCTCCTAAACTCATTAATTTCTCTTCTGGAAATTGATCTTTAATATCACTTTCTGCAAGTTGTTCCATTGATGCGTTTTCAAGTCGACTTAAGTGATATGCGGTGACATTTTCTGCAACTTTTTTATCTTTTATTTCGATGTCGAATTCTTGTAGGAGTAGAATCCATCGTAACAATCTGGGCATTGCATCTTGCTTTTTGAAGAGGTACTTTAGAGCTGAGTGATCCGTGTACACTATCGTTTTGGACAGTATTAGGTAGGATCGAAATTTGTCAAAGGCAAACACTACAACTAACAACTCCTTTTCAGTGGTTGTGTAGTTCTCTTGAGTGTCTGTGAGTGTTTTGCTGGAGTAGTAGATTGGTCGAAAGTGATTATCTTTCCTTTGCCCTAGAACTGCCCCAACTGCGAAATCACTAGCGTCGCACATGATTTCAAACGGTAGATTCCAATCTGGAGCGACCATGATTGGTGCATTTGTTAGCTCCTTTTTCAGGTAGTTGAAAGCTTTCATACAGTTCTCATCAAATATGAACTTGATGTCTTTTCCTAGAAGGTGGGTGATAGGTCGAGAAATCTTGGAGAAATTCTTGATAAAATGACGGTAGAATCCAGCGTGTCCTAGAAAGCTTCGAATGGCCTTAACGTTGGTTGGTGGTGGTAGTTTGGCAATGGTTTTGACTTTTGCTTTGTCTACTTCGATTCCTGATCTTGATATTCTGTGCCATAAAACTATTCCTTCCTTCACCATAAAGTGACATTTCTCCCAATTCAAGACAAGATTTGATTCTTCACACTTGGCGAGCATTCTATCGAGGTTGGACAGACATGATGTGAATGAGTCTCCAAAGACCGAAAAATCATCCATCAAGACCTCCATGCATTGTTCAATCATGTTCCAGGTGCGTTGCACAATCCAAATGGCATTTTTCGGTAAGCAAATGTTCCGTACGGGCATGTGAACGTTGTCTTTTCCTGGTCCTTTGGATCGAGTGGGATTTAGAAATACCCGGAAAAACCGTCATGGAGACAATAGAATTCGTTCCCTGATAGCCTTTCCAACATTTGGTTAATAAATGGAAGTGGGAAGTGATCCTTGCGAGTTGCTTCATTTAACTTTTGATAATCGTCGCAAACCCTCCAACCGATAACCGTCCGAATTGGTATAAGCTCATTTTCTTCATTTGTAATGACCGTCATTCCTCCCTTCTTCAGGATGACTTGAACAGGGCTAACCCAAGGTGAGTCGAATATTGGGTAAATTAATCCAGCATCCAAGAGTTTGATAACCTCTTGCTTAATCACGTCCTGAATCTTTGGTAATACTACATGAGTTTTCACAACTAATCATTATAAGCCCTCCATAACATAGTTTGGTAATACTTCGGTAGCGCGAATGTTAGTGTATGGTACCATATAGGATTGACAATCCTCGTCCGGGTTAGCAAGCACTAACTGGTCAAATGGACGCATTAGCATTTGAGGTTTGCGAGTGTGGATTAGGCACTCGTGGGGAGGCACCCTCGATTAAGTCCTTGAATGTGGATCCTAACACCTCAGTTAAGGCTCATACTATGTGCTTATGGATGTATACATCATTTATTTGCTTGGTTGCAAATCAATACATTAAATCTTGCGGTTTATACAACGTTATTTGATATACAAATCTGTGAGCTCACCAGCTTTTAGCTGACCATTTTTAGCATGTATCACAGGTGCTCAGCAGTAGGTTGGACTGCCCTCAGGATTACTGTAGCTCGAGTCAGCATGCAAATATTAGAGATTTCCTTGCAATAATAGATTTTGTAAAAGTATTTATGTATTGGAATCTCTCACTTCCAGAACGCGAGCTATGTATTAGCTTCAAATGTTGTAAGCATTTTTATATTAATATATTTTGGTAAAACGACGCTTGTAGAGTCGTTTACTACATATCTTTGCATTGTTGATTACCCGACGAGTCGCACCCAAAGTATGCTTCCGCTAATCCTGAATTTGGGGGTGCGACAAAGATCGGTCGTGACATTTTTTGCTCCTTTGTTGTCTTTAATCTCAATATCGAATTCTTGTAGGAGTAGAATCCATCATAGGAGTCTCGGTTTAGCATCTTGCTTCGCAAGGAACTCCTTTTCTGTAGTTGTATAGTTCTCTTGAGCATCTGTGAGCGTCTTGCTGGCGTAGTAGATTGGCAGAAAATGTTTCTCCTTCCACTATCCCAGTACAGCTCCAACAGTGAAATCACTGGCGGCGCATATGATTTCAAATGGAAGACTCCAGTACAGAGCAACCATGATCGGTGCATGTATGAGCAGATCTTTCAGGTAGTTAAAAGCTTTGAGACATTCATCTCTGAAGTCAAATGGAGTATCTTTTTCGAGAAGGTGAATCATATGCTGAGAAATTTTAGAAAAATCTTTAATAAAGCGACGGTAGAATCCGGCGTGACCCAGAAAACTTTTGCTTTTGCTTTGTGGGGGGTGGAAGCTTTGAAATAGTTTCAACTTTTGCTTTGTCAACTTCAATTCCAGACTTTAAAATGCGATGTCCAAGAACTATGCCTTCTTTCACCATGAAGTCACATTTCTCCTAATTCAGAACAAGGTTTGATTCTTCACAATGAGTAAGCATCCTATCCAAGATAGAAAGACAAGTGGTGAACGAATCCCCAAAAACTAAGAAATCGTCCATGAACACTTCCATGCATTGTTCAATCATGTCGTGGAAGATTGCTACCATGCACCTTTGAAAGGTCGCAGGTGCATTGCATAGACAAAAAGGCATCCGTCGATAAGCATTTGTTCCATAGGAACAAGTGAACGTTGTCTTTTCTTGGTCCTTTGGATCGAGAGGTATCTGAAAATAGCCTGAGAAAACATCAATGAAACAGTAAAATTCGTTCCCTGATAATCTTTCGAGCATCTGATCAATGAACGATACAGGGAAATGATCTTTGCGTGTAGCTTCATTCAATTTTGGATAGTTGATACACACCCTCCAACCATTGATGGTTCATGTTGGAATCAATTCATTGTTTTCGTTAGCGATGACCGTCATGCCTCCTTTCTTTGGGATGACTTGAACTGGGCTAACCCATGGGGAATCTGAGATAGGGTAAATTAGACTAGCATCCAAAAGTTTGATAACCTCCTTTTTGACCACGTCTTGAATCTTCGGGTTGACTCTCCTTTGCCTCTGAACTGATGGTCGGAAGTCGTTTTCCATTAGGATTTTGTGCGTGCAGTAGTTTAGACTAATCCCTTGTATGTTAGAGATCTTCCAAGCAATCACCTTTTTGTGTGACTTTAGAACATGTACCAGCCTTGCTTTCTCTTCGGACTTCGATTCTTTAGAGATGATAACCGGTAAGTGCGAAGTTCCTTCAAGAAAAGCATATTCAAGGTGTGGGGGAAGTTCCTTTAGCTCCAATTCGGGTGGTTCTTTAGTAGTGGGTTTCATCCTAGCAATCTCGTCTCTTTTAAGCTCGTCATATGTTGTTTGATAATCTGACTCCATTGCATGTGATTCCGGAATGTTGACAGACGCTATCTCAACCCATTCTGTATTGTTGGATAGCTCATCTTTTCTCAGCTCATATTTTATTCGGGAAGAATGAGAGATTGCATTTTCTTTAGTGATCATTTCTTTGTCATCGTTGATTGTTGCAAATCTCTGGAATTGGGCTGATGAAGATTGGCTGGTGGTGATTTCTGGATTAAGATCTTCACAACTTTCAGATAGTTGTGGAACCGGTGGTTTAAGCATTGACTCCATGTTTTTAAGAGTCTTCATAATTTCTTCCCTTGAGAAAGATAAATGATTTACTTCAGAAGTCAATTTCCTTCATAGAAGAGTGACATGAGTGCCATATCCTAGTGGAGCAGTTGTGATGGAGTTGAACTGCGGCTCGGATTTCTTTAAAGGAAATAGCAACTCTCTAGATGCGTCGAAAGAATCCGAGATAGCTGAGCATTGTCACACCCCCAAATTCGGGTTGCAGAAGCGGTCGGGTCGGCGCGTGACTAATCAATCATCAAAGCATAAGATACATAGCAAACGACCTCTAAATGAGACATTTAAAAAAATAAAATAGTGGTTACATTTCCAAAATAAAAGTGTGTACAAGTTGCGAGTTCGAAAAATAATTTCAATACATAATTTGTAATATGAAAGTTATGCAGAGAAATCCAGTTGCTTGATAACATGCGACTCGAGCTAGCATATCTTGTAGCAATCCTAATCCTGCTGGGCACCTGAGAACACTTGCTAAAACGAGTAAGCTATAAAGCTGGTGAGTTCATAGGATTGTTAGTTGAAACATAAAGTATAAAACCTTATAAGTTTTGAAAAGTAGTTCAAAATCTACGATTTCAATATGTATTGTATTGAAGTTGTAACACCAATGTGTATACATCCTACAAGGTATCTCATACCTAAGTGACCGTGATGTGTACCTAAGTACATAAACATTTGAGGCATTCCGCACCTGAATACCTATTAGGTATGTATTAAATCTATCAATACGGGGCAATACATGCCTAAGTACTATCGGGTAATTGTATGACCACGTCATATGATGTTGTGTAATAAGCGATGTGCCACTTGGCATAGCGTGTTACATCCAGCAACATAATTGTAGTCCCACGGACTATGGTTGAGTATTTAGTCAAATACTGAATTAACGGCCTCGCATGAATGTTTGCCGATCCGTTAATTGTACGGATCACGAGCATAAGCTAGCCCATCCATCGAGTGTATCGCTTTACCGCGATATCGTACTTGTGCCCACTGCAATACCGTGGCATCATTTTGTACCCACTTTACCGTGGCATCGTTTTGTGCCCATCTAGCATCGACCGAATTGCTCTCAAGCCCGACTTGAGTAATTGAGCTGACAGTACTACGACATGCCCGACTCTAGTAATTGAGCTGACAGTACAACGACATGTCCGACTTGCGTAATTGATCCGACAGTACAACGACATGTCCGACTTGAGTAATTGAGAGCTAACAGTACTACAACATGTCCGACTAGTGTAAATGAGAGCCGGTAGTACTACGACATGCCCGACTAATTTGATTATGTTTGTATGCGTGTATGTATACCTATATACATAACTAAATTGTCGATGGCACCAAGTGCTCGAGATGAAGTACAAGCATGTATGTATATATATATATACATATACATATACATATATATATATATATATATATATATATATATATATATATATATATATAAGTTGAATTAACAAATACCTCAGATAGGGTATCACGTAGCACATGAAATTGATCTATTATAGCTAAGTATATATATACAGTACTTTACTATGTCTTGTGTTACAATAAGCCTAGGTATGATTAATCATCACCTAGTTGTTTTGTATTAGTATATGGAATCTATACTAACGTATACTCCTAGCCTCAGCCTAGCAAGTATATTGAGGTCCGCGATTAACGTTTGTATTGGCAGTCTCAGTTCCTAAAAGGAAAACTAATCCTGTAAAAATCTAGATGTTGTCCAATGTGGGTAGAACTAACTAGTTCTAATGTATTCCATGATATTGTCCCGCGACAATATGACCAAAGTATAATCATAACCTAACTAGGTTTGCAGTGGTTTTGTTCAATAGGATTATGATGGGTGTAATTTCTAAGTATTACACATTTGTATCACATAACTGTAATATGATTAAGTGTGAATTATAAAGGTTTATTATTATAATTCGAAAACCATAGTTGAGCATGCGTCTCACCCCGAAAACAATAAAACAGTTGAAAGAGTGGGGCTATGAACTCACCTTAGGAGTTAGCGATCCTACGATACGTGTGTTGCCCGAATGGTAACCTCCTAGTGTCTTAAACATGTGAGGTTATATAAGTAAGAGATAAATCAGTTTGTCTAAGCGAGTTGTGTAAATATTCATTTGTTGTTCAGGTTTGGAAACTGTGTACGGGGGTCCGGGGGCAGCGCCCCTGGTAGCGGGGTCCAAGGGGTTGCAACCCCTGGCAAGGTCCAAGGGGCATAGCCCCTGGCTGGGGTCGAGCTCGCAGGAAAAACACATCTAAAAATTTAAATTCGCAAGTCTCGGCTCGCAGGAAAAAGTTAGTTCGCAACTCAGTTCGCAAGTCTCTACTCGCAGGTCTCGACTCGTTGCTCGGTTCGCAAAGTCAGCTCGCAACTCAGTTCGCAAGTGGTTCGGCTTACAAGCCAGTTCAGTTCGCAGGCCAGTTCAGTTCGCAGGCCAACTCAGTTCGCAGGCCAACTCATTTCGCAGGCCAGCTCAGTTCCGAGGCTAGCTCAGTTCGCTTTGCAAGACGAATTGGGATCTGGGATCTCAGTTCGCAGGAAGAACTGATGCGAGTTTTGAAGTGGGTTTTGATTTTTAAAACACTTTCGATGGTTTTCTTGGACATAATCAGTCTGTAGGACACTTACACATGATGTCTTAAACGTTTCTAACATGAGAAAGAATCGAAGGAAATGGAGAGATTCTCACCGAGCCCAAAATTGTGAATCGAGATGATGAAGATGGCGATGATGAAGATGGTGATGTTGTTCTTCTTCTTGCTTCCCTTTCTCTGATTATAATGATGAACCCGAAAATGATGATGGTGGTCTCGGTGGTGGTGGTCGGTGGTGGTGTAATCGAGAGAGAGAGGGAAAGAGATGTAGGTAGAGATGTGTTTGTGTGTGTGAAAATGAAACAAAAATGGGGATGGGGTGTGTTTGTGGCCGGCTTATACAAGGAGGGGGAAGGACACTGTCTTCCAAATTGCAGTGTTAAAATCTCATGTTTGTTTACCTGATCGTATAAAAATGTAGTATTTTTGATTCTAGGAGTTTATTAATATTCCTTCGAAATGTTTTCGAGTCGAAACATTTTATAAAAATAAAATGTTTGTGTTAAAATTTTATAACTTGTTTCCGCGCTGTTTCTGTTTAGTAAAACACATTTTAAATAAAATGAAATGTGTTTAAATGTTTTTCGAGTAAATAAATATCGTTCGCATTATATATATCTACATATATAATTTTGAATATTTTGGTTTTAGATGCGTACAGAGTATGAATGTTTAAAGTTTAAATTGGGCGCGAAAATCGTCTTTTTTGACCGGGTGTTAGAAGCATAGACTCGCGCCTTCCCCGCAGAGTATTCTTGAAGTGATGACAGTATTGGGAAGGGGGTTGATGCTGCTTATTGCGAGGATCTCTTCCAAGTGTTCTTTAATTATTTCCTGCATAGAATCTACAAGATCAAAATCTTCTCCCACGAGTTGTTTCATTAGTTTATCAACATTGAAGGTGACCTCTTCAGTTCCAACTCGGAGTTTTAAAGATTTTTCATTTACGACAAAGACGATCTTGGCAGTGTTTAGAAAAGGTCTACCAAGGATGAATGGAACATGGGTGTCCTCTTCAATATCCATAACAATAAAATCAACTAGGAAGACGAATTTGTCGACATAGACCATAATATCTTCAGCAATTCCTCGGGGGAGTTTAACTGATCTATCTGCTAATTGGATGGTCATACGAGTAGGTAAGAGTTCGTTTAATCCAAGTTTCTTATAGAGTGAGAATGGCATGAGGTTTACACTAGCTCCTAGGTCAGCTAAGGCTTTACTTATTTGAATATCCTGAAGATAACAAGAAATAGTGAAACGGCCAGTATCTCCAAGCTTAAGGGGAAGTCCTTGTTGCATAATTATAGAGCACTCTACATCTAAGGGTAAGTTAACTATTTGTCTAAGTTTTTCTTTATTAGATATAAGTTCCTTAAAGAACTTAGCATAACTGGACATTTCTACCAAAGCATCTATTGATCTGACGTTTAAGTGTAAGCTTTTGAACATTTCTAGATATTTTCCAAATTGAGCTTCTTGCTTCTCTTTCTTAAGCCTACCAGGGAAAGGTATTCGAACGGGTTTAAAGACTTCTGGGGCTTTCGAAGGTTCTGGCTCAGAAGAAATGATAGGGGTGTTAACTTGTACTGAGTCAGTGGGTAGAGAAGAACTATAAGGTTTATCTGAAGGGATATCTACAGATTTCTCATTCTTAGTCTCTTTTCCTCCTCTAGTGACCACAAGGAAGTCATCATGCTCGTAGGGTGAGTGATAGACAGAATCGTAGATCGCTTCATTCTTTTGCTTCTCCTCAACTTTTAAAAACAAACTTTTAACATTATCCTTCATGTTTTTAATTAAATCATTTGAAATTCTGAGCAAACTATCAATTTGATTTTGAAAGTCAACGATCCGTTTGTTTGTACTATTTTGATCAATCATGAAGTTATTGAAAATCGTATTGTTTAGACGAGAAGTCAATGGGGTAGAAGTATAGAGAACTGAAGATTGAGAAGTGGGTTGTGTGGTTAACCGCTGAATGAATGATTTAGAATGAAAAGCTTGATCAGGGTTTCCACC
Organism: Pseudognaphalium luteoalbum; assembly: GCA_963422505.1. Lineage (NCBI taxonomy): Eukaryota > Viridiplantae > Streptophyta > Magnoliopsida > Asterales > Asteraceae > Pseudognaphalium > Pseudognaphalium luteoalbum. The sequence goes on from OY730193.1 coordinate 63,502,270, forward strand.
AGTTGTTTCAAGAATTTCTTCGTTGGCCCGTATGTTTGGGAAGAACTTGTGAGGTTGCTTCTTTTGCATGGATTTAGAAGATTCTTGCAAGTCCTTGACATCTTAGAGATGGATTCGAGTTGAGTTTTCAAGGTGTCCAAGGCTTGATCTGAAGTACTCCATTCTTCAGAAATGATTTCATCTGGTTCCTAGTCATGATGATGCATTGTTATCATCTCAATCAATTTCCACGCTTCGTCTGAAGTATGTTACATGAAGTTTCCAGAAGAAGCAACATCGAGGGTTTGTTGGTGTTGAGGATTTATGCTGTTGTAGAATGTGCAGACCATATTTGTTTTAGCCAACTGACGATTCTGACATCTCTCAATAAGATTTCTAAATCGTTCCTAAGCCTTGCTTAATGATTCGTTAGTTTCTTGACAGAAGTTAGGAATGTCGGTCTTAAGCTTGGTTTGTAGGGAAGGAGGGAAGTACTTAGCTAGAAACTTAGTAGCCATCTCCTCCCAAGTATGAATTGAATTGGGTTCGAAATCATAATACCAGGTTAAGGCTCGAGAAGATAGAGAATAAGGAAACAGATGGAGTCGAAGGAGCTCTCTATTGGTTCCTATTAGTTCGAAAGAGTCGGTAAGATTGATGAATTTGTTAAGATGGGCCTTTGGATTTCCAACCGAAAGACCATGAAACTGACACTCAGATTTAATCATTTTGAGGTAGTGAGGCTTAATTTCAAGGGTGTCGTCGGTTGGTGCTACGATCGGTCCTCCTCGTCCCTCTAGCAGTGGTTTGTTTGATGAGGCAAGTGTGATACGGTTCGTCATAACTCGTAGGGTAGAAATTAAGGTTTTGGAAAGGAATGATATTTTTTATCTAACTAATTAATCTAATTAACCTAAGGATAAAACAAATAACCTCCGGATGATATTGATCTTCCGAAAGGATCGCTAAATAACTAAGATAACCAAATTCCTAAAATCGGTCGTTGTAGTCCACGGCAGCGGCGCCAAAATCTTGTCGCGACAGCAATGGTCGATCGGATTTTACTCCGGTTGTTGAACCGTCCGGAAAGGGCACACGACAGTGGGTTTTATATTTATTATGCTGGGTATCCTAAGTTTTGATACAACCTAAAGACCTAAACGGCAGTAAGCGGTACGTATGACTCAGGTGTCGTTCTTCAAACTACAACGGGCATGAGATCTTAGGAGAATTAATTATCTTTTGTAATTTAGCTGGTATTTTTAAACTTTTCAATAGGTTGGTTTTGTTTTCTAATCTAATTACTAAAATTATAAACTAAATCATCATAAGGAATATGTTTACTGTGATTTCGGCAATGTTATTGGGAGGATAGTTATGAGAGTTAAGGCAACTAGATGTAATGACTAATCCGGGGAGGTCATGAAAGCTTAATTGGCAATAAAGTATTGTGCCTACGGCCTTTACTCGGCTTCCACGTATTTGTACTACACTAGTGGTGGTTCCAACGCTATACTGGATACTCGAACAATTTACAGGTTTTCCGTTATACCAGTTAGGGTTTCAGATTACTCACTGGATATTCCTATATTTCTTAATGAGCTACAACTACGTTCCTATTATATACCTAACGTAGAGTTGTCCACAATCAGATACATAATATGTCACATGGATAGCAGTTATAGAGTGTCCAGTACATCAGAAGTTCTCCCAAATGCACAGATCAATTCAACTAATGACAATCCTCTAATCTGGGTCCCCATTTTCAGACATCCAGAAGACGTCTGTATCATGGCATGAATCGTTCATTGAACAAAACATGAACAAGGTTTAACCCGCGAAACCGGTTGGGATAATCTGTCTAGCGGTCAGTTGAATCGTTCATCATTAATCATACAATCATTACAGCTATTACATGCATGTTAACCTACCTGTATTATGTTTATTGTATTTATGAAAATTTAATCAGCAGGGCGGTGGTAGTGGTTAAGTATGTCTAGCATGCAGTACCTAAGCAACAATAAAACAAGAACATACAATAGGACGGAAAACTAGCATCACATTAGCTGACCGAAGGACTAAATCATGAGTATCCCGGAAGTTGTCCTAAAGATACACAACAAACAAACATGAACCTAATCTATCTCTACTCTTATGCTTCGTGTCCCTCGATATGTTTCAATCAAGGGTACAACGACCATGTAGAGTTCATTGATCATCATACACAGAATATTTAGCAATCCTACTTGAGAGTGCCCTATGACGTGGATCTAGATGACAATTGACTACAATTGAAAGCCGGAATCAATCAATTGCATGTATTACTAATAAACACAAACCAAAACAAATGTAATCCACAAAGTAAACGAAGATATCAGCTTGTATTATAAATTGGGAACGATTACAGAGATGTTTAGTCGACAAATGGTGCTAGGGTTTCATCAACCCTAGCCGGAAACCCGTAGGTTTGTATTTATACTAAAAGTCAGCCGACATGCGTCACTTGTGGAAGTGTCGCATGTGGCCGCCTTCATGCGTGACTTACCTAAGTGACGTTATGCGTCACTAAGGCAAGTGACGCCTAACCTAAAACTTAATTGTCGCATATAACAAAAACAATATATTTCACTATACAACTAACGACACTTATTACAACTCGATAGACCAACTGACAGACAACCTAATATGCATCAACAAACTCCCCCGTGTCTTCAGCTTGGTCTTCAAAATCTTCAAAATCTTTGAGTCTTTATTTCCAGCCAGCAGGAAATACACCACCAGCGTGTACTCCATTGGCTACGCAGATATCGATAATCTTCTGAAATTTTATCGCTTCGGCTCTATCTCTTTCTTTGAACTGAATCCTGTTCTGATGTAGTCTTTTCATATCTTGTTCCGAAAGATTAATCAAACTCAAAGGCTCAAATACACAAAATCTATTTCTCTTCAGACCCCAAGTAGACCTCTTTTTAGGTTGAACAACATCCCATGCTGTTTTCTCTTCAATCTCCAAATCTGCTTCTAAAGACTCCGAATCCGTAGCTGGTTCTGATTTTGGAATAAAAACAATCACAGCTTCACCAGTAATATCGTCATATTCACAGCTTCACCAGTAATATCGTCATATTCCAAATCTGCTTCTAAAGACTCCGAATCCGTAGCTGGTTCTCATACCCAATGTCGGTTTAATCAGATTATACTTCTTGCTGTTAATCTCCCGACGAATAACCACTTGAAAGAAATCGGCACGTGAATCTCGAGCACGGTTAATCAAGGGTATCTGAGATAATCTCTGAAGCTCACATTTTGGCAAAGTACTTATTTTATAAAACTTTAAGTTGAAGTACTGAATGCCATCACTCCTTTTAATCATAAACACCGAATTATTCTCATTAAACTTCCAGCTTTTTATCAAACCCGTGTAATCAGTTCTGACTTTGTAAAACTTACACGTGACGGGTACCTCAACTATAGGTTTGAGCACTATGTCAGGCTTTATCATTGAAGATTGAGCTGTAGAAGTTGATTGCTCATTGGTCTCTGTCTCAGAATCATGATCTAATTCATCTTCTGAAGAATCCGATTCGATAATAGGAGCATCGTCGTAACATTCATCACTTTGAAGCTGCTCCCCCTCAACCTCATTTTCGTCATTTCCTTCAAAGAAATAATCCTCTGCCATAGGATCATTTATCACATCTTCCTCAGGTATCGGTGTATTATCATTCATCAAATTTTGCAGATATGTAAGATCTACATACGAATAATCAACCGCTATTGGTCTTGCCTGACCTTGAACCTCAACGAAGTAATCCAAAGATATGTTTTCATTAATAGTAGAAGGAAGTACATTTTCTGGTTCCGGGGAAGGAGTTACATTTGTTTCTAACTCACTAGGACCTACCTCCCCCGAAACATGTGTAACGGATTCCAGCTCTAACAACCTAGATGACAGATTGGTCACTTGAAGCTGTAGAGTGTCAACCGTAGCAGCTTTAGCTTCCAATTCCTTGATCTGAGAGGCTTGAGCTTCAATAATTGCCTTCTGATCATCAAACCTCTTCGCCAAAAGCTCCATTTGAGCCAAAACCATCTAAAGAGACGGCATGTCAGACGGTGGCGGTGGTTGTTGTCGCTGAGATGTTGGTTCCTCAATGACCACTATCGTCCGCTGGCGTCTACGAAGAGGTAAATCGGCATAAGAGGGTGAAGACCCAGCAGGACGTTTGCCCGGATTCCTCGGGACATGGACCCTGCCAGCAGAGATCCGTCTCAGTATACGCTTAAAGCGTCGAGGATCGGCAAGCTGAATACCGTCAAAAGCAGATTGTGGTGGCACGTCACCCTTAGAATCAGGAGGAGTGGGCCCACCATCGTCAGAATCGGCCTCAACCCGATCAACACGATCGATATCCTCTAAGTCTTGAGCGATATCGGTATCAACTAAGTCGTCCTCGTTGACCGGAGGCACGACATCATCCAAAAAACCGTGATCGCGCGGTGCAACATAGTTTTCGTTCACTATGTGCCCGAATAGTTCACGATCAGCCAAAACCGGCTCGCCCTTTGGCGCGAGCTTGCAGTCGTAAAAGACTCGAAGAAGCATCGGTGTCGGCACCAGAAGGGATCGCTGATCTGGAGCGATATCAAGATTCAGGTCGTTCAACAAAAGCTGTACAAACCGAGGATACTGCAGCCATTTATCCTTTCCAGCTCGTATGTTCTCAACCATGTTGCCGAAAATATAACCGCTGAAGTTATACGGTTTGTTATAGATGAGGGCCAACATGAGAGATAGAGTAAGATGACTCGCAGCGTCATATCCCCCCTTCCTCGGAGATAAACAAACGATCATGATATGACACAGATACCTCCAAACCCGGCAGAGGTACTGTTTCCTGAAATCGGAGAGCTGGTTTGCCGGATAACCCATCCTTTGAAGCCCTCCATAGATAAATGTAGTTGGGAAGATGGTGGGCATCGTGGAGTTGTCGGTGAACTGGAGAACCCATCTAATCGAGTTCTCGGTGATTTCGATTTCCTCACTGAACATTGTCGATACAATTCGGGGAACATCACCCTGAACCCTGATCACTGCATGATCATAGAACTCCTCGATTTGGTTCATGTAAACCGGAGTCGATGCAGTAATCGCATGATGAATCCTTGATCTGCGTAGAAACTCAATCATTGGCCTAAAAGGCGCTGAATTTGCATGCGTAGATTCAAGAAAAGCCGTAATGTTGTGTCGGGTGTTTGTGCGGCGGTAATAGTTCTGAAGTTCAGCCATCTGTAAGCTAAAATACAAAGAAAAATAACCGAAATCATTATAGAGTTAGCCCAAACACAGATAGGTTAAAAAACGAATTTTGATTTTAGGCATCACTTATGGTAAGTGACGCATGGCCACTACCGTCACTAAGGAAGTGTCGTAGTATACAGTGTTTAAAATCAAAATTAAAGTATAGCGTCACTTAGGTTAAGTGACGTTATCAAGCGTCACTGATGTAAGTGACGTTTGTATTTAGCGATTAAAATTATATGACACTTACGAAGTGACGGGTGAAGAACATGCGACAGTTAGCATAGTGACGGTATCCTAAGAGAGTCACTTAAGAAGTGACGGTGTAAGTGACGTATTGAAAGAGGCGTCACTTAGACAGTCACTTGGTGAAGTGACGCATTTAGAGGAGTCACTAGGTTGAGTGTCGGTCTTAACAGTTAAAGCAAGTATATGCGTCACTACACGAGTCACTTAAGAAGTGACGCATGAACAAGCGTCACTTATTAAGTGACGGTATGGGCTTTCAAAATTACCAAATAGCGTCACTTGAGGTAAGTGACGCACGAAGTGACGCAACGATGAAGATCATCGTGTCACTGTTCATACCCAGATTTCAAAATTGGGGGTTTTTTAAATCAAAGTTACCAGGGTGTGCGCATGGTAAAAACGAGTATTACACACCCTCTATTACACGAAAACATTGACAAATCAAATGTTTAATCGAACGATTTCAAAGTTAAACCCAAACCCGTAACCCTAAATCACCCTCTATTACACGAAACCATTGACAAATCAACTGCTACACAACCAAGGCACCAAATGGCACCCCTAGTGCCATATACGGCACCTAGGGTACCGTATATGGTACCTAGGGGGAGGGGGGGTTGGTGCTCCGTTTGTCCTCTGCTGACTTGTCGGTTGCTTGGTTCATCCGTATCTTCTTCGTTTTAAGCCCGTTTTGCTTGATTCTTGCACCGTTGGATTCGTTTTTTCGTTATGCTTCTAATGACACTTAATTTTACAAATTTGGAAGTTTTTTACTTTTGCGTGTTCCGGATGACGATCGACGAGTTACCAAACTGCATATCTTCTCCGTCTTTCGTCCGTTTCTTCTGATTTTCACCTCCGGTCTTGGATTTTCCTATAGAATCATAAAATATAAATTAAGATCTATTTCTATAAGAATATTAAGAATGGAATATTTAAGGTGATTGTTTTTGCCTCGGTTTGCATGTTATTTGGATGTTTTAACCAATTTTTGTAGCAACGTCTGTATTTAGACCACCTTGGTGAATTTTGGTAACTAATGATGGTTTTGAAATGTTTTTACCGAAGAATAGTCCAAAAAGTGCGGAAATAAGTCCTAAAAACATGACTTTTTGGGTCACATCAGTTACTTCCGTTGTTTCATAATGACATCATCCCAATTAACGACTAACTACATCACAACAAACACACAATACAACTACTCACTAATCATGGCAAGTAATCCTAAAGCTATCATAATAACAATAATAACATGCATTATGATAGATAAGGAAAGATATAACCGTAAGTAGCGCGTAGCTTGAATATATGCTGAAAGATTACAATGAGCGGAACTTCCGAATATTACAATAAAAGCCCCTTCAAGTATCTTCAACACAATTACAATATTACCCCTTCGTTAGTCTTGGTTAAATATTAACCAAGAGCTAACTAACTATTAACCTAAAACTAACAAACTAACTAAATTAACTAGAGAGAGAGAGAGAGAGTAGAGAGAGAGTATTCTTTAGAGAGAATGATGAATGAGGTGTGATGAAATGAGGAAAATGGGCTAGTATTTATAGGTTAAGTGGTGGAGGAGAGGTACAAGTCTTTAAACATCAAGAACAAGCAACGAACGGGGCAAGCAGGCGATGATTGGGGGGGGGGGGGGGGGGTTCAAATGGCACCCAAGGTACCATTTACAAGGAAAAATGGGAGGCAAATGGTACCTAGGGTACCGTATTCGGAACCTAGGGGGGGGTTGGTGCTCCATTTTCCTTCCGCTGACTTCTCGCGTTACTTGGTTTGTTTGTATCTTCTCAATTTTAAGTCCTTTTTTCTTGATTCTTGCACCATTGGATTCATTTTTCCGTTATGCTTATAATGACACTAATTTTTCAAAATTTGGAGGTGTTTGACTTTTGCGTGTTCCGGGTGACGATCGACGGGCTTCTAGACTTCATATCTTCTCCGTCTTTCGTCCATTTTTTCTGATTCTTTCACCTCTGGTAATTAAGATGCAATTCTATAAGGTGACGTTATTTGCCTCATTTTGTGTGATTAACGGATGTTTTTAGTGATTTTAACAGCAATGTCTATAATTGGACCACTTTGATGATTTTAAGTAAATAATAGATGTTTTAAGATGTTTTCACCAAATATAAGTCCAATAAGTGCAAAATAATATGCCTAAAAACATGAATTTTTAGGTCACATCAACTATCCCATACTTAGGCGTTGTTTCTCCTCGAGCAACACATTCATGCCTTCGTGGAAAAATTATTTTTAAAACCTAGTTTTGGGGTGAGTCGGAACATTTTCAAAAGTTATCATTTTCTCATTCTTATATAATTGTTCTAAAAACATCAGAAAAGATAAGGTAATTATTTCATAAACAAGTAGTGGTTCTCCTTAAGCATACTTCCAAATCTCGTGATCTTGGAGTATACATGACCAGGCGATCTTACTAAAGTGGTCACTCAATTCACTCAAGAGTGTTTCGGGTTACCTAACATTCTAAACAAGGAAATCGCTCAAATATCCAGTCATGCAATACTCATTGTCATAAGCTTGATCAAGAATCAGATCATTACCACTTAGGTGAGAACAATGCTAATTACCCCAAGACATTCAGGGGTTGTAGTTTGTGAGGGTTAAGGGGTATGGATAGTGGAAATTTTTTGGTTGTAAGGTGTTGCTTATCTTAGGACTCCTAAGGTTACGGAAAACTTTATTTAGAAACGGATGAAAGAACAGTAGCTTCCTGTCTTATATCGGATCTTCTTCTTTTTAGGGCGATACTTCGACGCACTAAGCTTTATTTTCGGAACTATTTTTTTTTTACTTTTTTTTCTATTTTCTTTTCTAATTTTCTCTTCTCTTTTTCTTTCAGAACTTCTTTGCCAGAGAATTTCCATGGATTATTAAATGTAGAAATCCTTCTTCCCATCTTTCTTCTTCGAGTCTTTTCATGGTGTCAATTTTTCACACCTGTGATATTTCTTTTTCGGAGAACTCGAAGGAATGGGACAATCCGAAGGGATGTTTCTAAAAAGTGTTCTTCCTAACCTTAGAAATTATATGATAAGTTTAGGGATATTTGGGAAAGTAGGGGTTTAAACAGGGGTTTCAAAGTGGATCATCGATACTAGAAATGAGTATCCGAAAGGGTTTTGGGCTTGAAAGAGAAGGCTAAAAATTTGGTTAAATCCTAAGGAATGTCAAGGTCATCTAATTGCACCTATACCGCGTACAGTACTCACCAACATGGTCTTGAAGCATATGTCAAGAGCAAGTTCTAATTTAGATATACATGCATCGGCTCAAGTCCTCACTGCAAATCGGTTGTATGTGCTTAGGCATGTTCTTATTAGATTATCATTTCTTGCTTAAGCAATTATTAACTTATTTTCGTTAGATTTAAAAAAAAAGATTATTCATATTTTGAAAATGACTTCTCTTAAAAACATCAAAACTAAAAAATTCAGAGGTAATTGGGTGATTAAACTCGTTTTTGTTTGAAATAGTTTTTTGAAATTTGTTGAAAAATTTAGAGGAACATTTTATTTGTTAACTATTTTGGACTAAAATCATAAAAACAAACCAATGTATTCTATACCTGCTATCCCACACTTAGAGGAACATTGTCCCTAATGTTTTCTTGAGTAGAGATTTTGCTAGAAGCAAAATCCCACACTTAGAGTGTAAACATATAAGAAAATGTTTCTCAAGTGTTTTGTTTTGGGCTGGAATCCCACACTTAGTGATAAGTTTAGAATAGAGTATAGACTACTTTTATTAAAACATTAACAAAACAAATAAATACGAATCATGATAAAACAGATAAAAGAGGAAAGGATCAGATACTCCCCAGATAGCGAGTTGCGTTGAAGCTGAGAGTCTGAATTTTCTAAAAGAAAGACGGTACCAGGATGTTCCTCTGCATTCCTCGGCTTCAAGCGGCTTGCTATTATTCCTTCATTTCTTCAACTCATCCATCCATGTGAATAGATCTCCTAAGTAAGAATACATTGGATGAAACCCTTTTTACAAACTTGGTGTTGTTTTTGCAAATGAAAAAGTGAAATCATTGTCTCAGAGTTTTGAAAAGATGTTTTCTACTACAAATCAATTTCATTAAACATGTGTTTTTAAACGAGTTCGAGCATAATGCAAAGAAGTAGTATGCAAGTACCTCAAATGCTCGAAACATATGAATTATTTGTTTAAAAAGTGATTTCCTATTTTATGAGACGATTGGTTTATTTGCAAATCGAGTTGTATTTCAGAATATGTTTGAAAACATTTGGGTTCATCCAAGTGTGAAGGATAGTCAGAGATTTTCTTCACATATCAATACTCTACTCTCTTCTAAGTCTTATTCCATGGGTTGCTGATGTGTTGCCCAAGCATCGTGTGAAGACGACATATGGATCGCAATCGGTTTGTTTTAAATTTATATTTGCTGGGGTCTAAGTATGACTTACTAATACTGAACCAAAGGCTAGTAGATGGTAAGTATGACCTAGAGTCATTCTTAAAGAGAAACTGAATTGAAACGGAGGTGATCCAATCAATCTTTCTTTTCTAGTAAAGGTTTTAAAAGAGTGTGTTGGGGGTTTTGGTTCAGTTAACTAAGTAAACTAAATATAGCGAATAAAATGTAATGATAAATCAGATAATAAAAGTAGTATTTGTTGTGAGTTCGTTAGCTAATAATGTGGGATGATGACTTTTATGGGAAAAACGATTGTCTAAATTGGATATGTCTAGTGGATTCAATGCCTAATGGTATAACCAATAAGTTCCCTATTAGTCGGTTATCAACTAATATGTCACGAGAATATAAGGTGTCATGATTCTAATTAGATAGACGATGCTTAACTCTCCACACTCTCCTGTGAGGGAGTTAGTGACCCGTATTATTGAACGTAATTGCTCATGGGCGAAGGAATAGAGTAGCAGGTCATTAGCAAGTCTAACCGTTCTTAATACCATAAAGATTTCAAATCCATTAAACAACTAACTTAGAATTTATGTTCGGACTTATTAACCAATTCTTATTAATGAAACTTAAGATTGATAAGAAAGGGAAAACGTTTAGGTTTCTTACGTATCTTACTTTTGGTTTCGTGATTAAAAGATAGAACAACAGTGTAACTCAGATTTCATACTTGCCTTTCTCAATACAATTAACAAATCCCTAGGTTTTCGTAAATGATTATTTAGCCTGTAGCCTACCTATTCTAATCTAATCTAAACTAATCTAATTAAAACACTAATTAAAATGCTGATGACTTTTTGCATAAAGTTAAACCCAGACCATGTCAGAAAATACTATGTTGATTCACAGTGTATTTAATCGTTTACCGATGGTTCCATTGTGAATTTAATTGTTTCGAAATGTTCACATGATAATTACATTGTGATCGGAAGTGTACAATACTCTTGGCAAGTTCACGTAATCACGTTGCATTTTATGATGTTTGCATGATGTTACAATTAAAAACATAGTTTTTACATAGATAACTATATACCAAGTATCAAGGTTCGCGACTCCTCTTTACAAGGTTACAATCACGTTTGTTAATCGAAAGGCGAATATAAGTATTAGGTTTAAAATCGTAAGATAAGTCCGTTCATGAAGTATCCGTTTTATAACGTCGATCCATAATACAACTACCTTCGGTCGTTACCGGCTTCCATGCATTTGTACTTTGCTTGAGAGCATTTCCAACACTATACCAAGTAAACAGTTGAATAGGGGCCGTCATATTATTTCACGACATATTCAAAGTCATCCCACAATTATATATGCTAACTACATCACAACAAATACAATAGTAATCTACTCGCTAATCATGGCACAAACTAATTCTAGCATAATTAAAGTATACATATTTAATTAAGATAGAATAAGACAGAAAGAACCTGGATTAAAATGCGAGAAGGAATAGACTTGAATTAATAAGCGTAACTCCAAGCGTACACCAAAGATTACAATATGATCCTTGCTTTCGTTCTACTCTAAACAATTAGCATAACACTAATTTTAAAGTAAGAAAATAGAATGAGAAAGTAAAGAGAAATATGTCTAATACATGTAGAAATATTGAGACATATGGGACATCTCAAAATGGAGGCTTAGGGGCTGTATTTATAGGCCATATATGGCTCACATTAGCATCCTTAGGCTCACATTAGAAAAAGGTGGTGCACCGGGTACGAAAAAGTAGCGAAAGGTGGTGCACCGGGTACGAAAAAGTAGCGAAAGGTGGTGCACCGGGTACGCGAAAGTACGAAAAAGTGGAGAAGAGATGGGGGGTGGCGGCCGGTGCCGTCCACCATGCAGCCGGCGGCGGCTGGTGGTTGACCGGCGGCGGCTGGCTGCCACCCGCCCCGCTGCACCGTCTTTCGCTATGTTGCTTGATTCGCGCGTATCTTCTTTGTTCTGCGCCCGTTTGCGTTGATTCTTTTTGCATTGGATTCGTAATTCAAAAACGAAGACTTTGATGAATAGTAATCCCAAAAATATGTCTCCTATCTCCAGATATTGCGTATAGATCATTTGAATCTTCCAGCGGGCGTATAATCTTCATTCTTTATCCGTTTTTGTTGATTCTTCTTCTGTTGGATTCGTATTTTGAAAACGAACATCTTGGAGCAGGTGGATGTTGGTGATGGGCACTTTTGTCATGAAATCTCATTTTGATGCCTTGAATCTTCAAACGTGTGTGAAATCTTCGTTTTTCATCCGTTTTGCTTGATTTTTATCGTGCAACCTTGTTTTGACCATCTTGGCATAAAATCATTGATTTGTGCTATATTTGAGTTAAAATGCCAAGAACCATTCTAGAATGAGAGAGATATCGGTAGTAAAAACATGACTTTTTACGCGATATCAAGTATCCCACATTTAGAACTTTGCTTGTCCTCAAGCAAAGTTGAATTTCAAACATGGTTAAAAGTAAGCAGATAATGAAATATTTTAGGGTAGAACTTTTTACTAAGGGGTTTTGGAAAATAAAATATTCGTTCTTTGAAAAAGCTGGGTTATAATCTTTAGGAGCATGCTTTTGATATTTGATCTTGGATACATGACTAGGCGACCCTCTCCATGTGGTCAATCAAATCACTCAAAGTGTTTAGGGTTTCCTATTCTAATATTATCAATCACTCAGAACGCTAGTCATGTATCATTTATCGTCATAGGCTTGATCGAGAATCAAATCGTTACCTTTTTGGTGAGTGCGAAGTCGATCTAGCCACAATCATTCTAGGGGAAGTGATGTATGGTTTTTTCGAAATGGGGTGTTTGTAAAATGAGGGGGTTTTGTTGGGGTTTCAGTGAGTTTCCTTTTGTTGAAGTTGGAGATTTTTGGGAGGATTGACGCCTTTTTGCAAGAGGAGTCCTTTTCTTATATTGAGTTTCTTTTCTTTAGATTTTTCTTTCTTGAACTTCTCTCTCTCTCTTTTTTTTTCTGACATCGTCTCCTTGCGATTTCTCTCCTTTCATCTTTGAAACTTTATTTTAAAGTTTGGGGGATGCTTTTGAGAAAGTAGGGGTAATGTATCTATTTTTCTTTGGTGTATGGGTGTACGAATGGGTTTAAGAATGATGTGATTCAATCTCCTTTTCACTAACCAATATGGATTCAAAATGCATAACAAGAGCAAGTTCTAATTCTAAATGCATACATCGGCACACTCAAGAATCGAAAAAGTGAAGCATTAAAAGTGAATGCTTTTCTATGGCTCAAGATACCTCACGAATCGAGAGTTGGGTTGTTGTGTGCCTAGTCATGCGATGCTCTTTATGAGATTACAAAACTATTTTTTTCAAGAGAATTTGTATTTTATTTGTCCTTCTTCCTCAAAGTAAATCATTCTTCGTCTAAAATTTTCATTTTCAACATATTTTTAATTCAATTTTTGAAAAAAAAAATTTACTTTTGGAGAAGCAAGGTCTTAAAGAGCAACGACTTAGAATCAAGCATATACCGTTATCCATTTTACAGCAGTGTAACTACTGCTATCCCACACTTAAAGGAACATCGTCCTCGATGTTAATCTAAGCTCTAACTGGGGTGAATATCCCACGCTTAGGAATTTAAACATCTGAAACATATTCTTTTAGCGGTTATTTTGGGTTTGAATCCCACACTTAGTGATAAGTATAATGTATATGGTATATTTAAACAAATGAAAGAGAAGGTTTAGAAGTACTCCCCGGTGGTTGCAGTGTTCCTTTGGTTACATGTGCCGGATTTTGTCTCCCTTGGTGCATTCTTGATCAAGTCTTCTTGTGATTGGTCTCGTAGGTGCGAACACGTCTGATATACTATTCTTCTGGTCTTGATGCTTCCTTGCAGGCTGGAGCATGCTTTGTATGATCCGAGTGTGAAAGATAGTCGGAGATTTCATCACTTCTTGGAAAGTAAAATTACAGAAATGTAAAAACACGGGTTACCTCCCGAGAAGTGCTCTTTTAAAGTCGAGGGCTCGACTTAGTTCTCTCTTCTTCATATGATGCTAGATGTGTCTGTGGTGCTAGAGTGGTCACTGTGGTTCCTAGGTAAGCTGTAGCGTGGAGGGAAGTATCGCAGGAATTGCTCTATCATATCGGCAATGAGAGTTGGTGGAGTGGTGGATTCCATTCCGAAGCTCTTAAAGTGATCAGTGGCTAATCTATCCAGGATTGCCATCCCATAGTTGATGTATCGAACTGCCCTTGTGACTGGTCCATTAGGGTCGATTCGAGTGCATGTGTGAGTTTGAACAATTTCACGCTGTGGGTGGTTTCTGCCTATTGAGGTGATTAAAGCCATGAATTGGGTTTTTACTTCTTCAAAATCATCGGCCAAAGGGTCTCCTCCGAAAGATCTAGTAGCTTGGCATACTTGTCTGATGATTTGATGTTGTTCGCGGTTGAAGGGAAAATCTGAGTCTGTGAAGATGTAGACTAGCTTGCTGAATATTTCATGGTATCCATTTCGGTAAGCGTTAATTTCTACGTCTTCTTCCTCATACATTCCACGCAATCTGGTTGTCACATAAGTTGCTAAGTTGATTTGTGACATGTGCGGAATGAATCTAGGCACTTCACGAATTTCTTCATCATATGCTGCCTAATTTAGTTCGTCAATTATCACTTCGACATGATGGCCGATAGTGGAGTGAATGACGATCCTGAAATTCTCTGAGGCTGTAAGATGTTCTCCAGTTTTGATGAGATCTTGAAGGGTTCTAAGATCTCCCACCATTCTTATGTCAGCATAATTTTGTGGATTTCCAATAGCTCTTACAAGATGAGTCCTCGATGCAAGTATAGCCTTCTGACTAGATGAGTAGGGAAAAGGTGATCCGGCTAAGGCAGAATATACTTTCTGGTATATTTGCTTTTGGTTGCTGCAGAACTCTATTTCTCCCATTGGGTAGTCTGGACTTAACTGTTGAGCTTCTCTGGTGACTTGTTCTTGAAGGGAATCGGAGAATTCTTGGATATGTCTGATCAATGTTTGGGGTACTGGTTCTCCATAATTGGCGAGATATGAATCGTATTCTCGTTCAATCTGCCTTATCAGGTGCCTCTGAGCGGTGGTGTAGTCGTTGGTTGATTCTTTGATAGCCTCTACAATGATGCGCACATCGGTGTATTCATCAATTAGTTCGATCATATCCTGGTGAGTGTCTATGAGCGGAATCTCTAATCTCTCAGTTGTGATGACGGGTGAATTTGGTGGAGCCAGAGGAGTTTTTCATCGATAGTGATGTCAATAAAATCGCTGTCAAATTCGACACTCTGGTAGTCGAAATCTTCATCTCGTGAATCTGGGAATTGGTGGATTTCTTCATCTGAGGGTGCATTGTTGAAAGGTTGAGTACTGTCGATTTCGATTTTTCTGACTTCCGTGATGGTGTTTTGAAGGTTTTCTTCAGCAAAGCTTCCTGGTTGTCGTGCCTTATATGCAGAAATTCTTTGTAGGAGTTTAGCATATAGGTCAGGGTGCTATGATGTTCGGAGTTCTTCTTCAAAAGTATCTATGTCTCGGAGTCGGGTTCTGGTAAAGGGTTTTGATGGAATGAGATAAGAGTCAAGGATGTTTCCCATCCTTTTAAGATGAGTGGATCTGAGCTCTTGGTGGATGGCTCCATAATCAACGGATTCTTCTAATGAAGTGTAGTCTTTGCAGTCTTGTATTCTTTTGACTTCAGCCATCTGTGGTGAATCATTTTTGATCTTCTTCTTCCTCCATTTCTTCCTCTTCTTCTTATTCGATTTCTTCTTCCTCCTCAGGTTCTTCTTCCTCTTCTTCAGGTTCTTCGTCTTCAGATTCAATTTCTTCCTCTGCTTCTTCATATTCTTCCTCTGCTTCTGGTTCATACTTAGAATTGGAGATGAAAACTGATGATTGAGTGAAATGTTGCTCTTCCTCTGGTTCTGATTCGTCATCGAAACAAATTCTGCCTGTTGATATAGCATAGCATTCTTCTTCTTCTGGAGTGCATTCCGGTTGGTCGATCTTGTAAGTAATGCTTTTACCATGTGATCGTAAGACAATCGTTTGGTTATATACATCAATTACTGCTCTAGTTGTGTTCATGAATGGTCTTCCAAGGATAATCGGGATGTTTATGTCCTCATGGATGTCCATTACCACGAAATCCGTTGGAAAGAAAAATTTGTTAACTTGAACTAGAACGTTCTCTGCTATTCCTTTTGGGTATCTAACAGATTGATCAGCTAGCTGGACGGTCATCTTAGTGGGTTTCAAGTTTTCAAGTTCTAGCCTCTTAAACAGGGAGTAGGGCATAAGGTTAATGTTGACTCCTAAGTCGGCTAAGGCGCTCATATTTCTGGATTGGTAAATAAAACAAGGGAGTGTAAATCTACCAGTGTCTCCTAGTTTTTCAGGAAGGCTATTCTTAAGTAGGGCCGAGGTTTCAGAACTTAGGGGAATGTTGTTTACTTCGGGTAGTTTATCCTTAGTGGATAGCAGTTTCCTAATGTACTTATTACGACCGGGAACTCTAGACATGGTATCAAGGAATTTTCCATCTAGCTTAAAGGATGATAATTTCTTAGGTTGGGCGTTAAGTCTAGCGGGATAAGGGATCCTAATCTCTTTGTTTATGGTCAGAGTGGTTTCTACGGTTGGTATCTTGCTCTTTGGCTCTTCCTCTTTTACTGGAACAGCAGCAGGTGGTGTAGTAGATGCTTCCTCAGTGGTAGTCAGTTGTTTTGCTTCCTCAACATGCGGATTGTGAACCGTGTTGCTCGGCAAGCTTCCTCTAGGTCTGTTATCAAGACGTTGTGCCAATTGTCCAATCTGAGCTTTCAAATTCTTCAGCACAGCCAACTGATTCCTCATAAAGAGGTCGGCTTGATCTTGTCTAGCGGACATCTTTTGGTTAAACAGGTGTTGACCTTGCATGAATTGGGTGAAGGCGTCATCTGAACTTGAAGCTGGGGCATTTGTCTTTGCAGGTTGTTCAGGGGTTTGGATTGTGTCGGAAGTTGGTGCAGGAAGTGCCAGGGGTTGGTTATAAGAAGGTTGTGATTGTTGTGGGTAAGGTGGGTATCTAGGTGGGTATCGGGGTTGGTATGGTGGTTGGTTGTTTCTTGGTTGGAATGGAGGTCCTCTTGGTTGGTTGTTATTTTGATTGAAACCGGGTGGAAAATTTTGTTGTCAAGCGGGATATTGAGCATAGTAAACGGTGCCGTCTGTCTCTTCATACTCAACTTGGTATTCACCAGGTGGTTGCGAGTTGGTGCAGTTTTGACAGGCTTGCACTTGGTGTACTTGGTGCTGTTGTTTCTTAAGTTCTCCAAACTGTTTGACGAGTGAGTCCATTTTCTCCGTTAATACCTTGATTGCTTCAACTGGAATTGGATTTGATGTAGCGAGAGGTGCTGAAGATGTTGCGTGATCTCCAGAGTTCCAATCATGGTGATGCATAGTCATGTTCTCTATAAGGTTCCATCCTTCTTCGTCGATCTTTGCCATGAAGCTTCCTTGAGCGGCAGCATTGAGGGTGGTTCAGTGGTTAGGGTATAAACCATTGTAGAAGGTGCACAATTGTGCGGGTTTGTCGAGTCGGTGATTTGGGCATTTTTTTAAGGCTCCTTTGAATCTTTCCCATGCGGTGTATAATGACTCATCATAAGCTTGGTGGAAATTCATGATGTCATTTTGAAGTTTGGTTTGCTTAGAAGGCGGAAAGTACTTAGTTAGAAACTTTGTCGCCATCGCAGTCCATGAAGGGATAGAGCCGGTCTCTAAACCTTCAAACCATGTTTGCGCATGATGTGTGAGTGAATAAGGGAAAAGATATCAGCGGATTGTGTCTTCACTAATTCCGTTTTGTTTGTAGGAGTTTGAAAGAGATATGAACTTGTCGAGGTGAGAGTTTGGGTCATCACTAGGTAATCAATGGAATTGACAGTGGTTTTGGATTAGTTGGATGATGTGGTGCTTAAGCTCAAAAGATTGACCAGTGGTTTCAGGGTAGAGAATTGGTCCTCCTCTTCCTTCGATAGAGGGTATACTGTTGTCAGTGAGAGTGATGCGTTCAGCCATTGCTTGTTTGAGTGCGGATTGCTTCTTTTCTCGTCCGATGGTACGTATTATAAGTTCTGGATTGGGGAAATTAAACAGTGGTGCAGATCTAGGGGAACTGGTCATACACTAAGAAAGAAAGACAAGAAAGAAAATACTTGTTTTTTTTAGAAGGTTTTATCCTAAGGGTTTACTAGAATTGGGATTGGTTGGGCCTCTGTATCGGACAGTTAGTCTCCCCGGTAGCGGCGCCAAAAATTTGATGTGCTGCCCAAGCGTCATGTGAAGAAGATGTATGGATCGCAATCGGTTTGTTTTAAATTTATATTTGTTGGGGTCTAAGTATGACTTACTAATACTGAACCAAAGGCTAGTAGATGGTATGTATGACCTAGAGTCGTTCTTAAAGAAAAACTGAATTGAAACGGAGGTGATCCAATCAATATTTCTTTTCTAGTAAAAGTTTTAAAAGAGTGTGTTGGGGGTTTTGGTTCAGTTAACTAAGTAAACTAAATAATGCGAATAAAATGTAATGATAAATCAGATAATAAAAGTAGTATTTGTTGTGAGTTCGTTAGCTAATAATGTGGGATGATGACTTTTATGGGAAAAACGATTGTCTAAATTGGATATGTCTAGTGGATTCAATGCCTAATGGTATAACCAATAAGTTCCCTATAAGTCGGTTATCAACTAATATGTCATGAGGAACTAAGGTGTCATGATTCTGATTAGATAGACGATGCTCAACTCTCCACACTCTCCTGTGAGGGAGTCAGTGACCCGTATTATTGAACGTAATTGCTCATGGGCGAAGGAATAGAGTAGCAGGTCATTAGCAATTCTAACCGTTCTTAATACCATAAAGATTTCAAATCCATTAAACAACTAACTTAGAATTTATGTTCGGACTTATTAACCAATTCATATTAATGAAACTTAAGATTGAAAAGCAAGGGAAAACGTTTTGGTTTCTTATGTATCTAACTTTTGGTTTCGTGATTAAAAGAAGAACAACAGTGTAACTTAGATTTCAAATTTTCCTTTCTCAATACAATTAACAAATCCCTACGTTTTCGTAAATGATTATTTAGCCTGTAGCCTACCTATTCTAATCTAATCTAAACTAATCTAATTAAAACACTAACTAAAATGCTGACGGCTTTTTGCATAAAGTTAAACCCAGACCATGTTAGAAAATACTATGTTGATTCACAGTGTATTTAATCATTTACCGATGGTTCCATTGTGAATTTAATTGCTTCGCAATGTTCACATGATAATTACATTGTGATCGGAAGTGTACAATACTCTTGGTAAGTTCACGTAATCACGTTGCATTTTATGATGTTTGCATGACGTTACAATTAAAAACATAGTTTTTACATAGATAACTATTGACCAAGTATATAGGTTCGCGACTCCTCTTTACAAGGTTACAATCACGTTTGTTAATCGAAAGGCGAATATAAGTTTTAGGTTTAAAATCGTAAGATAAGTCCTTTCATGAAGTATCTGTTTTATAACGTCGATCCATAATACAACTACCTTCGGTCGTTACCGGCTTCCATGCATTTGTACGTTGCTTGAGAGCATTTCCAACACTATACCAAGTAAACATTTGAATAGGGGCCGTCATATTATTTCACGACATATTCAAAGTCATCCCACAATTATATATGCTAACTACATCACAACAAATACAATAGTAATCTACTCGCTAATCATGGCGCAAACTAATTTTAGCATAATTAAAGTATACATATTTAATTAAGATAGAATAAGATAGAAAGAACCTGGATTAAAATGCGAGAAGGAATAGACTTGAATTAATAAGCGTAACTCCAAGCGTACACCAAAGATTATAATATGATCCTTGCTTTCGTTCTACTATAAACAATTAGCCTAACACTAATTTTAAAGTAAGAAAATAGAATGAGAAAGTAAAGAGAAATATGTCTAATACATGTAGAAATATTGAGACATATGGGACATCTCAAAAGGGAGGCTTAGGAGCTGTATTTATAGGCCAAATATGGCTCACATTAGCATCCTTAGGCTCACATTAGAAAAAGGTGTGAAAGGTGGTGCACCGGGTACGAAAAAGTAGCAAAAGGTGGTGCACCGGGTACGAAAAAGTAGCGAAAGGTGGTGCACCGGGTACGCGAAAGTACAAAAAAGCAGAAAAGAGATGGGGGGTGGCGGCCGGCGCCGCCCACCATGCAGCCGGCGGCGGCTGGTGGTTGGACGACGACGGCTGGCTGCCACCCGCCCCGCTACGCCGTCTTTCACTTCGTTGCTCGATTCGCGCGTATCTTCTTCGTTTGGCCCCCGTTTGCGTTGATTCTTTTTGCGTTGGATTCTTAATTCAAAAAAGAAGACTTTGATGAAAAGTAATCCCAAAAATATGTCTCCTATCTCCAGATATTGCGTACGGATCATTTGAATCTTCCGGCGGGCGTAGAATCTTCATTCTTTATCCGTTTTTGTTGATTCTTCTTCTGTTGGATTCATATTTTGGAAACGAACATGGAGTAGGTGGATGTTGGTGATGGGCACTTTTGTCGTGAAATCTCATTTTGATGCCTTGAATCTTCAAACGTGTGAGAAATCTTCGTTTTTCATCCGTTTTGCTTGATTTTTATCGTGCAACCTTGTTTTGACCATCTTGGCATAATATCATTGATTTGTGCTATATTTGAGTTAAAGAGCCAAGAACCGTTCTAGAATGAGAGAGATATCGGTAGTAAAAACATGACTTTTTACGCGATATCAGTTGCCTCCCGAGAAGCGCTGCTTTTAAAGCCGAGAGCCTGACTTTATTACACGGGTTGACTCCCGAGAAGCGCCGCTATTATAGTCGAGAGCTCGTCTTTACTCCTTTGAGAATAGGTGTTGGGGAAGGAGCTCCCAAGGCGAGTGATGGTGCTATTATGAGCCCTGGGTTGTGGGAATGTGTAGTGCGGAGGGTAGATCCTTTGGAAGTGGCATGCCATGGTTGAGATTAGATCTGGTGGTTCTATGGCATCCATTTCGAAGCTTGGAAAGTGGTCTAAGGCAGCTCCTGATAGACCCAACAATCCTTCGATGATGTAGTCAACTGCTTTAGTGATTGGCCCGTTAGGATCAATCACCGTGGTTGTCCTTGTTGTGATGTTTTCCCTCATTGGATGCTTTAGTCTGATGGAGTCCATGAATACCAGAAATTTCACCTTTAGATCTTTGAATTCTTCAGTGTAAGGATCTCCTCTAAATGTGCTTATATACTAGCATAGGCTACTGATTTGGTATTGCTGATAAAGGGTGAAAGGAAAGCTAGAATTTTTGAAAATTTTGAATCAATTTGTTGAATATCTCACGATATCCAGCATGGAAAATAAACTCTGCTTCCTCGGCGTCTTCTGCATTCAATATCTCATGTAATCGAGTTATCACAAAAGTGACAACATCGAGTAGAGACATATTTTTAACAATGATAAGGTGATTACGCCTGCTTTCGTCCTTAGTGATGTACCGAAGCTCTTCGATTATAAATTTAATATGATATTCTAAAGTATACTTGTTAATGAATCGATTGCTTTCTTTGGTACTTAGGTGATCTTTCTCAGCTAGTAGGTCAAGGAACATCCGCAGATTTCTCATTATCATTAAGTCAGTGTAGTCATTAGGGTTTCCAGTAGCATGTTCTATGTTTCTTCTGATATCACCCAACATTTCCTTTTGTTTTAAGGAATAAGAGAACGCATAGCCCATGAGAACATCATACACCTTGCGGTTTATTTGTCTCCGTTCAATGTAGAAGAGTAGTTTGCTCGCGTTATTCCTTTCTTTCTTGAGATGAGATTTGAGTGCATTCGCAAATGTTATGATGCAATACCTAATAATGAGCGGATCTTGGTTTCTATTGCTAGCGATTTTGATATCAGATGCTGCTTCAATAACCGTTATTAGCCATCTTTGATGTAGAGAGTAATCAATGGTGGACTTTCTAATAGCTGCTATCATGAGGTGAGGGTTGCGATCATAACGTTCTATCACCAAAATCATCTGCTCATGAGTAGAGACGATTGGGATACTGATGATTTCTGAGTCACAATCCGTAGTATGAAAATCAAGCTTATGTAGATCAAGGAGCTCAACTACGTCGGGTGGTGACTGAGAGTCGTTAGTGAACTTTGATGTCAGATCAGAAGATAGTTTTGGAGTGTCTCTCTTGTTACGCAAATTAGAATAATCAGACCCAGATATACCTCTTATCTCAAACTGTGTTTGAGGTTCGGATGAAACAAGGGTTTGAATCCCTTGAGGAGATATAGGTGGTTGTAAGCTAGTTGTTATGCTTGCTTTTAAGTCAGAGATCTTCTTCAGATTGCATAAAAGAGTCTGTTCGATGTCTTCTAAAGGGCGAGTGAGTGGTGTTGTTGGATCCAAGAAAGGATTGACCATTCCTTCAAGGGTATAAGCAAAAATATCATCGGTAAGAGGCTCCTCTTCTTCCTTCATCTATTTTTCTTGCTCAGCTGCTGATTCAGAGGTCTCGGCATCTGATGTGACTTGGCTAATAGAGACAGTAAATAGCTCATTATTCTCAATCGAAGCACGATCGGTCTTATCGATTTCGAATGTGATGCTTTCTCCGTGAGCGCGCAAGGTGATCGTATGAGAGTGCACATCGATGACTGCTCTGGCTGTATTCATAAAAGGTCTATCTTCGATTATAGGGATGTTTATATCCTCCTGAATATCCATAACCACAAAGTCAGTTGGGAAAAAGAACTTGTCAACTTTAACCATGATGTTTGCAGCTATTCCCTTAGGGTATCTAAAGGATTGGTCAGCTAGCTGGACACTCATTTTAGTGGGTTTCAAGTCTCCTAATTTAAGTCTTTTAAATAGTAAATGTGGCATGAGGTTAACACTTGCTCCTAGATCGGCTAGAGAGTGAATATCACCAGATTTGTTGATAGAGAAAGGAAGGGTAAAACGTCCGGTATCTCCTAGTTATTCCAGTAGACGCTTTTGGAGGATAGCTAAACATTCGGCATTCAACAGGAGATTAGGCACTTTGGGTACCTTGTCTCTGGTCGACATGAGTCTCCTAACGTATTTGGCATATTTGAAAGCTTAGAATTAATTAGGATGTTGCTTGAGACATTCTGGAAATGGTATGCGCACCTTGTTAGGAGTAGACTTTTTCTCAACTGTCTGCGTGACAGGAGATTGTTCTTTCACCAGAGAAAGAACTGAAGGTTGGCTCGGTGCCACCTTTAAGTTTAGTTTGGTCATTTGGTTAGGTTCTTCAGTTAATGTGTTACTAGGAACACTACCCTGAGGTCTAGTGTTGATACGTTCTGCTAGTCGGCCCATTTGGGTCACAAGACTATTCAGTAATGTTAGATGTTCTTTTAAGAAGAGATCAACCTAGTCTTGTCTAGCCGTATTCGACTGGATGATTTGTGTGAGGGTGTCATCTAAACTAGTAATTGGCATGGAAGGTTCACAAGGTTGGGTCATCTCAGGTGCGGTTCTACAAAGCAACGGTGGTTAGTCATGACCGAGTTGAGGTGGTTGTGGGTAGGTTGGGTTGGCTCGAGGAGGAGAGGTTTGAGTATAATCAGGTGGGCGTGGATGAGTTTCGAAATAGTCATAGTAGGTTGTGTTACCAACAGGGTTCATAGCTTATAGATTAGTATAATTCCGGTAGGACTGAACATGGTAGACCTGTTGAGGGGGTTTCTTCAGCTTTCCTAATTCCTCGATCAGCGTTCCGATGTGTTTCGTGAGATATTTGATCACCTCAGTTTGCCCGGGATTGGGAAGGGCAAGCGGTGTCGTTGATGAGGAATGCTCATCAGTGTTCCAGTCATTGAGATTCATGGTCATGCTCTCAATCAGGTTCCAGGCTTCATCGTCTGTGCAACGCGTGAAGTTGCCTCGAGCAGCGGTATCGAGTATTGGCTTGTGGTGTGGTGCAAGACCATCGTAGAATGTGCATAACTGGGTTGATCATTCGATTTGATGGTTAAGACATCTTTAAAGCAACCTCTGAAATCTATCCCATGCACTGTAGATTGATTCATCTTGAAACTGTAAGAAGTTTAAGATGTCTCTTCAACTTGATTCGTTTGGATGGGGGAAAGTATTTTGTTAAGAACTCAGTTTTCATTTCCACCCATGAGCAGATAGAGTTGGTTTCTAATTCCTCGAACCAAGTCTGTGCATGCGTAGAAAGACAGTAGGGGAACAGATATAGTCGGATTATATCTTGCTCAACACCATTTTGCTTGAAAGAGTCAGATAGGGTGATGAATTTTTTTAGATGGGAGTAAGGGTCATCGTTCGGTAATCCGTGAAATTGGAAGCGATTTGAGATTAGCTGCACTACGTTGTATGTTGGTGCATCTTAGTGTGTCTGGCAGTTGGTATAAGTCTGTAATGCGTTAGATATGTAATTACGTTAGTTATGACGTTTGTATTTGAAAAGTAATTACTTTTTGTGTTTTGGCGACACAAGGGTTTTGTGTCGCACAAGTCAATTTGGCGACACAACTTGTGTCGCATGAGTCGGCTTGGCGACACAGCTTGTGTCGCATAGATCAGATTAGATGTCGAGTATAAATAGATGAGTTTGGCTCATTTTCTAGGGTTGACGAACCTAGGTTAAGTTTCAGTATATTGTACTCGAGTTCTTGCAATTAATCTGATCGGTAATCATTTGGGTATTAATATACTTTATGTTTGTTTGTTTTTAATCGTTTAACGTTTATATTCAATATTTGGATTCCGCACGTTGATTGAGTATTAGGATTTGATTAGGTCCGACTATAGGGGTCCTAGAAGTGGTATCAGAACCACAGCTTAAAAAAATGCACATTATACTCTTTAGTATTAAAGAAATGCACAGTTGCAACATTTGTAAAAAGACGTTTAGTTGTTCCTGTAAACAACTAGGGAAATGATAGTACATTAGGGTACATGCACAAAATGCAAATTCTAAAGTTTATCCTTGATGTATCAGTAGGTTTATTTAGCTACTTACCACAGCGTTCATAAACATTAGCTTTCATCATATGATGTACTGGTAGGCATGATACACCGGTCTTTGAGCTATTAAAAAGTAATTCTAATACATGTCTATTATCATGTGGTCAACACCCTATGATGTATGACTAAGTGTCTTAATTCCGTAATATAGCTTGACATACTTCCATTTTAGTTTATAATATGAAATCATTTGGGGGTATATACTGATTGTTTCCTTTGTTGTACGTAAGTACAGACCTGCTCTCAATTTGTATATACTTAAAAGTTAAGCAAACGCAAGTCAATGAACTTGAAAAAGTCTTAAATTACAAGATACCTAACAAGGTCGCCAAAATGGTTTGACCACGTCTGGTTTTGCTTACACCTGAATCAAGCTATGTCGCTTTGTTGTACGTTTGTACAGACCTGTCACCGCTGGCTTGATTCTTAAAAATGATATTCCTCTATTCTATCTATCTTGGTAGTTATGTTCTTGTCTAAATTACAGGGGTATGTCTATGGTGGGGACCATAGATAACTATTCATACTCACAATAAAAGGTTCGCTCATAGACGCAGATGTAACATGTTTAAGTGGTCAAACAATACCAGTAATCATCTTGAAATAATATTTGTAAAAGGTGTTCTAAATATGCTAAGTAAATTTATAGGGGACAAATATACTGATAATCGAGATAACACTTACTATTCCCTAATAATTGCATGTTATCCTAATATGATCCCTTAGCAGACAAAATAACTATGTCACCAAAAAGAAAATTAATTTAAGTTTCATTTTAGGTTTAGTAATTAAGTTATTTTAGTTTATGTTACTTTCAATTTTTTGTATATTTATTTTCACAAGTCCATAAGTTACTCTTGAATCGGGTTACGAAACTTGAAATTAAAAAATCAAGTTTTCTGGGATATGCGACATAAATAATGTTCTGCGACATAACTTATGTCGCCTTTTATGTCGCTTTTTATGTCGCTAGGTTGGGTTGAGGTATAAATACCCCACTCCTGACACTTTCCTTGTTACCACACTTTGCGACACAAAATCAAAAACCTGCGACATAAAAACTTTTTTAGTGACACAAAAGCTGCGGTTGATTTTTTCTTCTGATTTCGAACGTCTGATGTTTTTCTTGGCAATCGATCACTTGCTTATTGTTCACCTACTTCTACTCGATCGATAGATACTAATTTCACCCTTTTTTACCGTATATTTTAGATTTAGTCGATGTTTATAGTTACGGGTTTTCGGATCTTGGGTTAATTAGACACGAACAGTTCACTTTTAGATGTTAATATCTATGTTTTCGTTCTCCTCGTTTGATGTTGTACCCTAGGGTATGGCTTGTTTTTGAAAACCCCAAATTCGAGGTTTAGGGTTTCTGGGTTGGGGCTTGCTGTTCGTCACTGCGACATAACCTGCGACATAAGCTTTTATGTCACAGTATTCATGAAATCAATTTATGTCGCTGACATTTGCGACATAGCCATTATGTCGCTTATATTTAGCGACACAAAATTCTTATGTCACAATACTAATGTGACATAACCTATGTCGCTTATCTCAGTTTGGCCTACTCCTCACTTACGTCCAATTTTGGTATAGCCATGGCAGGTGACTTCTTTCAGGACAAAGGTGTTTCACTATCCTGTGTTCACTGCTTATGCCCAAAGACTATCATGTCTTTCACTTCCGCGACTTCGAGGATCACCTTTCAGTCGTGGAAGATTTTGTGCTTTCAGGTGTCGTGATAGCATTCTTGCTTGATCGACTACCTTTCGTTTTTCATGGTCTGGTGGGATCCCCTCATTATCCTGGATCTTTGTCTGCCCTTGTCTTGAATTTTGGCCTCTATGTATTAATAGTATCCGAGGATACTATCTAGGTTTAAGGTTTAAGGTTTAGAATGTGATATTTTGTACTCATAACAATGTAATTATCCATGTTATTATCAATTAAACCCTAAATTGTGCAAATTAGCTTTCTTTCCTAGCTATGTATGTAATTTTTGTCCTCTGGTGTGCGACACAAAATTTATGTCGATTCGTCTCTACGACACAATTTGTCTATGTCGCATTAAATTCGATTTAATTGCAAAAAGCGACACAACTCTGTCTGTCGCATTCCAGACTTGCGACACAATTCCTTGTGTCGCATACCTTTGAAAATCAATTTTAATTCTGCAAAGCGACACAAGTCTGTTATGTCGCAGGACTCCTGCGACACAATTCCCTGTGTTACATAGAACAAAATTTTAAATTGATTTATTTGTTTCCATTGAATCTGCTTAAGCTAACTGCTTTCGAGTTTTATTGTTATATTTTATACAGCAATGGCATATGGTGATGTTCTTTGGGAACCACGTCACAATATTGTGGCATTTTTGGACAACTCAAAGGAGACGGCTGCTCCGTATAGGCCAATGGTGGCATTTCTACGCCGATCTCGCATCTACACTGCTATCACCGCGACCACCAATATTTACAAGGATCAGATGGGTCCGTTTTAGGAGAATGCAGTGATCAGCTCTGAGTTGCCATTTACCAGAATCATCTATACTTTTGGCCATCGTCAACTCATAATCTTGGAACAGGTTATTCGGGACTTCTTCCAGTTTGGTGATACTCCTGAGATGCCCACTATGTTTGGGAATGAGTTTATTGCTGGAGCTATGACACGCATCGGTTATCCAGTGGTGCCAAATGATCAATACCGAAAGGCGAATCTGCCTAAGGTTTGGAGATACTTAATGCATGTGATTATCATTTGCCTTTCTCCTCGTAAGGCTGGTTTTGACGGAATCAGCTATCCTACAGCCTCTGCCATGCTTGCGTTGGTTTACAATAAGCCCTTCAACTTTTCAGGGTATATATTCAGGGCGATGGTCGACAATGTTAATGCCAGGGACAAGCGTTGGAATCTATATCCATGCTTCATTCAGCTTTTTCTCGATACTCAGCTTCCCGGTCTTCCGCAGAACGCTCGGGAACGCCTGCGTCCGACTCCCATGAACGTCCGAATCTGGACGGTTTGTGCGGCAGGTGCAAATGAAAATAGCAATTTTCCACTGTTTGGCCACATAGTTGATGAAGCTTATGTTGCGCCGCCCAACGAAGGGTTTATGGATGTTTGAGCTGCACCTGGGCAGCAACCTCAGGAGGAGGAATTACACCTCCATGAGGCACAGATACAGGTTGATGACATGTTACAGGAAATAGATAATTTTCCAGTTGGTGTACAGGCTGCTCAGCCTAATCTGGAGGATCCAACTGCTGAGGATTCAGATGGAGGTTCTACTCCTGAGACTTCTACGAGGGTTGTCCCTTCAGAACATGCGTTGAGAAATATTCAACGGTTTGAACCACGTCGGTTCAAACGTATTCAGCGACGTATTCGTCAGGGCACGACATCCGTGCGCCCTGATCATGGCAAAAGACCTCGAGATGACGATTTCAATGATGAAGATTGGGTTCCACCCCAGTCTATCCGTCGTACTTCTACTTCTGCTTCGAGGCCACGGGTCGACATTCCCCGTGTTGAGGTTCCAATTCAACCTCTGCCTTCGGTTATCCAAGAGTTATTGAAAAGGATGGATGCGATGCAGCAGACTATGGATAATCAAGCTCAATTGATTCAGTCTCGGGCATCGGTTTTGGAGGTTCAAGCTGCATAGATCAAGGCGTTAGAAGAAACAGCAGCTTTAGTTCCTACTTTGAATTCTAGGGTCTTAGAATTAGAATCCCTAGCTGCAGCTGCTGTTCTGGGGGAGTCAGGCCTGCGTGCCATAGAAACAACATCTAGGGCTTCTGCCGGAACACAGACTGATGATGTAAATGATAATGTAAAATTTTCTGATGATAATGAATCTCTCCGTTTGGATTACTTCTCGGACGATGATATTCCAGGTCAACCAAGACCACTAGCTGTAGATTATTCAAATGCTAATCTATCTTTTATTCAGCGAATGGTTAATGAGGAAGGTAAGACATCTGAACCTGAATTTGAGATTAATGATGATGTTGAGATTGAGGAAGAGGAGATGCGTTCTGATGAATTCTATGATGATGCTCCGACAATCGAGACTGATTCTTCGGAAGATGAAGCAGAGCCATCTGGAACTTCGCAAACTGTTCCAGAGACTACACCGGCTTCTGAAACTGCTTCTACATCAACTTCTTATAGACCAGTGATAAGCTTTATTCCTGGTGAACATATTCCTGTTACTTGCAAGACATATAAAGTTAGTGGGAATTACACAGGAATTATTAAGAGTTGGAAAACCTACAAAGGTATTTTCATGATTAAGAGAAGCGATGGTATTCAGTACTTTAAAAGGTCATTCAAGAATCTGAGTACGTTGCCTAAGGGAGAAATAAATTGTCTAGCTCAACTTGAATTAATAAATCCAACCAGAGATTCACGAGCTGATTTTGTACAGATGGTTTTGCATCGTGAGTGAAGAGTAAACGATATAACTTTATCAAACCGACGCTTGGAACGAGATTTATATTTAACAAGAAACTTGATCCAGTAACAAGACAGCCGATCTGCAAAGTACATTATCCGTCAGCTGATTGATTGACTGAGATTCCGCTTGAGACAGTTCCCTTTAACTTTCTTGGAAGATTTCATCATTGGGAACTTGATCCACATACGGGCGAAGCTGTTTTTATTTTTGTTCCAGAATCTGAGCATCCAGAGACGACTTCGCTATATGGTTTGAAGAAAGCTCAATTCAAAGTATTTGATCCTATGAGCTTGATTAATATGTCACAGAAAGATTTGCGGAAATTGTTTGATAATCCAATTTGCTTCAACGTAAGAAATGTTGTGAATTCGATTCTTGCTAGACAGTTTTAGAAAGTTGTGACTGTGTGTGTTATGCATGGGATTCATGCTGGAGGCAGGTTTCCTGAAGGCTGGGTTTAATTGAAGAAATTTTGAAGACCAAGCTGAAGACACGGTGTGACAATCGTTAAAATCTCATGTCATTACCGCACTCGAATCTTAAACTACGCTTACAATATTCTTTAAATCCTAGTGAAAATTATAGGTTATGACTCCGTAGGCTTACTAAAGTCGTAGAACGTCTAGGAGATTGCTTAGTGAATCTTAAATTCCTATAGACTTCCTAAATTTGGTACTAAGTGCCAAACTAAACAAAGAAAAATCTACCTCTTTATGTCTTCACAAAATCTTTATCGAATCGCAAAACCGAAATTTCAGTGACTCGACAAGTAAATTCAATCGGACGGTACCCGACTTAACACGAACGTTGGTGAAAACAATTCTAAAATAACTTAAAACTATTTTTAGAAGTTATTTATCATATATTATTATCATTTCATAATAATACCCGAAAAACCTAGACGTTTCAATTAAAACGTCTCAAACGTAACGAAAACGCGCAGAACGCGCCCGACAATCGAACGAAAGTCAAAATACACTTTTGAATCTAAAATATATTAATTAGTGAAAGGTTATCAATTAATATATCGTGTCTTTAAACGATAACAAAAAAAATGCCCAAATAAAACGTTACGCGATTTAGAGTCCGTACAACGAACGCGCAAATCGAGATCACTAAATTAACGAATCATTTTTGTAAATGTTTTTCAAATAATTAGAATAAATACTTCGATTGGAAATATTGAAACTTAAATGGATACTTAAAAACGCGTATTAAACATTTAACACCAAACCGAGCGAGTAAACGAACGTAAAACGCAACAAATTAAGCTAGGAATGAAAAATGACCATAATGCCCTTGGTGGGGCCCATGAAAACGACCAGCCACCCCCTCCCCCACTTAGATTTCATGCAAAAATCAATTATTGCTTTTACTTACAACCTCCATACATTAGCCATGCATGTCCCATTTCCAACTTTACACTCAAACACTTCACACCTTTTCTCTCTACAATCCCCTCTCATTCTCTCTCAAATTGCTGAAGATTTCCAGCCTTTCAACCCCCTAAAATCCACTATTCAATCACCATCATTCATCATCTTAAAGTTTAGAAGAAGGAAGGAAGCTCAAGACGTCATCATCTTCATCTCTCTCATTTGTTCTTCATCTTGTTGGTATAAATCACACTAACTCTTCAATAATTTACTTGTTTGCTACTGATTTAGATGTTATAATGCTCATCTAACTTGGATATGTCCAAATCTAAGTTCAAAAATCGTTTTTATAACCCATATGTGAATATGCATAATCTGTCTCAGAAAAGTCAGTTTACTAAAACACTCATAACTTGAGTTTTACAAAGAATTAGAAGATGTATTTTTTTTAAAAGTTGAGTATTGAAAAGATCTACAAAAAGTTCTTCTATGGATCTTTCCAGAAATCTACGGATTTTCATATAAATACGAATCTATGCGACTGGTCTGCATGTGCTTAAAAACTGAGAATGGTTCTACCCATAAATTTTATACCTATCAAGATGGACACTATAATTACTGGAAAAATTAAGTTAACCTCTAGACACATGGTAGAACAACTGGTAAAAATTGTGGACTCTAACTCGGAATATAACTAGTTAAGAAAAATAGAGGAAGTGAACCGACAAAACCGAAAAACATAAATATGGACTGTTTTTGGACTTTTATAAAAACCAAGACTATTGGTGAACTCCGACATTAACCGACAAAATATTTAGACCCTATAAACTGATATTTGGGTTGGGTGAAAGTTTCGGGTCAAACCGAGTAAGTTTGACCAAGTCAACAAAAGCGGCTCGTTTTCGAAAAACTTACTATTTTTGGAAAGAATTGTAAACAAAAATGGATTTGGGTGACTTATTAACTAAATTAGACCAAAAACGAGAGTTGTAAATATAACCCGAACGAAAAATGACACTTAGAACTTTTGGACCAAAGATTGAAATTCTAATTTCACTTAGTATCCAATTCGCGTAACAACAATAACTACAAACGAGGACAACTTAGACACACGCGACATATACTATTGCAAAGTGTATAATGAACCGTATATAATAATAATGTCTTTGAGAATTATTATTACAAACTTTCACCAACGGGTCACACACGTTTTCTAAAACAAAATATATATAGACATACTAGTTGAGTGAACAATTAGCATAAGTAAACATTAACTCCCACTTACACCCGACCTTATGCGTTTAGGGTGCTAGAAGGTTGCATTTGGAACACACATACTTGCTAATTGCTATATTTGCTTGCTAAACTCAGGTGAGTATTCACAGCCCCATTTTTCTATTGTTTTCATAAACTTTTTGGGGTGAAAAGCATGACTACTTGTTTACTAAACTGTTCTTTAATGTGTACTCTTAGTAAAATTGTTCTTGAAAGAAATACACAGTTTGTATTTTACTGTGAAACTGATCTTGTTAATTGAAACTGCTCTTGAACTTGTGCACTAGTTAAACTTGTTCTTGAACGTGCACACAAACTATATCTTACAGCGACACCGTTCTTATTGAATCTGACTACGAAACTATTCTGATTGCGAAATTGTTCAGGATTAAACATTTACTATTTTGATACTAAAAACTGTTATGGAAATGTACACATCCTATATATCTTTTGTGCTACAAATGTTTTATGTGTGTACATATATTATTTATACGCTCTTATTGTATGCTTGTGACTCTATCGCATCTTAAGTCCCCGGGTTCTTTTACACAACCTATTAACTCATTATTGAGCCGATGGTTGATATGGATAGTACTATTTGGAAGGAGGCCACCTTCCCACTCTCTCGTGCATGTGAGTGCATACCACCAACTTTAAATGTTCGCGATAGGACATGTCTTTGGGGCGTTGTTCTCGGGCCAGTAGGTTTGGTTGTGGACTCAAGCTATACATGTCGTTCTTAAATGAATTCTAATTCGCGTATAAACAATTAGTTACGTAGCAACGTAAACCTTTCAAACGTGGTTTTGATCACTTCTAGATGACTTTCGCATTTATACACTAAACAACTATTTACGTAGCAACGTAAATCTTTCAAATGTGATTTTGAATACTTTTAAATGGCATTCTCACTTATTCTAAAACCTGTGAACTCACCAACTATCTTTGTAGTTGACCCTCATTTTTACATGTTTTTCAGGAAACAATCAGTAGTTGGGAAAATGAAGCTACGATTAACCTTATGAATGTTGAAGTCATTAGTGGAGCCTTGTGCTGTGGAACCATTGTGCTGTTACATCTCGTGTTTCCGCTTTAGCGGGGTGTGACACACGGGGGAGTTTGTTGGTGCATCTTAGTATGTCTGTCAGTTGGTCTAAGTCTGTAATGCGTTAGATATGTAATTATGTTAGTTATGACATTTGTATTTGAAAAGTAATTACATTTTATGTTTGGCGACAAAAGGGTTTTGTGTCGCACAAGTAAATTTGGCGACACAACTTGTGTCGCATGAGTCGGCTTGGCGACACAGCTTGTGTCGCATAGATCAGATTAGATGTCGAGTATAAATAGATGAGTTTGGCTCATTTGCTAGGGTTGACGAACCTAGGTTAAGTTTCAGTATATTGTACTCGAGTTCTTGCAATTAATCTGATCGGTAATCATTTGGGTATTAATATACTTTGTGTTTGTTTGTTTTTAATCATTTAACGTTTATATTCAATCTTTGGATTCCGCACGTTGATTGAGTATTAGGATTTGATTAGGTCTGACTACAGGGGTCCTACATTGTGCTTGAGTTCGAATGATGCTCCTTCAATCTTTGGGTAGCGTATGGGTCCTCCTTGAACTTCAGTCGAGGGTTTGCTGTAGTTGGCAAGAGTGATGCGTGCGGTGGTTGTAGGATTGTGGGAAGGTGATGGTTTTTCTTGCAGGATGGGTAGGATGTCTTCTTCTGGATAAGGGAAAGGAAGGGTTGAAAGAATTTTTAGGGGTATAAGAAGAGAGAATAATCCTAAAGGTTCACTAGAAAGAAAGTTCATCATGACGATTTTGAGTATTACAGTTGATTCCCCGGCAGCTACGCCAAAAGCTTGATGCGCCACCAGGGGTCGGTCAGGTTTTACCCTGTCGTTGGACCGACTATCGATGGCATGTCGGTGGAGTTTTAAATTTGTAAATGTGGGGCCTTAGGTTACTAGTTCTAAGGGTGTATAGCAACAAGTATGACCTAGGGTCGTTCTTTAAAATCAACTGTATTGTGAAACAAAGTAAGCACGATGTCCGATTTAAACTAGTGAAGGGTTTTTATAAAATAGTTGGGAATTTGTATAACTACTAATTTAAACTAGGCAATAAAGTAAAATAAATGGAAAACAGTCAGCATAAAGGGGGTTTTTGTTGCGACTTCGTTAGCCTTGCATTGGGATGATGTTTTAGTTTAAGTTATGAAAACATCTTTATAAAGATTTGTATTTTATTTGTCTTAAGTATTTATGGTGTAAGCATTAGCACCCTACTGATTGATTGCTCAATCAGCATGTCACTGAGTACTAAGCTGTTATGATTCTGATCGGAGGAGGCTGTTCGACTCTCAACATTGCCCTTTTGACGGAACAATGACCCTTTTCTGGAATACACAGATTCCTGGGTGCATGAATAGAGTAACAGACCCACTAACGGTCCGATCGTTCTTAACACCACAGTAATTCTCAATTGAATAAAACATTTAAGATTAAGACATGGTTGGTGTTTGGTTACTTTCCATCAATAGTTATGTAGAATCCAGAGGTGATAGACAAGAATTAGAATACTTAAGGATTCAACTTCTTCCTTTCTGGATCCATAAACTAAGTTTGTATTTTAGAATAGAATTTCTCCATTTATGATTTAAACCAACCCTCACTTGATATTAACCAATAAATCCCTAGTTTAATCACCGTGTAATAAGACTTGTTTAAAACAGCTTTTCCACAGCTTTAAAACTAGACCATGTTATTTAAAATCATATATTTAATCAAGAGTTACAGTGTACACTACTAGTTCAGTATTTCCACAACTTTATAATAAAACACAGATAGTTAATTACCCAAGATATGATGTCTTATCAAAAAGGTTTTAACCACGTTTATTGGTAGACGGGTATTAATTGATTTAAGATCATGGATGGAACGTGTAATCAAAGCACTGAGTTTTCATTTATAATATATAGTTGGGAACATTATTCCACAACGTATTATGCCCACGACTTTCATAGCTTCCACGTTTCGTACTCCACACATTCGTGATGTTTCCGGCGCTATACAAATGAAAGCCGTATATTGTTACCTCCGTTGTTTCATAATGACAACATCCCAATTAACAACTAACTACATCACAACAAACACACAATACAACTACTCACTAATCATGGCAAGTAATCCTAAAGCTAGCATAATAACATGCATTATAATAGATAAGGAAAGATATAACCGTAAGTAGCGGGTACCTTGAATATATGCTGAAAGATTACAACGAGCAGAACTATCGAATATTACAATAAAATCCCCTCCAAGTATCTTCAACACAATTACAATATTGCCCCTTCGTTAGTCTTGGTTAAATATTAACCAAGAGCTAATTAACTGCTAACCTAAAACTAACAAACTAACTAATTAAATTAACTAGAGAGAGTAGAGAGAGAGAGAGAGAGAGAGAGAGCATTCTTTATAGAGAATGAAGAATGAGGTGTGTTGAAATGAGGAAAATGGGCTAGTATCTATAGGTGAAGTGGTGGAGGAGAGGTACAAGTCTTTAAGCATCAAGAACAAGCACTAAAGCAACGAATGGGGTGAGCAGGCGACAGGGGGTCAAATGGCACCTAAGTATCATTTACAAGGAAAAATGGGAAGCAAATGGTACTTAGGGTACCCTATACGGCACCTGGGGTACCGTATACGGCCCTTAGGGGAGGGGGGTTGGTGCATTTGCCTTCCGTTGACTTCTCGCGTTGCTTGGTTCGTCCGTATCTTATTCGTTTTAAGTCCGTTTTGCTTGATTCTTGTGCCGTTGGATTAAATTTTCTATTACGCTTCTAATGAAACTAAGTTTGCCAAATTTGAAGGTGTTTGACTTTTGAGTGTTCTGGGTGACGATCGGGGGGCTTCAAGACTGCATATCTTCTCCGTCTTTCGTCTGTTTCTTCCGATTCTTTCACCTCCGGTCTTGGATTTCCATATGGAATTATAAAAATATGAATTAAGATCCCAATCCATAAATAATTTAAGAAGGGGTTATTTAAAGTGACGTTATTTGCCTCATTTTGTGTATCACCCGCCAAATTAGGACTAGTAATTAGTGCCTAACTCTCTGTTAATACATATAATTAGTTGGTCTTAGGCTAATTAATGTATCGAAATATATATATATATATATATATATATATATATATATTGTTGAATATATACGAATATGCGATTTGATTAAATCGTACAAGTTTCAAATCGAATGTAATTCGGTTCAAGTAAATACGGATGTTGGTGAACATCTTTATTAAATAATAAAACATTATTTAATAACGCGATTATATCCAAAATATTATTTTGATAATATCTCATATTCATTTCGTATAATTAACCACTTACGCGATTAAAACGTAAACGCGCAAACATAAAAAAATAAATTAAAGTTATGATTTATAATCCAAGTATTAAGTATTTTGATAAAATACTTCAACATAAATATCGAGTAATTAATTGCTCTTTAAAAATATACAATTAAATGTTTTAAATGGTTATTAAACGTTTAAACGATCGAGAAAACGAACACCGCACGGAACGCAACTGCACGGGAACGAAAATGGGTGAATTCCACCTCCGTGGACCCCACCTAGCCGGCCCCTCCCTTCCCCCTCTTTTTGAGAGTTCCCCTTACGTTGGATCTAGATGACTATTGACTACAATTGAAAGGAGGAATCAATCAATTGCATGTAATGCTAACAAACACAAACCGAAACAAATATATTTCAACAAAGTAAACTTGTATATCAGCTTGTTAAATGTATTGGGAACGATTACAGAGAGTTTTAGTCGACAAATGGTGCTAGGGTTTCGTCAACCCTAGCCGGAAACCCATAGGTTTGTATTTATACTAAAAGTCAGCCGACATGCGTCACTTGTGGAAGTGTCGCATGTGGCCTCCTTCATGCGTCACTTACCTAAGTGACGCTATGCGTCACTAAGGCAAGTGACGCCTAACCTAAAACGTAAGTGTCGCATATAACAAAAACTATATTTTCACTATATGACTAACGATAGATACTTTTTACAACTCGATAGACCAACTGACAGACAACCTAATATGCATCAACAAACTCCCCCGTGTCTTCAGCTTGGTCTTCAAAATCTTCAAAATCTTTGAGTCTTTAACTATTTCCAACCAGCAGGAAATACACCACCAGCGTGTACTCCATTGGCTACGCAAATATCGATAATCTTCTGAAATTTAATAGCTTCAGCTCTATCTCTTTCTTTGAACTGAATCTTGTTCTGATGTAGTCTTTTCATATCTTGTTCAGAAAGATTAATCAGACTCAAAGGGTCAAATACACAAAATCTATTTCTCTTCAGACCCCACATAGACCTCTTTTTAGGTTGAACAGCATCCCATGCTGTTTTCTCTTCACTTTCCAAATCTGCATCTAAAGACCCCGAATCCGTAGCTGGTTCTGATTTTGGAATAAACACAATCACAGCTTCACCAGTAATATCATCATATTCCCAGTATAACAACCTATTCAAAAAGTCCAAAGGAATGACCTCTAAAGGTATCTTCTGTAAGCATTTTCTGGTGGATAGATCATCCTTACAATTGGTTGTCGTGTAACCGGATCTAACTTCTTCTTAAACTTATATCTCATACCCAATGTCGGTTTAATCAGATTATACTTCTTGCTGTTAATTTCCCGACGAATAACCACTTGAAAGAAATCAGCTCGTGAATCTCGAGCATGGTTGATCAAGGGTATCTGAGATAATCTTTGAAGCTCACATTTTAGCAAAGTACTTATTTTATAAAACTTTAAGTTGAAGTACTGAATGCCATCACTCCTTTTTATCATGAATAGCGAATTATTCTCATCAAACTTCCAGCTTTTTATCAAACCCGTGTAATCAGTTCTGACTTTGTAAAATTTACACGTAACTGGTACCTCAGCTATAGGTTTAAGCACTATGTCAGGCTTTATCATTGAAGATTGAGCTGTAGAAGCTGATTGCTCATTAGTTTCTGTCTCAGAAGCATGACCTGATTCATCTTCTGAAGAATCCGATTCGATAATAGGAGCATCATCGTAACATTCATCACTTTGAAGCTGCTCCCCCTCAACCTCAACTTCATCATTTCCTTCAAAGAAATAATCCTCTGCCACTGGATCATTTATTACCTCATCCTCAGGTATCGGTGTATTATCATTCATCATATTTTGCAGAAATGTAAGATCTACGTACGAATAATCAACAGCGATTGGTCTTGCCTGACCCTGAACCTCAACAAAATAATCAAAAGAAATATTTTCATTAATAGCAGAAGGTTGTACATTTTCTGGTCCCAGGGAAGCAGTTACATTTGTTTCTAACTCTCTCGGACCTACCTCCCCCGAAACACTTGTAACGGATTCCAATTCTAACAACCTAGATGACAAATTCGTCACTTGAAGCTGTAGATTGTCAACCTCAGCAGCTTTGCGTTCCAAATCCTGTATCTGAGAGGCTTGAGCTTCAATGATAGCCTTCTAATCATCAAATCGTTTCACCAAAAGCTCCATCTGAGCCAAAACCATCTGAAGTGACGGCATGTCAGACGGTGACGG
This sequence comes from Pseudognaphalium luteoalbum, assembly GCA_963422505.1. Lineage (NCBI taxonomy): Eukaryota > Viridiplantae > Streptophyta > Magnoliopsida > Asterales > Asteraceae > Pseudognaphalium > Pseudognaphalium luteoalbum. The sequence goes on from OY730193.1 coordinate 63,541,124, forward strand.
AGGTTGTTGTCGCTGAGATGTCGGTTCCTCTATAACCACTGTCGTCCGCTGGCGTCTTCGGTGAGGTAAATCAGCATAAGAGGGTGAAGACCCAGCAGGACGTTTGCCCGGATTCCTCGGAACGTGGACCCTGCCAACATAGTTTTCGTTTACTATGTGCCCGAAGAGTTCGCGATCCGCCAAAACCGGCTCGCCCTTTGGCGCGAGCTTGCAATCGTTGAAGACTCGCAATAGCATGGGCGTCGGTACCAAAAGAGACCTCTGATCCGGTGCAATCTCAAGGTTCAGATCATTCAATAAAAGCTGCACAAACCTCGGATACTGCAGCCATTTATCCTTACCAGCTCGGATATTCTCCACCATGTTGCCGAAAATGTAACCGCTGAAATTGTACGGTTTGTTGTAAATCAGGGCCAACATAAGAGAAAGTGTGAGGTGGCTAGCAGCATCGTATCCCCCTTTCCTCGGAGATAAGCAGACAATAACGATATGGCACAAGTACCTCCAGACCCTGCAGAGATACTGTTTCCTAAAATCCGATAGCTGATTTGCCAGATAACCCATCCTCTGGAGTCCCCCATAGATAAACATGGTAGGGAACATCGTGGGCATCGTAGAGTTGTCAGTAAACTGGAGAACCCGTCTAATTGAATTCTCGGTGATCTCGATCTCCTCACCAAACATTGTTGATACAATCCTGGGAACATCACCCTGAACCCTGATCACCGCATGATCATAAAACTCCTCAATTTGGTTCATATAAACCGGAGTCGATGCGGTAATAGCATAATAAATCCTGGAGCGGCGAAGAAAATCCATCATCGGCCTGAAAGGCGCCGAATTGGCGTGCGTGGATTCCAAAAATGCCGTGATGTTGTGACGGGTGTTGGTGCGGCGATAATAGTTCTGTAGGTCAGCCATCTGTAAGCTAAAATACAAACAAAAATAACCGAAATCGTTATATAGTTAGCCCGAACACAGATAGGTTAGAAAACGAAATTTTACTTTAGGCGTCACTTATGGTAAGTGACGCATGGCCACTACCGACACTTAGGAAGTGTCGTATTATACAGTACTCAAAATTAAAATTAAAGTAGAGCGTCACTTATGATAAGTGACGCTATCAAGCGTCACTGATGTAAGTGACGTTTGTATTTTGTGAGTTAAAGTATACGACACTTAAGAAGTGACGGGTGAAGAACATGCGACATTTAACATAGTGACGGTATCCTAAGGCAGTCACTTAAGAAGTGACGGTATAAGTGACGTATAGACATAGGCGTCACTTAGACAGTCACTTGGGGAAGTGACGCATTTAGAGGCGTCACTAGGATGAGTGACGGTCTTAACAATTAAAGCAAGTATATGCATCACTACACGAGTCACTTAAAAAGTGACGCAAAAATAAGCGTCACTTATTAAGTGACGGTATGGGCTTTCAAAATTACCAAATAGCGTCACTTGAGGTAAGTGACGCACGAAGTGACGCAACGATGAAGATCATCGTGTCACTGTTCATACCCAGATTTCAAATTTGGGGTTTTCGAAAAGCGAAGTTACCAGGGGTGTGCGCATGGTAAAAAAGAGTATTACACACCCTTTATTACACGAAAACATTAACAATTCAAGCATTTAATCGAACGAATTCAAAGTTAAACCTAAACCGTAACCCTAATTCAAATATACAGCATGAATATCAAAGGAACGCGGTTAAGGTTAGTACCAAATAGATCGTGGGAATGAGGGGAACAAAGATGTAGCACAGGAATGCACGAATAAGCCGTAGAAATCACGAATCGATCGAAGGAAAAACGCACAGCCGAAGTGACGCAGAGACAGTATGAGTCTCGGTATGTCAGTGCAAGTGACGCTATGAGTGTTTGAAAAGTGGTGAGGGTGAGTGTCGTGGGGAGGAGTATTTATACACCGACCCTAGTATGCGTCACTCAACCCGGCACTTAAAGCGTAGCTTACCCCGACACTTACTGCGTCACTAGAGTAAGTGACGCAATATCGTATGCGTCACTGGCAGCGTCACTTATGAAAGTGACGCGCAGTTCACTTTTCGTGAAAAGGTTGCGATTTCATCGTTTTTCGCGTTGTGATTTCGGTACTCAAATTTGAAAAAGTAACTGTAACTTGGATAGTAACTAAAATTAAACTAACTTAGATAAAATATAAACACATACAAGAATGTAAATTGACAACTAGAAAATTAACACAATCTTTTTGGTGACGGAGTTGATATAGTCTGGTTAGGGATCATATCGGAATAACATGCATTTATTAGAAACATTAAGTGTTATTTCGATCATCAGTATATTTGTCCTCTTTAAATTTACTTGACATACTAAAAACACTTTTTATAAAAATTATTTCAAAACGATTATTAGTATATTTGTCCACTTAAATATGTTACACTCACATCTAGGAGGTATTTTATTATCGTTGGTATGTGCATTTCGCTGTGGTTCCCACCATAGATATACATCTTAACTTAAGACATAGACCATGTTTCCATTTACAGATAGAATATAAGAAAATCAATTTTAAGAATCAAGTCAGCGGTGACAGGTCTGTACTTACGTACAACAGAGCGACATAGCTTGATTCAGATTTAAGCAAAACCAGACTTGGTCAAACCATTTTGGCGACCTTGTAAGGTATCTTAATTTTAAAGACTTTTCAAGTACTTTGACTTGTGTTTGCTTAATTTTAAAGTATATATTAACAGAAGTCAGGTCTATACTTACGTATAACAGAGGAAACAGTCAATATATACCCCCAAATGATATCAAATAAACATCTTTCATGAAAGCATGCCTAGTATAAGTAAGAAATTAAGACTTTTGTCATACATCTAATGATGGTGTACAACTTGAAATAGACAATTAAAGATTAAGCTTTTTAAGATTTCTCAAAGAGTTTTGCATAACATGCCTACTAATATATCGTATGATGAAGACAATGTTTATAAAAACTGTTTTCAATACGTTAGATAAATCTACTGACACATCCAAGATAAACCTTAAATTTCCATTTTTTATGCATGTCACCCGATGTACTATCATATCCCAAGTTGTTTACAGACACAACTTCAACGTCTATTTTTAAAATGTAGCAACCTTGCATTTCTTTAATACTAGAAAGTATAAAGAGTGGCAGTTGCGTTGTTGCCCTTTTTTAACACACACAAATAAAAAACGTTCCAAGTTACAAATTACTTTTTAGCGAGAAAGAATATTAAACCAATCATGTTGATTAGTTCGTCAAATCGAGTACGCGTAAAGGCTTTAGTGAAAAGGTCGGCATTCTGCTTTAAGGTGTCTATTTGGACTAGGTCTATCAGGTGTTTTTCATAGCACAACCGTATAAAGTGGAACCTAAGTTCAATGTGTTTAGTCTTAGAGTGCTGTATGGGATTGCGTGTGATAGATATAGCAGCAGTATTATCTATATGAATAGGAGTTGTAGAAAGAAGTAACCCGTAATCACGCAGTTGATGCTGTATCCATAGAACCTGAGAGCAGCAACTCGTAGCAGCAACATACTCAGCTTCTGCAGTTGAAAGAGAAACTGTAGTCTGTTTCTTGCACTGCCACGATACTAGTCGAGTTCCTAGGAATTGACATCCACCAGTGGTTGACTTCTTGTCTATGCTGCAGCCGCCATGATTTGAATCCGAATAGGCAGAAAGAGCGAAGGATTTCTCATTTGAATACCATAGACCAAGATTGGGTCTATGTTTGAGATAACCAAAGATTCGCTTTACTGCCCTCATATGAGACACCTTTAGTTTGGCTTGAAAGCGAGAGCATACGGATACCGCAAACACAATATCTGGTCGAGAAGCAGTTAAGTACATCAAAGAACCTATCATTGATCAATAGCCCTTTTGTTTGCAATCTTCTTCATCGTCAGCAAGTCTGAGATTGTGATTAAGCTCGATGGGAGTCCCGTCCCAATACATTTAACAAGCTGATATACAAGTTTACTTTGTTGAAATATATTTGTTTCGGTTTGTGTTTGTTAGCATTACATGCAATTGATTGATTCCGCCTTTCAATTGTAGTCAACAGTCATCTAGATCCAACGTAAGGGGAACTCTCAACTCCTCAAAGTGCTTGCACATCGCTTCATTTGTAGAGCCAAAAATAATGTCGTCCACATACACCTGCACAAGTAGCATATCCTCTCAATCGCCAGCTTGTTCTTTGCGGATGAACAAAGTACTGTCGATATTCCCACGAACAAATCCATGCTTAACTAAATGGGTAGTAAGCCTCTCATACCATAATCGCGGGGCTTGATGAAGACCATATAACGCCTTGTTTAACTTGCAGACGTATTCTGGATGCTCAGGGTCTTCAAAGCCAGGAGGCTGTTTCACATAGACATCAGTGTCCACTTGTCCATATAAAAATGCGCTCTTAACATCGAGTTGGTGAACGCGAAACTCTTTGTAAGACGCAAAAGCAAGGAAGATCCGAATGGACTCAAGTCTTGCCACAGGAGCGAAGACTTCATCATAATCTAAGCCCTCGATCAAACTGAATCCTTGAATGACCAATCGGGCTTTATTCCGAATTACAATACCTCTATCATCCATCTTATTGCGAAACACCCATCGAGTGCCAGTTAAAAGAGCACCTTTGGGTAATGGAACTATATCCCACACGTGCAACTTGTTGAACTGCTCCAACTCTTCTTGCATAGCCTCGACCCAAGATGGATCTTTTAAGGCATCATCAACCTTCTTCGGTTCAATTTGGGATAAATGACAGGAATTTATCCGGGCAACCAAATTTAACATTTCTTGATTCGGATTTTGCTGCACTTGGTGCCTTGTTTGAACAGCAGCATTAGGATCACCGATAATATTATCGATGGGGTGATCCCTGTGTACACGTGTGACTGGGATTCGATCGGGTGCAAGTACTAACTCCAAATTATTCATGTCCCCTTCAGTGATGGGAACTGTGTTAGTTGCAGGAGCAGTAGGACTTTCAGGTTGCACAGGAGGTTCCGTATCATCTTCATTAGAGAAAAGATGAGAATGGACCATATCTTCTTCTTCCTCGTCTTCCTCTAATGGTGGCATGTTGGGATCATCTGGATGTTCTGTTGCATTAGTCGTTCCTGAAGTCGAAGGAACATCCGAAGGTGGAACCGTAGGCAATGGTGTGGATGTGGTAGATAGTGGTGTGGGTGTAGTAATAGGTGTTGGTGTAGGTGAAGATGCTGGTTTTAAAGTAGAAGTGTCTTGACACAAACTTATACCATGAAGCAAAGTAACTATCTCATCCTCATCATCATGTCCTTCGGGTATGTCAAACGAATTGAACATGTCCTTGTAATTAAATAACCATTCAGGACCTGTTCCTTGAGAGGTTCGGTGTATCGCAAGCATTTCACCTCAAAATGCTCTTCCACCTGGTGAGTTGATTTGATGTAGACTCGTTTATTCGGAGAGTTGACTGAATATCCAAGGAAGATCCCTTCAACTGCTTTAGCTCCAAACTTCGAGACCTTGTCTTTGGAGACCATGTCTTTGGAGACCATAATCAAACACGGACAACCGAAAGGTTCCAGAAACTGCAAAGTGGGCTTACGGTTGTTGAAGAGTTCATAACATGTCTTATTCTTCTTCTTAACCGTGAGCACGCGGTTCAAAACATAGCAAGCAGTACTGACTGCTTCTGCCCAAAAGATTATAGGAAGCTTAGAATCGCCCAGCATAGTCCGAGCTGTCTCGATAATAGTCATATTTTTACGCTCAGCAACTCCGTTCTGTTGAGGAGTTCGAGGGGCACTGAACTGATGGTCAATGCCTTTCGTGGCACAATATAACTCAAGAGTAGAGTTCTTGAATTCAGTCCCGTTGTCACTTCGCAGTCTTTTCACCTTTAAGTTGCATAAGTTTGCCAACTTATCTAACAGATACACCAAAATGTCTGGTGTTTCACTCTTCGCACCCAGAAAATACACCCATGAAAATCTCGAGTAGTCATCGGTGACTACTAAGCAATAAAATTTTCCACCGTTGCTCTTGGTAGAAATAGGACCAAATAGGTCCATATGCAATAGCTCCAATGGTGCCGCAATGGAATTCACTAATTTTGGCTTGTGGGGTTTCTTATGAAGTTTCCCTTTATGGCAGGCGACGCAGTCGTCTTTTAGCGCGAATGACTGTTTAGGGACTCCATTTACCAAGTCATTGTTTATCAAGAAGTTCATCTTACGAAAATGGATGTGTCCCATTCGTCGATGCCACAATAGTGATTCCTTTTCTGAAGCCTTCGAAAGGAGACATGTATACTCATCTTTAGTCTCCACGGTTCGCATATTCATAACATAGGTGTCGTTTCTCTGTGGCGCCCTTAAAAGCACCCATTCCTCGGGGATAACGAAACCCGGCTTCAAGATCACACATTCCGTCTTTGTGAACGCTGTTGTATAGTCCTTATCACATACTTGTGAAACGCTCAGCAAGTTGTGGGTCAGTTGAGCCACATAGTTCACATTCTCGAAGCTAACTTTTCCGTTAGTTAGCGTTCCTCTACCCGAAATGGTTCCACCTGTATCTCCAGCAAATGCAACGTGTCCTCCAGAATGTGGTTTAACATCCGTCAAAAGGGACACATCACCTGTCATGTGTCGCGAACAGCCACTGTCCACAAACCATTCACTGTCTTTAACGCGTTCTGACTGCTGCAACACATAAAATAGGAGATTAGTGAGAAACAGTGACCCAAGCCTTTACAGACTTAGGTCGACCATAGTCATCAACAATAAGCACATCAGATAAGACTTTATTTTTAAACAACTCAGATTTTGTGTCTGATGTGTTATTATTGATGACACTAGAGTCCGTAATAGACTCTTTTCTTTTCCAAACTTTGGATGGTTCAGGATTTGGTTTTGGAGTAATGTTAGGTTGTTGTTTTGGCAAAGGTTTTTGCCCAACATTACTCGTTTTTACAGCAGGTTTGGGAGAGACAGAGTAACGCCTAGGAGGAGATCTTGAAAATGAATTTTGGAAAACAGATGTCCTAGGCATTTCTCTCCCATAGTTCTGATGAGACAATTTGGGACATTCACGAATTAGATGTCCTTGTCTCTTACAGTAAAAACATGCTCTAGTCTCAACAGCTGGTTGAGGCTGAGGATTTATCACCAGAGTAGAAGAAACGTTTCTAGAACATGCACATTTCGTGCACGTCTTAGAAGTTTCCTGTTTAGGTTGAGAGGTTGAAGTAGAAGGTTTATGTTGAAAAATCTTTACAGGTGACTGTAAAGTTTGAGATTTTGATTTTAAAACCTTATTCTTTTCTTTGTTAGGTTGAACCTTAATTGTAGGTTAAACCTGTAACACTTTTTCAGCTTTTACTTCAACATTCTTTTTAAACTCAGGATACTCCTCATCGGTAATATCCTCAATCTCAACAATCTCCTCATTACTAACTGGAGATTCACATTTCGATTTAACAAACTGAGGTGAAGGATACTCTGTCCGTTTAGTTTTCTCCTTCGCCTGTTTGTTAACCTTATTAAACTTAGATTTGACCCCGTATAACAATGCATAGTCAACAGGAATCTCTTCGGTGCCTTCCTTAACAGGCATAGGACAATATTCAGTAGGAGGCGGGACTACATTATAACCTAGTCCCGTCTTTGTTTTGTGATCTGTCCTTTGCTTGTTAAGAATTTCATTCAAGGCAACAGTAGACGAGGAGGAACCTAGAATCTTACTTTTATATTTGTCATATTCATCTTTAAGATCAGAATGTTCCTTTTTCAAATGGTCTATTTCAGCAAGATAACTATCAATAGCATCCTGTTGACTAAAAACTTTAGACTTATACCTAAGCGTGTCCTGTTGATAAGCTTCTATTTTCTTATCTCATAATTGTTCATTTGCTTTTAGGTATCTGTTTGATTCACTAAGTTTTTCGACCTTTTTCCTTAAGTCTACGTTGTCTACTTGAAAGCACCTTAAGGATTCAGTTAACTTAATGCATGAGATACAGTTCAAAGGTTCTTCAGGTTCAATGCGTACCTCATTTGAAATGTGAGCCATGAGACACTGCTGATAACTCTCAGCATAGATACTCCAATCCGTGTTGGTTGGCTCAAAAACGACAAGTGCGTCAGCTGTTGCTTGCTTCACTTGATCCTTCTCAGAAGTTCTGGGAGCATCAGGCTTTGTGAAGCCTGACGGAGGAACCTTTGGCTTCTTACACTCTCTTGCAAAGTGTCCCAGATTTTGACAATTGTAACAGCGCACTTTGCTTTTATCAAAACCAAAACTGGTTTTGCCATCTCCCTCCAAACTCTTGCGACCAGTTCGTTGCAAGAATTTCTGAACACGCCTCGATATCATGGCAATGTTCCAGTTCAAGTCCATCTGCTCAAGATCATCATCATCAAGTTGAACATAATCCTCTTTGGCCAGTTCCAAAGTAGCATTTGGTTGTGAAACCAAATCCTTATAAGAGCTTAGAAAGGCTGTATAGATAGCAGCCTGCTCTTGAATAGCAGGAGAGACAGAAACCTGCTGTTGTGACCCTTGTGAGGGTCCAGAAGCATATACTGGATGAGGAGCACCAGTAGAATACGATGGGGCTTGAAGTGGAGAGCTCGTAGAAGAAACAAAAGCCATTCCACCATAAGTCTTGCCGGTGCTGACTTTTCCTCCATATAGAGACGGGTCTTGAACAAAACCGCCCGACTTGCATTCTCTCTTCTTCATTTCCATCGCATGTGCTTGAAGAATACCAATTAGCTCATCCAAATTCATGGTAGCTAATTCTTGACTTTCCTTGAGAAGCTGTACTTTAACATCCCACGAACTAGGCAAGACATCCAGCAGCTTCTTATTCACTTCAAGTGGAGGAAAATTATAACCTCCCTCCGTCAACTCACTCACTAACTGTGAGTATCTAGTAAAAACTCCAGAAGCCGTTTCATTGGGTAGAGAATCAAACAGATCATACTGTTTCTTTATCAGTTCTAACTTAGCTTCTTTATACCTTTGATTTCCACCACATCTAGTTTCAATAGCTTTCCAAAGTTCGTATGCAGTTTCGTGTGATTTGAACAGTCTTAACACGTCTTTGGTTAGGCACATACAGATAGCCGCATGTGCCTTTTTCTCAATATCATAATCTTTCTTTTCTTACGGAGTCATGGACCTGTAGACCTTTGCCGGAGCAATACCAGGGAAGATTCCTTCGGCTACGGGAGCTACATATCTTTCCTTGAGTGGACCCCATAGCTCTGGACAGTGGAAGTTTATGTACTGTTCAAATCGATCACGCCAATATGCGCAATCCATATCTGAACGAAAACATAGGAGGTTTATTATTAGAACCAACATCGTGATTCTGTTTTAACATATCCCTGATTCCTCTAATATCTTCTTTATCCGCAACAGCAGCCATTGAAGACATACCTGAAATTTTACTCAAAAACAAAACTCGAAAACTTATTAGTACCGAAGGCGTCACTTAGTAAGTGACGCACTCAAGTGTCGCAACGACTAGCGACACTACGTAAGTGACGCTATCGAGTGACGGATGAAGTGACTGATGACACTGTGAGTAAGTGTCGCTTAATCAGGCAAGTGACGCACTCAAGTGTCGTACTTGAGTGACGTACTAAAACAAGTAGGCATCACTAGAAAAAGTGACGCAATAAATCAAAAGGCGTCACTAAAGGAAGTGACGCTTGATACACAAGTGACGTGCAGCAGTGACGCACATTAGTGACGGTGGATTAGAGTGGACGGCACTTAAGTTAAGTGTCGTATAAACCTCAAATGACGCTTCAAGTGACGCGTTCAAGTGACGGTTAAAACCCTAATTTGGGATTAGGTAGTGCCGCTGTAAGTGACACGTCCAAGTGACGGATCGAGTGTCGCAAAACGGCTGCAAAATCCCAAAACCCTAAAAAACTCGAACTTTCGTAAACCTAACGAAAATTCCTTGAACCCTAATGGACGAAACCTGTAAATGGTGAAGAATATCGACCCTTTCACCTTAGCAACCCAAAAACCGTATGTAATCTTGATTCTTGATTCAAACAAAACCGAAATGAACCCAAAACGACTTCTAAACGTCAATAATATCACCTAATGGCTCTGATACCAGTTGAGAGTTTCCCTTACGTTGGATCTAGATGACTATTGACTACAATTGAAAGGCGGAATCAATCAATTGCGTGTAATGCTAACAAACACAAACTGAAACAAATATATTTCAACAAAGTAAACTTGTATATCAGCTTGTTAAATGTATTGGGAACGATTACAGAGAGTTTTAGTCGACAAATGGTGCTAGGGTTTCATCAACCCTAGCCGGAAACCCGTAGGTTTGTATTTATACTAAAAGTCAGCCGACATGCGTCACTTGTGGAAGTGTCGCATGTGGCCGCCTTCATGCGTCACTTACCTAAGTGACGCTATGCGTCACTAAGGCAAGTGACGCCTAACCTAAAACGTAAGTGTCGCATATAACAAAAACTATATTTTCACTATATGACTAACGACACTTATTACAACTCGATAGACCAACTGACAGACAACCTAATATGCATCAACACTTTTTCCCTCCTCTTCCCCTCTTCTTTCTCATTTCCTTAACTCCCTTTCTCTCTCTTCCTTCTTTTTCTCTCTAAATCACCATCCACCACCATCACTTTAAATCAAATAAAAACACCATTAAGCATAATCATCTCGCTCAGCTCATTTGGATGAAAACGATCACCACGCAACGATCTACAGCCCCTTCTTTCCGGATTTTCACGGCGTTAACTTGTAAGTTTCCGACAAAAACTCGAAACCTTTCGATTTCAAGTGTTTTTAAGTTCTAGTTGTTTCTCTAAGCTTGAAATGTCCCTAAAAGAGTCGGGTAAAAGAATCAGACCAAACGGAAACCGAAAAACTCATTTTTGGCTAAAAAATCCGTCAACAGCTTTAAGTGTCGCAACGAAACTGCAGTATAGCATCACTTCGTGCATCACATAAGTGACGCATTGAGTGTCGCTAAAAGCCCTAATCTTGCGTCACTTGCATAAGTGCCGCATAAAACCCCTTTTTTCCGACACTTACCTCCGTCACTTGTCTAGTGACGCCTAGAACCCTTACCCGACACTTACCTCCGTCACTTGTCTAGTGACGCCTAGAACCCTTACCTGACACTTACACCCGACACTATCTTAGTGACGCCTCACTATGCGTCACTTCCATAAGTGACGCCCTCACTCAGATTCTGCCATTTCATGCGTCACTTCCTAAGTGACGCCTAAGCCCCCTAGTGACGCTATAAGTGTCGCATGAAACAGAACCCAGATTTTTACTAAGGGTCGAGACCTGAAATTTTAACACTTGATTTTATCCAAATTCAAATCTTAGATGCGTTTTTCCCTATAACAATATGGTAGAAATAAAAAAATTTCGAGCTGACCTGGCATCTCGAACCCAGCCAGGGGCTAGCCCCTTGGACCCCGCCAGGGGTTGCCACCCCTAGGACCCCGCTAACCAGGGGCGCTGCCCCCGGACCCCCGTAACCTTAACTTTGTAAATACTTTTTAAGTATAACACTTCGACGTAATAATAATATTATTACAAACAATCACCAATGGGCCGTACGCAATTTCAAACAATCAACCAAATTGTAATCATTTGGACATTCTAGTTTGACAAACAACTACAAGGAGTCTTATTAGATGCCTTCACATGTTGATAACCATCACGTTTCGTGGACACCCTTAGGTTACAAGTCATTGGACTTCGATTCTTGGCTAATCAATCTCAGTTTATTTAGATAAACTCTTCAGGATCAGGTGAGTCTCATGGCCCCTCTTTTTACTATTTCACTAGGGGTGCGATACATTGCTCTGTTTTTAACACGTGAACTCGAGTACATATTTCAATATACTACATGAGTTGTTTTCAACTAATCAAACCAAAGTCCTCCGTCAGTATAGTCTGGTAATACGAAAGTAGCGTGAATATTAGTATATGGTACCATATAGGATTGACCCACCTCGTCCGGGTTAGTCGCGCTAACCTCTGCAACGGACGTACTAATATTTGGGAAAACGAGTGTAGATTAGGCACTCGTGGAGGCACCTCGCTCGGAATTCTCTATATGGGACCCGACCCTCGAGTTAAGCTCAGACTATGCGCTCATGGTTGTACACACTATTATTATCATTTGCTGGATGCAAATCAACATTTAAATTTTGCGGTTCACACACTATTATTTGATATCTAAACCTGTGAGCTCACCAGCGTTAGCTGACCCATTTTAGCATGTATCACAGGTACCCAACAGTAGATCTGGACTGCCCATCAAGATGCATATTAGCTCGAGTCTTCATGCAAACTTCAGAGATTTCATTGCATTATTAGATTTTGTATAACTAATTATGTACTTAAATCTCTCATACTACGAACACGATCTATGTACGAGTTCAAACTGTTGTAAACCTTTTAGTATTAATATATTTTGTTAAAATGACGCATGTAGAGTCGTTTGCTATATATCTGTGTGCTTTGATTATTGATTAGTAACACCCAAATTATGCTTCCGCAAAATATTAAATTTAGGGGTGTTACATTTTGCGTGATTAACAGATGTTTTTACTTTTTTTAACAGCAATGTCTATAATTGGACCACTTTGGTGATTTTAAGTAAATAATAGATGTTTTAAGATGTTTTCACCAAATATATGTCCAATAAGTGTAGAATAATGTGCCTAAAAATATGAATTTTTAGGTCGCATCGGTTTGTCTAACACTCCACTCCACCATCTTCATTCATCTCATTCTCACCACTTCACTCAACCTCATTTTCTCCATCCTCTCTCTTCCCTTCTTTCTTCTCTTTAAACTCGGCCAAACCACCATCACAAGTCACCGTCCATTTTCTTGAAGAAAAACAAGGATAAAGGCACCAAGACGATCACGAGAGTAAGTGCATCATCTTTGCCGTCTCAGTTTCTCTATACGCTTAGTGAGAATTCCAAATCTTCCGAAATTACTTACTATATGTTTATTACCATGTTTACTTATTCGTTCAACTTAAAAATGTTCAAAACATAAGCTAAAAATCAATTTTCCAAACATATATATATGTATATATATAGTTAGTGTTGGTAGAAAATTCATAATATGGTACCCATAAAATAAACGTATGTAAACACTTGGAAAAGTTCGATATTGTTGTTGGCTACAACATTCACTTAGAACTTGTCTTCTAGAAATACACCGATTTTTCTAGAAAATTCGATTTGCAAGCAAAGATACGTTTTTGGCCGAAAATGGACTTTGATACTTCTCGATTTTATTTAGCTAAAAAAATGACCTCCAAAAATTCCGAGAAAATTCTGTAAAATATTAGAGATGTAATGACCATGCTTGATTTTTCTCATATTTTATTTCGAAGTAAAAGTTGGTGAAATCGAGAGGTGAAACTGAGCTTGAAATTTGGAAAACATAACTAAGGTTTGACTTTGGACACATTTTATAAACCAACACTTAGGGTTAACCACGAAACAAAACAATAATTTTTAAAAACTCTAAAAACATATTTTAGACTTGAGTAAAAATTTCGGGTCAAACCGAGGTCGTTTGACCACGTTCTCGTTAATGTTGGAACTGATCAGACCTGAGTGTTGCTTCGGGGCCAATTCTTTGGTGACACTCGCCTGAGTGTCGCCAAGTTGCACAAAATCCATTTTATGCGACACTAAACCTGAGTGTTGCCAGATTCGAATGTCGCATACATTGTTGAGACATAGTTTGTGACAACAGATCTAGTTTGAAATAGGACTGGTATAATTATTATTATGTTTATGTATTGGTTTAGATTTGTAAATGAATATTTCGTTAATAAAGATAGACAAAATTTTGTATTTAATATATACATTAATTGCGAGTCAAGATCTCAAGTCGCAAGTGTTGCGATGCGAGGTGAGATCTGAACTCGCAAAGCAATGAACATAAGGAGCTTGGCGAGTCGAGTTCATTATGGGCTTGGGCTGCGTAGCGAGTCGAGTTAACTCGCAAGCCTAACGGCTGCGAGTTGAGACGACTTATTTATATGATTTTCTGTTTAGAAAATTAATAACTTTTGGAAAACGAAGAGGGAACTTTTGATTAGAACTTTTGTCATTCCTGCGAACTTAATATCCAGAGAAAACAAAACCTAACGGCTAGGCTTTGACGGTTATTCATTTACAGCAAAGTATTAGATTACCTAAACGCGAACTTATTCGTTGTTAGTAAAGATAAAATCGTATTAAGGAATTCCGCACCTTAATACTACAGATAACGAAGTTATCGAACCGAGATTCTGCGAGTCGAACTTATTTGCGAATTGAAATATTCTGCCAACCGAGATCTCCTGCGAACCGAGATCACTTGCGAGTTGACATCACTGCGATCCAAACTGAGACTTGCGAACAGAGATTCTGCGAGTCGAGCTGAGATTGCGAGTTGAACTGAGTTTCTGCGAATCGAGATTTTCTTTTTCTGAATTCGCAAATACAGTTTAACTTTAAACTTCACGATGTCTGACCTTAGCAAAATGATTGAGATGGAACACGAGATTGGAAAATCTAATGTTCCACCTAAATTGTTAAGAGTTGAGGATTATTATAGATGGAGGGATATGTTTGAATCTTACTGTAGATTCCATGATCTATCTATCTGGATGTGTATCAAGAATGGATACACGGCACCTACACAAACTGTAGAGAATGCTATTGTGGTTCTCACTTATCAACAGATGAGTGAAGCTCAAAAGAAGGAATTTGAGATTGAGAACAAGGCTCATTCTTCAATCAAGATGAGTCTTCCTAAGGAACTTAATCATCAACTGAAATCCTTCCAAACTGCAAGAACGTTGTGGACAGCTCTTGAGAAAAGGTGTGAAGGTAGTCCACAAGTTAAAGCAGGCAAGAGGAATCTCCTGAAAAAGCAGTTTACTGTTTTCAAAGCTTTGAAAGGAGAAGATCTTGATGCTTATACCCCAAGATACTACCATTTGCTGAGTGAGCTAGATGACCATGAGATTGTAACTACCGAGACTGAGAAAACCAACAAGTTTATTGAAGGTTTACCCTCTAAGTGGGAAATGCATGGCATAATGCTTAAAGACAATGATGAGAGGTATGCAACCATGACCTTAGAGCAGGCTATTGATAAGCTAAGAGGTTATGATTTCACCAAGAAGACTAGAGATACTGATTCTGATCAGGCTCAGGATCCGGGACTATATCACGGAAAATCTACTATCTCTACTGCTTCCTCAAGCTCGACCACTGCTTTGTTTGTTGATAATGCTGATGGAAAGGGTGAAATGGTTACTGATGAGTTGTGTCTCGTTACATCATCTGGTAGTGAAGCAAAGGGAAAACCAACTGAGAAGTCACCTCAGGAGTATCAAAAGATGCCTATGAGTGTGAAATCTGCTGAACAGCAATTATCTGTTCTAGCTTCCTTTGTAGCTTCTTATGAAAACTACATTAAGGGTAAAATCAATGATCCAATTATGTTTGATGAAGATTATGATCAGATAGACCCTGAGTATCTTGAAGAAATAGAACTTCGGGATCAACTTGCTATGTTGTCTAGAAGAGTAAAGAATTTCTTGAAGAAAACTGGTAGAAAGGTAGTTGGCAATCGATCAGGGTTTGATAAGATCAAGATCAAGTGTTTTAACTGTCAGGGTTATGGACACTTTGCTCGAGAATGCCAAAGACCTAAGGTAGAAGCTGGCAATGGAAAACAGGGTTCGGGAAGCACTCTTGCTTCCAAAGCCTTGGTTGTGAAACAGTTGGATGGCTCTTATGAATGGAAAGCTCAGTCTGAGGAAGCTTTCATGGCTGAGATTGATGAGTCTACATCCTACATGTCTACTGATGCAGAGTGTGATGTAAAGGTGCCTGAGGTTGAAATGAAAGAAAGTGATGAAGACGTGATGTATATGGATTCAACTGAAAATATGCATCCTGAAGACTTTGTAGCACGCATGGCTGAAATTCAAACAGACAAGAAAAGGGTATGTATTGATATTCTTACTCTTGCTGATGTCTGTTACTTAGTTACTGATTTGCAGTCACAGGTTAGTGTTTTAACTATAGCAAACAAAAACCTGTCTTCTCAAATTAGCATATTGACTGAATCTAATAAGAATGTTAGATCTGAACTTGAACTAGCTAAGATTGATGTGCGTAGGTTAAGTGATGATAAACAGGACTTAAAAGATAAAATTAAGTCTGATGCTTCTGATAGGATTGCACTTAGAGATACCATTAATGAAAAAGTTGTCATCATATATGGTCTCTATATTAACCTTAAAGACTTAAATCAGACAATTGCTAATAAGGAGAAAGAGTTAGCTGATTGTAAATTGAAGCTAGTTGAGCAAAACCGAAAGATAGAAAATTATAGAAACACTAAGATGGACAAGATGCTTGATGCTCAACGAAGTGTAAAGGATAAGTCAGGATTAGGTTATAATGAGACACCTCCTCCTTTCAATTCAAATTACACTAGGCTTCCAGAAGATACTGAGATGACTGAAGTATGTTCTGAAGAACCAGTAGCTAAACCTGATCAGTCAGAGGCACAGAAGAATATTATTAAGAATCCTTCATCTGATTATAGTAAGAAAATTACTCACACTAAAGTAAAGTTTGTACCGGGTGGAGTAATTAATGATACTAAGACTAATGAAGTGATTAATAAAGAACATGTAACTGACCCTTTAGTGCCTAAGACGCCGATTGCGGATGCAAAAGTTAGTAAGTCACGAAAACAGATGTCCTGCTTCAAGTGTCACCAAAAAGGACATGTAGCTTCTTGTTGTCCAAATAAGAAGTTGGAAGCATCACATAAGTTAGTGAATACTGAAAAGACACCGACCACTTCTAGTTCAATTGTAGATAGGTTAGGCTCCAAACCGGGATTAGGCAGCAAACTTGTAAACATTCTGAAAAGAGATGGTAATCATAGTGTCTCTCCACCTAAACCTAAAAGGCCTTATACTCTGAACGAAAATACTTTCAATAAGCCAAGAGATAAGACACCTTCGAGGTTTAAGACCCCAAATAGAAACCATAGTCATTTTGAAAATGGTTCTACTTCAAGTACACAGGGAACTAAGTTTGTGACTAGGAGGTTTTCTACTCACTCTCCTCATAGGCCTAAAACTACAGATCATCAACAATCTCAAACTCCTGTGAAAGTTACCAAGACTCCCGATGGGAATAGTTATGGTTACTTTAAGGAGGTTCAGATTGTAGATGATCAGGGACAAACCAAGACCGTAATGGCTTGGGTCCCTCTTGGAAACTAACTGTGTACAACTTGTTATGTGTAGGAGCAAACTGTGAACAAAGACAGCTGGTGGTATGTAGACAGTGGATGCTCAAGGCACATGACAGGAGAACGAAGTCTACTGAAAGACTTCAAAGAAGGTTTCAAGCAAAAAGTTAATTTTGCAGGAGAAAAAGGAGGAGTAATTACTGGGAAAGGAAAAGTTTCAAATGGAACTTTGACTCTAGAGGATATGAATTATGTTGAAGAACTAACTCATAACCTAGTGAGTGTTTCCCAAGTCTGCGATAAAGGTCATCCAGTTCATTTCAATGAAAAGGAGGCTTTAGTTCTGAAGCCAGGCTTCACAATTCCTGAAGAATGGATATTAATGAGGGCACCAAGGAAGAAGGACATCTATGCTATAAACATGGGTGTCTCTAATTCTTCAATGGTGTCGACATGCTTACTATCCAAGGCCTCAGAAGCAGACGCACTTTTATGGCAAGGAGAATGGCACATCTGAACTTTCGAAAATGAATTTTATAACCAAGAATGGATTAGTTCTGGGTATACCACATAAACATTTCAAGTCTGAAGACAAGTGTGTTCCTTGCCTAAAAGGAAAGCAGCACAAGAAACCACACATGTCTAAGACTGAAAACTCAATCTCCTTGCCATTTGAATTGCTACACATGGACCTCTTTGGCCCAATAAGCAAGAGAAGTCTAGGTGGCAAGTGGTACTGTTTAGTTATCACAGATGATTACTCTAGATTCTCATAGGTATTCTTTTTGGGATCTAAGGATGAAACTCCAGGACTTTTAATAGAGTTCTTTGATCTAGTAGAGAATGTCTATAAAACAAGAGTAAAGCGTATTCATAGTGATAACGGAACGGAATTCAAAAACTCAACGTTGAATATCTATTGCTTAAGCAAAGGGATACAACATCAATTCAGTGAACCTCAACAGAATGGTGTTGCTGAAAGGACAAATCGAACGTTGATTGAAGCTGCTAGAACAATGCTTGCAGATTCAAAGCTTCCGATCATATTTTGGGCAGAAGCAATGAATACAGCATGTCATGTTCTAAATAGGGTTCTTACGGTCAAAAAGCATAACAAGACTTGTTACGAATTATTGAATAATAAGAAACCTAATCTGAAGGGATTTGAACCCTTTGGAGTTGCATGTACAATATTGAAAACAGAAAATCAAGCTAAATTTGGCGAAAAGGCTGACGAAGGATTTTTCCTAGGTTATGTGCCCAATTCTCCTAATAAAAGAGTTAAAGTCACGGGACGACTGGAAATCATTTATAACATTGAGGTTACGAGCTATGTACATGCTGTACATAAGGGATTAGATTGGCAATTTGACTATTCAGATCTCTTTCAGTCATTTAAAGTTCTCATAAGTGACTTTGTCAGTGATTCAGAGATCTCTCAGCACTTATTGTTTGAAGATTCGATCAATGGTCCCTCTTTAACATCGAGTGTTCCAAAATCTAGAATCATGACAATAGATGACTCAAATGAAGCTTCTTCAAGTGGGTCACAACAACCTTCAAAGGATCAGTATCAAGAAACAGAAGATTCTGAGGAGGATCTTCAAACAAAGTTTGATGATATACTTACTTCTTTGAACCACTTAAGGTTATCTTCAGCTAGTTCACCCTTTCAGTTTTTGAACTACCGCAGACTTGTTTCATACTTTTCAACTGAGCGGCAGACCCAACACAACTGACAGATAAGCCGACATTAATTAAACTAGGAGTCTAATTTGGTAATGGGCGGTTCTGCCTTTCCTCGAAAGGTGGTTGCAATGGGCTTTTATGAATTTCATTTGCAAAGTGTCGTCCAACCCAACCTCAGACTCTTTCTTCCTGACCTATTTGACTCTCTGGCCACTGTTATAGTTATTTAGGTGGTATCCTGAGATTGAAGAGATCGTATTCCTCCGGGGCCGGAGTGGTATTAATATCACCTTCAGGCCAGGCCCCACAAGCTGCTAAAAGATTGAAGTTTTAAGATATGCCTTCATTAGAAGAAATTGGTACTAACTTAGGAGATGAGTTAATAGTTGACCCTATATCGGTTACAAGAACGAGTAAGAATCATCCCGTTGAAAACATCATCGATGATATTAATACTCCTGTTCAAACTAGGACTCAATCTAAAGCTAGTACATCTGAAAATTTAGAAAGCTTGTATACTGCTATGAAAGAGACAGGGATTCCTAATCAATGTCTATATTCATACTTTACTCACAAGTTGAGCCTAAAAATGTGCACATGGCTCTAAAAGAAAGCTCGTGGGTCGAAGCTATGCAAGAAGAACTCTTACAGTTCTCAAAATTACAAGTATGGGAGTTTGTTGACCTTCCAAAGGGAGAATATCCAATTGGAACTAGATGGGTATTTAAATGTAAGAGAGATGACCGGGGAGTCATTACTCGAAATAAAGCTCGTCTAGTGGTTCAAGTGTTTAATCAACAAGAAGGAATAGATTACAACAAAGTGTTTGCACCAGTTGCTAGGCTAGAAGCAATTAGAGTATTCTTACCATTTGGCTCTTTTAAAGGAATAAAAGATTATCAGTTGGATGTTAAGAGTGCCTTTTTGTATGGCAATGTTGAAGAATTGGTGTATATTTCACAACCACCAGGGTTTACTGATTCTGACTATCCAGATAGAGTATATCGCTTGATAGGGCATGGTATGGAACACTATCAACGTATCTACTTGAGAATGGATTTACAAGAGGATCAATTGATAGTACACTTTTTGTGAATAACTAGTTCCTTATAAATAAAACGGTTTTTTTTTTAATTTACAGTTATGTCTTGTGGATAAAGGTAAATAAGATATAATTTTATAAATATAAGTCTAATACTGGATAATTTGTAATTTTATTGTACTTATATGAATTTCATGAGTTATGCATACTAAATCGTCTTGTTCTTCTTAAAATCTAATATAATTGGCTTATTCTTCCTCATATGATCCCTAAGCAGTTAAAATTTTAAGCATTTTAATTTTAAATTTGTTTACTTTCATAGGATGTTAGTACTCTTAAATTTTTATTTCTTATTTTTTATTTATGTTTAATGATTAATAGAAAAAAAAAATTTCCAATGTGTTACCCTTTGGAATTGAATTATACTGGATATTTATTTTATGTTGAACAAACGTATGTTGACAACTGAAAATACTATATAGGTTACGTGGAATGTTAATCGAAAGTCTTCCGACTCACATGTAGTCGAGCAGCGTGTCCTGATTTTATATCAGCGGTTAATTTTTCTATTATAACTTATATATATTTTAGACTTGTCTATATACTTAAGACCATAAGGTATATAAGTAAATAGTTTTAGCTCGATATTTTTCTTTATACAAGATTAACTGTATCACGGGTTTAGTCGGTTAATATATGTAAGAAGATTATCATTGAGGAAAAATTATGCAAAAACATTTTCTTTAAAATGTTTAGGCTACATAGTTACAGAGTTAACTATATGAGTGTGAATGGGTTTTAACTTATACCTAGAATTTAATTCGCATTTTTAATTTTATTTCTGCGAGTTGACTAGTCAACGCTGCGAAGCGAGACTAGTGCTGCGAATTGACATTAAACTTGCGAATCGAGTAAAAGTATAAAGGCTTAGTCAAACGAGTCAAACCCACCACCGAACCCACTTCACTTGCGAGTTCACTTTTCGTTTGATTTCGATTTTACGAGTTACAAGGACGAGTTTTTGATCCGTAGCTTTTATACACTTTTGAATTGCGAACATTTTGAGGTATAAACAACCGGATTTCACCGTTTAAATTACACGAAATCGAAGTTTTTATGAATCTAGGGTTTCGGTTTAAATTTTAAACAATTCACGTAGAATTAAGGTGTTATTTCACATGAATCCTTAGGATTAATGATAAACGAACCTTAACAAACGTAATTACATCAATTGATTGTGTTAAAATTAACGATTTAATCGATTTTGAATTCAACCCGCATCGACAGATTATGATGCGAGTTGACTTTCAGATTCGACTCGCAGATCTGAAATAGCGAGTTGAAATAGCATGTTGACCATGCGAGTTGACATCATAAGTTGACTTATTGACTTGCGAATCGAGTTCACTTGCGAGTTGACTTGGTAGGCGAGTTGAATAAGTTGCGAGTTGAGTTACGAACCGAATTGAACTCGATTCGCACATGATACTTCTGCGAGTCCAGTACTTTGAAAATTTTCAATTTTAAAGTTTTTATAGGACTGTTAAGACTTTTTCAGTAATAACTTTTATGTCATGGACTTGTATCAAATTATATATGTTTATATCAAAAGTCTACCAATTCAAGAGGTAATTGAGTGGCGTGTCCTAATTATATATTAGCGGTATAACTTATATTTATTTTACAAAAATGTTATGACTTGAGAATTTCAAATTAACAAGTAACTAACGGGATGTACATATTGAACTTACGACTTATTAGTTATAAGTTATAGATGTTAGATATTTATGTATATTACTTGAGACATTTACGTCACAACTTATATATATAATTTAAAAACTAAGATGTTTGATGAATTTCAATTCATAATACGTTATAGTTTAAAATTTATTAACATGTGTTAATTGTTGTTGTCATTTGTGTTCTTACAGATATAGCACGACAATTCGATAAAGGTCACAACATTCTTGTTGATCTTGATCTTTCGGCATGCGGAGCAAATAAAGTTGCTCAAGTGCTGACATTCTTGGCACGTTCACGTATTCGGTATGCTGTTACGGCATCTCCGCCTATTTCTCAGACGATACTGGATGACTTCTAGGATGGTATTCAGTATGATCAGATTGTTGTCCCTCCGGTTATTCGAACAATGGTTAATCAGCAACCGATTGTTTTTACTGCTGGAAATCTTCGTGAGATTTTACAGCTTGGTACGGAAGATCAGGAGAACGGCGATATAGAGTTTCCCATGGATTTTATTGAGGGAGCTATAGGCCGTATGGGATATACGGGTGATAGACGAGGACGTCAGTTCCAAAAACCTCTGGTTATTGGACAGTGGAGGTTTTTGTGGCACGCGATTGTCACGGTTTTTGCACCAAAGAAGGGAGGTTTCGATGAGTTGAGCCATGCCCTTGTATCAGTTGTGCTGTCCCTAGTTTATAATAAACCATACAGTTTTTGTGATTATATTTTTGGCGAGCTGGTTAGACAGATTTCGGGTTCTGTTAGATCACGGTTTCTAGTTTACCCGCGTTTTTGTATGCTGATCATTCGTGCTCGTCTGCCAGAGCTTGTTATTCCTGAGCCACACTTACGTGTAGATACTATCGGGCTCAGAGGATACAATGCTATGTTTTTGCAGACAGTGAGGAAGGAAGGGGTAGTTAAGCCTGAGGAGAGATAGCTTTTTGGTTTTATTGTCGATCCTGCCTATGTGACGCCATCGAACCATGGTTGGCTAGATGTTGGTGCTGCTGCTGCTGTTCCAGACCAGATAGCTGATGTGGTTCACGCTGAAGATCCACAAGAGCTCATCGAGGACGTTTTGGAACAACCTGGACATGCTGGGGAACAGGTGAACCTAGATGTTGCTGCCCAGGTGATACAGGAGGTGCTGGTTGAGCATAATGATGCTACTGATCTCTTACTACAGGATATTGATAGTTATGTTGCACCGCCTGAGGTAATATCATAATTACATAATAATATAGGTACTTAGTTGATACATTATTATTATATAACGAAAATGTTATAGATATTTATTTAATTAGATAATATTTCTGATTATAAAATATAAATATCATTATGATCAGGGAGTTGAGACTGCAGACCCAGAGGTCACTCGACCTGAGGGTGAGCAGGGAAAGCTTGATAGATCTGAGGGTTTACCTTCTAAGGTAATATATCAGATTAATCTTTAAAATATATAGAACTTGTATGATAGAGCTTCTAGCTAATCATAAATGTTTAATATATTTAATATTTAGGATTCTGATGTTGGTCCATCTGGAGGCCGTGATGGTGAATCGGCTTCAGATGATGATGATGATAG
This sequence comes from Pseudognaphalium luteoalbum, assembly GCA_963422505.1. Taxonomy (NCBI): domain Eukaryota; kingdom Viridiplantae; phylum Streptophyta; class Magnoliopsida; order Asterales; family Asteraceae; genus Pseudognaphalium; species Pseudognaphalium luteoalbum. The sequence continues at coordinate 63,564,527 of OY730193.1, forward strand.
TACTCCTTCTTCACCTCTAGATGCTGGTTATATTAGATATGGATCTAGGATGATTCCAGATCCAGCACTAAAGGAGAAGAGAAAGGCTAAGGAAGTCGACCCGGACTTCAGTATTATTGAAGAAGGTCCTGAGGAAGAGGATATATCTCTTATTTCTCAACGCCGTAAGCGTTTGAGGACATTGACCATTCAGGATGGTATGTTTTATTTAGAGTTAGATTATCTTAACTTGTTGCTTATCAGGAGTTCAACTAAGATAGTTAATTCTGTGACAGTTTCTCGAGATACACCACAAGTAGAGACGATGATACCAGTGGTTACTGAACCAGTATCTGTACCATTTGAGGTATGAGATAAACGTTTAGTACTACGAGTATTATATATATTTAATTAGAGATTGAGACAGAGTTCTATGTAACAATTACTTCTTTAATTGTATCTAAATTTACAGACTGAGAAAATGCTTGAGTCAGTGGAACCAGAAATGGTCTCCAAGACGATTGAGAAGGGAGTTGCCGAACTTGTACATGATGCATAGTTCCCAACCAATAAAGCTAGTAGATTTGCAGCTAGTCTTCTCAAGGAAGCGTTATCTCAAGCTATTCCACAGCTTACACCTGAGTCTCACATTGCTTCGCTTACACCACCTGGACCATCAACAATTTTTGTCATTCCGACGACTGATGCTGAGAGGATTACATCCTTAGAGTCAAGAGTCAAGGAATTGGAACAGACTACATCCAAGATTCCAGGGTTGTTAGCTGAAAATGTTTCTCTTGCTCAGCAGATGGTTCATATCAGTGAATCTCACGTGACTCTACTGAAGACTCATGATACTTTGCTTGCTGATTTTACTGCCCAGCGACTGAAGCTTGAACACTTAGAACGTTTGGTGTTAAGAGTGCATTCAGGACAGTCAGCTCAGGGGGAGATATTGATATATCAAGAAGCTTGCAAAGAGGATGAGTTAGCAAAGAAGACTCGACTGGTCTGCTGGTGTTAGTGCAAGTGGTGATGGTGCTGGTACAAGTGCTGCAGGTACAAGTGAAGCTGGTAAGATAGCTTAGACTTGTGTAGTTATTTGTACTTAGGATTTAGTTGAATTATAATTGTAATTTATAATTGTACCTGAATAATTGTATCTTAAATGTTTTGGTAATATATTCGGCTTGAGATTATTATTACAAGTTAAATATATTAGAAATTGTTTAAGTTATTTGATTCTGAAAAGTTAAATAGATTAGTGATCGAAAGTCTTCCGACTCATTGAGAAGTCGAGCGGCGTGTTCTGATTTATTTCAGCGGTCAAAGTTTATTTTAACTTAGACATTTTAGACTTGAGAGTTTTTATAACTGACAAGTTAAATATGTATGATTTTTAACTAGACAAATGATATATAATTTAAAGATATAATTGAAAGTTAAGTTTTATTATATAACAGTTCAATTAAGTCTTGGAAATTATATAAGTTAGTTAATTGTAAACTTAAATGTTTGGTGATTATTCACAATACATTAGAGTTTAAATTTAATTAATGTTTGTTAAGTGTTTGATATAAGACTTAGGAAATCTTAGGTTGATTCAGGGTAATCAATAAAAGATTTATAAGTTATATATTTTGCGTTTATTACACAAAAGGATTAGTATTGGAATTCTTAGATTGATTCAGGGAAATCAATAAGAGAATTTAAATTATTAATTTATTTGTGTTTGTTTGTTTTCTCTAGGAATGGTAATACTAGATCTATCAGATTCAGAAAATGATATTTTGGATGAAATAGATGAAGAGATTGATTATGATCTTGAAGAGGGAGAGTTTCAACCACCTACAGATTGGACTGCTGTTTCTGAGATTGTGCAAAACATGAGTGTAGATCTAGATGAACATATAGATGAACATCATGTGAGCCCATCTAGGACAGAGGTTGTTATTGATAATGATGAAGGTCCAACAGTTGTCGATATAGATGAAGATATCGATGATTCAACCGAGTCTGAAACTGAAGTTCTTATTCATACGAATAATCTTGCTGTGAAGTATAGGAAACTTCCAAAACAAAAGAAGAAGATTGGAGTTTATGAAGTGGATATTACAGGAAAGCGAGAACCACGAAAAGGGATTATTGGTTGGTACTTTGACTCTGAGCTGAAGCTGTTTGCTATTAAAAGATTTGACGGAGTTCAATATTTTGAGCGAAAGCTTGCAGTGTTTAGTTCTTTGCCTAGATTTGAAATTCGATATTTGGCTCAATTACCTTTGAATAACCCAAGTGATGATTTTGTTGGAAGATATGTTGAACATATAATCAAGACTGAGGTTAGAGCTAATAAGTTTGAAAAGATTAAGCCAAGAAAGGAAAGACTATCAAGTTGGCAGAGAGAAGTCAAAGAACAGGAAGAAGAAATAGAAAGAAGGTTTATCCATCTGTCAAGTGTGTACATCAGATTCCACTAAAGACAATGCCACAGGATATTTTAGGAAATATGAAATGTTGGTATGTGGATTCAGAAACTGGAGAAGCTATCATGGTTGAAGCGGATGATGAGGTTGAAAGTGGTGAGCGTGAGATTTTTAAAGTTTATGACCATCGACACCTAATGAATATGTCGAAGAAAGATTTGTTAAAGTTACATGAAAATAGAATCTTGACGACAGAAGCATAGGGTGATTTAGCACGAGATTATCAAATGATGGTTAAGACTTGTATTAAGATGAAGATATACACATGAAGTAAAATTTACAAATGAAGACTAAAGACAAGCGTGAAGATAAAGAAACTAGACCTATTGTCAAGGGGGAGTCTGTTGAGACAGAGTTTGTGACAACAGATCTAGCTTGAAATAGGACTGGTGTAATTATTATTATGTTTGTGTATTGGTTTAGATTTGTAAATGAGTATTTCGTTAATAAAGATAGACGAAATTTTGTATTTATATATACATTAATTGCGAGTCGAGATCTCAAGTCACAAGTGTTGCGAAGCGGGGTGAGATCTGAACTCGCAAAGCAATGAACATAAGGAGCTTGGCGAGTCGAGTTCATTATGGGCTTGGGCTGCGTAGCGAGTCGAGTCAACTCGCAAGCCCAACGGCTGCGAGTTGAGACGACTTATTTATATGATTTTCTGTTTAAAAAATTAATAACTTTTGGAAAATGAAGAGAGAACTTTTGATTAGAACTTTTGTCATTCCTGCGAACTCAATATCCATAGAAAACAAAACCTAACGGCTAGGCTTTGACGGTTATTCGTTTAAAGCAAAGTATTAGATTACCTAAACGCGAACTTATTCGTTGTTAGTAAAGATAACATCGTATTAAGGAATTCCGCACCTTAATACTACAGATAACGAAGTTATTGATCCTAGAACTAGGGACTTACATACATCGACAATGACCCCAAGTGACACACATATCAAATGTCGCTACATGCGACACTACCATCAAGTGTCGCCATAACTTATTTAATCATAATCACCGGCACTTAATTGAGTGTCGCTACCCATACGAATGCCGCACATAGCGACACTACCTTGAGTGTCACCAATAATCAGAAACTCACATCCAGCTACACTGACCTCAATGTCGCCACCTCAAACCAAGTGTCGCCTTGAGTGTCGCTAATAATAGCAGACTTATAACTTCTTTTTCACACTAAGTGTCGAACTTGAGTAACATCAGTACTTATATGATACAACTCTGAAACATACAAAACATACTTTACAAGTGTAACGTAACAACATTATAATATTACTTTGAAATTATTATTACAAAATTCACCAACGAGTCGTACACGTTTTCTTACACAAACAACAACCAAATATTTGGACATAACTAGTTGAGTGGACAACTAGCATGGATGATCTTTTGAGACATCTACTAACTTTATAACCTTGCACATTTAGGACGCCAGCAGGTTATAGTTAGAAAAATTTATTGCTTGTAAGCAACACTGACATACCAGACTCAGGTGAGTCGCGTAGCCCCGCTTTTTTTTTTTGTTTTTACCTGGGGTGAGGATACATGCTCTGTTTATTTATATGTGAAAACAAATAAAAAAAACTCGATATACTGATTCCATGAGTTGGTTTACTAATTATGAAAGCCCTCCACGTCATAGTTTGTTAATATTGTTTTAGCGTGAATGTCAGTGTATGGTACCATATGGGATTGGCAATCCCCTTCCGGGTTGAAAACCCTAACTGGTCAAATGGACGCATTATCATTTGCTCATACGAGTGTTGATTAGGCACTCGGAGGGAGGCACCCTCGATCGGGCACTTGATTGTGATCCCAACACCTCAGTTAAGCTCGAACTATGAGCTCATAGCAATAGTAAACACATTATCTTTTGCTTGATTGCAAACATTATATAAATTTTGTGGTTCATACATATACTTTATCATATAAATCTGTGAGCTCATCAGATTTATAGTTGGCCCTTTTAGCATGTATTCTCAGGTTCTCAGCAACAGCAGTAGGTCTGCACATTCATGATAGCATAGCTCGAGTCGAATGCAATTACAAACATCAAGAGATATTTCTGCATTACTATATTTTGTACAAGTAGTTATGACATAGAATCTCTCAGATTAGGGTCCCGAGCTCTTGTAATAATAACAGTTGTAAACTTTTATATAAATCAATGTATTTTATAAAACGGCGCATGTAGTAGTCGTTTATTATATCTTTATGCTATGATTACCTGATTAGTCGCGCTCCGACCAGGTTTGCTTCCGCACATTTTATTTGGGGGTGCGACATAAAAATATAAATACACAATTATAACGAATAAAATGCTTATCATTTGATATTTTTATTATCAAAATATCGTAAATATAATGAACACTTATTAATGAATATGTACTTGTGTGTTATTAATTACTTTTTATAACCACTGTTAATTAATAAACGGTTACACGGTTAACCGGTTACCGAGCTGAAAAATCGGTTAACCGATTACCGGTTAACCGAACTTTTCGGTTTCAGTTTAGGTTCAAGAAATTAGCGAACCTAATTTTTGGTTAACAAGTTCTCGGTTAACCGAACCCCCGGTTAACCGTCCATGAACACCTCTATGTGTTAGTATATAATTCAATAAGAAAATTAAAAATATTAACAAAAATTTTGTGTCACTAGTCTCAATTGGTATACAGGGGGATCACTCTTATCCGAACTAAAATATCAATATGATCCAACTCCTAATTAGGTTAAATGGATTGGATTATTAGGTTAATGGATTCGGATTACATAAATTGGATAAAGAATCAAAATTAATTTTTTTGGATATATCCGTATAAAGTTTTGATCAATTACATAACATATTTTTGATACTATATCAATGTTTAACATTTAAAATTTAATTAAGTCTAGTTTAAATTTAGCTCATTTGATGTAATCTCTCCGTCCCAAATTGTTTGTCCTCAAGTTGAAATAGTAAGATGGACAAATAATTTGAGACGGATGGAGTAATAAGTCTTTTTTTCAAAAGCTATTTGTATATCCAAAATACGAATAATAGATTCCAATTTCCAATAACACCCCTAGCCCCTAGGAGTGTATTCTTTATGCAAAGCAAGTATTTTGCGTTCAAACACTTATGCCCCTGATTTTTTGATTTCACTATATTTAGCCTTTACACAGAATATATTTACGTTTGGTTGAATCTGTCAAAGAAATTGGAATGTGAATGAATGGGGATATAAAAGAATTGAAATATGATGTAAATAGATACTGAATGTGGTGGAATATATTACATTTGATTGACAGGATTTGAAATGGAATTCGAACTAATAATAATAAAAATATAAATGAATAAAATAGGTATAATGTTAATATACAATAAATAAAAATATATAATGAAATAATATTAATAATTTATTAGTTATTATATATAAATATTGTTCTAATCTTCTTTTATATTTTATAAAATATATCATAAAAATAAATATATTAAAATAACGTTGAAATAATATTTAATTAATACAAAAATTTATAAAAAACATAAATTTAACATTATTATATATATATAGTCCCAGGTTCAAATGAGAAGACTAATTTTTGTGAGAAGATGAGAAACACTTTAAAATCAATTTTTAACTATGCAAAACATGTTATTTTACAAAATTTTCTTCGTAGCTTCTTTTTTAAATAACTTTTAGAAGTTACTTTTCAAATAAAAAAAATTTCGACGTTTTATTATTTTTTTAATTATTTTTAATTAAATTGTTTATTCATAATAATCACATTTTATAACTTGATAATCACATGAATAATATGTGATTATCATGCCATATTTTGTAATAATCTCAAACACATGATAATCACATTATATTATAGAATAATCACATGTGATTATCATGTAATATTTTGTGATTATTATTATCTTCAATAATCATAACAGTAACGACCGTAAAATAAGTTCGAAAAAAAAGCTAATATTTTTTATTTATATTTATATCATAACTTCCAAAAGTTATTTTAATAGTAATCATTGAAAAAGTTTTATAGGAAAAAGTGTTTCGAATAGTTAAAAAGTAGTTTTGAAGTGCTTCTCACGTTCTCACAAAAATTAGCTTTCTCAATTTAACCCACCTCATATATATATATATATATATATATATATATATATATATATATATTTACTACTTTATAAAGCATTTACCCCTTTTCAACTTTAGAAGATTCAGTTTCAACCAACATCAAATCTCAACCATTCATTCTTATTAAAATCAATCCAATGGTCCTATTTTGATCTTCACCTTTTTCATCTTTTAACCTACTTATATAATCACTTATACAACACATACACACATAGTATACACCCTAAAAGACACATACAATCTCTCTTTTTTCAAATCTGGTCAACACAAAAAAACCTAAAGACTCACTCTCCTTCATTATTCCACCACCGTTTCTACCCCCTCTTCTTCCAAAACATCACCACAAATATGGAAACATCTCTACCCAAATTCAGAATATTAATATTAATATTTAATATTCATAACATATTTCATTGTAACTAAATGATATGACTACTTTAAGGAGATGAGCAATGAATGTATAATTATATCTAAACATGTGATAAATGGTGTGAATTATATAATATGGTACTATTTAGACATGTATTTAGGTAGATGTCACTTTAAACTAAAGACTTTTTTACATCGTTCGTCCTTGTGGTTTGTCTAGAATTTCACTCGTCGTCCTTGTACTTTTTTTTGGCACTGGTTGTCCCTGTGGTTGCTAATTCTTGCACTCGTAGTCCTTGTCACTAATAGCCGTTAGTTTTCTTCGTTAAAGGACCATCCATGTAATTTTTTTTCAAATTTAAAGTTTATTTAAATTTAATATTATTTTTAATTATACTTAGCTAATTTATTTTTCGAATAATTAAATCAATTTAATTTAATTATTTAATCAATTTTTTTGTGACAATTAATTTATTTTATTTTTTGAGTATCCCGATCTATATAAACCCACTAAAAATATAAATAGTTTAAAAATATAATAGTTTTTTAAATAGTTTATACTCTTAATTTTGCATATCATCGTCGATTTCATGATTTCATATAGACAATTCTACAAGCCTACATATATATTGCTAATAATTTTGTATATTATGAACGAACTCAAATTGCACATTATCAATATGTAACATTTATTTTTGAGTTAATTAAAGAAAAAATTGTAAAATACTAAATTGCAATAATTACGTAGCGTATAGTATTAAATAACAGTATTTAGTTAATTTTCTTTTTTAGTAATGGTTATTTTATTTTTGACAATTAAATTGATTAATTTAAATATTTCCTTATTCTAATTTTTATAAGTGTCATAATCTACATCGACCCATTAAAAATACCACTAATTTTATTAAAAAAAAAACAATGTAAAAAATTGTCAGGTACTATCCGTATAATTTTTCTACTAATTTACATAATTTAATATGTGTCGGTTATTTTAAAGAAAAAATACTTAATGTTCAAAATATGGAGTACAATAATACTATACGCTACGTAGTTATTGCAATTTAGTCATTCAGAATTTTTTCTTCAATCAACTCAAAAATAAATGTTACATGTTGATAATGTGCAATTTGAGTACGTTCATAATATACAAAACTATTAGCAATATATATGTAGGAATATAGAATTGTCTATACGGAGTTATGAAATCGACGATGATATGCAAAATTAAGAGTATAAATATTTAAAAAACTATTACATTTATAAACTATTAATATTTTTAGTGGATTTATATAGATCGGGACACTAAAAAAATAGAACAAATTAATTGTCAAGAGAAAAACTGATTAAAATAATTAAATTGAATTTATTAGATTATTCAAAAAATAAATTAGCTAAGTAAAAATAAAAATAATATTAAAATTAAATAAACTTTAAATTTGAAAAAAAATTACACGGATGGTCCTTTAACGAAGAAAACTAACGGTCGTTAGCAACAAGGACTACGAGTGCAAGAATTAGCAACCACAAGGACGACCAGTGCCAGAAAAAAAGTACAAGGACGGCGAGTGAAATTCTAGACAAACCACAAGGACGAACAGTGTAAAAAAGTCTAAACTAAATTGTTAAAATTTGGATTCAACAAAATTACTAGCAATGTTATAAGGCCATATCCATTTTTAAATAACAAATCTGAAAACTTAAATGTATTATAATTGAGAAAGATTTTGAATATTTTATTTCTTCTAATATGGTTTTAGATCTTGACAAACCAAGATCTATCTAATAAACTATTAGATAAACACAGTTTTGAATGATTACTAAGAAGTTTGCGGAATAACACTTAGTAATACAATGAAGATCAATAACAGTATATTAAGATAGAATAATAGAAAGCTTCAATCTTATTAATGATAAGACGAATACACTGAAATGTTTTAGGGTTACAAAACCTTGAAGCTGCACAAAAACTCATAACCTAATCTAGGTTAAGGATCTCTATTTATAACACATAGAGTCCTGCTAAACAATCTCCTATAATTATGGAAGCAGTTACATTCCATAATTATTCAAACTCTAACTTCCCTCCTATTCTAGATATAAACAGTGTTAACTACCACAACTATACAAACAGTGGTAATTCCTATAACAGTGTTAACACTTGTACAATTTACTAGACTAATATACCAACAGTGGTAACTAGCCTAAGCAGTGTTAACTGTTGTAAACAAGCTAACAGTGATAACACTAACAGTTGAAACTATTACTAACAGTTGTAACTCTTGTCTTCAATCTTCAATAGCAGTTGTAGTCTTCTACTAACAGTAGTAACCACTTCACCAACAGTGGTAATCCATGAAGACTTCAACTAACAGTTTTAACTCCGAAGGCAGTGGTAACCAACAGACTAACAGTTGTAATACCAGTAGTAACAATAACACTAACAGTGTTAATACCTTGTGCATTCTTCAACAACATTAGTAACAGCAGAAATCTTATTTCCCAATAATCTCCCCCTAAACTTAATCTGTCCCCAACAGTATTAAGTTTCTCTTGATTCTTCAAGTTGACTTCTTTTCAAACTCTTTCAAAACAACTATTTTTGATCTCTGTGTCTTCTCTCATACTCTTCTTTCTTATGAATCTGATTCAAGATCATATATACCAAATTCTCTGCTAAATTATTGTTGAATGAAACAGATAACTTAGCATGCCTTAAGCTTCTTAACAAACTCAAACTCATATCATATTCTCTGTCAGTGAGCATCCAAATCATAGTAGCATCATCAAAAATAACTTGATGAACATCTGGATTGCTGAGATAGATCCACTGCTTTACATTTCTGAAAGTATTGAACTCAAACATGAATCTTTCTGGCTCATACATCATTGAAATCCCAGACCATACACCCAATTCATAAACACTATCAAACTTCTTAGTGCTTAGTCCTTTCTCAGATCCAATCTCATATATTCTGTTCAAGTCTTCTCTAACAATCACCCTGATCAACTCTTTAAATGACCTCCAATATGAGACAGAAGTATCTGCCCTTTCAACTCTAATTTTCTCACATTTAATTGGGATTGAAAATTTTACAACAGACCAATCAATGATTCCAGGAGAGTTATCAGGTGGAAGATGTACCTGTAAAGGTTGCACCACAATCAAATCATCCAAATTCAACTTATTCTTAGGCAAATCAGGGATTGATGCAAGTTCTTGTCTCCTCTTCTGTTTAAGCTCAGTACTTATTCTTTCCCTTTCCTTTTCATCTTCTATCTGTTTATCAAATTTTTCTTTCTTTTTCTTTTCTCTTTCTGCTTTTTCTTTGGCTTTCTTATCTTCTTCTGCTCTCTTAGCAGCCTCAGGGTTTAGAAATGTATCCCTATCCCAGATTCTTTGTAGATTCTCAAGAGACATGGCATTAAGTCTTGCAGTTGAAATGTTGCCACCTCTTAACTTCAAAATCAGATTTCTTTTCTGTTGAGCCTTTGTCAATGGTTTATTCCTTTTAGCAGCAGCTTTGGCAGCTCTAGTCTTTTTCATTTCTTCTGCCTTCTTTTTCTTAAGCTGTTCCACCAGATATTCAATATCATCTTGGTTTTGCTCTCTCAGCTGTGCTTCATCCCACTCATCAACCTGTTCCTTAGTCATTTTCACAAATTTACCAGGTTCTATCTCAACATCAATCATTTCCTCTGCTAGCACATCTGCATTTATCTCAGCAAATAACCTCTGTGCATATTCATCATCATTCATTGTAGCTTCAGGAGGCATGGTTTTCTGCTTTTTCAATTTTGGCTCTTCCTCCAAGATACCCTTACCCTTATCCTTAGGGTCAATCTTGGGCATAGCTTGTGCAGCAGCAGGTGCAGTAGTAGGTTCTCTAATCTGAACTGGAGGTAAGGTGGTGGTTTTATGCTTCTTAGCTTTGACAGATTGCACAGGAATTGATTTCTGCCTTTTAGCCTGTGAAGACTTCTCTTTCTCTTGTTGTTTCTCACCTTCAAGATTTTCATTGACCTTCTCAGTTTCTTGATGAATTAGTGTTTCCATCTCTATATCCTCATCAATGTGATCACCAACACCATCATCATTCTGTTCATCATCACCCTTCTTACCATCATCTTTCTTTTCCTCATCACCTTTATTTGTCCAATATTTCTCCCCCTTTTTGAAAGCAGTCTCTGCAGAGTCACCTTCAACTACCACATACTTCTTCCCTTCTTTCAAAACCTTAACAACAATATACTCCAGTTGAGCAACCCTCTGCTGTAGATTTGCAATCTGTTCATCCTTCTTTTTGTTGTTTCTCCTTTCCACCCTAAACTTCTCCCACACATAGTCTATCATTCTTGTCAATTCCAGGTTAGTTCTAGCCTCATCACCATCAGAATGTGACTTCCTAGGTGAATCATTGACAGGTGCATCAAAACCTGTATCATACCTAGTATGGTCAACAGATTCCCCTTGGTTATTGGTACTGGGACCACCAAAATCATCTACAGGAGTAGAATCATGTTTTGGTGTTGCCTCTGCTTGGGTCTTATTGATGTTACTTTTGTCCTGCTCTGCCAGTGGGCTAGAAGCAGTAGAAACAGCCCTTACAGAATGGTCACCCCTCTCCTCATGGACCACATGCTGTTCATGACCCCTGTCATTGGACTGAGATGACTGAGCAGCATGATCCTCAGTCACCTGGTGTGTAGCCCTTTTGGCTTTTCTGGTGTAAGTTGTAGTGAATCTGTTCCCTTGTTGTTCATTGTTACCCCCAGATGTTGTGGGATAAGAAGGAATGGGTTGTTCCATTCTTTCAACAACTGGTTCAGCTTCTGTTGGTGGTACAGATGCTGTGGTGGAGGGTGCAGGAAGCATTGTTGGAAACAATGCTGTTACCCTCCCAGAAAACATAACACCTTTGATAGAGGTATCTCTCTTCATATTTGAAAATACTTTTGGTTTAAAAGAAGAAATACCTATTATCTTATCCAAGGCTGGCAATTCAGATATTTGTTCATTTAGAAAACATTGCACAAACCTTGGATACATTAAAAAATTAATTTTAGGTTGGTTAATGTTTCTTAGCATACCAGCAAAAATAAAGTTGGAAAAATTAAAGTTTTGACCAGTAGCTAAGCATACCAATGCATATGCTACATTACTGCTAAATTGTTCAAAAGATGAACATTTGGATGATAAACAGTGCAGTAATGTATGGATTAGAAATCTCCATTGGTATGAAAACATAGTTTTCTGAAAAACATACCCACCCAAGTTCCCCTCATATCCCATTCGTTGTAAATTAAAGTATAAAGCTTCATCAGAAATTGAAGTTATACCTTCTTCATCCTGAAGATGAAGAGAAGAACGAATGGATGCTTTAGAAATAACCACTTGGTGCCCAGCAACTGTAGAAACAATTTTTGGAACACCTGCTTCTTCCTCAATCTTTGCTTTAACCCAGAATTCATTAATATGATCATATGAAATTCTGGGTGTAACAGTAAACGCATGGTGAATGGTCGAATTACGCAGAAAATCAATGATCTCTACGTAATCATTGGCTATTGAGGGTTTTACCAGATAGGCAATCATGTTATGATCCTTGCCTAAAGCGAGTTGAGGTGTGGTTGATGAAGAAGAAGCCATGAAGAATTTGTATATGATTTGCGATAGCAGTGGTTATAGGGTTTATGAAATCAGTGGTTATGAAAGCGTAAAAGAAAATGTACAAGTGTTGGGAGTATTTATACTGTTAGTTTTAATGACCTAATTTTGAAATAAAAATCCCAATTTGAACACTAACAGTGGAAACCATTTTAAAACAGTGGAAACCATTTTAAAACAGTGGAAACAATAAGAACTAACAGTATTATACATGTGAATAATACTAACTTTGGTACACTAAGTGAATGGAAATAACCCCTGACCAAAGGAATTATTACTCAACACTAGTGACTGCACTAGTAACAGTATTATACAATATTTTTTTTTTTTAATAGAACGAACAGAAAGATAAACACTGATAGTGAAATTTCAACTTGATAGTATAAACAGTGATAACTGATTATACTAACAGTGTTAAGATTTACACTAACAGTGGACATAGTGGAAACAGTGGAAACTGTTTACACTAACAGTTATAACTGAATAGTGGAAACTGTTTACACTAACAGTTATAATTGCTTCTGCTGACAGTGATAACCTACAAAGAGTTAGTTCAACACAAACAGTGATAACAATAGAACTAACAGTGAAAACAAAATAACTAACATATACAGTGGTAATTGAATAATAACAGTGATAATTAGGAAAGCCAAACAGTTGTAAGACTATTATCACTGTTAGTATCGATTACAACTACCAGCATCTAATCCTTAAGCATTATAGAGATGTTGAATAAAATAGTTATGGAAAAACAACTTAAAGAGATTTAATCAGACCAATACTTGTAATCAGAAATGTAAATCTGCCCACATCAAAGGCTTTGGTGAACAGATCTGCAAGTTGATTGTCAGTATGGACTTTTATAATCTGAATAAGTCGTTTTTCATTACAATCTCTGATAAAATGATAACGAATCTCTATATGCTTAGTTTTAGAATGTTTAACAGGATTATTGATGATGCTGATAGCAGAAGTATTATCAATATAAATAGGAGTATGTAAGAAAGTTAAACCATAATCAAGCATCTGATTCTGAATCCATAAGACTTGAGCACAGCAACTTGCAGCAGCTACATACTCAGCTTCAGCAGTAGATGTTGATACAGTTGTCTGTTTCTTGCATTGCCATGAGATTAACCTTTCTCCTAGAAATTGACATCCTCCTGATGTTGACTTTCTGTCCATGCTAGCTCCCCCATAGTCACTATCTGAATATGCTTTTAGGTCAAAAGGGGAATCTTTTGGATACCAAAGACCTAGATCAGATTGTCCTTTTAAGTATCTAAAGATTCTCTTGACAGCATACAGATGTGATTGTTTTGGACAGGTTTGAAATCTGGCACAGATACAAACAGCAAACATTATATCTGGCCTAGAAGAAGTTAAATACATCAATGATCCAATCATTGATCTGTACAGATGTACATCAACTTCCTCCCCCTCAGGGTCTGCAGATAGTGGCTTGTGTGTCTCCATTGGTGTACTAGCCACTTTTGATTCAGAATATCCAAATTTAGTAAGTATGTCTTTGACATATTTACTCTGATTTATGAAAGTACCATCTGAACTCTGCTTGACTTGAAGTCCCAAAAAGAAAGTGAGTTCCCCCATTGAACTCATCTGGAACTTTTGATGCATTAATTTTTCAAACTCCTTGCACATACCATCATTTGTAGACCCAAAAATGATGTCATCAACATAGACTTGCACCAGTAAAATATCACTTTGATTCCTTTTGGTGAACAGAGTCTTATCAATAGTGCCTCTTTTGAACCCATTCTCTAATAGATACACAGATAAAGTCTCATACCAAGCCCTGGGGGCTTGATGCAGTCCATATAATGCCTTATCCAATCTGCAAACTCTATCTGGATAGCTAGGATCTTCAAATCCAGGTGGTTGACACACATACACCTCATCATCAATCATGCCATACAGAAAAGCACTTTTGACATCCATTTGATAGACTGTGAAACCTTTAAATGTAGCATATGCTAGGAATAGTCTAATGGCTTCTATCCTTGCAACAGGAGCAAAGACATCATCATAATCAATCCCTTCTTCCTGTGTATAACCTTGTGCCACCAGCCTTGCCTTATTCTTGATTACAATCCCTCTTTCATCCTTCTTGTTCTTGAAGATCCATTTGGTGCCAATTGCCCTTTTTCCCTTTGGCAGATCTACTAGTGTCCACACATTCTGAATCTTGAACTGTAACAATTCCTCTTGCATTGCCTCAATCCAACTAGGGTGTTTAAGAGCTTCTACTACCTTTTTAGGTTCTACTTGAGAAAGAAAACACACATATAGAGATGTATGTATTTCTTCTTCAGTGACAGTAGTTTGCTGTCTTGTTTGTACACCACTGTTAACATCCCCAATCACCTGTTCCAGAGGATGATTTTTGTTCACATGAAAATTAGATGTTAATGTCTCTGGAACGATTTCCTCCAAATTGGTAAGATTACCATTCTGCTCTGAACTTTCATTGGAAGGTGTTTCAATTTGTTCTGAATCCTCCATAATCTGAGATGATGTTTCTGGTGGTTCTTCTGTCTCCAAATGTTGTGATGACTGTGGCAGATCAGAAGAAAATACCTCTGGAGAATCAGGAGTCCAGATTGGAAAGATAATGTACTCCAAAGACTCTTTATTCTTTTCTGAGGACATATCTGATGTAGCCTCACAAACTCTATCTGCTTTACTTGATGTGGTACCTGTGCATGTACCTGTACTAGGATTGACAGTTGTATATCTAAAAGCAGTGTTAAGAGCATCAATATCAAACAAAGACTTAGGACCTATTCCATCAGGATTAATGATATTCTCATTAAAAGTGACATTCATTGATTCTTCTATGACTCTGGTCCTTTGATTGAAAACCCTATATGCTTTACTCTGAATAGAATATCCTACAAATACACCCTCATCTGCTTTGCTTTCAAACTTTCCTAGGTGATCTTTGGTATTCAAAATAGTACAAGGACATCCAAAGGATTTTAAGAAACTAACCAGTGGTTTGTTCTTAAACAACAGCTCATATGGGGTTTTGAAATAAGGCTTAGTTACAGTTACCCTATTCTGAACATAACAAGCTGTGCTAACTGCTTCTGCCCAAAAAGACATAGGTAGTTTTGCATCAGCTAGCATGGTTCTTACAGTTACCCTATTCCTTCTTTCAGCAACTCCATTCTGTTGAGGAGTTCTAGGAGCACTAAACTCTCTCTTAATGCCTTTTTCATCACAGAATTTATCCATCTCATAATTTTTAAATTATGTTCCATTATCACTGCTGATGATTTTAACTCTTTTATCTAATTGGTTCTCAATCTTAGTTATAAATGATCTAAGTATTTCACCTGTCTCGTCTTTTGTTCTAAGAAAGAAAACCCATGTAAATCTGGTATAATCATTAATTACAACAAGGCAATAAGATCTTTTTCCCATACTACTTATACTTGTTGGTCCAAATAAGTCCATATGCAATAAGTATAGAGGAGTACAGTTTGAATTCACTGCTTTTGACTTAAAAGAAGTTTTGTGTTGCTTCCCCTTTAGACAAGAAACACAATGATCATCACATGAATAGACCTTCTCAGGTAAACCCCTAACAAGCTTGTTTTTGACAAGTTTATTAATGGTTTTGTAATTCATGTGACACATCCTTCTATGCCACAAAGTAGACTCATTTAAATTTGCTTTAGAAATCAGGCAGTTTAAATCAGGTTGAGGTGCCATGTTTGCTAAGTCACACTTATAGACATTATCTTGCCTAGGAATTCTCATTAAAATCATATTTTCTGGAATTTTAAACTCCTTAGACAGAATAAGACATTCAGTGTCAGTAAAATGAACAGGGTTCTTTTTATCTGTGATTTGACTCACACTTAGCAAATTGTACCTCAACTGTTCCACATAATAAACATTTTCAAAGCTTAACTTGGCACTTTGAACAACTCCTTTGCCTGTGATCCTTCCACCTTTTGGATTGCTTCCAAATGCTACATATCCACCATCAAATGATTTGAAGTTCTGTAGCTTTTCCTTATCTCCAGTCATGTGCCTTGAGCAGCCACTGTCGATATGCCATAAACTTCTTGGCTTGCCCTGCACACAAACAAACATAGAGAAAATTAATTTCTCTTGGGAACCCAAACCAATTTGGCTTTGGGTTTCCCTGATGCATCAAGGTAATCAACTTTCTTGAAAATTTATTGATTTTGATGCATTGTTAGATTTTGAACATCTGGGAACATTAGATTGAAAAGGTGTCCAAATCCAACTAATTTTAGACTTAACAGTGGGTTTTGGTCTAACAGTGTTAACTGAAGATCCAAAGTTATGTCTAACAGTGTTAAACCTATTATAACTATTATTATGTCTAACAGTGGTAAAATAATTAACACTGTTAGTATTCCTTACAGTGTTATTTACTCTACCAGTGGAAACTGTTGAATTAACAGTGTTAACAGTTTTAAAAGGTTTACCACTGTTTGCTTTAACTCCTTTTTCCACGGTTTTAGTCTTTAAACTGTTGGCTAAATCTTTAGCTTTTGTTCCTGCAGTGGAAACCTTTGCAGCAGCCATAGCTTGATTTGCCCTATAATTCATCTTTCTAGCAGCAGTTGTATGATTAACTTTAGATTTAAAATTTTGTTTGTTAACCATATTAGCTGCTGTCCATGGCTTTTTCACATTCTTTTGATATGTTTTTGGATTATGAAAACACTCATGTTGAAGATGATTATTTCTGCCACATATAAGGCATAACTTTTCTTTAATCACAGTAACATTATTCCCCAGTTTTTGAGTCACCATTTGGTTCCAATTCCTTTGGTTACCTCTGGGAATATGTTTTTGAAAATTTTGGGATTTAGAAAAGCTATCCTTACACTTGCACTTATCACATGTATTCACAGCAGTTGTATGATTCACAGAAACAGTTGTTTTCACAGCATTCCTAACCTTCCTTTGAAAATTCCTAGGTGTGTTAGGTGTGATTTTCTCATGTTTTTCATGATGTTTTTCCTTCTCTTCAAACATTTTCTTACCCTCTTCTAGTTTATTAACTTTTAGTTCTGTAACTAGACCAGTAATACTATTGCTGCTTTCACGAGATGATTTATCAGATTTATTGAACACATTAACATTACATTCAGATGTATCACACTCTTCATCATCTTCCTCAGTCCACTCATGAATTTCAACTTCATCAATGTTTACATCTTCTTTTAAACTGTTAACTGGGTCAACCTTTTTAACATCATCATTTAATCCTTCTTTAAGTAAATTTAAATCAATTTCAGTTTTTGAAGGAAAATAGTTATTGTTATAAGGAGGAGGTACATTATTGTATCCTAACCCAGTCTTGAGTTTATCATGAATCTGAGAATTGATAAGTTTATTTACACTTTTAGATGCATTTTCTAAGTTACGTACATTAAGTCTTATGCTATCTCTTTCACATGTGACCTCAGCAAGTTTCTTAGTTAATAATTCTACTTTATCTTTAACAGTGTCTCTCTCCCACCTAGCATACTCAATATCATATTTAAACTGTGTTGCATTATCTTCAAATGCCTGAATCTGTTTTTCAAGATTTTCTATTATAGAGATTGTGTGTCTACTTTTGACTTCACACTGTTTTAGCTCATCACACACTTTCTGGTTATGATCTCTATAATGTTTCACAGTTTGTTTACACACAGTTGAGCACAACTTTATTTGTACCTCATAAGGAACTTCAGATTGCTTGTCAGATTCTGCTGTTGCCATGAAGCATTGATTCTTCACTTCATGCTCTTCCTGATCACTCCAATCCCATCCACATCCATCAACAGATACCAGTGCATTTGATGAAGTATATTGGATTGGCACATTCTTAGTCTGACCAACATTTCCTCCACTTCTCTGGACAGTTCCTCTCTCATTCTGATCAACCTTAGGACTTCTGCACTCCCTAGCAAAATGTCCCATCTTGTGACAGTTGAAACATTCAACTTTGCTTTTATCAAACCAGCTTGCATCACTCCTCTTCTGTGCAAAGTTATTCCTACCAGTTCTTTGCATAAACCTTTTTGCTCTTTGTGTGATTAAAGCAATCTGGAGTTTGATATCCATCTCTTCTAGATCATCTCCTTCAAACTGATCTAGATCTTCATTAGTAAGTGATGAATTCACATTACTAGCAAAGAAAGATTCTAAGATTTGATCATTAGAATGATTAGTAATAGATCCACTTCCTCTAGTCCCATAAGATGACCCTTTCTGACTTGATTCAGCCTTTGATCCAGACCCTGCCATAGACATAAAAGCTGAATTATTGTTGTTGCTCCCATATCCCACCTTCTTGATCTCTACCTCAGCTTCAAAATTCCTCAGATCATTGTATATATCTTCTAATTCCCTTGCTTCCAGATCTGTACTCTGCCTCAAACCAACAGTATACATGGTCCATTCATCACCCAAGGACCTCAAAAACTTCCTGTTCAAATCATCTTTGTCAATTTTCACTTGATGATTTTCCAGATCTCCTACAAGCTTTGAAAACCTATCAAAGGTTTGAGTCAGAGTTTCTGACTTTGCAGAATTAAAGTTCTCATATTGTTGTTTCAACAGAGATCTTTTATTCTTTTTGGTGTTATCATTACCACCAAATCTCTTCTCTATTGCTTCCATTAAAACTTTAGCATCTTGACATGCTTCAAAACGCCTTTGATATTCATTAGGAATAGATAACAATAGAGTACTCAAAGCTTTGTACTCTATAGATCTGACTTTTCTTTCTGCCTCAGATGTTGGTGGTGATCTTGGCTGTGGAACACCATCACTGTTGAGGGTCACTGGAGGACCATTAACCACTACTTCCCACATCTGATAATATGTGAGAAGCATATATTGTCTGATTCTGTTTTTCCACAGATCAAACTCATCAGGTCTAAGCATTAGGATCTTAGTGACCTGAATTCCTTCACTACCTTCTGGCATTGCTTTGATTTATTGATTATACAAATGATCAATAAAACAGTGAAAATGATCTTCCTGGATTCAAAACTAAAACCCGCTCTGATACCACTTGACAAACCAAGATCTATCTAATAAACTATTAGATAAACACAGTTTTGAATGATTACTAAGAAGTTTGCGGAATAATACTTAGTAATACAATGAAGATCAATAACAGTATATTAAGATAGAATAATAGAAAGCTTCAATCTTATTTATGATAAGACGAATACACTGAAATGTATTAGGGTTACAAAACCTTGAAGCTGCGCAAAAACTCATAACCTAATCTAGGTTAAGGATCTCTATTTATAACACATAGAGTCCTACTAAACAATCTCCTATAATTATGGAAGCAGTTACAATCCATAATTATTCAAACTCTAACTTCCCTCCTATTCTAGATATAAACAGTGTTAACTACCACAACTATACAAACAGTGGTAATTCCTATAACAGTGTTAACACTTGTACAATTTACTAGACTAATATACCAACAGTGGTAACTAGCCTAAGCAGTGTTAACTGTTGTAAACAAGCTAACAGTGATAACACTAACAGTTGAAACTATTACTAACAGTTGTAACTCTTGTCTTCAATCTTCAATAGCAGTTGTAGTCTTCTACTAACAGTAGTAACCACTTCACCAACAGTGGTAATCCATGAAGACTTCAACTAACAGTTTTAACTCTGAAGACAGTGGTAACCAACAGACTAACAGTTGTAATACCAGTAGTAACAATAACACTAACAGTGTTAATACCTTGTGCATTCTTCAACAACATTAGTAACAGCAGAAATCTTATTTCCCAACAGATTTCAAGTTTTCAAAATTTTAAAGGACATCGCTTTTTCTAAATCTGACAGTTTGCAAAACCCAAAAGAAAAGCAAGTACAACTTTTAATTTATTCTACTAAGAGCATCTCCAATGTAAAAAGCTTTATAAGGCTTTATTATTATGCCACATTATCATCTTTCAAAAAAGCTTTAGAAAAAAGCTTTATCTCCTGCAAAGCTATTCTTTTTAAATCCACACACACAAACTTGAAGAAAAGCTTTTGCTCAAAAGCTTGAGATTTATCAAGCTTTAACATAATTAAAGCTTTCACTCAAATGATAGAAAGCTTTTCAAAAGCTTTTTTATATAAAAAAGCTTTAGAAAAAGCTATCATTGGAGATGCTCTAAATATGTACAACTCTATTTTTGTTACATTTAAGCGTGCATAGAATAATTGGTTGAGCCCATCACTTATAACATTAAAGAAGATGGTTTCGATGTGTGTGTAAAAAAATCAGCTTTTTAATTTCCTTAAGAGTGAAAATTGAATACAACTTTGACTTTAGCTTTTGTGTACGGGTAATAAGCCTTTTTGCTTTTGTGTAAATGTTTAAAAAGTTAGTCTTTTATGTCTTTTAGGGCTATTCATTAGGAGAAGGTGGACAAAGATCCAAACCCCCAAGTCTTCTACATTTGTAGTATCACATACTTCCAATACATTAATGTTCAAAATTTATCTTTAAATTTATTCAAGTGCATACTACTTTATTCATCGGCAGAAACATATACACTAAAATGATAAACAAAAATAATACATAAAATTAGTATAAAAACAAAACTCACATATTATTTTTCATTCTTTTGACTTTCTATTTTTATTTCAAGCCTCTATAATTTGATCAATATAAATCATACTAACCTTCTAAGAGTAATTTGTTGGAGTCACCTTCTTTGTTTCATTGAATAAACTCTATCTCACAAGTCACAACGAATACTACTTTTCAATTTATGTTCACTTTTCTAGCTCCTACAATTAATTCTGTAAGTGATCTTCTTTGCATGTAATCGTTTATATCTTTATGTTGCATGTGATTATTGCCTCTTATAACCAATCTTTTATATTATTGCATATTGTTTAGATAGAAATACAAATTTGCTTGATAGGTAGAATCAATATTAATGTCTCTTGATTGTATGATTATATTGTATTTTTGTTTAGTACGTAGAAAAACAAACTTCTTTGGGTTGATCTTTTAAAGTGCAATCCACTACTTAGGAACATAAAAGTACATGACTTATCACTTATATAGAGATAACAGTACGGAATTATAGGCCGCCGCTGCTTTGCGCGGGTACAAAGCTAGTATATATATATATATATATATATATATATATATATATACATAGGGTAGTGATCGAGAGGGAAATGCCTTTTTGAGGGGAAGGGGGGAAGCGTTAGTATGCATCAAGAAGCATATTACAATTATCAATCAAAACGTCAACAAAAAAATATTTTTATCAGTAAATAGTAATCAAAACTGATGCTATAAAGAATATTTTAACGAATGAATTTCATTTTTAAGTCATAACATTAATTGATGAATATTTATTTAATAAATTGTTAAAATGCAGTGTGATGAATATTAACTAATATGCATCACGATGCATATTAAAAACTTCACATTATTTGAAAAATATTTTGATCACAATGCATATTAACTAATATGCACCATGATGCATATTAACGGATTTGGATCTAATATTCATAAATCGATGCTATAACTTGAAGAAATAATTTATCAAGGAAGCTTAACATTCATAGCATCGATTCTGATTAACATTTACTAAATTTCAGTTTGCTTTTTTCGAGATTTGTATGGGTGAAGGTAATATGCTTCCTGATGCATACTAACGCTTCCCCCCTTCCCTCAAAAAATGCGTTTCCCTCTGAATCATGCCAATATATATATATATATATATATATATATATATATATATATAATAGTAGTATTAGTAAAAAAATATAAAAGAATTTTTTAATCAGCAATCTGAATTCCAATGAAATCGTAAGTCTTCCATCTAATATTTTACAGAATCTGAATTCCTTTGTCCGAGGGAATTCGAAGGATTCCAATTCCTTCCAATTCTATGAAACAAACGCAATGCACTGGAATCTGAATTCCATTATGCCAACCAAATAGAATATGTAATAGAATTCATATTCCAATTATTACTACGAATTATGTGAACTAAACATGCCCATGATTTTCTGATTTCACTTTATTTAACTCTTACACTTTGTGTATTTTCTAGATAAGTCCTTGTACTTTCCGTGCATTTCCAGTCGCACATCTAAGTTGTATCCATTCTTACAACTTTGTAACCTATTTATCCATCACAACATTTTAAGAACGTACAAGACTAACCAAATGTTATTCAACACAGAAATCGCAACATTGAATGTACGTATTTTAACAATATGTGATCTAACTCAAACAAAAAAGTATACAAATGCTAAGATACCGTATCATGAACATTAAGAGAAAGCTTACTAGATGGTATAATATATTAAGATTCTAATGATAAAGCCATTACTTTGATGATTCAAGATTACAGCAATGACGTCAATATCCGATGGATGTCTTGGTTGAGAGAGATTTCTGATTCTCCAATTCTTGTCAATTACTATGAAGTGAAACCACCCCAGGTATATATAAGTTATGTAATGTGCCAATTATTTAGAGGGTTGACTCTGAGTTTTCAAAGACCTTGAGCAAAACCTTGAATAATTCACCAAAATGAGGTCCTATATCGAGCTCTAAAATGTTTAATATATCGAACTATAAGTTGTTGTTGCGACTCAAGTAACTTTGAAATACCTAGAACATATTTGTCTTCCTACAATTGACTACCAAATTATATATACGTATAATATACACAAACATAGACATTTTGAAGCCCCTATAATTTGGAGGTTCTGAACGGTCGACCACCTTGCCCAAGTTCGAAGATGACCCCAATTATTTAGGGATCATTAAGTCATTAGAGTGTAATTTACAAATATGCCCTAAATGGTCTATGGTCACATTAATCGTAATTATAATAATATTTGCCGATTTGCTATGAGACCTTGAATTGAAGAATCAACAGTATATGCAGAATCATGACAAGATGCGTATCTTTAAATGAGAATTTAGTTACGAGCTGAGGTGATTTATATACCTATCAATTTTTGACCATACAATTCTAAATGGGTTTTTTCCGAAAAATGCATCAATAGTTTCATTTTTTGCATTTTCGGGTATCAACTAATTTTTTTTTTTTAAATGAAGCACTAATCAAAAATCAACCATTTTCGGGTATTAGTTACCGTTTGAAAAGGTTGCCGGTCAACATATCATATTGGGTTTTTCCGAAAAATGCATCAATAGTTCTGTTTTCTACATTTTCATTTTCGTGTATTGACTAATTTTTTTTCCTTTAAAAATGAACTACTAATTTAAAATTGATCATTTTCGGGTATTAGAAAAAAAATTAGTTGATACCCGAAAATGCAAAAAATAGAACTTTTGATTCATTTTTCGGAAAAAATATATATCCACATGGATTGCCACGTAGGCAAAACCGGATGAGTTGTCATTTTTTTTGGTATCTGGTAACGATACCCGAAAATGATAAGTTTTAAATTAGTGGTTCATTTTTTGGAAAAAAAATTAGTTGATACCCGAAAATGCATAAAACTGAACTATTGATGCATTTTTCGAGAAAAAACCATTCTAAATTAGTAGTTTTTGATCAACTTACCCTTAACTAGAAAGTATGATTCGAACAATATACGTATACAAATTATCATGTTATTTAGAATTAGCTTACAAACAAACGATGTATAATATTTGCACAATCTTTGCAAGCCATTGACTCGAGCAAGGGAAGGTGGTTTTTGTCAAAGAAATTGAAATGGGTGACAATATGATCATGTTTTAAGTAGCTATCCCTCTCTCAACTTAAGTTTGGTGACCAATCAAGTCTACATGTGTTTATTTATTATTTTTATTTTTTCGAAAAGATAAAAAAAATCCTAAGATATATAGTATATGACTTTTGTTATATTTGTCTCGCAATAAGTATATCTTAATATGTAACATCCACCAAATTAAGTCTGGTTATTATTGTCTAATCATCTGTTAATACATGTAATTAATTCTTTTGATTAGACTAATTTATGTATCCCTTTTATATATATTGTTGAATATATATACACATACGCAATTTGGTTAAATCGTGTACATTTCATATTGAATGGATTTTAATGCACTTTTTACGGACTTTGGTGAACCCAATTATTAAATAATATGAAAGTATTTAATAAACTCATAACTTATAAAATATTATGTTTATAAAGCGATGTCATGTAAACGAGGCTTAGTTTTTAAAAAAACGAAAATGACCTTACTTGCTAATACACAACTCAAACAAGAATACCTGATCGCATAATAGTATAGTATGATAAGTCCGGATCGAACACGAAGAACGGATGTTAATTCTAATAAGATAGAAATTGTTTAAATTGATCAAAATATAATTCAAATAAAACAAAAGGGGCGTTTTAGTTCTGATCTAACAATTGACTAACAATTATGAAATATGAAATAAACTTTAAATTAAATAAAGTAGAATAAATAAGAACTATATAAACAATTAATCAACTAATAATACTTGATTCAAATGATGGAAGAAATGTATTCACTTAGATTACTTTCCTTAGATTCCGGTTATCATTTTATTGATTTGCTCAAACAATGGATTTTATTGCAATATGACAAGTATGACAACCCCCTTTCCGAGGTAAGTTAATCTAACACAATTAAGAAACACACAAGGTTGGTTTCAACATGCAATTTATTCAACTAACGTTGCCCACCGAATTGTGTTCTAAATTAAAACTACGCCGTTCATGTAATTTACTTTTGTGACTTGAATTAACAAAGTCTATAACTAATGATAGTTAATATCGATTATTAACCCTAACCTGTCAAACTCAATCTATTCAGCAATAATTGCTAACCGAAACCAACAATTATCAATATCTCTTAACCAAATGGAACTCAATCTCAATCAATCAAGAAACCACGTTAGGTAATCAACAATAATCAATCAATAACCAAGGATTATCATATAAACACATAAACATTCATAAAATCCAATATCGTTCGCAAATCAATAATCAAACCATCATCTAAGTATCATCATCTAAGTAAATACATATAAAGTTTAGCTACTCATATTATTACAGAAACTCAGACCCAAATATGAAATCGAAATCATAATTAAATGAAAAGGAATAACGTATTCGAACCGAGAAACCGAAGATACGAATGAACAATCGAAAAGACTTCAATTCTTCTTGCTTTCTATGGTCAAAATGCTCTGAAAATAAGGCTGGAATGGTTGAAAAACAGCTCAAGATAAATGATAAGTGATAACCCTAAAAATGTAGTGAATTAGGGTTTTTAAGGAATATTGTCGAATTAATCCATACGCCGTATGGAAATTCCATACGCCGTATGGATTAATAAAGCCCAGCAGACACGGCCCGCTATCTGTCAGTCCGACTCACATGATTCATACGCCGTATGAAAATTCCATACGCCGTATGGATGCAAAATTCCAACTTTACACCATTTCGACTATCTTCTTCAAATTTTAACTTTTTAACTCGTTTTCTGATTCTTTTCCGATTCAAGCTCCAATTAACTCCTAAATGCAAATATGAACGAAATTAGTATCTTATTCACACAAATTGCATAAGAATTTAATTAAACAAGGGGTAAATAGTACTATAATCTAGTACATTTTGGCGTTCATCAAACATCCTCCACTTGAATCCTACTTGTTCTCAAGTAGACTATTGATTAAAACTTTCAAAAATTTCAATATGAATGGCAAACAAAAGTGCAAAAGGACGTAAATACTTCATAGCATTCCGCAATTCTAATTTTTATCTTGAAATTGCTTCTACTATAAGCTTTAGCAATCTAGAAACTCTTCTAGGAAAATAATTTCTAATATATTATTATTAAACATAAAAGATGATACACCATGATTATCGATATTGTTGTCCACTTAAACAATCTATAATTCAGAAATTGAGCTCAACTTATTATTATTCTAGCAGGCTTTTTCCTTGATTCTCAATAACAAAATACCCTCATACAACTAACGTGCTACAATTCTTCACATTATGAATATCCAATTAAATCAATCATTTTTCAAACCAAGACATTGGTGACAGGTCTGTACCTCAGTACAACAGAGCGACATTGTTGGGACATGTTATTGTGATAACAGATCTAGCTTGTAATAGTACTAGAGATTATTGTAATCAAATTTGTAAATTGATTTTTAATTGTAATGAAAATATTGGTTGGTAAACATTTTAGAGTTAAATGTTAAATGCTGAAAAATATTGACTATGTTTGACCAATAACCTGCGATGCGAACTAAGTGAGTTCGTAGGGCAGGGATGCGAAGCGAGCCGACTGGACTCGCTGGGCCAAACTGGGCTGCGAACCGAGTTGGTCCGCAGTGCCCAAAACCTGCGAACCGAGACGTGTTTATATACAAAATTAGGTTTAAAGCTGATTAACTTTTGCCATAATACCTATATGAAATTTCTGTATTTCCAGAGACATTCTAAGCATACTAAGAGCTAGGTATTGATAGATAAACATTGGTTTAATCAGTACAAAGGTAAATGGTAATTGATTTCACTAATACTTATGAACTAAACCGTTTACGATTCGTAAACTTAGTATAAAGGGATTCCGCACCTTAATACCTAAAGATAACCTCGTTATCGGTCCTAATACATACGGACTTACAATTTGTAAATAAATGTTTGTTCTGTTATTAATATTCATTAAATATATTAGTATATTAATGTGTTAGACGAATATCGGAAACGAAATAAATATGTATAGCGAGTCGAGATCTCAGGTCACAAGGTATTGCGATGCGAGATGAGATCTGAACTCGCAATACAAGGTATAGCGAACCGAAGCCAAGCTGGGCTTGGGCTGCGAGTTGAGTTGGACTCGCAGGCCCATGACCTGCGAGTTGATCAAAGTATATATGTTGCCTTTCATACCTTGCTAAAAGATCCTCTTAGGATAAATCCTACATTATGCATTAGATTTCTTAAGAGCTCAAATAACCTTCATATATATTGCCTTTCAATACATCATATGATGAACTATCTAATATTTAAAATGAAGTTCATTTCATCCTTTGAATTCCCAAAATATGTTACAAGATTCGCTTAAGTTCATTTCATCCTTTGAATTCCCAAAATATGTTATAAGATTTGCTAAACATACACAGAATACAATTTTAAAAGAAAAAATTAAACTGAAAAATGGCTAACATAGAATGCCCTTTATCTTGCCAATATGCCGATATTTACCATTCATATCTTAAGGACAAATAGACTACTTGAAACTTCTTTTCCCCATCCCCCACTTAAAACTATGCAATGTCCTCATTGCAAAAAGAGACAAAAAGAAAGGGAATAGAAAAGAAGTGAACAACAAAACTCCCCTGAGCTATCTTTAAAATGAAGGCTTCCAACAGCATCCCCTTGCAAGAGCTTATTAACAAACAAAAGCAAACAAAATAAAAAAAACAGCGGGTTGTCTCCCGAAAGCGCTTTTGTTTATCACGTCGGTAAGCTCGACACTTTGCTCCATAACTTAATTGAAATTCATCTCCAAATCCCTTTTGGAGTCCCTTGCGTCACCATAATACTTCTTCAATCGACTGCCATTCACCTTGAACGTCGTCCCAGAATGACCTTTCAGGTCAACAACACCAAAAAGGGTAAAACTTTTCGACTATGAAAGGTCCTGTCCAACGAGTTTTTAACTTCCCCGGAAACAGATGCAGATGAGAACTGTATAAAAGTACCTTGTCACCTCGTTCAAATGAGTTATTTGATTTAAGGTGTGAATCATGCCATTTCCTGGTGCGCTCCTTATACAGCTTTGCGTTGTCATAAGCATTTGTCCTCAACTCCTCTAACTTCTTTAACTATGCCAAATGCTCATTTCCTGCCGCATGATCATCAAGGTTGCATTGTTTCAACGCCCAGTACGCCTTGTGTTCCAATTCAAAAGGCAGGTGACATGCTTTCCCATACACCAGCCGATAAGGAGTAGTACCAATAGAAGTCTTAAAAGTAGTCCTTGCGGCCCATAGTGCATCATCCAACTTATTTGACCAATCCTTCGGATTTCCATCAATTGAACGTTCTAATATTCGCTTCAATCCACGATTAGTCACTTTAACTTGTCCACTAGTTTGTGGGTGATAAGCAGTAGAAAACTTGTGATTGAGTCCATACTTCTTTAAAACCTTTTCCAATTGCGCATTTGCAAAATGCGTTCCACGATCACTAATCAACGCCTTAGGAGTTCCAAATCGCGAAAACAACTATTTAAGGAATTTTATCACTACTCTCGCGTCATTAGTAGGTAATGCTTTTGCTTCTGCCCACTTTGAAACATAATCTACAGCCACTACGATGTATTTGTTTCCATTGCTTGGTGGAAATGGTCCCATAAAGTCGATTCCCCAGACATCAAAAATCTCACTAACCATAATAGGATTTTGTAGCATCTCATCTCTTTTAGAGATCCTTCCAGTTCGTTGGCAAGCATCGCATTCCTTTACAAACTCATATGCATCCTTATAAACAGTTGGCCAGTAAAATTCTGCTTCAAACACCTTCCTTGCTGTGTACGATGGCCCATGATGTCCTCCCATGGGATCGTTGTGACACTGGCTTAGAATATTTATGCATTCTTCTCCATGAACGCATCTCCTCACCATTCCATCAGCACACTCCCTAAACAAAAATGGGTCTTCCCAAAAATAATGTCGTGAGGCCGAGAAAAATCTATTTCTTTCGTTATACTTCATCTCAGTAGGAAGAATTTTTGTAACTAAGAAGTTTGCGTAATCAACAAACCATGGAAGCTCACTCATGATAACCTTCATTAAACTCTCATCGGGAAATGTATCCTTAATTTCCGATTCATCTAACTTTTCTAACTTCAGATTTTCCAACCTAGAAAGGTGATCAGCGGCTAAATTCTCAGCTCCCTTCTTATCACGAATCTCTATGTCAAATTCTTGCAACAAAAGAATCCACCTTAGCAATCTTGGCTTTGCATCTTGCTTGCTAAACAAATACCTCAACGCTGAATGATCTGCAAACACTACAGTCTTTGATAGAAATAAATAAGATCGAAACTTATCAAAGGCAAACACAACTGCAAGCAATTCTTTTTCGGTTGTAGTGTAGTTCTCTTGTGCGTTTGTCAAGGTCTTACTAGTATAGTAAATCAGTTGAAACTTCTTATCAACCTTTTGCCCTAACACTGCTCCTACATCATAATCACTAGCATCGCACATTAGTTCAAAGGGAAAATCCCAATTTGGACTAATCATGATGGGTGCAGATACTAATTTCTCTCTCAACATATTGAATGCATCAAGACATTCTTTGGAAAACTCAAACTTGGCTTCCTTCTCCAACAGTTTATTCATCGGATGAGCTATCTTGTAAATATCCTTAATAAAACATCGATAAAATCCTTCGTGTCCCAAGAAACTACGGATTCCCTTGACATTTGTGGGAGGACGCAACTTCGCTATTGCCTCGACTTTAGCCTTATCCACCTCGATTCCAATGCTCGAAATCTTATGTCCTAATACAATCCTTTCACGGACCACAAAATGACATTTCGCCCAGTTCAACACAAGATTCGAACTCTCACACCTCTGCAGCATTTTCTCCAAATTAACCAAACACTCGTCAAACGAACTCCCAAAGACAGAGAAATCATCCATAAATATCTCCATACTATCTTCAATCATGTAATGAAAGATTGCCATCATGCACCTTTGGAATGTTGCGGGTGCATTGCACAACCCGAATGGCATTCTTCTGTACGCAAATGTTCCAAATGGACAGGTGAATGTGGTCTTATCTTGATCGTTAGCATCTATCGGGATCTAAAAATATCCGGAAAAACCGTCTAGAAAACAGTAACATTCTTTTCCGGCCAGACGCTCGAGCATTTGATCAATGAATGTTAGGGGAAAGTGATCCTTGTGCGTAGCATCGTTCAACTTCCTGTAGTCAATGCACACTCTCCACCCAGTGACTGTCCTTGTGGGGATCAATTCATTCTTCTCATTTGTTACCACCGTCATACCTCCCTTCATGGTACAACATGAATGGGGCTAACCCATGGACTATCGGAGATGGGATATATTAACCCAGAGTCTAGTAACTTAATAATTTCTTTTCTCATCACATCCATGACCTTTGGGTTTAACCGCCTCAAAGGTTGCACCACAGGCTTGAAATCAGACTCCATAAGAATCTTGTGAGTGCAATATGAGGGGCTTATTCCCTTGATATCGCTAATCGTCCACGCGATAGCCTGCTTGTGCTCCTTAAACACCTTTAATAAACTTTCCTTTTCTGTAGGTGAAAGAGTTGCCGAAATGATTACAGGCATATCTGATTTCCCTTGCAAGTATGCATACTCCAAATGAGCTGGTAACTCCTTTAACTCTAACTTTGGTGGTTCTTCAAATGAGGATTTAACTGCAAAAACATCCGATCTTGAACATGGAACACCATGCACGGTAATACGCACTTTCGTTTTGATGGAGATTCTATTCATCAAGATTGACTCTTCACTCTCCTTAAACTTGACTCCTTCGTTCTCTAACTCCTCATCGCACGTTGTCTCAATCTCCTCTAGCAGTTTATCGAATTCCTCAATATCACGGATTGCCTCGATGCTCCCCGTCCATCCTTCCAGAATCATTGGATCAATATCTTCGCCATCCTTTAGACTTTGCAAGAACTCATCATCGTCAGTCAATTCTTTCACACTAGCAAAGTAACAAGTATCATCCACAGAGGAAGGGTATTGCATGGACTCATTTACATTGAACACAACCTTCTCATCCCCAACTCTCATGGTGATTTTCCAATCAAAAACATCGATCAATGCTCTTGAAGTGGCTAGGAAAGGTCTTCCTAATATAATCGGTCCCCTTGGATCTTCTACCATGTTGAGAATCAAAAAGACGTTCTCAACCATCCCTCTTGGATATTGGATAGAACGATCAGCTAACTCAATGCACATTCGAATGGCCTTGGGTTCTCCTAGCCCGAGTCTAGCATACATAGTATAGGGCATAATGGATATGCTTGCTCCATGATCAGCTAGTGCATTTGCGATGTCCAATTTACCAATCATACAGGGAATAGTGATACTCCCTGGATCCTTCATTTTTGGTGGTAACTTGTTTTGCATTACAGCAGAGTATCGCTCATTCATCGTTAGAGTGGTTGCCTTCGCCAATTTTGACTTATTAGTCAAAAGCTCCTTCAAGTATTTCTCATACTTAGGCATTTGGGCAATAGCTTCTACAAACGGAATATTGATATGAAGCTGCTTCAAATTTTTGAGAAATTGATGATAATGAGCTTCATCCTTTCCTCTTCTCAAAGCTGCAGGGTATGGCAGGGGTGGCGCATGATCCTTTGCATATTGCTTATCCTTAGCAATTTGATCAGCTTTCATGTCCTCCGTAGGACTTTTAACAACTTCCACTTCCTTCTCTTTTTTCGACAAAAGTTCAGATACAGGATTCTTACCAAAGTCTTCATGAACCTTTCCACTTCTGGTGGTAACCGCTTTAGCTTGATCTCATGGATTGGTTTCGGTGAATCGTGGTAAGGTTCCTGAAAATCTCTCTTGGAGAACCTTAGCTATGTTTGAAACTGTTCCCTCAATTTGCTTTAGTGTGACACCTTGATTTTGTACTAACACTTCAGTAGTGTCCATCCGTTGTCCAGAACTAGCAATAAATTGCTCGTTAGTAGTCAAAAACTTCCCCATCATTTCCTCCAAACTAGTTTTCTTCTCGGGAAAAGGTGCCGTGGGTTGTTCCTTAGAGTAGAAGCCTGGCTGTGTCTGGCGAAATTGGTGACCTCCTTCTTGATATGGTCTTCAGAAAAAGGTCCCACCGCCTTGACGGTAGTTTCCTTGAGCTTCGCCAAATTTTACTTCCTCTTTCGCTTTTCCAGATTCAATTTCAGGGCAATCTTTGACTAGATGCGTTCCTCCACAGTTATCACACCCTACTTGGATTGCATGAATAGTCTTGGTTACCTTCTTTATATCTCTTCCCCTGTTGTCAAGCTTTGCAGTGATGGCGGCGAGTCCATCCTCATTGCTAACCGACCTCTTTCTCCGACTGGTTCCATCGTCCCAAAGCTGAGATGCTTTGCTTGGTCACGAATTTCCTCAAAAGCGTCTCTTGGAATCTTCTTCGGTAGAGATCCTTGAGCATCCAATTGTTGTCTTGTGGCACGATCCACTCCTTTGTAGAATACCATCACGATTTGTTGATCGTTTAGGTCGTGCTGTGGGCACCTATGCATCAAATCCTTATGTCTTTCCCATGCTTAGTGAAGTGACTCATCAATGTCTTGCTCGAAATTCCTAATCTCGTCGATCATCTTCGATGTTTTAGATGGCAGGCAATACATCTTCAGGAATTTCATGCACAGATCTTCCCACTTGGTGATGGATCCAGCTGGTTCGTTTGAAATCCATCTCTTAGCGGCTCCCTTTAGTGTTATTGGGAATACTCGGAGCATGACTTGATCACGCGTAACATATCGGCGATTTCCAGGATCTTCTCGACGTGCTCATTAGCATCTTCCTTTTCTTCGCCTAGAAAAGGGTTCTCTCTAAGCTCCTTGAGGAACTGTCCCTTGATTTCAAACTCCACTTCTCGCACAATGGCGGGCCTCACTACTCCGGGCCCAAGATCGGTGGGCATTCGGCTTGAATACTACTCGAGAGTCATGTTGGCAATGTCGTCCGCCATGTTGAGATATGGTTCCAATTGATCGCTGGGATACTCGGTTGGTGGTCTTCCATGATACTCTCTGTATTCGTCCTCGAAATCCGAATTGTAATTGGAAGCCAGTGGTGTGTGAAGATTGTAATCAAATATCTCGTCCTCTTCGTTCGGAATTGGGTTGATTATTGGTGAATGGGGTGGTGCGGAATACGTGCGTAATCTTTGATGAAACGTGCGTTCGGGTTCTTCAAACGGAACGGAGGGTTGGGATCCGATGTTCGGGTCATAAACGTCCTGCAATAAACTTACCAATTCAGTAGAACATGTTACTTAGGTATCACAGCTTAATACTAACTATCCTGACTTTAGTTAAAAGAAAAAGTATGAACAGACAGAATTTTAAACAAAAACACACTAAAAAACCGACAACCTAAAGGTAAATCACAACTAGACAATTAAACAACTAAACAAACTCCCCGGCAGTGGTGCTAAAATTTTGATGTCGTTTAAACGAGGCTTAGTTTTAAAAAAATGGAAATTACCTTACTTGCTAATACACAACTCAGGAAAGAATACCTGATCGCATAATAGTATAGTCCGGATCGAACACGAAGAACGGATGTTAATTCTAATAAGATAGAAATTGTTTAAAATGATCAAAATATAATTCAAATAAAACAAAAGGGGCGTTTTAGTTCCGATCGAACAATTGACTAACAATTATGAAATATGAAATAAACTTTAAATTAAATAAAGTAGAATAAATAAGAACTATAAAAACAATTAATCAAATAATAATACTTGATTCAAATGATGGAAGAAATGTATTCACTTAGATTACTTTCCTTAGATTCCGGTTATCACTTTATTGATTTGCTGAAACAATGGATTTTATTACAATATGACAAGTAAAACAACCCCCTTTCCGAGGTAAGTTAATCTAACACAATTAAGAAAGACACAAGGTTATTTTCAACACACAATTTATTCAACTAACGTTTCCCACCGAATTGTGTTCTAAATTAAACCTACGCCATTCATGTGATTTACTTTTGTGACTTGAATCAACAAAGTCTATAACTAATGATAGTTATCTTGTTCATTAATGATTAATATCGATTATTAACCCTAACCTGTCAAACTCAATCTATTCAGCAATAATTGCTAGCCGAAACCAACAATTATCAATACCCGAAAATGATAAGTTTTAAATTAGTGGTTCATTTTTTGGAAAAAAAATTAGTTGATACCCGAAAATGCAAAAAACTGAACTATTGATGCATTTTTCGAGAAAAAACCATTCTAAATTAGTAGTTTTTGATCAACTTACCCTTAACTAGAAAGTATGATTCAAACAATATACGTATACAAATTATCATGTTATTTAGAACTAGCTTACAAACAAATGATGTATAATATTTGCACAATCTTTGCAAGCCATTGACTCGAGCAAGGGAAGGTGGTTTTTGTCAAAGAAATTGAAATGGGTGACAATATGATCATGTTTTAAGTAGCTATCCCTCTCTCAACTTAAGTTTGGTGACCAATCAAGTCTACATGTGTTTATTTATTATTTTTATTTTTTCAAAAAGATAAAAAAAATCCTAAGATATATAGTATATGACTTTTGTTATATTTGTCTCGCAATAAGTATATCTTAATATGTAACATCCACCAAATTAAGTCTGGTTATTATTGTCTAATCATCTGTTAATACATGTAATTAATTCTTTTGATTAGACTAATTTATGTATCCCTTTTATATATATTGTTGAATATATATACACATACGCAATTTGGTTAAATCGTGTACATTTCATATCGAATGGATTTTAATGCACTTTTTACGGACTTTGGTGAACCTAATTATTAAATAATATGAAAGTATTTAATAAACTCATAACTTATAAAATATTATGTTTATAAAGCGATGTCATGTAAACGAGGCTTAGTTTTTAAAAAAATGAAAATGACCTTACTTGCTAATACACAACTCAAACAAGAATACCTGATCGCATAATAGTATAGTATGATAAGTCCGGATCGAACACGAAGAACGGATGTTAATTCTAATAAGATAGAAATTGTTTAAATTGATCAAAATATAATTCAAATAAAACAAAAGGGGCGTTTTAGTTCTGATCTAACAATTGACTAACAATTATGAAATATGAAATAAACTTTAAATTAAATAAAGTAGAATAAATAAGAACTATATAAACAATTAATCAACTAATAATACTTGATTCAAATGATGGAAGAAATGTATTCACTTAGATTACTTTCCTTAGATTCCGGTTATCATTTTATTGATTTGCTCAAACAATGGATTTTATTGCAATATGACAAGTATGACAACCCCCTTTCCGAGGTAAGTTAATCTAACACAATTAAGAAACACACAAGGTTGGTTTCAACACGCAATTTATTCAACTAACGTTGCCCACCGAATTGTGTTCTAAATTAAAACTACGCCGTTCATGTAATTTACTTTTGTGACTTGAATTAACAAAGTCTATAACTAATGATAGTTAATATCGATTATTAACCCTAACCTGTCAAACTCAATCTATTCAGCAATAATTGCTAACCGAAACCAACAATTATCAATAATCTCTTAACCAAATGGAACTCAATCAATCAAGAAACCACGTTAGGTAATCAACAATAATCAATCAATAACCAAGGATTATCAAATAAACACATAAACATTCATAAAATCCAATATCGTTCGCAAATCAATAATCAAACCATCATCTAAGTATCATCATCTAAGTAAATACATATAAAGTTTAGCTACTCATATTATTACAGAAACTCAGACCCAAATATGAAATCGAAACAATAAAAAAGACTTCAATTCTTCTTGCTTTCTATGGTCAAAATGCTCTGAAAATAAGGCTGGAATGGTTGAAAAACAGCTCAAGATAAATGATAAGTGATACCCTAAAAATGAAATGAATTAGGGTTTTTAAGGAATTCTGTCGAATTAATCCATACGCCGTATGGAAATTCCATACGCCGTATGGATTGATAAAGCCCAGCAGACACGGCACGCTATCTGTCAGTCCAGCTCACATGATCCATACGCCATATGGATGCAAAATTCCAACTTTACACCATTTCGACTATCTTCTTCAAATTTCAACTTTTTAACTCGTTTTCTGATTCTTTTCCAATTCAAGCTCCAATTAACTCCTAAATGAAAATATGAACGAAATCGGTATCTTATTCACACAAATTGCATAAGAATTTAATTAAACAAGGGGTAAATAGTACTATAATCTAGTACATTTTGGCGTTCATCATAATGTTTAACATATAAATTTTACCGTACAAAACAAACTGCACGCGATAAAAACGCATGATTCGCGCCCGACACATGAAATTAAATCAAAGTTATATTTTCATAACTCATTATAAAGTATTTTGATAAAATTCTTTCACCAAAAATATCGCGTATTATTCGTTACTTTAAACTCGTGTATAAAACAATTAACGTCTAAATAAACGTTTAAACGACCGGGAAAATGAACACCGCACGAAGCGCGAACTTTAGGGAACAAAAATTGGTTAAGTCCACACTTGTGGACCCCACCCAAACTGGCCAACCATGTGGGGGTATGACCACCCTTTCCTCTTGACTCAATCAACCATATCACTACCACCTCACCTCATTTCCTTTTCATTTACTCAGCCCCTCCCTCTCTTTCTAACTCTCATTTCTCTCCCTCCCTCTCTCTTAACCGGTTGCCCAAAACCACCAAAAATTCCACCATCAAAACACTTTGCATTGATAGACTCATTTGGAAGAAAACAATCATGAAGTCACGAGCTACGTTTCTATCTTTTTGGATTTTAAAACCGACACTCGTTCTCGACACATTGAAACTGTTGAGTCACTGGTCGTCAAACTCAAGATGGTCACTGATCTCAAAGATTAAGGGGGAGACTAAGGTAATGTCCA
Organism: Pseudognaphalium luteoalbum; assembly: GCA_963422505.1. NCBI lineage: Eukaryota > Viridiplantae > Streptophyta > Magnoliopsida > Asterales > Asteraceae > Pseudognaphalium > Pseudognaphalium luteoalbum. The sequence goes on from OY730193.1 coordinate 63,601,870, forward strand.
CGAAGAGATTGTTGAAGTCATTAGTCGCTGATAAGCGAAGTCACTGATGGTGTCTTATACTCTCAAGTCTCTGACCCACTTAATGAAGATCTCTCTAAGAAGAAATGATTCAAATCAAGCTCCTGTTGCTGATGTTTATGTTCGCTGATCTTCTTTCTCTCTCACTATGTTACTGAAGGAGAATTATGCTCAACTCTGTGTGTCGCTGATCAGTATCAGCAAGAGTATCACTCTCTGTACATGAAGTATGATTCAAGTTGAAGATAGTGTTGCTAAAGGTTTTCTTGTCGCTGTTTGTATCTTAGACCAGTAAAGGAAGAATTTATAAAGATCAAAGACTCAACTATGTGTGTCGCTGATACTCATCTATCAGCGAGAGTCTCCAAGTCTTCTTGAGTTCTCTCTTCTGCTGAATAAAAGAAGTCGCTGAAGATTAGCTGTTCAAGTCATTCTGTAGAGCATGTTAGCTCGCATCGAGAATGAGGAGAATTGATATATCTTTCAGTGACTGCAGCATTAAATGCCGCATTAAATAAGAAGTCAACATTCGGCGTTACTACGGCGCAACACGTGTTCCTCGAAACTTGAAAAGAGTAACGTGGAAGCTTTTGATTGGTCTATGGTACAAGGTGATATTTCCCAAGACAGAATGTCGTGCCATGATGTATCACATCTCAACTACCTCTCCAATCAATCAGCGACACGTGTCGTTCAGATCCGGAAATTGAGGATTTCAGCGTCTATAAATAGCGTAGTATGTTGTACTTCATTTTGTGTCGATTACTTGTATTGTCACTTGTTTGTTAGTGACTAGTTTGTCTAAGATACAAGTAACACCAGCAAGTGAACTAGTAGCGTGTTTGTCCACTACTAGTTTACTTCAGCGAGTGAGCAACTTAGCGTGTTTGTCCACTACTGCTCATCTCCTTTGTAATAGTTGTATTGTTTGATTTAGATTAGCTTTGGCTAATCTATTCCGCAATCAACAAGAGATAAATTTTATCAATAAAAGAATTTATCTTTCAGCTACATTTGTATCAGCAACTGAACTGTTTATCTTATATACATACTTGTGTTCATATTGTTGTTACTTTAATACGGTTAAAAACTTGTTAATCAAAGATAACACATTATAACAGAAAAAAAAAGTTTTTAATTGTATTCAACCCCCCCTTCTACAATTAACTCACTGTTAACGATTCACAATCACTAACATAATAGTGATTAGGGACTCACAATTGGTATCAGAGCAGAGTTGGTTTAAAATATAATTTAACCAGATCTGCAATGGAATCCGTTAAGTACAGTTGTGTTGATTCTGAGTACCAGAAGGGAAATGGCTCCACTACAAAACCTCCAGCTTTTGACCCATCAAGAATTGAAACCTGGATGTCCAGGATGATGATGTTCTTAGACCTTGTTGATGATCGTCTTTGTTCTATAATAACTGACGGTCCTCACACCCCCACTGTCATTATTCCTGCTGTTGCAGCTACTGCAACCACTCCTGCCCTACCAGAAATGGTTATGCCAAAAAGGGAGGAACAATGGACAGATGAGGACAAGCGCATGGTCAGGCTGGATAAACAAGCTAAAATATACATAAGCATGTCACTTCCAGATGAAGTGTTTGAGTCCATTAGATTGTGCAGTACAGCGAAACACATGTAGGACACTCTAAGAATATCTATATTGGAACCCCCGACATTATTCGCTGTAGAGAAGTAAATCTGACTCGTCAATATGAACTGTTTGCCATGGAACCCAATGAGTCACTGGCCTCCACCTATACTAGATATCAAGCTTTAATAAATAAAATGGAAAAGGCTAATATAGGAAAAGACCAAAGATTTGTTGTCGAAAAATTTCTAGAACTGTTGCCTAGAAAAGTTTGGGGAACCATTGCAACATGTACTCGACAACGTAATGATTATACTTCTCTCAATCTAACTCAAATTTATGGTATATTGTTAAACTAGGAACAATCTGAAAAACAGGCTGATCAAAGTGAGCACATTCGTGCTGCGCTAGGCAGTCAAAAGATTTCTAATGCCCTTGTAGCTGAGCTAGAAGAGATTGATCAAAAGCAGAAAGTTAAAATCACCCAGTTGAGTTCAAAGTCACTGATTGCAGATGAGGAAGGTTGTGCTACTGACAGTCAGTCTGAAGTCAGCTATGAAGAAGGACTAGAGAAGCTGGAAAGAGATATGGCCATGTTGGTTGCAAATTTCAGAAAGAACACAAGGTTTAACGAATTTGTTGGTGCACCATCAAGTGACATCTCAAAGTCAAAAGGTGACTGCTACAAATGTGGCAAACCTGGTCACTTTGCAGCTGACTGTAGATCCAAAGCTGTCAATCCTCTCCCTGAACAAAGGCCCAGGTTCAGAAATGACAAGTACAACAAGTACAAGTCAAAATACAAGAAGCTGAAAGCTATGTCCAAAGTTGGCAAAAAGAAGGGAAAAGGATTCGTCGCTGAAGAAGGATCCTTCAGCGACTCTGACTCAACCTCATCATCTGATGAAGAAGAAGCTATGATTTGTTTAGATAGAGATTACTGCATGATGGCTGATGATGCTGACTTCCATGAAAACATCAAAGAAGTAGCTAAGAAATGTTCAGCATCCGGTTGGGATCCAGAGACTCTCTACAAGGTAAATTATTTTAAATCAGCTTCAGTGACTGAAAAGGAGAATATCTTTGAGACTTTGATAGTTGATCTATCAAATGCTCATGATATTCAGAAGAGGCAAGAATGCATGATCAATGACTTAACATCTAAATTTATATTTCAAGAAGAAAATTTGTTGAAAATGAAAGATCTAAAACTTGAACTTGATGCACAAATACATGCAAATCAAATGTGCATTCAAGAGAAAATAAGTTTTGAACACAAATTTTCTCAACTCAATGAAGTTATAAAGTCATGGTGCAAATCTGCATTAAATGTAAATCAGTGTGTTAATAATCAAATTCCAAAACAAGTAAAATCTATTTTGGGAGGTGATTAGGACACAGCTGCTTCTCTGGCTGATGCCACAAGCATTGATCAAATATTCAAGCCTGATCAATCCTTTTCAAACTTCGTTTTTGAACCAATGTCAGTCCTCAGCGAGCCTAAACCAAATCACTTTGTTAAAAGCTTGCTGGTCACTGACAACTGTGATATAGCTGCAAGCATTGATGAACTGAAAGACTTGAGCATAAATGAGTCAACAACTAATCCAGTTCCCATCAGTATTACTGCTATTAATCAAAAGTCATTCAGCAACCTCACTTCTGACACTTCAGTGACTGATGATCTTGTCATCAGTGACTTGGAGTCAAAGAAACAAACTGAGACAGTAAGTCTGTATTCTTTTAAATCTCAATCAAATAAGCATTTTGAGCAAAAGAAGTCTAAAGCCACAAATAAAAAATGCTATAAGTGTGGAAGTAGGCAACATGTGTCAACAAATTGTTCATCAGTACAAGCTTGTGTCCAACCAACCACCAGCAATGAATCAAATGTCTTGCTGGTCAGTGGAAGCCAAGTTCAAGGCTTGTCCACCATGAACCCATCTCAGGATGGGTTCATAAATTGAACTAATAGTTTATTCCTGATGTAGGGCATTCTTAGAGAAACAATCTGGTATCTGGACAGTGGGTGTTCCAGACATATGACCGGATGTAAGTCCCTGCTCAGCGACTACGTCCTGATGTAGTTTTTGGTGATAACAACATTGGTAAGACCAGAGGGTATGGGGTCTTGACCAATGGAAATGTGATGTTTAAAAAGGTGGCATATGTTGAAGGACTGAAGCATAATTTATTAAGCATCAGTCAGTTCTGCGATGCCAAGAATAAAGTGCTATTTGATCATGAAGCTGGAGTTGTTTACAACAAAAATGGAAGTGCTGTCCTGGGTGCTCAAAGAAAAGGAAACACATATGTAGTCAATATGGACTCAGCACAATCAGGAACATGCTTTTATTCCAGAACCGTTTCACAAGAAAAATGGTTATGGCATAAGCGACTCTCTCACCTGAACTTAAGGCCATCAGCAAGCTCAGCAAAAATGATTTGGTAAATGGTCTTCCAAAGCTTACTTTTGACAAAGACAAGCTTTGTTCAGCGTGTGAGAAGGGAAAGCATCACAGCTCCTCTTTCAAAAGCAAACAAACATCTTCAGTGACAGAATGTTTTCAACTGATGCATATGGATCTATTTGGTCCTGTGAGTTCTCCTAGTCTTGGTGGTAAAAGGTATTGCTTGGTAATTGTGGATGAATATTCCAGATATACTTGGGTGTTCTTTCTTAAAGCCAAAAGTGATGCAACACAGGAAATTATATCCTTTATCAAAAAGATGGAAAACTTAAATGATTGTTCAGTTAAACATTTAAGAAGTGATAATGGCACTGAATTCAGAAATATTGACCTTGAAAGTTTTTGTGATTCAAAAGGTATTTCTCAAAACTTCTCTGCACCAAGAACACCTCAACAAAATGGTGTTGCAGAGAGGAGAAATAGAACCTTGATTGAATCAGCAAGGTCAATGCTCATAGATGCTGGTCTTAAGACCCACTTCTGGGCTGAAGCAGTTAACACTGCCTGCTACACTCAGAATAGGTCTCTGATTGTCAAGAGACATGATAAGACAGCCTATGAGGTGTTAAGGGGGAGAAAACCTGACATAAGTTTTCTTCATGTTTTTGGCAGTACCTGCTATGTCTTAAACAAAAGAGATCACTTAGGAAAGTTTGATCCCAAAGCTGATGAAGGTATATTTGTTGGTTACTCAATCATTTCAAAAGCTTTCAGAGTTTATAATAAAAGAAGGGAATGTATTGAAGAATCAATGGATGTTACCTTTGATGAATCTTATGATGAATCACTCACTGATCCAAAAGATTATGAAAACCTTATTTTTAACACAATCAGTGATGACAAGCATGAGATTCATCCATCAGATTCTGAAAGGGAAGATGATGTCCCTGAAGATACTTCTGGCTCTACTTTAGCTAAGAATAATTCAGAAACTTCATCCTTGCCTGTTGATACCCCATCACCATCTCATCATTTGCATCAAAATAATAACACTCACTTTCCAAATCAAAGCTTAAACATTAATCATGCTTCTAATGCTGATGTGTCTGGTGGATCACCTCTGAATAATCAAGTCACTGCTGAACCTCAGCGAGTGACTAAATGGACTAGACATATTGATAATCAATTGATTATTGGTGATCCTCAATCCAAGGTCCAGACCAGATCAGCATCTGCTAACTTTTGTTTGTATGTAAGCTTTGTGTCACTAATTGAGCCCAAAAAGATTGATGAGGCACTCACTGATCATCACTGGATAGCTGCCATGCAAGATGAGCTATCTCAGTTTGAAAGGAATAACGTGTGGAAGTTAGTACCTCAAGCTGCTGGGAAATCTGTGATTGGAACAAGATGAGTGTTCAGAAACAAGATGGATGCAGATGGTGTTGTAATAAGGAATAAGGCTAGACTGGTTGCACAAGGTTACTGTCAGCAAGAAGGAATTGATTATGATGAAACCTTTGCACCAGTTGCTAGGCTTGAAGCAATCAGGTTGTTCTTAGCATATGCTGCTCACAAGAAGTTCAAGGTATATCAAATGGATGTGAAAAGTGCCTTCTTGAATGGAAAGCTGCAGGAAGAAGTGTATGTAAAGCAACCACCTAGATTCACTGATCCCAAGCATCCAGGTTATGTCTATAAGCTGGAAAAAGCTTTATATGGACTAAAACAAGCTCCTACAGCTTGGTATGACACTCTCTCCACCTTCTTAACTAACTGTGGGTATGTCAGAGGTAAAATTGACAGCACACTTTTTATTAAAAAGGATAAGAGAGATGTTATATTGGTCCAAATTTATGTTGATGATATTATTTTTGGGTCTACTAACAATGACATGTGCAAGGAATTCAGTAACCTCATGATTAAAAGTTATGAAATGAGCATGATGGGTGAACTAACATTTTTCCTTGGTCTGCAAATAAAGCAAACCAAAACTGGTATTTTTATAAATCAAGGAAAATATGTTAAAGATTTATTAAAGAAATTTGAATTCACCAACTGCTCATCCCTTGCTACACCAATGTCATCTGCAGTAAAATTACATGCTGATCCTGATGGTAAATCTGTAAACATCACTGCTTACAGAGGAATGATCGGGTCACTGCTGTATTTAACTGCTAGTAGACCAGACATTATGTTTTCTACTTGTCTATGTGCTAGATATCAAGCTGATCCAAAGGAATCCCAGTTGCTCGCTGTCAAAAGAATATTCAGATATCTGAAGGGTACACCAAATCTTGGTCTCTGGTACCCATCTGGTTCAGATTTCTCACTGAAGGGATATTCAGATTCTGATCATGCTGGATGCAAAATGGACAGAAAGAGTACCTCTGGTAGCTGTCAGTTTCTTGGAGAAAAGCTTGTAAGCTGGTCAAGCAAGAAACAAAATTCTGTCTCAACTTCTACTGCTGAGGCTGAATATGTCGCTGCTGGAGCCTGCACTGCTCAAATTCTGTGGATGAGGAATCAGCTCGCTGACTATGGTTTTGACTTTGGCAATGTTCCAATTTATTGTGACAGTCAAAGTGCCATTGCCATAGCAAATAATCCTGTGATGCACTCAAGGACAAAGCATATTGATGTCAGATATCACTTCATCAGGGACCACGTCATGAAAGGTGACATTGAACTGCATTTCATTCCAACTGATTGCCAACTCGCTGACATTTTTACAAAACCTTTAGATGAGAAAAGATTCACCTTTCTCATCAGCGAGTTGGGCATGCTGAACCTAAATGATTAAAACCTGTTTGTTTAATAAAAGGTAGTTACAGAATAAATAGTTTATATTTTTAACACGCTGACCTATTATTCTCACTGATATAATCAGCAAGAACAATAAGTTAGCATTGTTATAATCAATAAATTATATATTTTGTAACTACACATGAAAATTCCTTATATCATATAAATAAACTATATCTTATGCTTCACATACTTGACTAGCTGATTGGATTAGTATTCTAAGTTGTAATTTGATCAGCGACATCAAATGTGAAACATAATATTTATTTTATTTTAAGATATAATTTACTTTTCATCTCGCTGAGACAAAATGTATCAGCGAAAGTTCTGTTATTATTTAATACTGCATTTATTTCGACATATATTCCTTACAATTAATACATTTTGTATTTAATTTTTAACGATTTATATTCTTAATAAATACTTTATCAAAATATCTTATGGGAACTCGAAAAGGTACACTTTTTCTGACACCTCGTATACCTTTCCGGCGCACCACTCCCATCACCATTTAATGTTACCACTTATCACCATCATCACCCTACTCCACTACCACCAACCACATTTTTTTTTATTTTTTTTACTTTTTGACCACGTACATACTCGTTTTGACCACACATTCTCAACATCAGTAACCGTATATAAGCAGCGAAACCCTTACCTTTTCACTCTTTACGCTTTCTAATTTTTCAAACTTCATCTTCTTCACTTTTCTCTGCAAATACCTCATATTTTAAATCTTCTACTTTTTCTTTTTCTAAAATGGCAAGGACAAAAATTTTCAACAATGCTTACACACCGACCCCAGAGATTAAAGCTCTTCGAGCCTCTGCGGTCAGTGAGACCCTTGTCATTACAGTTCCCAAATCTAACTATTTGGGAAATGTAAACTGTCCTAAACCTGAGTATGCGGAGGTGATAAACTTTTTGAAAAACCACTTTATCCTCCCTGCTCTTACCTTGTCTCCTGGGGAAATGAACCCAGAATGGCTCAGTGAGTTCTGGTATACCTGCACTCACTCTGTCGTCTCTGGTGTTTCCCAACTCCAGGGTTTCATAGACAATGGTACCCAACCCATCATAATAACTGCCAACACCATCCGCTCCATTTTACAACTGCCGACCTATGAGTCGTACGAGTCGCTGCCAGAGAGCGACGTTGCCAAACAAGGCCTCGTCGAACTCACTGAGATTGAGTGTAAATACTCAGTCGATGGCAGTGGCAACCGTAAGTACTCTACGGTCCATAAAACAAAAATGGATGGTGTTTGGAATGCTCTTTTCACAAACTTTATCCAATATTTGGGTACAAAATCAGGGAGCTATGATCAATTCAGCTCCCTGGAGGCCCAGATCAGTTGGTCACTGGTCAACTCTCTACGAGTTGACTATGCAAGTGTGATCTTTAACAAACTGATCACCAAAGTCGCTGAGCCTGCCAGGGCAAAATATGTGCCTTACCCTAGGTATCTCTCACTGATCTTTAGGGATCAGTTTGCTGCCTATGATAGGGTAGCATTTCAGGGATTTGAGCCCACTCTGGTAGGATCTCAGATTTTTGCAAAACCAGCGACTGTGGTTTTACCTGCTTTCATGAAACATCCGGGGATCCTTGCACCCCAGCCTGTAACTTCTGTAACTACTGTTGGTCAACCACCAATCAAGAAACCACCAACTGCTCCCAAGAAAAAATCCAAATTAGGGTCCCTGACATTAAAGGATCAGGGACATAGTAAGAAGAAGACATCTACGGATGCCAGTGGTGAATCAGTGACTGTACGTTCAGTTGCTGAGGGCACCACTGCTGAACCCTCAACTTTACCTGCTTCACTGGACTCCCGAAAGTCCAGTGACTCTACAAAGGGAAAACTACAGACAGCTGCAGTGGATCAAACCACTGTTAGCAGTGATTCGGGTGCACCCCACACCCTCAGCTTGAGTCAACCCAGCCACTTGTCATCCTCACAAAAGGGTGACATTTCACTAAAAGGGCAAGTGACATCAGTGGGTGATAACAAACTCATAGCTGATGTCACACCACTGGCTACGGACTCGGGCCATCTCTAATCTATCACTGCACCGACTGTCAATGTCTCACCATTGACCCATGGTGAGATACAGGTCGCTACTTCTATTTCCAATGAACCACCAACTAAATCACAAGCTGATGATGAGGAAATCATGCCCATGGACACCTCTGAGGACTCCCAACCCATTCTTCCACCCACATCCAACTCTCCCATCAGAGAGCTCACCCCCACTTCTTTCTCCAGTGATAACATCCAAGTCACTGCTGATCAGATCACACCCCCTGATCAGGTAGCCCAATCTACACCTACCCCCATTATTAATACCCAAACTACTCCCCCAAATACCTCCACTCACTCCACATCAGATCAGCTACTGATGGAGTACATTGCCCAATCCCAAACCCAAATTAAGATGCTCACTGAAGACCGTGAGGCACTTATTGGCAATGTCTCTGTCCTTCAGAAAGCTGTTGCTGCTCTCACTGATGTATACAACTCCATTGAACCATGGAGCACATCTGTTAGTGAGAGGGTACAAACAGTAGCTGATGCTAGTGCTGCTATAAACCATGCAGTCACTGAGCTAGCCTCCACCTCCACCAACAACTTCACCAATCATGCTACTGCCATTGCCCAGCTCACCACCAACCAAAATGATTTAGCCATTTCTGTATCTAACTACCTGTATAACACTGACAAAGTTATTAAGGTACTTCCACAGGTTGTCTCACAGCTCACAAAGACAAGAGCTGAGGTCGCTGCCCTGCGAGAGGAAAACGCAGATTTCACTGATCAGATACTTAGGGCAGTTGATCAGTTTGAGCGAACCAGTCAGGGGGAGAGTGAAGAAGAGGACTTTGTCTTTGATCCTGAGATGCCCCGTAAGATGACTGATCCGCTATCAAACAAGGCTCACAGGGACATTGTGCTCACTACCTATGCACTTCGTCCTATCGCTGAGCAACCTGAACTGGAGGCCCTTGCAGTTGCTGAACTGCATTGGGTAGATATGAAGATAGCCACTGATATGGTGGATATCACTGAGAGCTTTCCTGAGTTCAGTGCTGAAGAGCTCAGGAACTACAACGGGCTGGTGCAACAATGGGCAGTGGATGGTACTGCTAGGATTGAGGGTACCTTAGTGAGCTACGAATTGGCTCGCTGGGAATGGATGAATAGGGAAGTGGTAGCTGATGCATCTGATGATGAGGAGGATGATACCATCATGCATGATGCTGATGATAATGATGATGATAACAATGATGATGGCCAGGGAGGTGGTCATGGAAATGGTCAAGGTTCAGATGATGAAGATGATATAAATATGGAGGATCAGCAACCCATATCTTCTGTTATCAAGAGAAAAAGGACCAGTGACACCTTTCCTGCATCTACTCCTCCATCAAAGAAACAACAGGTCAGTAACCCTCAATTACACATTGTCATATCTGAGGTAGCTGTACCTTCATCTCCACCAGCAACCCTAAACCTGCCCTCACCTATAGCAACTACAACTACAACAACCCAAACAACCCAAATAACCACACCTACCCCAGCAACAATAACACCAATCTCCACAACAACTCCTTTTAACACTACCACCTCAGATACCTCCCCTACAGCATGCCTTTCCTCTGACTCAGTCTCAGATACCCCTTGTCCTGATGAAACTAAAGAACAGAGAGTTGCCAGAAAGATAAAGGCAAGACAGGACAGGGAGCATGAGATGATAATGCAAATAACCTTTCAGGCTGAATTAAGAGAGGAACAAGAAAGGAAAAGGTTGATGAAAGAGCAATCAGATGCTGACAGAGCATACCTACTGGAATTGAGCTCTAAAGATGCCAATGAAAGGGCCAGACTTCTTAAACAAAAGAAAGATCAAGAAGAGTCTGATGCTGCAATTGCCAGGGTACTTGCTGAGATAGAAGAGAGTGAGCTAGAGCAACAAAAACAGAAAACTTCAGCTAGGAAGAGCTCTAAAAAGAAAGGGGGAGCTGTCAAAACAGCAGTGGATAGGAAATGGGATGAAATAGACAGAAAGAGATTTGCTGCTCGAATGATAGGGAGATCAAACCCTGCACCTATCACCAAGGTAAAACTTAAAAAGTCAAGGAACCAATCTCAACCTCAGCTACTTATACAAAGAGGTTCAGAGACTCAATCAATGCTACTTGATCAAGTATGCAAGCTGCACAGAGAAGAATGGAATGAGATAAGGCTTGCTATCAGCCACTCTACAAGTGCAGCTAAGGTTGATGTCAGGAAAGAGATTGATAGGCTCTATCAGAAAATGGTGTCGCTGCAACTCCTCAGGCCAGAAGATACTGTCATATATGGTGAGGAAATTGTTCAGCCACCTAGCCCAAGGTATAGGTCAGGTACCAGCAACATCTATCGAATCCCCAACACTTCAAGGCTAAATCTATCTATCCCTGCTGGAGTGCCAAAGCTTGAAGGTCATGAAGTCACTAAGGGGGAGAAGGGTCTGGTATACAGGGACCTAAATGGTGCCCTTAGGTTTCAGAGAGAAGCTGAACTTGAGAAGGTTGATCAAGAACAACTCATACACCTAATCAGGTCAGCTAGCATGCTTCCAACAGATTCAAAGATCAGAAAAGCTATTCTCGATGAAGCCTTAGCCAGAAAATCTAGATACCTGCCCTCCAAAGACAAATATGAACTTGAAGCTGAACTTGGCATAGTGAAAGAGGAGGAGATGTGGAGAGATAAATAACTTAGATATTTTGTAATAGTTAGCTTCTGTAAATATTTATTCTATGATATAAATGAGGCTATGCACAAGAAAATCTACAAGTACAAGTCACTGGGCAACCTACCTACTATCAGAGACTCAAATCTTTTCAACTACAAAAATTTACAAGAACAAGTCTCTGTGCAATCAACTCATCAACAGAGTAAGGGAGATTATTGAACCTAAACTTTTCTTGCAACTAGTTTGTCTAAGGGAACTTTGACTTAAACCATTTAGGGGGAGATTGTTGAGTCACTGGTCGTCAAACTCAAGATGGTCACTGATCTCAAAGATTAAGGGGGAGACTAAGGTAATGTCCACGAAGAGATTGTTGAAGTCATTAGTCGCTGATAAGCGAAGTCACTGATGGTGTCTTATACTCTCAAGTCCCTGACCCACTTAATGAAGATCTCTCTAAGAAGAAATGATTCAAGTCAAGCTCCTGTTGCTGATGTTTATGTTCGCTGATCTTCTTTCTCTCTCACTATGTTACTGAAGGAGAATTATGCTCAACTCTGTGTGTCGCTGATCAGTATCAGCGAGAGTATCACTCTCTGTACATGAAGTATGATTCAAGTTGAAGATAGTGTTGCTAAAGGTTTTCTTGTCGCTGTTTGTATCTTAGACCAGTAAAGGAAGAATTTATAAAGATCAAAGACTCAACTATGTGTGTCGCTGATACTCATCTATCAGCGAGAGTCTCCAAGTCTTCTTGAGTTCTCTCTTCTGCTGAATAAAAGAAGTCGCTGAAGATTAGCTGTTCAAGTCATTCTGTAGAGCATGTTAGCTCGCATCGAGAATGAGGAGAATTGATATATCTTTCAGTGACTGCAGCAATAAATGCCGCATTAAATAAGAAGTCAACATTCGGCGTTACTACGGCGCAACACGTGTTCCTCGAAACTTGAAAAGAGTAACGTGGAAGCTTTTGATTGGTCTATGGTACAAGGTGATATTTCCCAAGACAGAATGTCGTGCCATGATGTATCACATCTCAACTACCTCTCCAATCAATCAGCGACACGTGTCGTTCAGATCCGGAAATTGAGGATTTCAGCGTCTATAAATAACGTAGTATGTTGTACTTCATTTTGTGTCGATTACTTGTATTGTCACTTGTTTGTCAGTGACTAGTTTGTCTAAGATACAAGTAACACCAGCAAGTGAACTAGTAGCGTGTTTGTCCACTACTAGTTTACTTCAGCGAGTGAGCAACTTAGCGTGTTTGTCCACTACTGCTCATCTCCTTTGTAATAGCTGTATTGTTTAGATTAGCTTTGGCTAATCTATTCCGCAATCAACAAGAGATAAATTTTATCAATAAAAGAATTTATCTTTCAGCTACATTTATATCAGCAACTGAACTGTTTATCTTATATACATACTTGTGTTCATATTGTTGTTACTTTAATACGGTTAAAAACTTGTTAATCAAAGATAACACATTATAACAGAAAAGAAAAGTTTTTAATTGTATTCAATCCCCCTTCTACAATTAACTCACTGTTAACGATTCACAATCACTAACATAATAGTGATTAGGGACTCACAGAAACTACTTGTATTTTGTTTATTTACATGTTTTGTAGTACATCTAGCTAGATTATGTCCAAATAACTAGTTAAAACTCATTTTCTAAACATATGTCGAAAGTTTCGGTTTTGGCCATTTTATAAAAATGACACTTCGGGTTACTCCCGACACAAACCAATAATTTCTGCAAACTCTACAAATTGATATAAGACTTGTGTAAAAGTTTCAGGTCAAACCGAGGTCGTTTGACCACAAACCCGACACTTAAAAACACAAACAGTTAGTTGTGTCGCATTTGGCACAGGCCCATTGCGGCACTAGGCCTTATGTCGCATCATATTATGTCACATGGTGACACAAATCCCTGCGTCGCAGGACTCACCATCGTCACACATAGCGACGCAAACCCTATGGCGCACTAAATCGAATGTCGCACATTGTGACACAACACCATTATGTCGCATTAAATTGCAAATGTCGCATGGTGCACAAACCCTTATGTCGCCATAGCATTTAGCGACACAAATCTAGTGTCACACCCAGTGTCGCAATTTACAAGATTTTGGATTTCCGATGCATTTTTATTAAAGCAATATATACAGAAATAAAATTTTTCCAAGTTGACCTAGCAGCTTGACCCCAGCCAGGGGCTCTGCCCCTTGGAACCCCCCAGGGGTTGCCACCCCTTGGACCCCGCTACCAGGGGCGCTGCCCCCAGACCCCCTTCATCTAAAGTTTGAAAATACTTTTCACGTTAAGTGTTGAACACTTACAATAACCAAAATTTATACTACACCACTTGTACATGAAAACACATATACTTATATAAGTATACAACGAAACACTTAATAATAATAATTGAGATTATTATTACAACCATCACCAACAGGCCGTACATGTTTTCAAAACGCAAACAAACAATCAAACAAACCAGTGTATTTAGACATAACTAGTTGAATGAACAACTAGCATAACTGATCTTTTAAGATACCTACTCACGTATTGACCAACGCGCGTCTTGAACGCCCACAGGTTACAATCTTCGGACATCATTGCTTGGTTTAGCAATGCACGTTTATTGTATAAACACATCAGACTCAGGTGAGTCTCATAGCCTTGCATTTTACTATTTTTACTCCCGGGGTGGGAATACATGCTTAGTTTTCAGTTTTACATATGAACACAAGTACAAAACTCGCTATATTGACTGCATGAGACAATTGACAAATCATGAAAGCCCTCCACACATAGTTTGTTTATATGTATTTACCGTGAATGTTAGTGTATGGTACCATATGGGATTGACAATCCCTGTCCGGGGTAGTCGCGCTACCATGACTGTGATGTCAAATTGACACATTATCATTTGTTCACATGAGTGTAGATTAGGCACTCGCTCGGAGGCACCTTGCTCAGGTCCTTGAATGTGATTCATGACCCCTCAGTTAAGCTCAAACTATGGACTGATGGCAGTAATATACCTTCATTTTATTTGCTTGATTGCAAACTCATACATAAATCTTGTGATTCATACATCATTTTTTCCGATACACCTGTGAGCTCCCCAGCTTTTAGCTGACCATTTTAGCAAGTATTCTCAAGTACTCATCAGTAGGTTGGACTGCCCATTAGGACACTTTTAGCTCGAGTCATCATGCAAACATCGGTGATTTTCTTGCATTATTATATTTTGTAAAAGTAATTATGTATTGAAATCTCTCATTTTCAGAACACGTGCTATGGTAGTAGCTTCAAATGTTGTAAACGATTATCAAATTCTCAAATCAATGTATTTTGTTAAATAACGCATATAGAGTCGTTCATTATGTATCTTATGTGCTGTGTTTATCCGATTAGTCGCGCCCCGACCCGAATCGCTTCCGCAACTCAAATTTGGGGGTGCGACATAATCGTATCTTCTTAATATATAAGTATCATTATACAATAAGAAGACATATGTTTCTTACAATTTTGACACATAAGTGTCTAACAATTTGACAAACGTCATACTTTCAAAATTTACACACGATAAAAATAAATAAAAGATTAACATAATAATATAAAAATTACTATTACAATAAACATATTCTCTTTATCTCGTATACTATTGTTATGATAATCATAATTTTAATCATGATCAAGTATGAAAAATAATACTTATGTTCACAACTTACCAATTTTAGTACTTTATAAAGAGACATGTATTCTCCATTAACATCTTATAGTTTCTTTATAACTAAACACTCAACTCTTATTAAGACATAGGTTGCTTACAATTTTGAAACATAAGTGTCTAACAATTTAACACATGTCATACTTTCAAATTTTACATACACTAAAAATAAATAAAAATTTAAGATAATAATATAAAAATTACTATTATGATAAACATATTCTCTTTATCTCATATACTATTGTTATAATAATCATAATCTTAATCATGATCAAGTATGAAAAAGAATACTTATGTTCACCACTTACCACATTTTAGTACTCTATAAAGAGACATGTATTCTCCATTAACATCTTATAGTTTCTTTATAACCAAACACTCAACTCTTATTACTTTAAACACTTCTATTTACATTATCAATCTATCATTTGTATTATAATCAATATACATACACAATTAAAGATAAATATAGGCCATTAATATCTTATAAAGATAAGTACTTATAAAGAGGACATATATACTCCATTAACATCTTATAGTTTCTTTATAATCAAACTATATATCAAAAACTTTTAATATTAAGATGCGCATTCTTAAAAACAAACAAAACCATAACAACCTTATAGTTTAATGTATCTAAGAATTCATCTTTATAGCAAGTTGAGTATAATGTGTACATGACACTTTCTCAATCTTTTTCAATTAACTTAACTTTCGGTATGCATTTACTAATAAATAGCTTTTCCAAAAGTTTTATATATATATATATATATATAATTTTGTTTATCTTTCAAATATGATAGTAATACATTTTGTCTTTCGATTCTTCTAAATACTGCTACATTTATTACTCCATATGTCTCAGTTAAAGTGTCCATTTTGACTTTACACATAATTTTATTATTCTCCACTAATTACACTCTTCACAAATCAAATAACATTTTTACCAACTAAAGTCTCTTTCGATTGGTTGAAATATCAAAATGGACACTTATTTAAGATATCTCAAAATAGTAATATGGATTTTGCATGGAACGGAGGTAGTATTTATTAGGAAGGAAAGAAGATACACTTGCATATATATTTAATATATAAATCTCTTATATACAAAAATAAGAAAACAAATTATATCAATAGCTTAGAATCTTAACTTTATGTATTCATATGTATGACATAACTTTATGTATTCATATGTATGACAAAATAAGAGGACAATGTTTCTTTGAAAAAAATGGTAATTAATCATCTAACGGCACCCATCGACTGGTCTCACGGAAAACTTTAGGGATGAAAATCACGTAACTCATCGATAAAGGAATATTGGGATAAGGATGGAATCTCTAACATCGAGATTTATGTTTCATATCCCCACAACTAGGCTACCATCATGGGGACGAATGCAACAAGAATCTATATAAGAATGTATTCACTTTGTATTACACACATTCATCAATTTAATTAATATCAATATTCAATTCGTTGGAGCTTGGGTTGTGAATTTATATCAGATGGGAGGTGATAAATACACCAAATAAATAGTTTCATACTTAAAATCTACCCTATTATTTGTGTTGTGAATGAAAGAATTTGAGTGTTGTATTTATCACATCTGATGTAAGCTAATATATATATATATATATATATATATATATATATATATATATATATATATATATATATATATTAGCACAATACCCGTACAATATAGCGATGAAAGTGGTTGTTTGGGGCTAAATTTTATAGTTAGGATAAAGGTTCTTGAAGTCACTAGTTACTATTGAAAATTATATCTAAGATCATGCATATGTTCAAAATAAAGGTAAGACAAAGGATCCTGAGATTCTATGTTTATATGATACAGGTAATTAAGATCTTGGATATATCCAGGATCACACTTGGATCAAGGATCCCGATTATAGATAAGTATTTAGGTATATTCAGGATCTTGAGTACTATAGAAATCTCAGAAATACTCAGGATCTCACATATGTTTAGGATCTCAGATGGTCAGGATTAAGTATCTTGGGATCCGATGTTACTAATGTTTATTTGTTAGTTTTTGTTCAGGATCTTGGATATTCAGGATCCCGGGTGATCAGGAACCAAGATATATTCGGTATCCCAGGTGAAACGCCACTAATCTTTATTTGACCGTTGTGTATATTGACCAAGTCTACCAGGAGTTAAACGTGGGTCAATGATGCCTATATTTAAGGATCAAGGCTTAGAAGAGGTCAGAAAACGTGTGGAATAACAAGTCAAGGTAGAAGATGGGAGCATCCCGAATATCTAGGGAGGATCCCTGATTTTTAGGAAAGTTAGTTCTATTGTATTTACTATAAATAGGAGGCATGTGATCGATAGGAAACACTCTGGGCTCACTCATAACACTTCACACTCTCAGAAAACATGATCAAAACACACTTCAATTCATCTTTTCACAAAATTCGTCACACACACACTTTAGTTCGATCATATTGTGCTGTATTATCCTTAATTTCAGCAATAAAATCAACAAAGGCAAGGAACGATTGTTCCTTCCCGAGGTTTTATGCCGGCGATCAAACAAGATCAAGGGCTTTCCTCGTACATCCTTGTGTCGATCGCATTTATTTTATATTTTCGTCGTTTAATTTGCATCCCTTGATCATAAATTCTGTATTATCCTGATTTTATCTTACATTTATCATAAGTATACGTATTCATCTTGCTTGTGATCACATTTTTATTATAAAATTTGTATCATCAATCTATTTCATGCATATTTATTACCAGAACGAGGATGGTCAGTCCTATATGGTACCATACACTAACATTCGCGCTACATAAAGTATTACCAGAACTATGATCGTAGAGGACTTAAAATGATTAGAGAACAGCTCACACAGAATATAGCGAGTTTTGTACTCGTGTTCACGTGTAAAACAGTTAGAGCATGTATTCCCACCCCGGGAGTAAAAACAGTAAAAAGTCGGGGCTATGAGACTCACCTGAGCCTGAAGAGTTTATCTTAATAACCTTAGATTGATTAGTCAAGAATCGAAGTCCAAGGACTTGTAACCTGAGGGTGTCCAAGACACGCGATGGTTATAACACGATTGAGTATCTCAAAGATCACCCTTGTAGTTGTTTGTTCAACTAGAATGTCCAAATTACCACGATTTGGTAGTTTGTTTAAGTGTTTGAAAATGTGTACGGCCCGTTGGTGATTGTTTGTAATAATAATCCCACATTATTATTTTGATGATTTTGAAGTGTTATACCTAAAAGTAAGTTCCAATGTGTTTTAGAAGTTGTGTCGCATTCGTGTTTGTTGTTTTACAAGTTTAACACTTTGTGAGAAAGTTTAGTTGTATCACTGTTACTCGTGACCCTAGGGTAAGGGCGAAGCCCGTTAATGACGGGGGTCCGGGGGCAGCGCCCGTGGTAGCGGGGTCCAAAGGGCAGAGCCCCTGGCGGGGGTCGAGCTTGGAAATTTTTTATTTCTACTATATCGTTATAGGGAAAAACGCATCTAAGATTTGAATTTCGGTAAAATTAAGTGAAAATCTGGGTTCTGTTTCATGCGGCACTTATAGCGTCAATAGAGGGCTTAGGCGTCACTTAGGAAGTGACGCATGAAAAGGCATAATCTGAGTGAGGGCGTCACTAACGGAAGTGACGCATACTGAGGCGTCACTAAGGTAGCTTGGGCTACACTTAGGAAGTGTCGCATAAAATTGGAAATTCTGAGTTTAGGGCGTCACTTAGGTAAGTGACGCATAAGGTGGCGTCACTCCATTAGTGTCGGGTATGAATGTCGGTTAAGGCTTCTAGGCGTCACTAAACAAATGACAGAGGTAAGTGTCGGGAAAAAGTGGTTTTATGCGGCACTTATGCAAGTGACGCATGATTAGGGCTTTTAGCGACACTCAATGCGTCACTTAAGTGAAGCATGAAGTGACGCTATACTGCACCTTCGTTGCGACACTTAAGGCAGTTAACGAATTTTTGAGCCAAAAACGAGTTTTCGTGTTTCCGTTTGGTCTGATCCTTTTACCCAACCCTTATAAGGACATTCTAAGCATAAAGAAACAACTAAATCTTAAAAACACTTAAAATTGAGAGGTTTCGAGTTTTCATCGGAAACTTACAAGTTAATGAATCAAGATTCCGGAAAGGTAGGAGTGTAGATCGTGACGTGGTGGTTCTTTTCTTCCAAACGAGCTAAACGATTTAATGAAGCTTGGTGGTGTGCTTTAGCGATTTTTGGTGTAGGTGGTGTGGATGGTTTTTGAGAGAAAAATGGGAGGGAGAGAGGAATGAAATGAAAAGAAAATGGGAAATGAGGGGAGGGGCTTTTTGGGGCAGATTTTGGGGAGGGGAGGGGGAGAGTTTCTCCCAACTTTTTAATCCCCGTGGTTGCGCTCCGTCCGGTGTTCGTTTCTCCGATAGTTTAAAACGTTAATTAATTATCTTGTACGTTTAATTATAAGTTTTAAAAATACAATTGTTTATTTAATATTTTTGTTGAAGGATTTTACCCAATACTTAATGACTTAAATGGTTTCGTTTGTCCGTGTGTTAAATGTATAAGTCGTGTAGACGTTTATTATACGATACAAAATGTAATTGAAATATTATCAAATAATATTTTGGATATAGTAGCGTTATTAATTAATGTTATACAATTTAATAATAATATTCACCAAGGTTCGTATTTACCTGAACCGAATTACATATTATTTGAAACTTGTACGATTTAATCAAATCGCATATTCGTATATATTCAACAATATATATATCGGTACATTAATTAGCCTAACACATAACTAATTACATGTATTAACAGAGAATTGGGTACTAATTGCTAGTCCTAATTTGACGGGTGTTACATTCTCTCCCTGTTAGGAGAATTTCGTCTCGAAATTTAGCTCGATGTAGCGTTTGATGTAGAGTTAGTGAATAACTGAGGGTACTTGAGTCGCATTTGGTCTTCCCGTTCCCAAGTGAATTCCGGACCACGCCGCAAATTCCACCTGATCTTAATGATGGGAATACGACTTTGTTTGAGTTGTTTGACCTCACGGTACATGATTTCCGCAGGTTCCTCGACAAAATGTAGTTTGTTATCAATGCGAAGTTCATCGAGTGGGATGATAAGTGTCTCGTCGGATAGGCATTTCTTTAGGTTGGAAATGTGAAAGGTAGGTTGCACACTGCTGAGCTCGGCTGGCAGCTTCAATCGATATGCCACTGGGCCAATCCTCTCAAGGATCTCAAAGGGCCCAATGTACCTGGGTTTAACTTTCCGCGTTTGCCGATCGGATTACGCCTTTCCAAGGTGATACTTTCAGGAGTACTCGATCCCCAACTTGGAACTCGAGTGGTTTGCGTCTCACATCAGCATAACTTTTCTGACGATCACGTGCGGCTTTAAGTCAGTTTTGGATTTCGAAGATTTTCTCAGTGGTTTCGTGTTTGAGTTCAGGACCAGTGAGTTGGTTGTCTCCCACTTCGGTCCAACAGATCGGTGATCGGCACTTACGACCGTACAGTGCCTCGAAGGATGCAGCCTTAATGCTGGCATGATAGCTGTTATTGTAGGAAAATTCGTACAATGGCAGGTGTCTTTCCCAGTTTGCACCGAAGTCAACTACGCAAGCTCGTAGCATATCTTCCAGTGTCTGAATAGTTCGTTCACTTTGGCCATCGGTTTGAGGATGGTATGCGGTACTCATATCAAGACGGGTACCCAACGATTTTTGAAGTGATTGCCAAAAGCGAGATGTGAAACGAGCGTCTCTGTCAGAGATAATCGAGGTTGGAACACCATGTCGAGAAACAATTTCTTTGATGTAGATTTGTGAGAGGCGTTCCATTTTGTCAGTTTCTTTGATTGCCAAAAAGTGAGCAGATTTTGTGAGACGATCGATGATCACCCAAATGGTATCGCAACCGCTCGATGGCTTTGGTAATTTGGTTATGAAATCCATGGCAATTTGTTCCCATTTCCATTCAGGAATGCTGGGCTGTTGGAGTAAACCAGAAGGTTTTTGATATTCGACTTTGACTTTTGAGCAAGTGAGACACTTGCTGACGTATGTAGCGATTTCGGCTTTCATGTTCGGCCACCAATAGAATTCCTTGATGCCGTGATACATTTTGTCAGATCCTGGATGTATAGAATATTTAGACTTGTGAGCTTCATCCATCACCAAGTCTCGCAGGTTCTCAAAATTAGGCAACCATATTCAATTTGAGAAGTACCTAATGCCATTAGGTTTGATTTCGAATTGTTTGTCCATGCCTCGCAAGGCTTGGTTCTTGATGTTATCGGGTTTCAGAGCTTCCAGTTGAGCGGTGAGAATCTGAATGTTTAGATCATTGTGAATGGTCATACTAAGGGCTCGGACTCGAAGTGGTTTCGTTCGTTCTTTTCGACTGAGGGCATCTGCAACAACATTTGCCTTACCCGGGTGGTATTTGATTTCACAATCGTAGTCTGTGAGTAACTCGACCCAACGACGTTGTCGCATGTTAAGGTCTTTTTGGTCGAAGATGTGTTGGAGACTTTTGTGATCGGTGAACACGGTACTTCGGGTACCATAGAGGTAGTGTCTCCAGATCTTGAGAGCGAACACCACGGCCCCTAGCTCGAGGTCGTGAGTCGTGTAGTTCTTCTCAAGAACTTTGAGTTGTCGGGAAGCGTAAGCAATGACCTTATCTCATTGCATCAACACGCAACCGAGACCTTGGCGGGAAGCATCGCAGTATACCACGAAGTCGTCGGTGCCTTCGGGTAAGGATAGAATAGGAACACTGCAAAGCTTGAGTTTTAATAGCTGAAATGCTTACTCTTGTTTATCAGTCCAATCGAACTTCTTTTCCTTCTGAGTCAGTGTCGTGAGTGGTTGAGCAATTTTGGAGAAATTTTCGATGAAATGATGATAATACCCGGCCAATCCCAAAAATTAGCGTACCTCGGTTGGGGTAGTTGGCACTTGCCAGTTTTTGATAGCTTTGATTTTTGATGGATCGACATGGATTCCTTGACTATTGACAACATGTCCAAGGAATTGAACGGATTGTATCCAGAACTCACACTTGGAGAACTTGGCATATAACTCCTCGTGTTTGAGCAGTCCAAGAATGGTTTTGAGATGTTGCGCGTGTTCTCGTTCGTTGCGCGAATAGATGAGAATGTCATTGATAAAGACAATGACAAACTTGTCGAGGTAAGGTTTGCACACCCGATTCATAAGATCCATGAATACAGCCGGTGCGTTTGTTAAACCGAAGGGCATCACTTGAAATTCATAATGCCCGTAACAAGTTCGGAAAGCACTTTTCAGGATGTCGGTGTCGCGAACTCGAAGTTGATGATAGCCTGACCGAAGATCGATCTTTGAATAAATACTCGACCCTTGAAGTTGGTCAAATAGGTCATCGATGCGAGGAAATGGATACTGGTTCTTAACGGTTAGCTTGTTCAACTCTCGGTAGTCGATACACATTCGGAAAGAACCGTCTTTCTTTTTCACGAATAAGACCGGAGCTCCCCAAGGTTAAGAACTCGGTCGAATGAATCCCCTATCTCGAAGTTCCTGTAATTTGGTGGACAGCTCCTGAAGTTCGGATGGGGCTAGGCGGTATGGTGCTCGGGCTACCGGTGCGGCACCCGGCACGAGATCGATTGAGAACTCAACCTGTCTAGGTGGAGGTAAACCAGGTAGTTCTTCCGGAAAGACTTCGGGAAAGTCTCTAACGATCAGCACATCCTCAAGTCGCTTCTCCTCTGAATTTTTATCTTCGATGTGCGCGAAGATTGCAGGATAACCCTTTCTGAGAAATTTTCGGGTTTTCAGACTAGATATGATATTTAGTCTGGACCCACCGGTTTCCCCCTGTATGATCAAGGTTCTACCGACGGCGAGAGGGATGCAGACGATTTTGTCATAACATACGATTTTGGCTCAGTGTTTGGACAACCAGTCCATGCCAATGATGACGTCAAAACTTCCGATTTCAACGGGTATAAGATCGATTGAAAACAATTCGTCGGTGAGGTTTAAAGTGCAATTGGGTATCCCACTATCGGTCTCAATGAGTTTTCCGTTAGCTAACTCTACGACGTATTTAGAATCTAATGCAACAGGTGTGATGTCAAGTAGTGGACAGAATTCATCGGATATAAAACTTTTATCAGCACCAGTATCAAATAGAATAGAAGTAGATAAGTTGTTAATGAGGAACATACCAGATACCACATTCGGGTCTTGGCGGGCATCCTTTGAGTTCAGGACAAAGGCTCTACCTTTTGCAGTGTTGTCGCCTTTGTTCTTCAGTTTGGGACATTCGTTCCTAAAATGTCCTGGATTACCGCACTCGAAGTAGGCTCTGGGTTGACTGGAGTTGGAGGTGGTGGTAGATTTGCAGTCCTTGGCCATGTGCCAAAATCTCTGACAGTTTGAGCATTGAGTACTACAAGGGCCATCATGGTGACGGCGGCACTTAGAGCAGAAGGGCTTGTTTCCAGAGTAGCCCCTTTTTGGTTCAGACCCAGAAGAGTAGGCCTTGACGGTTTCAGGTTTCTTGGATGATGAGGTGTTGTCGTTGTTGTTTCCCGATCATTTGCGTTTGTTATCCCCAGACTGGTTCGGATTGTTGGCGGCAGATGTTCCTTGGCGGACCACCTGTGCCATGAGGTTATGTGCCATTCGGACGACAGCTTGGATAGTGGCGGGGTTGGAAGCAGTGACCAAACCCTGAATGCGTGGGGGAAGTCCCCAGATGTAACGCTCGATCCGCTTGTACTCCGGATCAACAAGAGATGGGCACAGCAGTGCCAGTTGGTTAAACCTGGTACTGTATCCGACAATGTCATTGCCTTGGGTGGTGAGGTGCCAGAACTTGTGCTCTAGTTGCTGAATCTCATCTCTGGGATAGTACTCATCCTTCAGCATCTGTTTCAACTCTTCCCACGGAGTCAGATAAGCAGTATCGATGCCCAGAGTCTGAGCATAGGTATTCCACCAAGTCAGAGCACCATCCAGAAAGGTGCAGGTGGAATACTTGACCTTGCAGTCCTCCGGGAAATTGCATATGTGGAAGACTGACTCTACTTTCTCCAACCAGCGTAAAAATCCAATGGCACCCTCGGTGCCTTTGAAGTTTAACGGCTTGCAGTTCTGGAAATATTTGTATGAACAAGGCCTAGGTTGTGGCCCATTGGCAGCCGTGTCCTCGCTACCAGAAGTTGTTGTTCGGGTGGCCATGGCTTGAGCCACACTCTGGGCGATGAGCTGATCTATTTCGGTGTCGCTGAATGTGTATCGTTTTGGAGGCATATTGCTGAATCAGGAAAAAGAACAAGTGAGATGTTTGTAGGACATTATGATGCATTACAGTTGTATATGTAGTGAAATATACAATGATAACACAATATGGTAAGGATAATCGAAATCCATTTAGATAATTAAGTTGGATACAAGGTACGAGTTCCAACAGATACTAAACATAAGGGTTTCCAAAAGATACCGGGAATTGTTACATCCAGTTGAATTACAACGATTTCACCTAAGTACTAAGAAAATTACAAGATAGGGCTACATTAATCTTGACGTAGGTTAATTCGTTCCATCAATGCAACAAGACGATCCACAGTGTTTGCAAGGCTGCTGGCCTGTCGGGCGTTGTCTTCAGCCAAGACTAATCGTTGCACTAGCATCCTTGAGTATTCTTCGGCTTCCTGCAGGCGTTGCTCGCATTGCTCCAACCTGAGTCGCAAGAGCTCAACTTCTATTCCTGATTCCACTACCCGGTTGTGGAGTATGTTCATGTTGCTAACGGTGTTTTCATGATCTTCGGAGACTTGGTCGATGCGCTCAAGCGCTGTGAGTCTCCAGTTTTCGTTGGTTTCTTGCAAAGTGACATCCATGGTGCGAAGTCGTATCTCTTGGCGGTCCAGCCTAGCGACCAAGGCCAGTAGAGTGAAATGGGTTGGATACAGCCCAACTCGGGGCAACCGGGTGTTCCTCCTAGCTACCCTCGGGTTCTGCGACCCGGATTGAGAGTGTGACGAATTGGGTGATGTGTTTGCCATTGTGAGACAAAGCGTTAGAAAGAGTGAGGCCTATATCCATATAATACATATATAATATAGCCTAAGATGTTGAGTGAGAGCGAGGCCTATCTATGTATATATATATATATATATATATCACATAATAGCATGAGGTGTCTAACACAGAGAAGTTTGGGTCTCGGTTTCTCTCGTGGTCAGAGTCAACTAGTGTATCCTGTTCAGTCATGACTCCTTTCAGGTCTCACATCATATTCTTTTAATTGTACATAGTTGATCAGGCTATGTTAAATTAAACCAATATCATGTAGTCACTGAACCTAATCATACTTAATAGGGAATACTGCCTAACGGTCATAGTCTTGGCCCACTAAATGCAACCTAGTTCACTATAACCTTAAGCTCTGATACCAAACTGTAACACTCCCAAATTTACTGTTTAGCGGAAGCAAGCCTTGGGGTGCTACTAATCAATAATCAAAACATACAAGGTATAAGGAATGACTCTATATGCGTCGTTTTAAACATTACATTGATAATTCAAAAGTTTTACAATGTTATAATAGTTACAAAAGCTCGTGAACCAAAATGTAAGAGATTCTAAGGCATATCTATTTTACAAAATGTAGAAATGCATATGAATCTCCTGAGATCTGCATGCGACTCAAGCTAGCTAATCCTGAGCAGTCCTACTACTGCTGAGTACCTGAGAATACATACTAAAAAGTCAGCTAAAAGCTGGTGAGCTCACAGGTTTGCGTAGTATTAAAGTAAGTGTGAACCACAAGATTTAGCAATGATTGGTTGAAATGAATCAAATAATGTATACGTCTGCCATGAGGTCATAGTCTGCGCTTAACGTGGGTGTCAGGATCACAATAAAGTGCCTGATCGTGGGTGCCTCCGGGCGAGTGTCTAATCCACACTCGTATGAACAAAAGTTAATGCGTCCGTTTAACCAGTCAGTGCTTGCAGACCCGGACGAGGATTGTTAGTCCTATATGGTACCATACACTAACATTCGCGCTATATAAAGTATTACCAGAACTATGATCGTAGAGGACTTAAAATGATTAGAGAACAGCTCATGCAGAATATAGCGAGTTTTGTACTCGTGTTCACGTGTAAAACAGTTAGAGCATGTATTCCCACTCCGGGAGTAAAAAAAGTAAAAAGTCGGGGCTATTAGACTCACCTGAGCCTGAAGAATTTATCTTAATAAAATTAGATTGATTAGTCAAAAATCGAAATCCAACGACTTGTAACCTGAGGGTGTCCAAGACACGCGATGGTTATAACATGATTGAGTATCTCAAAGATCACCCTTGTAGTTGTTTGTTCAACTAGAATGTCCAAATTACCACGATTTGGTTGTTTGTTTAAGTGTTTGAAAATGTGTACGACCCGTTGGTGATTGTTTATAATAATAATCCCACATTATTATTTTGATGATTTTGAAGTGTTATACCTAAAAGTAAGTTCCAATATGTTTTAGAAGTTGTGTCTCATTCGTGTTTGATGTTATACAAGTTTAGCACTTTGTGTGAAAGTTTAGTTGTAACACTGTTACTCGTGACCCTAGGGTAAGGGCGAAGCCCGTTAATGACGGGGGTCCGGGGGCAGCGCCCCTGGTAACGGGGTCCAAGGGGCGGAGCCCCTGGCGGGGGTCGAGCTTGGAAAATTTTTATTTCTACTATATCATTATAGGGAAAAACGCATCTAAAATTTGAATTTGGGTAAAATCAAGTGATAAAATTTCAGGTCTCGACCCTTAGTGAAAATCTGGGTTCTGTTTCATGCGGCACTTATAGCGTCACTAGAGGGCTTAGGCGTCACTTAGGAAGTGACGCATGAAAAGGCATAATCTGAGTGAGGGCGTCACTAACGGAAGTGACGCATACTGAGGCGTCACTAAGGTAGCTTGGGCGACACTTAGGAAGTGTCGCATAAAATTGGAAATTCTGAGTTTAGGGCGTCACTTAGGTAAGTGACGCATAAGGTGGCGTCACTCCATTAGTGTCGGGTATGAGTGTCGGTTAAGGCTTCTAGGCGTCACTAAACAAATGACGGAGGTAAGTGTCGGGAAAAAGTGGTTTTATGCGGCACTTATGCAAGTGACGCATGATTAGGGCTTTTAGCGACACTCAATGCGTTACTTAAGTGACGCATGAAGTGACGCTATACTGCACCTTCGTTGTGACACTTAAGGCTGTTAACGAATTTTTGAGCCAAAAATGAGTTTTCGTGTTTCCGTTTGGTCTGATCCTTTTACCCAACCCTTATAAGGACATTCTAAGCATAAAGAAACAACTAAATCTTAAAAACACTTAAAATCGAGAGGTTTCGAGTTTTCGTCAGAAAGTTACAAGTTAATGAATCAAGATTCCAGAAAGGTAGGAGTGTAGATCGTGACGTGGTGGTTCTTTTCTTCCAAACGAGCTAAACCATTTAATGAAGCTTGGTGGTGTGTTTTAGTGATTTTTGGTGTAGGTGGTGTGGATGGTTTTTGAGAGAAAAATGGGAGGGAGAGAGGTATGAAATGAAAAGAAAATGGGAAATGAGGGGAGGGGCTTTTTGGGGCAGATTTTGGGGAGGGGAGGGGGAGAGTTTCTCCCAACTTTTTAATCCCCGTGGTTGCGCTCCGTCCGGTGTTCGTTTCTCCGATCGTTTAAAACGTTAATTAATTATCTTGTACGTTTAATTATAAGTTTTAAAAATACAATTGTTTATTTAATATTTTTGTTGAAGGATTTTACCCAATACTTAATGACTTAAATGGTTTCGTTTGTCTGCGTGTTAAATGTATAAGTCGTGTAGACGTTTATTATACGATACAAAATGTAATTGAAATATTATCAAATAATATTTTGGATATAGTATCGTTATTAATTAATATTATACAATTTAATAATAATATTCACCAAGGTCCGTATTTACCTGAACATAATTACATTTGATTTGAAACTTGTACGATTTAATCAAATCGCATATTCGTATATATTCAACAATATATATATCGGTACATTAATTAGCCTAACACAGAACTAATTACATGTATTAACAGAGAATTGGGCACTAATTGCTAGTCCTAATTTGGTGGGTGTTACAATCTCTAACAAGAATATTATGGCTTTGTTTTCACAGGTGAAAGAGCAATTAGGACGTGTGGAACAGAGTAATGAGGCCCTAAAGAAGGATGTTGAAAGCTTGAGCAGTAGAATCAACACTCCCCCTAATCAGGATACAACTTCTTTTCGAAGCAGGATCCTGGATTTTAATACTCCAGCAATTGCAAGTATTGGAGCAGATTTCATTGCTATTCAAGGAAATACTGGGATCTTGGATCTTGGGCAGACTCTAGGATCCTAAATCATATCGCCTAACAAAGGTAATATATCTTATGGTTATTCCTTTGGTACTAATAATGTGCAGTATCCTGGAGTAAGCCCTATAATGACAAGGGAGTTGCAGAAACTATAGGACATGATATCAAGTGTTCCTGGTGTTGTTCAACCTATTCCTGAAGTTGCTCCATCAGCCCACAGGATCTCAAGATTTGCACCACCGATTTGTGATGCTGAGATCCCGAAAAGATTAAAGACTCCTAGCATGAAGCTTTACGATGGAACGACGGATCCTGAGGAGCACATCGCCCAGTATAGGGAAAGGATGGAGATCATTCCGATTCCTGCAAATCTCAGAGAAGCGTGCTTATGCAAAGGATTTGGATCAACTCTGACAGGATCCGCTTTAAAATGGTTGTTAAATGTTCCTCCCTATTCTATTACTTCGTTTGCTCATATGGTTGATTTATTTAATAATCAATTTTCTTGTAGTAGAACGTTTGAAAAATTTACCATTGATTTATATAGAATTGTTCAAAGGGATAATGAGTCTCTTCGAGATTTTGTAGGAAGATTTGGAAGAGAATCTTTGGATATACCGAACTTAGATATGGCTACTGCAACACAGGCCATAGATGGGGATCAATAGGGATTCTCCATTTTATGAGGATCTTGTGATGAATCCTTGCAAAAACCGTGAAGACGTCAGGAATAGAGCTCCGAGGTTCATAAGGCTAGAAGAGGATGCTTTGATTCAGAAAAAGGTGGAAATTTCATCAACATATGACAGGCCTAACAGGAAATCAGAATCATCCTCGAACAGATCCAACAGGAACAAGTCTTATGCGAGAAATGAGGATCGTCGGATCATTTCAATTGGACAGGATGACGAAGAATATCCTAAGCTAACTGATTATTGTTTTTCTGTTGACACTCCAGGTATCTTCTATGTTATGCAGGGTCTTGGAGATAAGGCGAGATGGCTAAAAAGAAATCATAAATCCGTCGCTTGGTAGGATAAGACAAAGTGGTGCGCATATCATAAGGATTTCAGTCACGTAACTGAGGATTGCATACCCCTCAGAAAGTAAATCAGTCATCTGCTCAGCAAGGGATACTTGAAAGAGCTACTTGGAAGAAAGAAGGATCACGGCCGAGATCATGACAAGGTTCGGCGAAGCTCAGGATAATCATAGGATCCCACATAGAGCAGGATCACCACCGTCGGACGCCAAGGATCCTTATAGATGGTGGAAGCTCGATTAATATCATCTGCTTAGAGACTTTAAAGAGAATGGGCATACCAGAATCTGAGATAATCTCCAAGTCCACCGTATTGGTAGGATTAAGTGGTGAAGTAAAGAATACAGTCGGCGAGATCAGATTGCCAATTTACATCGAAGGGGTAAATTCTATCCAAAGATTTTGTGTTATAAATTGTTTTGCTATAACATTATTCTAGGTAGACCCTGGATTCATGATATGAAAGTTGTGCCCTCAACATACCATCAATGTGTTAAGCCACCTACTCCTTGAGGGGTATTAAGATCAATAGTGATCAACAAGAAGCGAAGGATTGCTATACAACATCAATGAAATCTACTACCAGGCCTCTGTCAGCATAGTAATCAAGGGAGAAAGGCATGGGATATCATGGCTACAATCAGATAAGGTATCAAAGAAGTGTGATTCCATTATGAGGATCCTAAGGTGGAAAAGGATAGGACGAATATTATTGTGTGCTGATATGTTCAAGGAAGCAAGATTCCTGATCTTGGCAAACGTGGTGGTGGAATACAAATCTAATTGGTAAATCATTACTCGTAAACGTGGCGGTATCCCAAAATATGAACGATGTTTCATATGTTAAAGATCCTGAAAGGTCAGCAACTTCTTATCTATTACTTAAGTAAAAGTCTACTTGATGCTGATGCCAAGTACTCTTATCTTGAAAAGTTTATGTTTGCAATGGTTATCTTGGAAAACATTATGTGCATGATAAGATTAATCAACTAATAAATATAAAAACTGGGAATGTCACTTAGAATAACTAAATGACTATGACGAGATCGTAGAAACATGATAAAACTTTAGGTTTTGAGTAAACTTTACAGGTGATCTTTAAAATAAAATATGGATACAGTATGCTTAGTTAGGCTAAGATTTTGTATTAAAATCACCTTAAAGGTATGACATGCAACAGGATATTGATTATAAACTTTAAAGTGCCAATAATGAAACGGAATTTGAAACATCAACTGAAGGTTTAGGATTAACTAAGGATGTCGGTGTAAAACATATAGGTGTATGTTAGTTACTAATCATCATTGGAAATATGCCCTAAGGATAGTTAGACTAGTTTTGTATTTCGATCTTCAACTGATGCTATGTTGGTGATCTTGAGTTTGAGGATAATTGGACACATCAGGTTCTGGGGGCAAGTCAGGATCATAGATGTAGTCAATCATTAATTTTTTTTGCAGAAGGATCATTGTTGTTGCGATATTTTGATGATCCTAAAGCATAAGCGAAACTGAAGGATATGCATGGAGGAATCTATGGATACTATCCTGGGGGCATACATGGAAACGTTCAGAACCAATGCATCCAACTATATATCTGTTTGATTGGCGTGGATGCTGGAAAATGGGGCCATGTTGATGGAGAACTACTTTCAAGATCCTGAAATGCTATTCACCTAAAATTCTATCATGTGTAAGTTGGGTATTTATATTCAACATAAAAAGGTACACCTATGATCCTTAATTTTTTATTAATTTTTTATATTCTTTACTATATATGTATGTGTGTATCATAATTATATATTAATATATGAATGAAAATCTTTCATAATTATTATTTTCATTCGAATTTGACACTGACTTAAGCAGCGAATGAGTGTTAGGAAAACTAACACCCACCTTTACCTAAGATCTTGTGTTTGTTGTAGTTTATGCATCTAAGGATCATAGAATGAAGATTAGGGGTTGGCCACCCCTCCTCCGATTAAGATCCCATGGATTCTTCTAAGGTTTAGAGGTTTCCGGGCGCATAAACACCTCTCTAAGAATTTGGGTTTGAACACCTCACCGGGTGTGCATGACGTTTGATTATAGTGCCACGGTTAGGGTATCGATGATGCCTCTGGTACCCGACAACTTCATTTCCATTAGCCTATAGATCAAACTCTTCCGTATTGTCGATACTGATGTGCACTAGACGTATCGACCTAAGGTTTTATCATTTTCATGTCATACTAAGGTGTGTAATGTTTTACCATTACCTAAGGTTTTGGCGTATTCACGTCACTAAAATTGGAAAATTCCAAAGTACACAAGGCTTATAATGTTTTCACATTAACTATTACGCAAGGCTTGTAATGTTTTAACATTACCTAAGGATATTTGTGACATCCGACCAATTAGGGATAGTTATTAGTGCCTAATCACTTTGTTAATACATATAATTAGGATTAATTATGTGTATCATTATGTGTATTAATATATGTTTATATATATACACACACATACACGATTTGGCTAAATCGTGCATTTTTCTATCGGATAGATTTCCGACTTTTAAATACGGACGTTGGTGAATAAAATATTAAATTATTTTAAATTATTTAATAAACTCTTAAATTCATAAATATTATGTCGATAATATTTAACAAAACATTCGTATCGTATAAAGTAACCTGTACTTCACAAAAATGCGCGTAACGCGCCCGACAACCAAACGAGAACCAAAATATATTTTATAAGTTTAAAATATATTATTTCAAGTAAAACTTTCATTTAAAATATGGTATTTTAAAATGATAACGAAATACGTCTAATTAAAACGTTACGCGATTAAACCTCCGGAAAACGAACCTGCAAATCGAGACCAGTAATTTAACGAAACATTTTTATAAATGTTTTCAAGCATTTAGAACAAGTATTTCAAATAAAAACATTGAAATTTAAATTGTTAGTTAAACACGCGTATTAAACGTTTGACGTATAAATAAACGTTGAAACGGACGAGGAAACGAACACCGCACGGAGCACAAATTGGAGGAATAAAATTTGACACACCCACATGGGTAGGACCCCTTGAAATCTGCACAAAAGCAGCCCATGTCTCCTTTGGTTGAATACACACTCCAATTAAAACACTCATTTCACCTCATTCTTCACTCCATTTCATTTCTCCATTTCACACACTTCCTCCCATCTCTCTCTCCTCCCTCCTCAACATTTTCATCATCATCACCAGCCCCAAAACTTAGGTTATTCATCATCTAACATCATCATCATTCATCATCATTATAAAGGATTAAGCAAGAAGAAGGAAGCTCAAGATTCATCATCATCTACACCTCTCCTTTGTTCTTCATTGTTTTTGGTATGAATCACATAAACTTTTCATAAATCTACTTGCATGTTGTTGATTTTGATGTTTAGTTGTTCATATAACTTGATTATGTCCAAAAGAATGATTAAAAATCATTTTTATAAATTATATATATACATGCATAATCTGCCCAGAAAAAGTCAGTTTAGTAAAACAGCCATAACTTGAGTTTTAGAAAGAGTTAAACAACAATTTTTTTAATAAAGTTGCATATTAAAATGATCTACAAAAAGTTCTTCTTTGGCTCCTTCCAGAAACTTACGGATTTTTATCTATAAATGAATCTTTGAGACTGGTCTGATGAAAGTCGAAAAATGAGTTCGGTTCTTATGCGGAATTTTATACCTATCTAGATGGACTCTATAACTACTGGAAAAATTAAGTTAACAACTAGACACATAGTAGAATAACTGATAAAAATTGTGGACTCTAATTCGGATCATAACTAGTTAAGAAAAATAGGTGAAGTGAACCGACAAAATCGATAAAACACATTTAGGGACTGTTTTGGAAATAAATATAAAAATGACACTTGTGGGTCATCAATGGTCACGAAACTCGTTTTCTATAAGTATTATAATATAATAAAGGTTGTGTAAAAGTTTCGGGTCAAACCGATTTAGTTTGACCAGTTTGACCAGATTTGACCAGTTGACCAATTTGACCAGTTGACCAAAATTGACCAGAGTTGACTAGTTGACCAATTTGACCAGTTGACCAGATTTGACCAGTTTGACTAAGTTGACTTCTGTTGACTTTCAGAAAATAAAATATTTGACCACAACGTTCGGATATAAATGTATACATGTACTTTCAAATACAATAAAAGAAGCTTGAAAAATACTTACTACAGTAAGTATTCAACACTTATAATAATCAAACCTTATACAAAACTTACATTCGTACATTATAAACCATCACCAATGGGCCGTACATGTTTTCAAAACTCAAACAAAACAATCAAACATTGGACATAACTAGTTGATGGAAAACTAGCATAGATGGTCTATTGAGACCTCTAATCAATTAAAACATTGCGCGTTTAACACGCCCAACATGTTTCCACATCTAATCATTTAAAACCTTGCGCGTTTAACACGCCCAGTAGGTTTCCACATCTAATCCTTTAAACCCTTGCGCGTTTAGG
This sequence comes from Pseudognaphalium luteoalbum, assembly GCA_963422505.1. Taxonomy (NCBI): domain Eukaryota; kingdom Viridiplantae; phylum Streptophyta; class Magnoliopsida; order Asterales; family Asteraceae; genus Pseudognaphalium; species Pseudognaphalium luteoalbum. The sequence goes on from OY730193.1 coordinate 63,636,149, forward strand.
ACGACCAGCAGGTTTAAGTCATTGGAGATGACATCATTTCTTTTGTAAACCATATTTGTGCTTGATAGCATCTCATTAGACTCAGGTGAGTCTCATAGCCCCTATTTTACTATTTTTACTCTAGGGATGAGAATACATGCTCGTTTTATTTTACATGTGAACGCAAGTATCAAATATCACTATATTCTGCATGAGTTAATCATCTAATCATCATAAGTCCTCATTAGCATAGTTTGCTAATACTTTGTAGCGTGAATGTTAGTGTATGGTACCATAAGGGACTGACAATCCCTGTCCGGGTCAGCAAGCACTTAATTGTGATCCTGACACCTCAGTTAAGCTCAGACTATGTGCTCATGGCAGTTATATACATCTTTTATCATTTACTTATTTGCTTAATTGCAAATCATTATACTTAAATCTTGCGGTTCATACATTATACTTTATCATTAAACCTGTGAGCTCACCAGCGTAAGCTGACCAATTTAGCGTGTATTCTCAGGTTCGCAGCAGCAGTAAGTCTGCTCACTCAGGATGCCCATTAGCTCGAGTCTCATGCAAACATCATGAGATTATCATGCATTACTATATTTCGTATAAATTAGTTATGACATAGAATCTCTTACATCAATTCGAGCTTTTGTAAACTATTATAGTAGTGTAACACTTTTATAATATCAATGTATTGTAAACGGCACATATAGAGTCGTTCATTATATCTTATGTGTTGTTGATATTTGATTAGTTGCGCCCCGACCCGACCCGCTTCCGCATCATAATTTGGGGGTGCGACAGATTGGTATCAGAGCCTAAGGTTATAGTGAACTAGGTTGCATTTAGTGGGCCTAGACTATGACCATTAGGCAGTATTCCTCATTAAGTACAACTAGTTCAGGAATTACATCATACGAGTTTAATTTAACATAGCGTAGCAAACTATGTACAATTAAATAAAGATGATGTGATATCTGAAAGGGGTTATGCTAAAACAGGGATACACTAGTTGACTCTGACCACTAGAGAACCTAGACTCTTACTTGTTTTGGTGCTAGACACACAATAGGCTATTATGTGATATAGGTGTATATACATACATAGGCCTCACATACGTACTACTCTCTAGGCTATTATATGTATTGTAGGTATATATGAATAGGCCTTATCCGTGTACGACTCTCTACGTTATTATATATATCAAATATATATATAGACCTCACATGATAATCACTCGTTAATGCTCACGTCATCAAAGCTGACACGTCTTACTAGTATCGTATCACTAGATATAAAGAACGAGACTTGTTCTCATCTACCACCGTCTATCTATCTATATATGCGTAAAGAATAACTACACGTCTCGCAGTACCGTCACGTACACACTTGAAATATATCGCTTCGCATTCTTTCCACCATATTATCCTTCGGGATCACGATCGAAATGTACTACTAAGAAAGCTGCTACACTTTAGGCTATCTTATATGATATGATATGATATGAATATAGGCCTCACTTGTTAAATGCTCTTGCCATAGAAGATGGCAGACTCATCATCTATACAAACTACACATACTTCATCGTCTATCTCTCGCTCACGTCGCAGCCACCCAGAAGCACTCGTGGCTAGATGCGCTATTAGCTCATATCGAGCCAGACCATATTACAACCCAGCCGTCACAGAAAATGTATCTGCGATAGATCGCCATCGAGTTCTTGCACATCAGTGGAGCTGGTTACCAACGGTTGTTGTTACATGGAGAATTGAGAAAAACATTGAAATCCCTGCTGATGTTGGAAGATACTCAGCTATGGATCTTACCCCTTATACTCAAGAACCGGCATTGATAACACGCAAAAAGTCATGTTTTTGCATGCATTAATCTCACCTTTTTAGCCCAATATGTGACGAAACTAATCAAAATAGATACTTTATCATTAAAACTCGTCACATGGGCCAAAATATAGACAATGTTTCAAAAGTCATCTAAAATGGTCGAAATACACGATAAATCTAACGAATACGATCATGAGCATTCTCGTTCACTCGTTCTAGCACTTTTTGAGCTACACAAAGAATTGTGACCTCTAACTTATGTCATTTTCTTCGTTAGGAAAATACGAACGCGTGGATATAAAGAACGCTCAAAACGGATAAACGACGAAGAAGTTACGCCCGAACGAAGAAACGAAGAACCGAGGAACCAGCATACGGCTGAACCAGGTCGTATACGGCTGGTCCAGGCCGTATACGGCTGGACCTAGACCGTATACGGTCTGTGCAGGCTGTATACGGCCCATGCACAGCCGTATACGGTCCAGCTCAGCCGTATCGTGCGTTTGGGTGATAAAAATTTGATTTTTATTCGCCTTTGCGATACGGTTGTGCGTTTGGAGGTTTGGATACGGTCTACAGATACGGTTGTGCGATCTCTATAAATACAAGCCTCATTTCATCATTTCAACATACCAACACATCACACACCTTCTCATTTTTCATACTTTCTCTCACTACTCTCTCTCTAAATTAGTTAGTTAGTTAATTAGATTAGTTAAGCTAGTAGATTAGTAGCTTAATTGTAACGGAGGTGCTCCGAGACTGCGGTGTCGCACGATTTGTAATACAGCTTTGTCAGGTTTTATTATAATCTCTATCTTGTTATTTTAAATAATGTTGTGCTATTGCTATACTTGTTTAGAATTACTTGCTAGGATTATTGCCATGCTTAGCTAGACAAATCTGTGTTTGCTATGATAGTTGCCATGCTAGGGTAGTTATACTTAAATCATGCTGTTACTCTGTTTGTATGCTGTTGAATTATATTTGAATCTATGAATTGAATCTCAAATGCTTATCTATCCAACTTATGCTGTGGTTAGTAACATCCTTCTAGGCTTGGCCAATTGCTAGTTGTATGCCACTAATTATTCTGTGTCTGATGATCGTTGAACTCGACATGGCCGGTGTTCTCCTGGTTGAAATATTACCGGAGGGAGACACGGAGCGTAGGATTAGAGATAGATTAGATTCAGGCCATTTAACAAGTGTCTTAGAGAGAAATTTCGGGACACTTGTGACTTAACCATGTACCCCGTCACTCTGCATAAATTGATCCCTGCTATGCTGCCTTTCTGCATGTTCTTGTTTGATTGTTGCTTAGGGTTTGCATGCTAGTATCTGTTATGCTGATTAGTTACATGATTAGGTTTTCAAATATTTATCAATTGCATGTGCCAGTTTAACATGCATAGAATAGTTAAAATGATTTATATGGAATAATGATGAACAATTTAATCAGCCGTTAGACCAGGCCATCCCAACTTGTCCCGGTAGGAAACCCCTGTTCATGTTTTTGTTTATTCAACAATTCATGCCATGATTCGGATATCTCAAATGTCCGAGATTGGGGGACAAGACTCGAGGATGGTTGTTGTTTAAATTGGTTGCTACATTTGGGACAACTTCCGGTGTAGTTTACATTCCATAACTGTTATCCATGTGACATATTATTTATCTGATTGCGGACAACTCTACGTTAGATAGATAATAGGCTAGTAGTTATGGCTCATTAGGAAATATTAATGTCATCTTAACTAAGGCTTTATCTCATTAACTACCCCTAAATAGCATGAGTAATTATCATAGTAAACACTCGCTTCACCTATAAGTTCTCGTTGCCACCTCCACTCCATTTTACTTTAATTTAGTTTAATTTTAGATAATTAGTAGTTAGTTAAAACCAAAACAAACCAAAACCTCTTTCAAAACCCTAGCTAAATTCCCGTAGATAACTAAGGTCCTAGATCCCATGCCCGTTGTAGTTTGAAGAATGACCCTAGGTCATACCTATCGCTATACTTATCCATAGCTTTAGTATACTTAGGACCAGCATAAAACAAAATTTTAAAACAACTCAGCTGATACGCGCCTCAACGGACGGTCCGACGACGGGGTGAGAACCCGACTGACCGTTTGGGCGCGATCAGGCATATCTCACCATGCCTATATTAACTTTCCGTTGGCATCGTCACGAACGCAGGTTACACTACTTGGAAATCGAACAACATGAAACTCATTCAGATTGGATGGAACTAGCTCAAGGTTGCATTGCTCAGATGTACTTGGATCAAGAAGACATCTCCGAAACTATCCATCATACTCACGATCAAGTAGAGGAAACCACCACAACCACGGAGAGGGTTCATGATTAAGTAATTAGTAATCGAAACAAAATCTTGCACATACAAGGACTCCTCTAACTGCAAGTGTAAAATTTCAAAGGGCACTGAAGGTGCTATTGGGTTGGTACGTAGGATGGAAACAACTATGGGGATAACAAAAGAAAGTAGTCTGGGAACCTCAATCAAAATCAACCATCATTCAAGAGGTCTGATATTGTTAAGACCTACATCTCTGGTTCCGAAACCAAGAAGGATTATACTGGGAATAAACCCTTTTGTTCAAAGTGCCGCAGACATCATGAAGGTCCTTGCGGTACTCCTTGTGAAAATTGTCAAAGGTATGGGCATCTGGCCAAAGATTTCAGATCTACCAATGCCAACACCACCACTGGAAAACCTAAGTCCTGCTATGAGTGTGGAGACACAGGGCACTTTAGGAATGAGTGCCCAAAGCTGAAGAACAAGGGCAACAACACTGCTAAGGGAAGAGCTTTTATGTTGAACTCCAAGGAAGCCCGTCAGGACCCGAATGTGGTCTAGGATGATAAGTACATGGTAGAGTTAGCTAATGGTAAACTCATAGAGACCGATAGTGTAATCCCAAATTGCACTTTAAACTTAGCTGACGAGCTCTTCACCATTTGTCTCATTCCTGTTGAGATTGGAAGTTTCGACGACATTGTTGGCATGGATTGGTTGTACAAGCACCACGCTGAAGTTATCTGCTACAATAAAGTTGTCCGCATTCCTCTCGTCACCGGTAGTACTTTGGTCATACAAGGGGAGACCGGTGGGATGAGATTGAATATCATATCTTGCATGAAAACCAGCAAATACCTGAGAAAAGGTTATCAGGCAATCCTCGCACACGTTATGGAGAAAAATTCGAGAAGCGACTTGAGGATGTGCCCATCGTTAGAGACTTTCCAGAAGTCTTTCCTGAAGACTTGCCTGGTCTTCCACCACCGAGAAAAGTTGAGTTCTCAATTGACCTTTTGTCCGGAGCAGCACCTGTGGCACGAGCACCATATCATTTAGCCCCATCCGAACTTCAGGAGTTGTCTACTCAGTTGCAAGAACTCCTGGATAAGGAATTTATTAGACCGAGTTCTTCACCTTGGGGAGCCCCGATCTTGTTTGTGAAAAAGAAGGACGGTTCATTCAGGATGTGTATCGACTATAAAGAGTTGAACAAATTAACCATCAAGAACCGTTATCCACTCCCCCGTATTGATGACTTGTTCGACCAACTCCAAGGGTCAAGTTTCTATTCAAAGATAGATCTACGATCAGCTTATCATCAGTTACTAGTTCCCAACATCTAAAGGTTTGTAATGTTTTTACACATTACCAATATATTTTTTTGATTTAATCCAAAGATTATGTTGAATGCTATAATGTTTTCACATTATTCAAAATCTTTGACATTTTCGCAAATGATTGCAATACTTTTGCATTGCTTAAAAATCTTGAAAATGTTTATGTCGATTTTAATGATAAATAAATATCATAATATTTTGATACTATGGAGATAACATGAATGTTTTCATGTTATCAAAATCATATAACAATGTTATATTACAGGATCACTGGATTATCCCAAGCAAAATCCTGATATTCTCTTTGAATGTATGAAGATTTGTTTCAGGATCCTGAGATCCTGAGATACAAGGACCTGAGCAAAAGGTCATGAAAATGATCATGATGTTTACAGGTTATTTGAAAGACTTTGACGCTACTATGTCATCGTAAAGTGTTAGCAATATTTTCACGCTACTTTGGCAATATTTGATGTTGTCGTATTACAAGATATAATCATCATCGTTGATGGTTTTTAATATGCTTCTCAATCTGAAGTATGTTTCAGAATCCTAAGATATGGGAATCCTAAGTACGAAGTTATTTCAAGTTCTCTGAGGAAATCTTCTCAGAATCCTGGAAGTGTAAGTAAAGTATGCATGTGATAGAGAATCCTCCTATTACCTTGAAAGACCTACAGATATGATCGGAATAAGTGTAACACCCACTCCTCGGGTCTAGTAGTATTTTAATATTTTCTGACTGTGAACTATTATTTAATATGTCAGAAAATAGGTTCATTTGTATTTAAAAAAATGGGTAAAAGAGTAAAATAATTTATTATGGTTAATAAATTATTAACTGTTTTAATTTAATTCGGTTGACGGTAAAATAAAATAATATTTCCCCGCAAATAGTTTTTAATTTCCATGCAATGATAAGTACGGGGAATGAAAATTAACCAATTATATGTTATACTCTATATTGAGTCGGTTTAAACTCAAACTTATCTCCTGTATACATACATATACACGACATACATACATACATACATACATGAAGAAACTTTGAATCAATTCATACAATCATCAAATGGAAGCTCCAGAATTCGAATTCAAGCCTCTTTAATCGTCCTAATCAAGGTATAATCTTGTGTTCTTCATTTCCTAAAACCTAGAATTTAGGGGTTTTGGTGTTTTTGATCAAAATCCGAAATTAGGGTTTTAAAAGTGTAAATTGAGGTTAGTTTAGCTTCAATAACATGTATTAACCATTCCATCATCATTATAAACATGTTGTAATTGCTAATTCTTGAATTTAATGTAAACATTAGAAAATGGGTTTTGTGTATTGGATTTTAATTGGCATGATTAAAGTGAAATTGAAACTTGAATAGATGATATATGATGATTGTGGATATTGTTTGATGTAAAACTATGTATAACATTGATTTTTAGCTTGAGTTGTGTAGTTTTTAGGGATTAGTTTGAGTTGGACAACAGCGTTTAAACCTGCAGATCGCAGGAAATGAAGAACAAGCCGGCGACTTGATGAGCCAAGCCGGCGGGTTCTATGTTATGTTGGCAAGCCAACGACTTGAGACCTTAAGCCGGCGGGTCCTAGACCCCAGCCGGTGGCTTCTTTGGCCAGTCCATTCCTACTTGTTAATGTTAAAGTTAATTGTATTGTTATATGATATAATATTGATAGATGATAATAGTTGTGTTGTGAATTATAATACATGATTAGGAACTTGTAATTGTGATATCAATTGTATTAAGTTCCTAGTATTGTGAATTGATATGAGTTAAGTATTAATGGTCTTGGTTACTAACTTATATTTGATTTGAATTCTCAGATTACGAGAAGACTCAGTGACATTAGACTACTGAGTGGACAACTGAGGTGTCGGTGAGTGGATCTTAATCCTCAGTGTAATTTAGTTGTAACAAGTTTGGTTACAATGGGAAAACGTATTATTACTGCTTTGGATTGGCCATGATGATTTTGGTTATTAGTAATAATACTATTGATAGACTGTTAGTCTGATATGATAAATATGTGATCACGTGATATTCAGCCTTTGGGCTTTGACGATATTCAGAGGCCAGCCTGGAGCTGGGCTTGGGTTGCTATTGGTAGGATAACATAGGGTCTTAGTACAAGTATTATTGTCGTAGCCTGTGTTATTTGTGTTAATAGCACCAAGTATTCGGTTTAATCGCTGTATTGGCCTCCTGTTGGTTTTAAAGTGTTCTATGAGAAGGTGATACCTCAAGAAACACCAGTCCTCTTTGACGCCAGTTGTAGTTGATGTTATATTATGTTGTGTGTTCTTGGCTGAAGGTTTCCCCAAGAACCATTGATCTATTTGATGTTTTTTTTTGTTTACGATTATTTATTGTAAACAAAGTTGTTATGCTAAGTTGGGTTGTTGGTTATATATTCACTCACTTAGCGATATGCTAACCCCACCACCCTACTTCTTGCAGATTATGGTTTTGATACAACGGGATTGGCAAGAAGCTTGTTCGGGATGGAATGTTTGACCAGACGGCTTACTCTGATATTGGATTTGGAATAAATCCAAATTGTATTTGGAATTAAATAACACCCATTTTCGATATACTATTGTTTTTGAAATATTATGGTTTAATTTCTTAATATTCTATAACTGAATTGTTAATGTTTTTGTTTGGACTTACGCTTCCGATGTTAAATACATTTAAATAATGTTGTAGAAGATGGGGTGTTATAATAAGCATATATTGGGGGAATCTCCCCAGTATTTTAAAAATCAGATAATCTCAAGTATATCCTGAGGGAATCTCCTCAGGATCCTAGTCATCAGTATAACATAAATATATATTGAGGGAATCTCCTCAATATCCCGAAGACAGAGAATATATAAATCCTAATTGGTAGCCTTGGTTTCTTTGGCTTCCTTATTCTTTGAGTATCTTGAATAACTTTTCAAGATTCTGACGTTACTTAGAAATTTTACGATTGAAAGTCTGTTCCAGAATCCTAGAATATTAGAATCCTTGGAAAAGGATTATTTTGAATATATCTTGAGGGATTCTCCTCGGGATTCTGAGTGTATGGACAAAATAAACATATATTGGGGGAATCTCCTCAGTATCGTGAAGGAAGAAGATAAATAAGAGATGATAACACACATCAAATAAGGAGGCAGCTTCCCTGCTCCCTTTCTGTCCATCGTCTTCATCCATGGTGAGTTTTGCTCAACCAAGAACTTGTATTTTCAGATTGTTCAAGTGAGAATCAAGAGGAGCCTCTGTATGCTCTCTCTCTCTCTCTCTCTCTCTCTCTCTACATTCATCATCCAAGTTTGAGCCTTGCTCATCATTGAAACCCATCTCAGCAGATGGTATCCATTCGATTCACACCACCCTTAGTGTCGTTCAATACACTCTAACGGGTTATCCACGTAAATTACGGAGTGTAACGAATTGAACCAAGCTAATCCACACTCAGGATTAGCTTATCCTGAATAAAAGTTCCACAAGCGGAAATTGGAATGCTCAAAAAGACTAAGTGGTCAACATAAACCACTTGAACACCACCATGGCTAACCGTATCAGGTTAACCTCATTATTGGCACAGCCCAAGTATGTATAATATTGACAGGAATGGGGGAATCCCTTCAGTAACCTGAAGATAGTTAATTTGTAGATATTTTTGAAGAAACGTCATGATCAAGGTCATGGAAATCCATGATGCTTTGGATAAATAAAAAAGCTACGCCAAGCCATGAGTACGGTTTGGGAGTAACATAGCTTTGTCAGAGAGAAAAATCAAGAAAATGTTAAAAGGAAGCTCGAGGAGACAAACCCAAATGGTTGTACCACATGAAAATGTTTCACAGGATCTCAACCGAGCGATATTAACATCGGGTTAAACCCAGGATTCAGGTATGTTTATCGGTTTTTGAAATCATTGTGGTATTTTTCATTGAAACTTGGCGAAGAACAGGTAGCACAAGCCATTATGAAGTTTGAAGTCATGCAAATGACGTCAACATGGTTACCAATGCACGGTAATATCTTGACTCATTTATTTAATGTTTATTTTTAGAAGTTGTGTCACCATCAGGGTCCTGAAGATAACACAACTTGGGGGCAATTGTTTGAGGCTAAATTTTATAGTTAGGATAAAGGTTCCTGAAGTCTCTATTTACTATTTAAAAATTATATCTAGGATCATGCATATGTTCAGGATAAAGCTAAGACTAAGGATCCTGAGATTCTATGTTTATATGATACAGGTAATCAAGATCTTGGATATATCCAGGATCACACTTGGATCAAGGATCCCGATTATAGATAAGTATTTAGGTATATTTAGGATCCTGAGTACTATAGAAATCTCAGAAATACTCAGGATCTCACATATGTTTAGGATCTCGGATGGTTAGGATTAAGTATCTTGGGATCAGATGTTACTAATGTTTATTTGTTAGTTTTTGTTCAGGATCTTGGATATTCATGATCCCGGGTGATCAGGAACCAAGATATATTCGGTATCACGGGTGAAACGCCACTAATCTTTATTTGACCGTTGTGTATATTAACCAAGTCTACCAGGAGTTAAACGTGGGTCAATCATTCCTATATTTAAGGATCAAGGCTTGGAAGAGGTCAGAAAATATGTGGAATAACAAGTCAAGGTAGAAGACGGGAGGATCCCTGATTTTTAGGAAAGTTAGTTCTATTGTATTAACTATAAATAGGACGCATGTGATCGATAGGAAACACTCTGGGCTCACTCATAACACTTCACACTCTCATAAAACATGATCAAAACACACTTCAATTCATCTTTTTCACCAAATTCATCACACACACACTTTAGTTCAATCGTATTGTGCTCATTCACTGTATTATCCTTAATTTTTTCCATAAAATCAACAAAGGCAAGGATCGATTGTTCCTTCCCGAGGTTTTATGCTGGCGATCTAACAAGATCAAGGGCTTTCCTCGTACATCCTTGTGTCGATCGCATTTATTTTATATTTTCGTTGTTTAATTGCATCTCATTGATCTTTTGATCTTAAATTCTGCATTATCCTGATTTTATCTTACATTTATCATAAGTATACGTATTCATCATGCTTGTGATCACATATTTATTATAAAATTTGTATTATCAATCTGTTTCATGCATATTTATTGATCGCAATCATATTTTTATTGCATAACTTGCATTATCCTGAAAATACTTTGCATTTTACTTAAACTTTTGAAATAATCTTATTTACAAACACTTGTTTTCGTTATTAATCATCTCTTTAATAAGGATCAACGTTTATAGAGATATAAACCACATTTTTCATTCAAAATTATCATTTACTCATATAGATAATCGTGTTTCTACGTAATTATCTTGGAAGTAACTACAAGCACTAATACCTCACTTTACAGATTTGATCACTTAATTGCCTAGGGTAATTTTTGACCAAAATAGCGTTGACGGTGGATTGAGGTGCGAGTCAATATTTTAAAATAAAACATCTTGTACTCCGTCCGTCCCAGTTAAAATGTCCACATTACTATTGTTGATGCATATTAGGTTGTTTGTCAGTTGGTCTATCGAGTTGTAATAAGTGTCGTTAGTCATATAGTGAAAATATAGTTTTTGTTATATGCGACACTTAAGTTTTAGGTTAGGCGTCACTTGCCTTAGTGACGCATAGCGTCACTTAACTAAGTGACGCATGAAGGCGGCCACATGCGACACTTCTACAAGTGACGCATGTCGGCTGACTTTTAGTATAAATACAAACCTACGGGTTTCCGGCTAGGGTTGACGAAACCCTAGCACCATTTGTCGACTAAAACTCTCTGTAATCGTTCCCAATACGTTAAACAAGCTGATATACAAGTTTACTTTGTTGAAATATATTTGTTTCGGTTTGTGTTTGTTAGCATTACGTGCGATTGATTGATTCCGCCTTTCAATTGTAGTCAATTGTCATCTAGATCCAACGTCAAGGGCACTCTCAACTGGTATCAGAGCCAGTAGGTGATAATATTGACGTTTAGAAGTCGTTTTGGGTTCATTTCGGTTTTGTTTGAATCAAGAATCAAGATTACATACGAATTTTGGGTTGCTAAGGTGAAATATAGTCGATATTCTTCATCATTTACAGGTTTCGTCCATTAGTGTTCAAGGAATTTTCGTTAGGTTTACGAAAGTTCAAGTTTTTTAGGGTTTTGGGATTTTGCAGCCGTTTTGCGACACTCGATCCGTCACTTGGACGCGTCACTTACAGCGGCACTACATAATGCCAAATTAGGGTTTTAACCGTCACTTGAACGCGTCACTTGAAGCGTCATTTGAGGTTTATACGACACTTAACTTAAGTGTCGTCCACTCTAATCCACCGTCACTTACGTACGTCACTGCTGCACGTCACTTGTGTATCAAGCGTCACTTCTGTTAGTGACGCCTGTTTGATTTATTGCGTCACTTCCTTTAGTGATGCCTTTTGATTTATTGCGTCACTTTTACTAGTGACGCCTACTTGTTTTAGTACGTCACTCAAGTACGACACTTGAGTGCGTCACTTGCCTGATTGAGCGACACTTACTCACAGTGTCATCAGTCACTTCATCCATCACTCGATAGCGTCACTTACCAAGTGTCGCTAGTCGTTGCGACACTTGAGTGCGTCACTTACTAAGTGACGCCTTCAGTACTAATAAGTTTTCGAGTTTTTGATTTTGAGTAAAATTTCAGGTATATCTTCAATGGCTGCTGTTGCTGATAAAGAAGATATTAGAGGAATCAGGGATATGTTAAAACAGAATCACGATGTTGGTTCTAATAATAAACCTCCTCTATTTTCGGCTGATATGGATTATGCATATTGGCGTGATCGATTTGAACAGTACATAAACTTCCACTGTCCAGAGCTATGGGGTCCACTCAAGGAAAGATATGTAGCTCCCGTAGCCGAAGGAATCTTCCCTGGTATTGCTCCGGTCAAGGTCTACAGGTCCATGACTCCAGAGGAAAAGAAAGACTACGATATTGAGAAAAAGGCACATGCGGCTATTTGTATGTGCCTAACCAAAGACGTGTTAAGACTGTTCAAATCACATGAAACCACATATGAACTTTGGAAAGCTATCGAAACAAGATGTGGTGGAAATCAAAGGTATAAAGAAGCTAAGTTAGAACTGATCAAGAAGCAGTATGATCTGTTTGATTCTTTGCCAAATGAAACAGCTTCAGGAGTTTTTACTAGATACTCACAGTTAGTGAGTGAGTTGACGGAGGGAGGTTATAATTTTCCTCCACTTGAAGTGAATAAGAAGCTGCTGGATGTCTTGCCTAATTCTTGGGATGTTAAAGTACAGCTTCTCAAGGAGAGTCAAGAATTAGCTACCATGAATTTGGATGAGCTAATTGGTATTCTTCAAGCTCAAGCAATGGAGATGAAAAAGAGAGAATGCAAGTCGGGTGGTTTTGTTCAAGACCCATCCTTATATGGAGGAAAAGTCAGCACTGACAAGACTTATGGTGGAATGGCTTTTGTTTCTTCTACGAGCTCTCCACTTCAAACCCCATTGTATTCTACTGGTGCTCCTCATCCAGTATATGCTTCTGGACCCTCACAGGGGTCACAACAGCAGGTTTCTATCTCTCATGCTATTCAAGAGCAGGCTGCTATCTATACAGCCTTTCTAAGCTCTTATAAGGATTTGGTTTCACAACCAAATGCTACTTTGGAACTGGCCAAAGAGGATTATGCTCAACTTGATGATGATGATCTTGAGCAGATGGACTTGAACTGGAACATTGCCATGATATCAAGGCGTGTTCAGAAATTCTTGCAACGAACTGGAAGCAAGAGTTTAGAGGGAGATGGAAAAACCAGTTTTGGTTTTGATAAAAGCAAAGTGCGCTGTTACAATTGTCAAAATCTGGGACAATTTGCAAGAGAGTGTGAGAAGCCAAAGGTTCCTCCGTCAGGCTTCACAAAGCCTGATGCTCCCAGAACTTCTGAGAAGGATCAAGTGAAGCAAGCAACAGCTGACGCACTTGTCGTTTTTGAGCCAACCAACACAGATTGGAGTATCTATGCTGAGAATTATCAGCAGTGTCTCATGGCTCACATTTCAAATGAGGTACGCAATGAACCTGAAGAACCTTTGAACTGTATCTCATGCATTAAGTTAACTGAATCCTTAAGGTGCTTTCAAGTAGACAACGTAGACTTAAGGAAAAAGGTCGAAAAACTTAGTGAATCAAACAGATACCTAAAAGCAAATGAACAATTGTATGATAAGAAAATAGAAGCTTATCAACAGGACACGCTTAGGTATAAGTCTAAAGTTTTTAGTCAACAGGATGCTATTGATAGTTATCTTGCTGGAATAGACCGTTTGAAAAAGGAACATTCTGATCTTAAAGATGAATATGACAAATATAAAAGTAAGATTCTAGGTTTCTCCTCGTCTACTGTTGCCTTTAATGAAATTCTTAACAAGCAAAGGACAAATCACAAAACAAAGACGGGACTAGGTTATAATGTAGTCCCGCCTCCTACTGAATACTGTCATATGCCTGTTAAGGAAGGCACCGAAGAGATTCCGGTTGACTATGCATTGTTATACGGGGTCAAATCTAAGGTTAATAAGGTTAACAAACAGGCGAAGGAGAAAACTAAACGGACAGAGTATCCTTCGCCTCAGTTTGTTAAATCGGAATGTGAATCTCCAGTTAGTAATGAGGAGATTGTTGAGATTGAGGATATTACCGATGAGGAGTATCCTGAGTTTAAAAAGAATGTTGAAGTAAAAGCTGAAAAAGTGTTAAAGGTTGAACCTACAATTAAGGTTCAACCTAACAAAGAAAAAAATAAGGTTTTAAAATCAAAATCTCAAACTTTACAGTCACCTGTAAATATTTTGCAACATAAACCTTATACTTCAACCTCTCAACCTAAACAGGAAACTCACAAAATGTGCATGTTCTAGAAACGTTTCTTCTACTCCGGTGATAAATCCTCAGCCTCAACCAGCTGTTGAGACTAGAGCATGTTTTTACTGCAAGAGACAAGGACATCTAATTCATGATTGTCCCAAATTGTTTCATTAGAACTACGGGAGAGAAATGCCTAGGATATCTGTTTTCCGAAATTCATTTTCAAGATCTCCTCCTAGGCGTTACTCTGTCTCTCCCAAACCTGCTGTAAAAACGAGTAATGTTGGGCAAAAACCTTTGCCAAAACAAGAACCTGACATTACTCCAAAGCCAAATTCCGAACCATCCAAGGTTTGGAAAAGAAAAGAGTCTATTGCGGACTCTAGTGTCATCAATAATAACACATCAGATACAAAATCTGATTTGTTTAAAAATAAAGTCTTATCTGATATGCTTATTGTTGATGACTGTGGTCGACCTAAGTCTGTAAAGGCTTGGGTCACCGTTTCTCACTAATCTCCTATGTTATGTGTTGCAGCAGTCAGAACGCGTTAAAGACAGTGAATGGTTTGTGGACAGTGGCTGTTCGCGACACATGACGGGTGATGTGTCCCTTTTGACGGATGTTAAACTACATTCTGGAGGACACGTTGCATTTGCTGGAGATACAGGGGGAACCATTTCGGGTAGAGGAACGCTAACTAACGGGAAAGCTAGCTTCGAGAATGTGAACTTTGTGGCTCAACTGACTCACAACTTGCTGAGCGTTTCACAAGTATGTGATAAGGACTATACAACAGCGTTCACAAAGACGGAATGTGTGATCTTGAAGCCGGGTTTGGTTATCCCCGAGGAATGGGTGCTTTTAAGGGCACCACGGAGAAATGACACCTACGTTATGAATATGCGAACCGTGGAGACTAAAGATGAGTATACATGTCTCCTTTCAAAGGCTTCAGAAAAGGAATCACTATTGTGGCATCGACGAATGGGACACATCCATTTTCGTAAGATGAACTTCTTGATAAACAATGACTTGGTAAATG
Source organism: Pseudognaphalium luteoalbum (assembly GCA_963422505.1). Taxonomy (NCBI): domain Eukaryota; kingdom Viridiplantae; phylum Streptophyta; class Magnoliopsida; order Asterales; family Asteraceae; genus Pseudognaphalium; species Pseudognaphalium luteoalbum. Next base: position 63,651,626 of record OY730193.1, read on the forward strand.
GAGTCCCTAAACAGTCATTCGCGCTAAAAGATGACTGCGTCGCCTGCCATAAAGGGAAACTTCATAAGAAACCCCACAAGCCAAAATTAGTGAATTCCATTGCGGCACCATTGGAGTTATTGCATATGGACTGAGTCACCGACGACTACTCGAGATTTTCATGGGTGTACTTTCTGGGTGCGAAGAGTGAAACACCAGACATTCTGGTGTATCTGTTAGATAAGTTGGCAAACTTATGCAACTTAAAGGTGAAAAGACTGCGAAGTGACAACGGGACTGAATTCAAGAACTCTACTCTTGAGTTATATTGTGCCACGAAAGGCATTGACCATCAGTTCAGTGCCCCTCGAACTCCTCAACAGAACGGAGTTGCTGAGCGTAAAAATGGGACTATTATCGAGACAGCTCGGACTATGCTGGCCGATTCTAAGCTTCCTATAATCTTTTGGGCAGAAGCAGTCAGTACTGCTTGCTATGTTTTGAACCGCGTGCTCATGGTTAAGAAGAAGAAGAATAAGACATGTTATGAACTCTTCAACAACCGTAAGCCCACTTTGCAGTTTCTGGAACCTTTCGGGTGTCCGTGTTTGATTATGGTCTCCAAAGACAAGGTCTCGAAGTTTGGAGCTAAAGCCGTTGAAGGAATCTTCCTTGGATATTCAGTCAACTCTCCGAATAAACGAGTCTACATTAAATCAACTCACCAGGTGGAAGAGCATTTTGAGGTGAAATGCTTGCGATACACAGATCCTCCTCGAGGAACAGGTCCTGAATGGTTATTTAATTACAAGGACGTGATGACGAGGATGAGATAGTTACTCTGCTTCATGGTATAAGTTTGTGTCAAGACACTTCTACTTTAAAACCGGCATATCCACCTACACCAACACCCACTCCATCACCTCCAACACCTAATATAACACCCACACCACTTCCTACTGTTCCACTTTCGGATGTTCCTTCGACTTCAGGAACGACTAATGCAACAGAACATCCAGATGATCCCAACATGCCACCATTAGAGGAAGACGAGGAAGAAGAAGATATGGTCCATTCTCACCTTTTCTCTAATAAAGATGATACAGAACCTCCTGTGCAACCTGAAAGTACTACTGCTCCTGCAACTAACACTGTTCCCGTCACTAAGGGGGACATGAACAATTTGGAGTTAATACTTGCACCCGATCGAATCCCAGTCACACGTGTACACAGGTATCACACCATCGATAATATTATCGGTGATCCTAATGCTGCTGTTCAAACAAGGCACCAAGTACAGCAAAATCCGAATCAAGAAATGTTGAATTTGGTTGCTCGGATAAATTCCTGTCATTTATCCCAAATTGAACCGAAGAAGGTTGATGATGCCTTAAAAGATCCATCTTGGGTCGAGGCTATGCAAGAAGAGTTGCAGCAGTTCAACAAGTTGCACGTGTGGGATATAGTTCCATTACCCAAAGGTGCTCATTTAACTGGCACTCGATGGGTGTTTCGCAATAAGATGGATGATAGGGGTATTGTAATTCGGAATAAAGCCCGATTGGTCATTCAAGGATTCAGTCAGATCGAGGGGTTGGATTATGATGAAGTCTTCGCTCCTGTGGCAAGACTTGAGTCCATTCGGATCTTCCTTGCTTTTGCGTCTTACAAAGAGTTTCGCGTTCACCAACTCGATGTTAAGAGCGCATTTTTATATGGAAAAGTGGACACTGATGTCTACGTGAAACAGCCTCCTGGCTTTGAAGACCCTGAGCATCCAGAATATGTCTACAAGTTAAACAAGGCGTTATATGGTCTTCATCAAGCCCCGCGATTATGGTATGAGAGGCTTACTACCCATTTAGTTAAGCATGGATTTGTTCGTGGGAATATCGACAGTACTCTGTTCATCCGTAAAGAACGGACTGGCGATCGAGAGGATATGCTACTCATGCAGGTGTATGTGGACGACATTATTTTTGGCTCTTCAAATGAAGCGATGTGCAAGCACTTTGAGGAGATCATGAAATCTGAGTTTGAGATGAGTGCGATTGGGGAGCTCAAATTCTTTTTAGGTGTACAAGTTGAGCAGTCTCCAAAAGGTATTTATATTCATCAGTCAAAGTATGTCAAAGACATGTTGACTCGATATGATCTGCTCAATTGTAAAACCTACGGGACTCCCATCGAGCTTGATCACAATCTCAGACTTGCTGATGATGAAGAAGATTGCAAAGAAAAGGACTATCGATCAATGATAGGTTCTTTGATGTACTTGACTGCTTCTCGATCGGATATTGTGTTTGCGGTCTCCGTATGCTCTCGCTTTCAAGCCAAACCAAAGGTGTCTCATATGAGGGCAGTAAAGCGAATCTTTGGTTATCTCAAACATAGACCCAATCTTGGTCTATGGTATTCAAATGAGAAATCCTTCGCTCTTTCTGCCTATTCGGATTCAGATCATGGCGGCTGCAGCATAGACAAGAAGTCAACCACTGGTGGATGCCAATTCCTAGGAACTCGACTGGTATCGTGGTAGTACAAGAAACAGACTACAGTTTCTCTTTCCACTGCAGAAGCTGAGTACTTTGCTGCTGCGAGTTGCTGCTCTCAGGTTCTATAGATACAGCATCAACTGCGTAATTACGGGTTACTTCTTTCTATGACTCCTATTCATATAGATAATACTGCTGCTATATCTATCACACGCAATCCCGTACAGCACTCTAAGACTAAACACATTGAACTTAGGTTCCACTTTATACGGGATTGCTATGAAAAACACCTGATAGACCTAGTCCAAATAGACACCTTAAAGCAGAATGCCGACCTTTTCACTAAAGCCTTTACGCGTACTCGATTTGACGAACTAATCAACATGATTAGTTTAAGATTCTTTATCGCTAAAAAGTAAATTGTAACTTGGAACGTTATTTACTTTTGTCTGTTAAAAAAAAAAAAGGGCAACAACGCAACTGCCACTCTTTATACTTTCTAGTATTAAAGAAATGCAAGGTTGCTACATTTTAAAAATAGACGTTGAAGTTATGTCTGTAAACAACTTGGGATATGATAGTACATCGGGTGACATGCATAAAAATGGAAATTTAAGGTTTATCTTGGATGCGTCAGTAGATTTATCTGACGTATTGAAAATAGTTTTTATAAACATTGTCTTCATCATACGATATATTAGTAGGCAGGTTATGCAAAACTCTTTGAGAAGTCTTAAGAAGCTTAATCTTTAATTGTCTATTTCAAGTGGTACACCATCATTAGATGTATGACAAAAGTCTTAATTTCTTACTTATCCTAGACATGCTTTCATGAAAGATGTTTATTTGATATCATTTGGGGGTATATATTGACAGTTTTCTCTGTTATACGTCAGTATAGACCTGGCTTCTGTTAATATATACTTTAAAATTAAGCAAACACAAGTCAAAGTACTTGAAAAGTCTTTAAAATTAAGATACCTTACAAGGTCGCCAAAATGGTTTGACCAAGTCTGGTTTTGCTTAAACCTGAATCAAGCTATGTCGCTCTGTTGTACGTAAGTACAGACCTGTCACCGCTGACTTGATTCTTAAAATTGATTTTCTTATATTCTATCTGTAAATGGAAACATGGTCTATGTCTTAAGTTCAGATGTATATCTATGGTGGGAACCATAGCGAAATGCACATACTAATAATAATAAAATACCTCCTAGATGTGAGTGTAACATGTATAAAGTGGACAAATATACTAATAATCGTTTTGATATAATTTTTATAAAAAGTGTTTTTAGTATGTCAAGTAAATTTAAAGAGGACAAATATACTGATGATCGAAATAACACTTACTGTTCCTAATAAATGCATGTTATTCCGATATGATCCCTAACCAGACTATATCAACTCCGTCACCAAAAAGCATGTGTTATCTTTCTAGTTGTAAATTTACATTCTTGTATGCGTTTTATTTTATCTAAGTTAGTTTAATTTTAGTTATTATCCAAGTTACAATTATTTTTTCAAATTTGAGTACCGAAATCACAACGCGAAAAACGATAAAAATCGCAACTTTTTCACAAAAAGTGAACTGCGCGTCACTTTCATAAGTGACGCTGTAAGTGACGCATACGATATTGCGTCACTTACTCTAGTGACGCAGTAAGTGTCGGGGTAAGCTACGCTTTAAGTGCCGGGTTGAGTGACGCATACTAGGGTTGATGTATAAATACTCCTCCCCACGACACTCAACCTCACCACTTTTCAAACACTTATACCGTCACTTGCTCTGACATACCGACACTCATACTGTCTTTGCGTCACTTCGACTGTGCGATTTTTGTTGATCTGTTCGTGATTTTTAGAGCTTGTTCGTGCATTCCATTGTTATATCTTTGTTCCCCTCATTCCCACGATCTATTTGGTACTAACCTTAACCTTTATCGTTCATTATTCATGCTGTAAATTTGAATTAGGGTTACGGTTTGGGTTTAACATTGAAAATCGATTGATTTAGTACTTGTTTGATAATGTTTTCGTGTAATAAAGGGTGTGTACTAATCGTTTTTTACATACGCACAACTTGGTAACTTCGATTTTGAAAAACCCCGATTTTGAAATCTGGGTATGAACAGTGACACGATGATCTTCATCGTTGCGTCACTTCGTGCGTCACTTACCTCAAGTGACGCTACTTGGTAATTTTGAATGCCCATACCGTCACTCGACAAGTGACGCTTATTCTTGCGTCACTTCTTAAGTGACTCTTGTAGTGACGCATATACTTGAATTATTTGTTAAGACCGTCACTCATCCAAGTGACGCCCCATAATGCGTCACTCCCTGAAGTGACTGTCTAAGTGACGCCTATGTCAATCCGTCACTTACACCGTCACTTCTTAAGTGACTGCCTTAGGATACCGTCACTATGTTAAATGTCGCATGTTCTTCACCCGTCACTTCTTAAGTGTCGTATATTTTAACTCACAAAATACAAACGTCACTTACATCAGTGACGCTTGATAGCGTCACTTATCATAAGTGACGCTATACTTCAATTTTAATTTTGAGTACTCTATAATACGACACTTCCTAACTGTCGGTAGTGGCCATGCGTCACTTACCATAAGTGACGCCTAAAGTAAAATTTCGTTTTTTAACCTATCTGTGTTCGGGCTAACTCTATAACGATTTTGGTTATTTTTGTTTGTATTTTACCAACACCCGGCATTTTTGGAATCAACGCACGCTAATTCGGCGCCTTTCAGGCCGATGCTTGATTTTCTTCGCCGTTCTAGGATTTATTATGCTATTACCGCATCGACTCCGGTTTATATGAACCAAATTAAGGAGTTTTATGATCATGCGGTGATCCGGGTTCAGGGTGATGTTGCCAGAATTGTTTCAACAATGTTTGGTGAAGAGATCGAGATCACCGAGAATTCTATTAGACGGGTTCTCCAGTTTACTGACAACTCTACGATGCCCACCATGTTCCCAACCACGTTTATATATGGGGGACTTCAGAGGATAGGTTATCCAGCGAACCAGCTATCGGATTTTAGGAAACAGTATCTCTGCCGGGTCTGGAGGTACTTGTGCCATATCGTTATTGTTTGCTTATCTCCGAGGAAAGGGGGATACGATGCTGCTAGCCACCTCACATTATCTCTCATGTTGGCCCTAGTTTACAATAAGCCGTACAACTTCAGCGGTTACATTTTCGGCAACATGGTGGAGAATATCCGAGCTGGTAAGGATAAATGGTTGCAGTATCCGCGGTTTGTGCAGCTTTTACTGAATGATCTGAACCTTGAGATTGCACCGGATCAGCGGTCTCTTTTGGTACCCACGCCCATGCTATTGCGAGTCTTCAACGACTGCAAGCTCGCGCCAAAGGGCGAGCCGGTTTTGGCAGATCGCGATCTCTTCGGGCACATAGTAAACGAAAACTATGTTGCGCCGCGCGATCATGGCTTTCTGGATGATGTTGTTCCTCCGGTCAACGTGGACGACTTGGTTGATGCTGATATTGCTCAAGACTTAGATGACATTGATCATGTTGACCGAGTCGAGGCTGATTCTGATGATGGTGGGCCCACTCCACCCGATTCTGAGGGTGATGTGCCCCCACAATCCGCTTTTGATGGTATTCAGCTTGCTGATCCTCGACGCTTTAAGCGTATATTGAGACGGATTTCTGCTGGTAGGGTCCACATCCCGAGGAATCCGGGCAAACATCCTGCTGGGTCTTCACCCTCTTATGCTGATTTACCTCACAGACGACGCCTGCGGACGACAGTGGTTATAGAGGAACCGACATCTCAGCGATAACAACCACCACCACCGTCTGACATGCCATCACTACAGATGATTTTGGCTCAGATGGAGCTTTTGCAGAAACGCTTTGATTATCAACAGGCAATCATTGCAGCTCAGGCGTCTCAAATCAAAGACTTAGAGCTTAAAGCTGCACAGGTGGATGAGTTGAAGCTAAAGGTCTCCGAGTTAGATTCTAGGTTGTTAGAATTGGAGTCTGTTACTGTTGTTTCGGGGGAGGAAGGTCAGCGTGCCTTGGAAACAAATGTAACGCCTCCCCCAGAACCAGAAAATGTACAACCTTTTGCAATTAATGAAAATATCTCTTTGGATTACTTTGTTGAGGTTCAGGGTCAGGCAAGACCAATCGCTGTTGATTATTCGTATGTAGATCTTACATTTCTGCAAAATATGATGAATGAAAATACATCGATACCTGAGGAAGATGTGATAAATGATCCAGTGGCAGAGGATTATTTCTTTGAAGGAAATGATGAAGTTGAGGTTGAAGGGGAGCAGCTCCAAAGTGATGAATGTTATGATGATGCTCCTATTATCGAATCAGATTCTTCAGAAGATGAATCAGGTCATGCTTCTGAGACAGAAACTAATGAGCAATCAGCTTCTACAGCTCAATCTTCAATGATAAAGCCTGACATAGTGCTTAAACCTATAGTTGAGGTACCAGTTACGTGTAAATTTTACAAAGTCAGAACTGATTACACGGGTTTGATAAAAAGCTGGAAGTTTGATGAGAATAATTTGGTATTCATGATTAAAAGGAGTGATGGCATTCAGTACTTCAACTTAAAGTTTTATAAAATAAGTACTTTGCCAAAATGTGAGCTTCAAAGACTATCTCTGATACCCTTGATCAACCGTGCTCGAGATTCACGAGCAGTCTTTCAAGTGGTTATTCGTCGGGAAATTAACAGTAAGAAGTATAATCTGATTAAACCGACATTGGGTATGAGATATAAGTTTAAGAAGAAGTTGATCCGGTTACACGACAACCAATTGTAAGGATGATCTATCCACCAGCAAAATGCTTACAGAAGATACCTTTAGAGATCATTCCTTTGGACTTTTTGAATAGGTTGTTATACTGGGAATATGTTGATATTACTGGTGAAGCTGTAATTGTGTTTATTCCAAAATCAAAACCAGCTACGGATTCGGAGTTTTTAGATGCAGATTTTGAAAATGAAGAGAAAACAGCGTGGGATGCTGTTCAGCCTAAAAAGAGGTCTATGTGGGGTCTGAAGAGAAATAGATTTTGTGTATTTGACCCTTTGAGTTTGATTAATCTTTCTGAACAAGATATGAAAAGACTACATCAGAACAAGATTCAGTTCAAAGAAAAAGATAGAGCTGAAGCTATTAAATTTCAGAAGATTGTCGATATCTGCATAGCCAATGGAGTACACGCTGGTGGTGTATTTCCTGCTGGCTGGAAATAGTTAAAGACTCAAAGATTTTTGAAGACCAAGCTGAAGACACGGGGGAGTTTGTTGATGCATATTAGGTTGTCTGTCAGTTGGTCTATCGAGTTGTAATAAGTGTCGTTAGTCTTATAGTGAAAATATAGTTTTTGTTATACGCGACACTTAAGTTTTAGGTTAGGCGTCACTTGCCTTAGTGACGCATAGCGTCACTTAAGTAAGTGACGCATGAAGGCAGCCACATGCGACACTTCTACAAGTGACGCATGTCGGCTGACTTTTAGTATAAATACAAACCTACGGGTTTCCGGCTAGGGTTGACGAAACCCTAGCACCATTTGTCGACAAAAACTCTCTGTAATCGTTCCCAATACTTTAAACAAGCTGATATACAAGTTTACTTTGTTGAAATATATTTGTTTCGGTTTGTGTTTGTTAGCATTACGTGCGATTGGTTGATTCCGCCTTTCAATTGTAGTCAATTGTCATCTAGATCCAACGTCAAGGGCACTCTCAACTATTTTGGCATGTCCCATTATAAATATCCATTTTGAAATTTAACCAATCAAAAGAGACTTTTGTGAGTAGATTTAATATTTGATGGATGAAAAGTGTAGTTAGTGGAGAATAAGTACTAATTAAAAATAATAGATAATGGGATAGGGGTATTTATGAAAATGGTATAAATAAATAAAGGCTAATATTGTCTTTTTCTTATGTTGAATACCAAATTAAGATAATGGTGGAGATGCATTATATATAAAAATGAATATATACTATACATATACATATACATATATATATATATATATATATATATATATATATATATATATATATATAAAACATATTATATACCTTTATGTAATAAAAGATACACTTAATACAAACTCTCATTTATCAACATACAATTTAACGTTTATTTTTTGGGAACTCAGAGGGTTGTGAGTAGCACAGCCGAGAGTCTGATTAGTAAGATATATAAAGAAAACTATGTGTATTCTTTGTTTACAACATGTAAACTTCAAAAGGTAAGACATCATCAATTTTTCAAATATTTTTAATAAAATTAATCCTAATAATTAAGAAATTAAATTTTCTAAACTAATATACAATACTATAAAAATAAACTTTAAGATATCATTTGTAGCAAATGTGTTTACATATTTATCCTTTTTATCCTTTTTTACTCTCTGCGTCTCATTTTCATTGTCATGTTTTGACTTTTTGAAATTTTTCTTTAACCTTAAATATTTTTGTTTTTGTTATATAATACTTGATATGAAGTATACTAATTAAAATAAATTTAAAACCAAATCCATTCGTATATTTAGCATCAAATATTACTTATATACAGCCATACAATAAAATTTTGACACATAAGTGTCTAACAATCTGACACATGTCATACTTTCAAAATTTACGTACACTAAAAAAAATAAAAGATTAAGATAATAATATAAAAATCACTATTAAGATAAACATATTCTCTTTATCTCATGTACAATTTGGTCAAAAATTACACAAGGCAATTTAGTGATCAAATCTAGTTTGTGAGATAGTGTGTTTGTATTGATTTTCAAGATAATTTGACAATAAGTTCTAGTTTTAGATAGAAAACCTTATGTTCCAAAGTACGAACGTTAATCTTTGTTAAAAATGCCACTTGATGCTTTATGAATAGCTAATATATGATAAACAAGTATTTGATAACAAAAATGAGTGTAAAAATCAAGTACAATCCGGGATAATTCCGGGATAATACAATTTATATGCAAAAAATGATGAATAAACTAAGTAATCAAATTATAAATGCAAGAACCTCGGGAAGGTACGAGGAACATAAGGTACGAGGAATAAACAGATGTACAAGGAAAACCCTTGATCTATAATAGATCGCCGACACAAAACCTCGAGAAGGAATTATCGATCCTTGCCTTTTGTTTATCTTATTGAAATAAAAACGAGTTACAAGCTAAAGAGCACAAGAATGATCGGCTAAGTGTGTGATTGGTGAAACGTGAAAGTGTTAGAGTGTTGCAGAAAGTATATTGAGTGTAAGTAGTGAAGATGAGATAACCTAATCGATCATTCAAGCCTCATATATATACTACAGACCTATAACTAATTATTCTGAAATATCCGGGATCATCCCCGAGATATGTTGGAGCGTATCAACATTCAGATGACCAAGTAATTCTCCACGTGTTGACTCTTTTCCTCGTAATTCAAATATTCTTCGAGTAATATATGACCCAAAGAAATCGGAGTTGTTTCCCCCACTTCTCTCACTACCTAGTCAAAGAAGAATAAACACGCGGAAATATTAGTAGCAAAGGGATCCCGAGATATTATATATTTGGGATCCTCATAATAATTATATATTATAAGGCAAATAAGATATCCTTAATTCCAATATCTTCTATTATCCCAATATTTATCTATTTCAGGATAATAAAACACTAATGATCCTGCCAAATAAGATAATACCCCTATCGGGATCCTTCAGTATAACAGTCTAACAGATGTTCTATATGATTATTATCTTTACATTATTATAAGAATAAGGATAACATATTCATACCTGAGGATCCTGCATAGCATGACAATAAGAATCATATCTTACCTTAGCATAATTCTAAACTCGGTATCCTGCATATAAATTCTCTGGAAGTAATGCAGAATCCTTGCAAGTAATGAATATAGTAACCAACTCGGGATCATGCATGGTTAGTGAAAATTCTACCCACAACAATTGCCCTCGAAGTTGTAGCATTTTCTCAGGATCCTGAAAACGTTACAACTTCACAAAGAAAGTGTTAGGTGAGAAATTTACGGATATAGATAACTATGCCCGAGCATTCATAGTGTTTCTAAGATACATTACTTCTTCACTGTTCCTTATCATCAACTTCCTTCATCATCTATAGGTATTATCTTTTACAACCTATTCTTTTCAATTTTCAATTTCCGTTTTTTACTTCTCTTTTTATCTCAAAATGGCACTCGTAATTCAAGATGTGGAACATCACGAACCTGAATTTATTGATCTAGAAATGATCACAAATCCCCAACCCTGTAACTTCCTCGATTCCAATATTGAGAGGTTAAAACTCAAGGGTTCCTTCCCTCTAGATACAATTTTCCGACTATATGATCCCAACGCACAAGCCAATTTCCGTTCAAACAAATGGGTATGTTTCCCCGAGTACCCCTTCACAATCTGTTTAAAATACCCATTTCCCCCATCTATTCAATGATTTCTTTGCTGCAACTGAACTCTGTTATTCCCAAACCATGCCTATGGTATGGCGCGTTCTTTCGGTCCTTCAATCCATCATTGATTTTTATGGCCTATACTTAGGGATCCCCGAAATCGCTCAAACGTATAATCTTCGCAGTCATGGAAATCACTATTTCTTGTTCCAAATCAAACCTAACCGTTCCCCACTCATTATGCGAGCCTCTTAGAATGATCCCAAATGGAAGGGTCGATTCTTCTTTGTTGCTCGTGATTCTTCTTTGGGTTAAAAAGGGTAGGAAATAGAAAAATTATTTAGGGTTTTAAGAATATTAACAATGTACCTAACCTTTTTGCTTTTGCAGTGGTGAATTTCACTGATTTGGATCCTCCTACTTTGGATACTAAAGCAAATTTGGAAAAGGTTTTGGAAATCCCCGAGGGCCATGGGACATTTAGGGATCCTTCTCAAGTTGAAAGCGTAGGATCCCAAAAATCCGAGTCCACTATGTCTGGTAATTGCTATCTAGTATTTTCAATAATTGTTCTCCATTCTATTTTCCACAATTTTGATCCTGTTACCCATCCTGCAGCTCACTTCTCTCTATACGACATTGATGTTGAAACTCCTGTTAAATCTGTTCCAGAATCCTCAAAGCCAAGGATCCCTAATCTCCGCTCCAAATCAGTAAAGATAAGGAAAGTTGAAGAAGTGATCGGCCTTTGTGATCCTGCTGCTGATGCTGTAAAGGTACAACCCACCTTTTATCCTGTTATAAATATCGAAATTCCTTTCATATTTCTATTTGTTATACTTATATCCCTTTTCATTATCCTATGCAGGCTACAGAGTTGTTAGCTAAATGCTACAACGAGAAACTGGAGGTGATTGAAGGTATGCAGAAGCTAGCCCAGGTCAGGATTGCTGCCCACGAGAAGGATGCTGCTGAACTCTCCAAAGTGAAGAAGGAGCTAAAAGAGACCAAATCCCTTCTGAGCAAGAGCATAGAAGAAGTAGACAACCGTTTGGAGGAGGTAAAGAGTATCCCGGTGGATGAGACCAAGAGAGATGTTGCCATTGCCATCTTTGAAGCCAGGATTAAGATGGAAACTGAAGCTGCTTCCCATGGTGTCAACACTTCATTTTGGGATATGGAAGCCTGGAAAACAAAGCTTGCAAAGCTCAAAGGTCAGGATCCTGTTGTTGCTCCCAACTTTGAGGATCCTGCCAACAAAGCTCCCAAAGCAGCAAAGAACAGACCGCTCAAGGCAAGCAAACCTGCAAGTGATAAAGCTCCCATCGATCCAGGAGAGGCCCAAGTCACAACTGAAGGTAGCAATGACATGAACGAGTTGTCATCAGTGAAGGAGGTCTTGGAAGGATTGGTAGTTGATGCGCCCCAAACGGTCGGTCCAGGAATCGCTTCCTGCCATTGCGGACCTCACGCTCAAGGCGGCATCATGGGTAGTTTTAAATTTATAAATGTCGGGACCTAAACCTTCCAAACAACGTACTGATACTAGGTACGAGTACCTTATACTAGTAAGTAGCAAGGATGATCCAGGGTCGTTCCTCACAACGGCATAATTGAAACAGAGCTCACTCAAATAACTTAGTAATTAAGCTTGGTTTGGGATAGTTGGATAGGTTTTGTGTTTGGTTTTCTAATTTATTTAACTACTAAAGCATAAAATAAAAGGGAAGCTAGCATATATGAATTACTTAAGGATGACAGAGACGTGGTTCACCATGATTTGGGATAGTGCATTGCTGGGATGATGTTCATTATGGGACACATTTAGCTAAAAGACAAGTAAACTATAGGTGTAAACACTAAGACCCTACTTCTTTAGATAGATTCCAAATTAGTATGTCACTGAGTACCTAGGCTATCGTGATTCTGATCAGAACAGGCTGCTCAAACCCCCCCCATTGTCCGGTTAGGACTAGTGACCCATTAAGGGTGCAAGAATTAGGTAACAGACTGCCCTCGGGTTATTCTGAACTTTCTTAACACTTAAGTCTAAATCTAATCATGTACTGATTATTAACTTTGTATTATAAACTATCAGTTTTATAGAGTCTAGGGGTTTTAAGAATCCTGAACCACTGCTGGGCTTGACTTTCATCTCTATACTCATACCTTAGGTTTGATTAGTTCAATTACTTTCGTCGTGATCTAGCCTCTCCTTTGCAATCAGTCATTCATCCCTAGGAACACCAACGGTGTACAGTGCATACTCCTTCCACAACCTTCTAACCCTAGATACCATTTACGGTGTAGCGCACTCTAACAGTTCCACAAATCCTTCGTAACCAGGGATAGATTTGCGGTGTACTGTGATGTTTCCACAACTTTACTAGCCCTAGGTACAGGTACGGTGTACAGTGTCTAAATGTTTCCACAGCTTCAATACCAGAGGTAGACATACGGTGTACTGTAACACTTCCACAGCTATATTGGTTCCTAGACCATATTCTAGGGTTTCTAGGCAATCCACAGTGTAGGCATGATTTGACGTAAAAAGTCACATTTTTGCGTACATAATTCCCACCTTTTTAGCCCCAAAATGAATTAAATCATTCAATATCAATACTTTTTCACCATAATTCATTATTAAGGATAAAAATAAGGCATTGCTTCAAAAATCAAGTAAAATGGCTAAATAACGTAAAAAACAAAGCACAAACGATACGATCACATTCTACGAGCACTTTTTATCATATTACCTTGAAATTATTCTTTGATTATTTCATAATGATCTTCAGGTAATTAAGATCACGTGGATATAAAGAACGCTGAAAACGGATCAAGAATGAAGAAGTTATGGCCAAACGAAGTTCGACCAGTGCACAAGACTTACGATCCAGCACACAAGACCACGGACCAAGGGGATTCCACCCCACAGGGGCCGTATACACCCCCTTAGGGGCCGTATACCCCCCTCATGGGGCCGTATACCCCCTCTTTGGGGTCGTATACCGAATACGCCCTATTTGCTACCGAATACGCCCTATTTGGTGTCGAATACGCCCCTGTTGGTGTCGAATTTCATAGCTCGGGGGTGTATTTCAGAGTTAAACTGGAGCGAGGGTGTTAAGTGTAAAATTGTATCTTGGAAGCCTATAAATAGGGGCTTTAACCTCCTCATTTCTCATCAACCAATCCATCAATCAACCATTCAACAAATCAATCCATTCACTTGTAATTTTCTTTCTTAGTTAGTTTCTCTCTCTAACTTCTCTCTCTAGAGAAGTTAGAGAGTAATTAGTGGGTAGCTAGTAGATTAGAGTAGAGATTAGCTTTTGTAATCAAGGAGTATTGGTGTTCAAGCTTTTATTCAAGGATTGCAAGTTCTATTCTCTTGTTACGCTGCTCTATTATCCGGTGATATCTATTCCCTCATACTGTTATTATGTCTGACTTATCCTTGCGTAATATTATGGTATGTGCTTTACTTATTGCCATGTTTATTGAGTAGTGTAATATTTTGATTGTTGAAATATAGATATTTAGGAGTAGGGATGATGTTAAATTAATCTTTAATTAAATATGTGATTGGAAATTGTTATGCTATGTATCGGGTTAAACTTTTCAAGCGGTAGATCTAAACCACCCAATCCACCCCTTCCAAGCTTTCACATGGCTATTACTTTAGTATTAGGATTTAGCTAACCTGAAACACCCCTCCTTTAGGACAACAATATTATATTATTTTACTCGGAAGCGTAATAATTTAAAACATATTTATATACTGTACATTATGATAATGTACATACACAGTTACACATTCAAATCATACCAACTTAGAACTGTTTAAAACTACATATGTCGGGGTATTATATATTACAAAACCAGGTTTATAACAAAAACATATCAGAGTTAAAATCTGTCAGACATTCCCTGCGAAAGCATCCTTTCCTGATACCCACATATATATCAAAAACCTGCAGGAAGTAGGATGAGGGATTAGCACGAAGCTAAGTGAATGAATTTATCACACACAATTCAACTTAGCATAACAATCTGTTTACAGCAAATAATCGTAAACACATTCTTTTTCAATGAGGATTGGTGGCTCTTGGGATATCATAATACCCGGGGATTCCCAAAGAACACTTAACGTCAATCTGTATGGCCAATACAGAATAGACCGATAACTATTGGTTATTAAACTCATACACAAGTCTCAAACACAACAAATGAATCAAAACCTGTGTAATTCACATAATAACCAAAAAGTCCAACTACACGTTGACCTCAATAATCTGATACACATAGATTCACATTTCACGTAGATTCATAATCAATAACACAGATCAATAATCGTATAACCAATCTACGTATACTTGTTGTAACCAAAAAGTTACAACTAAATCGAAGGGTGAGTTCTAAATCCACTCACCGTTACCTCTGTAGAATCCACACTCAGTTTCTAGTTACTGAGTCTTTGGAGTATCTGAAATATCATAAAACACACAAGTTAATAACTTGTTATCAATCAATAACTTTAATGAAATTATAATGTTATACAAGTAATCACACTACTATAAACATATTATCTATTAACTGTACAAACATATATATATATATATATATATATATATATATATATATATATATATGCATTGTGAATTTAACACAAAGCGAAAACTGATTTGCTCATGCATTAATCCATACTCGATCGGCTGGTTGATCATAGCCGATCGGCTAGCATGTTAAATTCCTAGACTTTTGTTCAACGTAATGTTCTGTGACAATTTTATGCTATACTAGCCGATTGGCTAAATTTAGCCGTTCGGCTAACCAGACTCACCCGATCGGCTCAACATGTATAGCCGATCGGCTAACGCTTATAATTCAGTGTTTTTTAGTCCAAGGTCACGTTTTGTGGTGGTTTTGGTCTAGCTTAGCCGTTCGGCTCATCACTTATACCCGATCGGCTCATTAATCTTAGCCGATCGGCTGAGGTGTAAAACCCAGAAACATTCATCTGTTCATCACGTTGCAGCTAGAACCCTAACTTAAAATCATCATTTCAACTCAGCAAGTACAGTTCGCAAGTTATCAAACACCTAAGTATAACTATATACTTACACTAAAACACTATCTAAGTTTCAATTTCATCTATACATCAATTTGCATAATAGTAGGAAAACTAAAGCTTGAGTTAATAATTTCAAACACTTACATGGAAGTGATTAGAATGATGATAACAAGAAGAAAATGAAGATAGCAAGCTTGTAAGGATTCACAATTTCAGTTTCAAAGATTTCAACTCATCAATTTCACCAATTCAAGTTCTAGGTTTTTGATGTGTTAATAGTTTAAGAAATGATAACCAGGAGAAGAAATGGAGTCGGTCTCCATTTTGTTTAGTTTAAATAGTTGGGTACTCTATACCCGTTCTAAAACTATTGTCTGGAACCTAGAAATCTTTCGCGATAAATATTATTTTATGATACTGTCAATTATAATAATTTAAAACAAGCAACAATTTACTATCCACAATAAGTCCTGAGACTTATTTACTTAAGTTTTTCCATAAACAAATAATATCAAATAATTTCTAATTAATTAAATAATCAATTTAAATAGAGAATTACCAGACCCGACGATAGGATGTTACAAATCTCCCCTCCTTTAGGAAATTTCGTGCTCGAAATCTAAACTCGATCAAACAATCCAGGATATCTGGATTTCATAGACTCCTCGGTCTCCCAGGTCAAATTAGAACCTAAACTGTGTCTCCATTTTACTAACACTATCGGTATCTGCTTCTTTCTAAGTTTATTAACTTTTCTATCGAGAATTTCAATCGGTTCTTCAACTAATTTCTGATTCTGATCGACTTTCAAGTCTTGCAAAGGAAGAATCTGAGATTGATCCTCGACATTACACTTTCTCAAATAACAAATATTAAACGTATCATGAATACCAGCAAGCTCAGGAGGAAGATCTAATGAAACTGATTGATCATTAACCATCTGACGAATTTTAGAAGGGACCAATGTATCTAGGTGCTAATTTTCCTCGTTTTCCAAATCGAATAACACCTTTCCACGGGGAGACTTTCAAATATACCAACTCACCTTCGGTAAAGGTAACCGGTCGCCTACGTGGGTCGGCATACTGTTTCTGTCTATCACGTGCCGCTTTTAGCTTTTCTCGGGCTATAGCCACTTTGTCAGCTGTGATCTGTATAATATCTGGGCCTACAAATTGCTTTTCTCCCGCTTCTAACCAACATGTGGGGGTACGACAACGATGACCATAGAGCATTTCATAAGGAGGCATACCAATACTGGAATGATAGGAATTATTATAAGCAAACTCCACCAAAGGAAGGTGAGAATCCCAAGAACCTCCATACTCTAAGGCACAAGCTCTGAGCATATCCTCTAACGTCTGAATAGTACGTTCGGACTGACCGTCTGTCTGAGGATGATAAGCTGTACTGAGATTAATACGTGTACCCAACTCTTGTTGTAAACTCTGTCAGAAATGAGAAATAAATCGAGAATCTCTATCTGATACAATCGACAATGGAATACCATGTCTCGAGATAATTTCATTAACATACAACTATGCGAGTTTACTGAGAGAAGTAGTCTCACTAGTAGCCAGAAAATGTGCACTCTTGGTCAATCTATCAACAATAACCCAAATCATGTCATTACCTCGCGATGTGCGTGGAAGTTTGGTTACGAAATCCATAGTTAAATGTTCCCACTTCCATTCTGGAATTTCTAACTGTTTCAACGACCCATATGGCTTTTGATGTTCAGCTTTCACTTGAGCACATATATGACAATTACCAATAAATTTTGCAATATCAGTTTTCATTGTGGGCCACCAGTACAAAGGTTTCAAATCATTATACATCCGTGTACTACCAGGGTGGACAGATAACCGGGACTTGTAAGTTTCAGTCAAAAGCATATCTCGAATATTACCAATCAGAGGAATCCAAACACGAGATTAAAAAGTCTTTAATCTTCTAGAATCGTCAACCAGTAAGTCCTTTCTTTTCAACATAATTTCTGACTTAAGATTATATTCCAACAAAGCTTCTAACTGTGCAGCTTTAATTTGATCCACTAAGTCAGAAGAAATACTAACTTTCAGAAAATAGACTCGGTTAGAAGTACCTTTTCTGCTCAATGCGTCTGCAACTACATTTGCCTTTCCTGGATGGTAACGTATTTCACAATCATAATCTTTGATTAATTCTAACCATCGCCTTTGACGCATATTTAGTTCTTTCTGTGAAAACACATACTGCAGACTTTTATGATCAGTACAAACAATACATTTAGTACCATATAAATACTGTCTCCAGATTTTCAAAGCAAACACAACAGCTGCAAGTTCTAAATCATGAGTCGGGTAATTCCTTTCATGCGGTTTCAACTGGCGAGAAGCATAAGCAATAACTCTGTCTCTTTGCATAAGGACACAACCCAAACCAGAATAAGATGCATCACAATAAACGATAAAGTCATCTGAGCCATCTGGTAAAGCTAACACAGGTGCCTGACATAATAACTACTTTAAAGTTTGAAAAGCTATCTCCTGTGATTCATCCCATAATAACTACTTTAAAGTTTGAAAAGCTATCTCCTGACATAATAACTACTTTAAAGCTAACACAGGATTACCCTAGGAAATTTCGGGTAATCCCATTGAAATTTAACATCCTTACGTGTCAATTTGGTTAACGGACCAGCAATCTTTGAAAAGTCTTTAATGAATTTTCTATAATACCCAGCTAGCCCAAGAAAACATTTAATTTTAGAAGGATTCTTTGGAACATTCCAATTCATAACAGCTTCAATTTTAGCAGGATCAACTTTAACCCCCTCATTACATATAATATGACTTAGAAACTGTACCTCTCGAATCCAGAATTCACATTTAGAAAATTTTGCATATAATTGTTCTCTTTTTAAAGTTTCAAGAACTAACCTCAAATGCATAGCATGTTCTGATTCAGACTTAGAATACACGAGAATATCATCAATAAAGACAATCACAAATTTATCAAGAAAGGGTCGACATACCCGGTTCATCAGATCCATAAAAACTGCTGGAGCATTAGTCAAACCAAAAGGCATTACCAGGAATTCATAATGACCATACCTGGTACGAAAAGCAGTCTTTGGAATATCCTGTTCACGAACCCGAACCTGATGGTAACCCGACCTCAAATCAATTTTAGAATATACAGAAGATCCATGCAACTGATCAAACAAATCATCTATTCGAGGAAGAGGATATTTATTCTTTACTGTTCTTTTATTTAATTCCCGATAATCAATGCACATTCTGAATGACCCATCTTTCTTTTTCACAAACAAAACCGGTGCACCCCACGGGGAAGAACTAGGTCTAATAAAACCTCTATCCAATAACTCCTGAATCTGATTCATCATTTCTCGCATCTCAGACGGAGCTAATCTATAGGGAGCTTTAGCTATAGAAGAGGAACCAGGAATGAGATCAATCTGATATTCAACTTCCCTAACCGGTGGTAAACTAGGCAATTCATCGGGAAACACCTCCGGATATTCAGAGACAACCAGAACATCGGAAATAGACTTCTTTTCTAATTTGGTATCAATGACGTAAGCTAGGTAAGACTCACAGCCTTTAGACAACGACTTCTTTTCTAATTGAAAGTGTGGTTCGGTTCGTTTAATTTGTTTCTTTTATACTATTTACTCGATTCACATGTTTCAACTCGGCTCGCAAACTTTGACTGGTGAAACTCGCAATATTAGTTTAAAATACGAATTAAATAAAAAGTATAAATTAAAACGTAATTAAATAATTATGTAGCCAAACAATAAATGTTTTTGCATAGTTGACTTATACCACTATTAAAATGGCCTTAAGTCAAAATTCAAGTCAAAAATAAATAAATTGTTTTTCACTTGAAGTGGAGACATTTATTCAACATAGAGATAAGAGAACTAGTTTAATTTAATTCCAAAGGGTAAACATTAAATAAAACAAGAATACGAAATAAAACTTTCATTAATTCTAAGAAATAATTACAAAAGTTAAAATAATAAAACTACTAACATTCTAATAAATTAACTTAATAGTAAACACTTAAAGTTTTAACTGCTTAGGGATCATATTAGAAAGAATAAGCTGTACTTATTAAATTGTAATAAGCAAAAGACAATTGTTAGTATACATACCTCATGAAATTCATATAAGCACAATAAAATCACAACTTTAATCAGTAATAAACTTATATTTATAAAATTATATCTTATGTACCTTTATGCACATGATATAACACTTCATTGAAATATAACTTATAATTTCTTATTATTCACAAAAGTGAATGTTCGAATATCATAGACAGTTGAAGACGATTACCGATATTATGATCCACATAAACAGATTACACACAGGTTTCTGAGCCAAACTTTTATTTTTAATGTGCACAATATCTAGTGTTTTCTACTATACAACATACTGAAGAATTCAAGTACAACACATAACACTGTATCTTGTATTATCAAGGTAGAGATTACTAAATGATGTTCTTTAGAAGCATATAACATACACTTGACACGAGATACTTTGTATCTTTCATATGTAAGGTAGAGGTTACTAAATGATGCCCTTTCGAAACATATAACTCACCTTTTGACATTATGATACTTTGTATCATTTCAATTTTTTTTAATTTTAGATCACAGTGCACGGTAGTACTATCATTCAACAATTAAGACATATGTCATACGTTATATAACAGAGCACATAAGATATTACACATGAAAGTTATACTTCTTAACTGCTCAGAAATCTTAGCATAACCTGCCTACCAATAAATCCTATGATGAACCTGACTAGACTTAAGTTATTCTTATCACTTGTTAAGTAAAAGGACAAGTTATAATCAGTGGATATAGGTGTATAATAAGATAAATATAAGTGTAATCCTAGATAAAAATCGTTATTCTAATGCAACTTATAAGAATCTACTAACACATCATACTTAATACTTAAGGTTATTATTCTTAGACTTATTCTCCTAATGTACTATCATTTCCCAAGTTTTTACAGCCAAAACTTAAAGCTTTTTCTAAAAGAACTTCGATTGTTCTTTTATTGGAGGCGATTCCCCTCGGGTAACAAGCAAATGAATGCCATACGCCCCCCCCCCCTTTTTTTTTAATAAGTACTAAAAATAACTACTAACTATTACTAAAATACCCTTGGAAGACTAATCACTCTAGATTTCTCATTCCATTCAGTTGAACCAATGTCTCAAATCTTGCTCTATCGAACGCCTTCGTATATAGGTCTGCTAAGTTATCCGCAGTCGGAACCTTAACTAACCTTATCATTTTCTTTTTAGCACAGTCTCTAATAAAATGATGTCGAATATCAATGTGCTTAGTTTTACTGTGCTTCACAGGATTGTTAGTGATCGACATAGTAGATTCGTTGTCAATCATCATAGGAGTATTGGTTATATTTAACCCGTAATCCCGAAGTTGCTGTTGTATCCAAAGAACTTGAGAACAACAGTTGCCAGCTGCAACATACTCAGCTTCACATGTAGAAATGGCTACTGAGCTTTGCTTCTTGCACTGCCAAGATACTAATTTACCTCCTAAGAATTGACATCCACCGGTCGTAGATTTCCTATTTTAATTGCATCCTCCATAATCCGAATCAGTATATGCTACTAGATCTAAGTCTCCATCAATTGGATACCAAAGTCCCAGCTTCGGTTGCCCTTTGAGGTAACGGAAGATCCGTTTAACAGCCTGCATATGTGACTCTTTCGGATTAGCCTGATATCTTGCACATAAACGAACAACAAACATAATGTCAGGTCTAGAGGCAGTCAAATACATTAGTGACCCAATCATGGCCCTATATAAAGTAGGATCCACATCCTGATCACTCGATGTATCCGGACCTAGTTTGTGATTAACTGGAATCGGAGTATTGTAGACTTTACTGTCATCCATCTTAAATCTTTCTAATAACTCATAAACATATTTAGATTGATGAATAAAGAAGCCATCCTTATTTTGGTCAACTTGTAACCCTAAGAAGAATTTCAACTCTCCCATTGCAGACATCTCAAACCTGTTTCTCATGACTTTCTCAAATTCTTGACACATCTTTTCATCAGAAGATCCAAAGATAATGTCATCAACATAAACTTGTACTAATAGAAAGTCTTTATTGTTCCATTTTACAAACAATGTACTATCAATTGCTCCTCTTGTAAATCCATTATCAAGTAGATACATTGATAGTGTTGCATACCACATCCTTGGTGCTTGATGTAATCCATATAGAGCCTTATTCAAACAATATACTCTATCTGGATACTTACGATCAGCAAACCCTGGAGGTTGAGCAACATACACCAATTCTTCTACTTTGCCATACAAAAAGGCACTCTTAACATCCAACTGATAAACTTTTATATCATAGAATGACGCGAATGCTAAAAATACTCTAATTGCTTCTAGCCTAGCAACTGGTGCAAACACTTCATTGTAATCTATGCCTTCTTGTTGATTAAAACCTTGAACCACTAGACGTGCTTTATTGCGAGTAATGACTCCCTGGTCATCTCTCTTAGACTTAAATACCCATCTAGTTCCAATTTGATATTCTCCCTTTGGTAGGTCAACCAACTCCCAAACTTGTAATTTTGAGAACTGTTGTAGTTCTTCCTGCATAGCTTCAACCCATGAGCTTTCTTTGAGAGCCATTTGCACATTTTTAGGCTCAACTTGTGAGATAAAGCATGAATATAGACATTGATTAGGAATCCCTGTCTCTTTCATAGCAGTATACAAGCTTTCTAAATCTTCAGAAGTACTAGCTTTAGATTGAGTCCTAGTCTGAACAGGAGTATTAATATCACCGATGATGTTTTCAACGGGATGATTCTTACTCATTCTTGTAACCGGTATAGGATCAACTATTAACTCATCTCCTAAGTTAGTACCAATCTCTTCTAATGAAGGCATTTCTTCTGAATTTTCTGAAGAGATCTTTAAATGGTTCAAAGAAGTAAGCACATCATCAAACGTTGTTTGAAGATCCTTTTCAGAATCTTCTGTTTCTTGATACTTATCCTTTGAAAATTGTCGAGACCCACTTGAAGAAGCTTCATTTGAGTCATCTGATGTCCTGATTCCAGATTTCGGAACACTCGATGTTGAAGACGGACCATTGTCCAATTCTTCATTCAATAAGTGCTGAGAGATCTCTAAATCACTGACAAAGTCACTTATGGGAACCTTAAATGACTGAAAGAGATCTGAATAGTCAAATTGCCAATCTAATCCCTTATGCACAGCAGGTACATAGCTCATAACTTCAATGTTATAAACTATCTCCAGACGACTAGTGACCTTATTGAAAACCCTTTTATTTTGAGAATTAGGCATATAACCCAAGAAAAATCCTTCGTCAGCCTTCTCACCAAATTTAGCTTGATTCCCAGTTTTCAATATTGTACAAGCAACTCCAAAGGGTTCAAATCCTTTAAAGTTTGGTTTCTTATTGTTCAAAAGCTCATAACAAGTCTTATTATGCTTTTTAACCGTAAGAACTCTATTCAGAACATGATATGCTGTATTCACTGCTTCTGCCGAAAAGATGACCGGAAGCTTTGAATCTGCAAGCATTGTTCTAGCAGCTTCAATCAACGTTCTGTTCTTCCTTTCAGCCACACCATTCTATTGAGGTTCATATGGTGCACTGAATTGATGAATTATCCCTTTGCTTAAGCAATAGATATCTAACGTTGAATTCTTGAATTCTGTTCCATTATCACTACGAATACGCTTAACTCTCGTTTTGTATACATTTTCAATTTGATCTAAAAACTCAATTAGAATACCTGGAGTTTCATCCTTAGATCCTAAGAAAAATACCCACGAGAATCTAGAGTAGTCATCTGTGACAACTAGACAGTACCATTTGCCACCTATGCTTCTTTTGCTTATTGGGCCGAAGAGATCCATATGTAGCAAATCAAATGGAGAGGAGATTGAGTTCTCAGTCTTAGATCGGTGTGGTTTCTTATGCTGCTTTCCTTTCATACAAGGAACACACTTATCCTCAGACTCGAAACGTTTTTGCGGTACACCCAAAACTAAACCATTTTTGGTTATGTAGTTCATTTTTCACCAGTTTAGGTGTGCCATTCTCCTATGCCATAGTAGCGCGTCTGCTTCCGAAGCCTTGGATAATAAACATGTAGATACCATTGAAGAATTAGGAACACCCATGTTTATCGCATAGATGTCCTTCTTCCTTGGTGCCCTCATCAATATCCATTCTTCAGGAATTGTGAAGCCTGGCTTCAGGACTAAAGCCTCCTTTTCATTAAAATGAACTAGATGACCTTTATCGCAAACTTGGGAAACACTCACTAGGTTATGAGTTAGTTCTTCAACATAATTCACATCCTCTAGAGTTAAAGTTCCATTTGAAACTTTTCCTTTCCCAGTAATTACTCCTCCTTTGTCTCCTGCAAAATTTACTTTTTGCTTGAAACCTTCTCTGAAGTCCTTCAGTAGACTTCTTTCACCTGTCATGTGTCTTGAGCATCCACTGTCTACATACCACCAGCTGTCCTTGTTCACAGTCTGCTCCTACACATAACAAGTTGTACACAGTTAGTTATCAAGAGGGACCCAAGCCATTACGGTCTTGGTTTGTCCCTGATAATTTACAATCTGAACCTCCTTAAAGTAACCATAACTATTCCCATCGGGAGTCTTGGTAACCTTCACAGGAGTTTGAGATTGTTGATGATCTATAGTCTTGGGCCTGTGAGGAGAGTGAGTAGAAAACCTCCTAGGCACAAACTTAGTTCCCTGTGATCTCGAAGTAGAACCATTCTCAAATTGACTATCGTTTCTACTTGGGGTCCTAAACCTCGAAGGTGTCTTATCTCTTGGCTTATTGAAAGTATTTTCGTTTAGAGTATAAGCCCTTTTAGGTTTAGGTGGAGAGACACTTTGATTACTATCTCTTTTTAGAATGTTTATAGGTTTGCTTCCTAATCCCGGTTTGGAGCCTAACCTATCTACAATCGAACTAGAAATAGTTGGTGTCTTTTCAGTATTCACTAACTTATGTGATGCTTCCAGCTTCTTATTTGGGCAACAAGAAGCTACGTGTCCTTTTTGGTGACACTTGAAGCAAGACATCTGTTTACGTGACTTACTAACTTTTGCATCCGCTACCGGAGTTTTAGGCACTAAAGGTTCAATGACATGTTCTTTATTAACCACTTCATTAGTCTTAGTATCATTAATTACTCCACCCGGTACAAAATGTACTTTGGTGTGAGGAATTTTCTTACTATCATCAGATGAAGGGTTCTTAATAACACTCTTTAGTGCCTCTAACTTTTCCGGTTTATTAGTTTCCTTCGTCTCAGGGTTAACATCCACCATTTCAATATCTACAGGAGTTTTAGTGTAATTTGAATTGAATGGGTGAGGCATATCATTATAACCTAAACCAGACATATCCTTCACACTACGCTGAGCACCTAACATTTTATCCATTTCAGATGTTCTATAGCTCTCAAGCTTACGATTCTGAGCTACAAGTTTTGTTTTGCAATCAGCTAACTCCTTATCCTTATTAGCAATGGACAGATTCAAATCGTTTATGTTCATATAGAGACCGTCTATGATAATTAATTTCTCATTCACAG
Organism: Pseudognaphalium luteoalbum; assembly: GCA_963422505.1. NCBI lineage: Eukaryota > Viridiplantae > Streptophyta > Magnoliopsida > Asterales > Asteraceae > Pseudognaphalium > Pseudognaphalium luteoalbum. The sequence continues at coordinate 63,677,335 of OY730193.1, forward strand.
TATCTCTAAAAGCTGTCTTGTCAGCTGCATCTGCCTTAATCTTATCCTTTAAGGCTTGTTTATCATCACTTAACCTACATATATCTAACTTAGCTAGGTCAAGTTCAGATCTTACAGCCTCACTGGATTTACTAAGTGTGCTAAGTTGAGATGACATGGTATTATTAGTTTCAGTCAAAGTCTTATAGGAATCTGCATAAGCACTAACTTGGGACTGTAAACTAGAAACTAACTGACACATATCAACAAGAGAGACAAGATCTAGGCATACCCGTTTTTTATCAGTTTGCAGTTCAGCCATCTTAGCTACAAAATCTACGGGATCCAAATCTTCAGTTGAACCCAAGTCTAACACATCATCAACATTAGCTTTAACAGGAGTCTCAGGCACCTTTACTTCAAAAGCTGGATCAGTGGGCATATAGGATAATGACTCAGCTTCAATCTCTTGATCGTCAATCTCAGCCATCAAAGCTTCCTCTGACTGAGTTTTCCAATCATAAGACCCATCTAGCTGTTTCACTACTAAGGCTTTGGAATGCAAAGTATTTCCCGAGCCTTGTTTCCCTTCATCATTCTCTACCTTAGGTCTTTGGCATTCTCTAGCAAAGTGTCCGTAACTTTTACAGTTATAACACTTGACCTTGGTTTTATCAAACCCTGATCTGTTGCCAACAACTTTTCTTCCATTTTTCTTTAACAAATTTTTAACTCTCCTTGACAGCAAAGCAAGTTGGTCCTAGAGATCTATTTCTTCAAGATAATCAGGATCTATCTGATCATAGTCTTCATCAAAAAGAATTGGATCATTAATCTTACAATCAATATAATTCTCATATGAAGCTACAATTGAAGCAAGAACAGACAGTTGCTGCTCAGCAGATTTCACACTCATAGGCATCTTTTGATGTTTTTGATGTTCTTGAGGTGACTTCTCAGAAGGTTTGTTGGGAAATAAGATTTCTGCTGTTATTACTGCTGTTGAAGAATGCACAAGGCATTAACACTGTTAGTGTTGTTGTTACTACTGGTATTACAACTGTTAGTCTGTTGGTTATCACTGTCTTCAGAGTTAAAACTGTTAGACGAAGTCTTCATTGATTACCACTGCTGGTGAAGTGATTACCACTGTTAGTAGAAGATTACAACTGCTATTGAAGATTGAAGACAAGAGTTACAACTGTTAGTTATAGTTTCAAGTGTTATTGTTATCACTGTTAACTTATTTACAACAGTTAACACTGCTTAGGCTAATTACCACTGTTGGTATACTAGTCTAGTAAATTGTACAAGTGTTAACACTGTTATAGTAATTACCACTGTTTGTATAGTTGTGGTAGTTAACACTGTTTATATCTAGAATAGGAGGGAAGTTAGAATTTGAATAATTATGGATTGTAACTGCTTCCATAATTATAGGAGATTGTTTAGCAGGACTCTATGTGTTATAAATAGAGATCCTTAACCTAGATTAGGTTATCAGTTTTTGCGCAGCTTCAAGGTTTTGTAACCCTAATACAAATCAGTGTATTCGTCTTATATCATTAATAAGATTTGAGCTTTATATTATTCTGTTATTGTTATTTATATTGATCTTCATTGTATTACTAAGTGTTATTCCGCAAACTTCTTAGTAATCATTCAAAACTGCAGTTATCTAATAGTTTATTAGATAGATCTTGACATACAAGGTTTCCCTTTAGCTTCATTTCCGGATGATGTAATGATACACAGTTCATCAGTTATCATTTCACCCTTTCCATCAGCATTACCAACAAACAAAGCAGTGGTCGAGCTGGATGAAGCAGTCGAGATAGAAGTTTTTCCATGATACAGTCCTGGATCCTGAACATGATCAGAATCAGTATCTTTCGACTTCTTAGTGAAATCATATCCTTTGAGCTTGTCAATGACCTGCTCAAGTGTCATGGTTGCATATCTGGTTTCATTGTCTGTAATCATCACACCATACATCTCCCATTTAGAAGGTAAACCCTCAAGAAACTTGTCGGTTTTTTCTACCTCCTCAATAGTGATTTCATGGTTTTCAATCTCAGATAACAAATGGTAGAAACGAGTAACATAAGCATCAAGAGTTTCTCCTATAAAAGCTTTAAACAGAGTAAACTGCTTTTTCAGAAGCTTCTTCTTGCTTGCTTGTACTTGTGGACTTCCCTCACATCTTTTCTCAAGCGCTTCCCAGAGTGCTTTAGCAGTATGAAAAGATTTTAACTGATGATTAATTTCCTTAGATAAGCACATCTTGATACAAGAATGAGCTTTATTTTCATTCTCATAGTCTTTCTTTTGTTGTTCACTCATCAGATTATAGGATACCACAACAACAGCATTTTGAACAGTTTGGGTGGGTGCCGTGTATCCTCCTTTGATACACATCCAGATTGAGAGATTATGAAATCTACAGTAAGATTCAAACCTATCTCTCCAACTGTAATAGTCTTCAACACGTAACAACTTAGGTGGAGTATTAGATTTTCCAACCTCGTGCTCCATCTCAATCATTTTGCTAATGTCAGACATTTTAAGAGTTTCGGGAATTAACAATCAGAAAAATCAGAAAGTTCACTTCGCAGAAACTCGATTCGCAGGACAGGAACTCGGTTCGCAGGGGGAACTCCGTTCGCAGAGTGGAACTCAGTTCGCAGAAGAACTCGGTTCGCAGGGTGAACTCAGTTCGCAGAGGGGAACTCAGTTCGCAGAAGAACTCGGTTCGCAGGGGGAACTCAGTTCGCAGAATCAGCTGAAAAACCCTAAAACGAAAATTTTAGTTTTCTAATCGATTAAACCCTAAGATTTCGGTCGATTACGAAACTAAAAACTTCCAGAGACTGATTTTGATCGTTTTTACGAAGATTAATCGTAACAACAACCCTAAATCTATCGTTATTATCCAAATAACCTCGAACTAACTAAGTATTTAGCCCGAAAGCTCTGATACCAATTGTAAGTCCCTAGTACGTGGATCGATAACGAGGTTATCTTAGGTATTAAGGTGCGGAATTCCTCAATACTTGGTTCACAATAAGTGAACAATTTGTTTCGCAAGATAATAGCGAATTGATTTATCAACAAGGTTTTGTATCAATTAATTAAAGTTAATCGATCAATACCTAACCTTATGACTGCTTAGAATAGTGTTTTTGTCCTCTGGAAATCGAATGACCAAAAGTTTTTTTCGATTTAACCTATTATTGTATATATAGGTATCCATCTAATCTCACTTCGCAGGTCGATGGACTCTGCGAGTCGAGTCATCTCGCAGCCCAGTCAAAGCACAGAAACTGAACTCGCTTCGCTGATCTGCGAGCCCAGATCTCATCTCGCAGGATTATGTTCTGCGACTTGAGATCTCATCTCACAGACTTTAGTTTGTAACATCGTATTCGATATTCGTCTAACACTTTAACATACTAATATATTCAACAAATATTAATACCAAACTAATATCATTTACAAATCCAAATCAATTGTACAAACTTGATTACAATAATCACTAGTACTATTACAAGCTAGATCTGTTGTCACACATACATGTCCCAAAAACACGAGCCGGTACAGAGTTTATAAGAAAAGTACCAGTAATCACATCATCTGTGTGGACAGCCTCATCGACTGTCATTTGGAATGCCCTACTCATCGCTGGCGGAGGATTCTTCCGCTTTTGACCGGAAGATGACGAACTCCCGACCGAACCAGAACTCTGTCTTCCTGCCTCCGGACACTGACCAACTCGATGTCCCTCTTTCTTACAATTCCAGCACACAAAATTGCGAAACTTACAATTCTTAAACTCATGACCCAATTCACCACATTTAACACATTTGTTTGTCTGAATTGTACAGGGACCAGTATGTTTTGATCGACAAGAAGTACACCAGTTAGAACTTCCAGATGAACCACTTTTATTACTAAATCTTTGACTCTGCCGATTACCCTGCCACCTGTATTATCCTTTACCCGAAGAATCTGTTTTAGCTCTTGGAAATGAAGAAGAAGTACTTCTAGCTTGAGATTCTTGAAAACCTCTAATATCACTGTCAACTGAACGTGCAAGAGTAAACGCTTGTGATAGATTACTAGCTAACCTTACTGTAGTACGATAATTATGAGGTAAGTTTCCACAAACTGCTCAATTCTGGTTTTCTCATCGGGAACCCACTGTTGTACAAACCGTAGTTTTTCTGAAAACTGTGTAATTAGCTCATCAATGGTCATCTTATCAGTTAATTGAAGATTCACAAACTCTCTCCTAATGCGTGCCATCTCAAAATCTGAACAATATTGATTACAAACAGCTTGATGGAAATCAGACCATCGAATTGCTTCTTTCTGTTGTTGATTCAAATGACCAGTAATAGAGTCCCACCAAACCATGGCTTCATCTTTTAAACATTGAATAGCATAAAACACTTTAGATTCTTCTTCACAGCGAGTAACATCAAATTTCCGCTCCATATCTCTTAACCAATTTAAAGTTACTGATGGATTAGTACTACCTCTAAATTCTGGTGGTTTACTTGCCATAAACGTTTTGAATGAACACTGTTTATTTGACTGAAAAGGAGGAATATTACCAAACACAGGTATCTGTTGCTGAGAACGTTGCTGAGATGATGCAGTTTCAGCCTGTCTTTTAAATTCTCTGAGATTAATCACCTCATCTTCTAACTGAAAAAGATAATCATCTCTATTCGATTCTTCGCGAGCAGGTATAGAAGTACTCTCATTATGAATATCTGGAGGAGGAACATCAATCCGTGAGGCATTACCAGGGTTGGTGGTCGGTTGCCCGTTATCTGCCATATCTGTATTCAACACAACAACTTGAAACTTGTTAATCGTTAGCACTTATCTACTAACAGATTCACACACAACGCTAAATCCCATAATCAGGAATGTTTGACATAACAAACTCTAGATTTGGGATTGAACACTTTACAATGCTCAATTCACCCAAATCTATGCTCTGATACCAACTTGAAACACCCCTCCTTTAGGACAACAATATTATATTATTTTACTCGGAAGCGTAATAATTTAAAACATATTTATATACTGTACATTATGATAATGTACATACACAGTTACACATTCAAATCATACCAACTTAGAACTGTTTAAAACTACATATGTCGGGGTATTATATATTACAAAACCAGGTTTATAACAAAAACATATCAGAGTTTAAATCTGTCAGACATTCCCTGCAAAAGCATCCTTTCCTGACACCCACATATATATCAAAAACCTGCAGGAAGTAGGATGAGGGATTAGTACGAAGCTAAGTGAATGAATTTATCACACACAATTCAACTTAGCATAACAATCTGTTTACAGCAAATAATCGTAAACACATTCTTTTTCAATGAGGATCGGTGGCTCTTGGGATATCATAATACCCGGGGATTCCCAAAGAACACTTAACGTCAATCTGTATGGCCAATACAGAATAGACCGATAACTATTGGTTATTAAACTCATACACAAGTCTCAAAAACAACAAATGAATCAAAACCTGTGTAATTCACATAATAACCAAAAAGTCCAACTACACGTTGACCTCAATAATCTGATACACATAGATTCACATTTCACGTAGATTCATAATCAATAACACAAATCAATAATCGTATAACCAATCTACGTATACTTATTGTAACCAAAAAGTTACAACTAAATCGAAGGGTGAGTTCTAAATCCACTCACCGATACCTCTGTAGAATCCACACTCAGTTTCTAGTTACTGAGTCTTTGGAGTATCTGAAATATCATAAAACACACAAGTTAATAACTTGTTATCAATCAATAACTTTAATGAAATTATAATGTTATACAAGTAATCACACTACTATAAACATATTATCTATTAACTGTACAAACACACACACACACACACACACACACACACACACACACATATATATATATATATATATATATATATATATATATATATGCATTGTGAATTTAACACAAAGCGAAAACTGATTTGCTCATGCATTAATCCATACCCGATCGGCTGGTTGATCATAGCCGATCGGCTAGCATGTTAAATTCCTAGACTTTTGTTCAACGTAATGTTCTGTGACAATTTTATGCTATACTAGCCGATTGGCTAAATTTAGCCGTTCGGCTAACCAGACTCACCCGATCGGCTCAACTTGTATAGCCGATCGGCTAACGCTTATAATTCAGTGTTTTTTAGTCCAAGGTCACGTTCTGTGGTGGTATTGGTCTAGCTTAGCCGTTCGGCTAAAAGAAGCCGTTCGGCTAAAAGAAGCCGTTCGGCTCATCACTTATACCCGATCGGCTCATTAATCTCAGCCGATCGGCTGAGGTGTAAAACCCAGAAACATTCGTCTGTTCATCACGTTGCAGCTAGAACCCTAACTTAACATCATCATTTCAACTCAGCAAGTACAGTTCGCAAGTTATCAAACACCTAAGTATAACTATATACTTACACTAAAACACTATCTAAGTTTCAATTTCATCTATACATCAATTTGCATAATAGCAGGAAAACTAAAGCTTGAGTTAATAATTTCAAACACTTACATGGAAGTGATTAGAATGATGATAACAAGAAGAAAATGAAGATAGCAAGCTTGTAAGGATTCACAATTTCAGTTTCAAAGATTTCAACTCATCAATTTCACCAATTCAAGTTCTAGGTTTTTGATGTGTTAATAGTTTAAGAAATGATAACCAAGAGAAGAAATGGAGTCGGTCTCCATTTTGTTTAGTTTAAATAGTTGGGTACTCTATACCCGTTCTAAAACTATTATCTAGAACCTAGAAATCTTTCACGATAAATATTATTTTATGATACTGTCAATTATAATAATTTAAAACAAGCAACAATTTACTATCCACAATAAGTCCTGAGACTTATTTACTTAAGTTTTTCCATAAACAAATAATATCAAATAATTTCTAATTAATTAAATAATCAATTTAAATAGAGAATTACCAGACCCGACGATAGGTTGTTACATAACCCTAGTATCGGTAGATAGTTATCTGTGTTTTTGTATGAAACTGTGGACATGCTGTAAAATGGCCCAGTACTTAGTATAGCACTGGAAACACCGCTGGTGGAGTACAAATGTGTGGAAGCTATGGACCGGTCATAAGCATATGACACCGTGGATACTTGGAAGTCACCCTTCCTGAACATGGTCTAGGTATATATAAAAGATGTGGAACTGCTGAAAAACGTAGTATACACCATGAAACGAACCTAGGGATGAACGTTTGATCGCAAAGGAGGGTCTACACCTTGACAGAAGTATTTGTGCTCCTCGATTATATCTAAGGGATCTTGAAAAGAAAGCAAACATTCAGCTATAATGTAGGAAGCTTAAACCCCTTGATCCAACATAACTGACATTTTAATGTACATTAGCAAGCAATAGTACGACCCTTAATAAAATCAATTAGAATTACGTGTTAAGAAAGGTCAGAAATTAAATATCGTTATGTTGCCTTATTCATGCGCCCAGGAGTTAACTCCAAGACGGGTCACTAGTCCTCATCAGATAGTGTTGGGGGACTAAGCAGCTTGATCTGATCAAACTCATGATAACCTAGTATTCAGTGACATGCGATTTAGGTTTTCCACTTAAATCGTAGGATACTAGTGTTGACACCAAACCTCTGTTAATTTTATTAAAGGAAAGTCTCCAATCATCTTTTATAATGAACATCATCCCGAAACCTGAATATTGAAACTTCAGCAATCACAATCTCTATCTATCTGCTTACCCTATCCGTAGTTTAGTATTTACTTTTCTGTACTGTAGATTAATTTAGAAAATACCAAAAACAAATATCTATCCAACTATCCAAAACCTCAACTTAAATACTAAGTTATCCGAATGAGTTCCGTTTCAATTCTACCGTCGAGAGGAACGACCCTGGATCATCCTTACCGCATACTAATATCAGATATTTGTACCTAGTAATAGTAAGTAGTTCGGAAGGTTTAGGCTCCCCCCGACTATTATAAATTTAAAACCACTCACCGATCGCCCGCCTTGAGCGTGAGGTCCGCGACGACAGGGAAGCGATTTCCTGACCGACCATTCGGGGCGCGATCAAGGCACAAACGGCTCTTTCCGGGGCATATGCCCAGTATTTCAACCAGATTATAGTGACAGACACGGCTTCGTACGATAACATAGATAACTATCTACCATAACTTAGGCCTACAGCTAAGGTGATAGTCACGTGAAAGACTGGAAAGGGTGATCCGTAGCTAAGTCTAAATGCATGATAAGTTTAGACAGATACAAGGTTTAACAATTCCATTAATCATACCAAATTACAACTATCTAAATCATGTCAAACATACAAGCAACCACTCACAAAGCATGGCAATAAACATTTCTACAATTAATAAATCACAAACATCAAACAAGAACATTATGACAAATTAATATAAGAAATGATAGATATTACCGATAAATAAATGCGAGCGGAATAACACTTGTATTTCACCGAATAATATCCTAGGTATTACAAATGCTAGCTTCTACGAACTAAATTACATTACTCCTCTAAAAGGGACGGATTCTCCCCCTAATCTTCCCACAAGTTCCTAAAGAGAGAAACTAGAGAGAGAGACTAGAGAGAGAACCTAGAGAGAGAAACTAACTACGAAAACTAAAAACCTAAATCTAGAGAGAGAGTTATGAGAGAGTGAAGTGTGAATGAGAATGGATGTGTTGAAATGAGAAGTTGAGCTTGGTATTTTTAGGCAACGCACAACTGTATCCGTAGACCGTATCCTGAACCTCAAATGCACAACTGTATCGCACAACCATATCAAAATCTGATTTGTTTGCCCAAATGCACCAATACGGCTGTCCTAGGGAAAATACGGCTGTCATGGAGCAAATACGGGTGAACACCAATCGTATACGGCTATCCTGAACCGTATACGGCTGGACACAGGCCGTATACGGTCTGTGCAGGCCGTATACGGTCTGTGCAGGCCGTATACGGCCTGTGTCCAGCCGTATATGGTCTGGGACAGCCGTATACGGTCTGAGACAACCATATCCTGACCCTTCGGTTCTTCGTTTCTTCGGACGGGCGTATCTTCTTCGTCGTTTATCCGTTTCGAGCGATTCTTACGTCCACAATTTCGTAATTTCCTAACGACCAAAATGACACCAACTAGAGGTCATAACTCGAAGCGTAACTCAAGAAGCAATGAAATGAGTGAACGGAAGATTCATTGATCGTTTGTGCTCTGTTTTGCTCATTTTTAGGTTGTTTTTTCCGATTCTTAAAACATCGTCTATATTTTAGACATCATGATGAAATGTGATAGATATTTATAGATTTCAAATGTTTTCATCAATATTTGTGCTAAAAAGGTGAGATAATGACATACAAAAACATGACTTTTTGCGTTTTATCAAATAATCCACACTTAGACTTTGCTTGTCCTCAAGCAAAACTCAAAATTCTCACTTGCTTTTATATGAAAATATTTTGTGTGACACCCACCAAATTAGGACTAGTGATTAGTGCCTAATCATAAGTAATACATGTAAATAGTTCCGTGTTATACTAATTAATGGATCAAGTAATATATATTTTTGAATATATACGATTATGGGATTTGATTAAATCGTACGAAAGTCAATCGAATGTAATTCGGTTCAATTAATACGAAAGTTGGTGAACAATTTTATTAACAAGGACTACACGATTAAAATATTAAACGCGCAAACTAATCGAAATAAAGTTAAGTTATAATTTACAACTCAAATATTAAGTATTTGATGAAATACTTCAACAAAAATACCAAATAATTATTCATATTTTAAAACGTGTATTTAAACATATAAAATAATTATTTAACGTTTAAACGATTAGAAAAACGAATACCGCACGGAGCAAAAACACATGATTAAAAATTGGAGACCCACACTTTGGTGGGCCCTACGAAAATCAGCCAAAAAGGGAGGGAAACCCCCACCCCATCTCATTCTCATCTTATCTTTCTCTCTCTCTTTCTCTCTTATTCTCTCAAACAACACCACCACCACCATCACCTTAAACCGCCAAAAAGCACCGCCAAACGACCTCGAATTTCAAGACCCATTTGGAGAAAAACGTTCACCTTGTCACGATCTACATTTCTATCTTTTCGGTTTCTCCCGGTGTTAAATCGTAAGTTTCCGACAATTCTCAAAAACTCTTAGATTTCATTAATTTTCATAAAAGTTGTTTATTTAAACTTGAAATGTCCAAATATGGGTTGAGTAAAAGTTTCAGACCAAACGGAAACCAGAGAATACGTTTTCGGCTTAAAATCCGGCCAACAGACGTAACTGTCGCATAGACCAGTGCAACGTAGCGTCACTTAATGCGTCACTTAAGTGACGCACTGAGTGTCGCTAAAAACCCTAATTTTGCGTCATTTGACTAAGTGCCGCATAAAACCCATTTTTCCCGACACTTGCCTTAGTGTCGCAAATTCAATACCCGACACTCCTAACCGACACTTCTAGCGACACTTGTCTAAGTGTCGCCTATAATTGAATTCTGATTTCATCCGACACTAACCCTAGTAACGCATGACCCTGATACCGACACTTGCACCCGACACTTGCTTAAGTGTCGCCCCATATGCGTCACTTCCTCAAGTGACGCAATAAGTGTCGCATGAAACAGACCCTAGAAAACACAGATTTTACTAAGTGTCGAGACCTAAAAATTTATCACTTGATTTCACCCAAATTCAAATTTTAGATACATTTTTCACTAAAGCAATATAGTAGAAATAAAAATTTTTCACTAAAGCAATACGTTTTTCACTAAAGCAATTTTATCGCTCGACCCCAGCCAGGGGTTGCCACCCCTTGGACCCCGCTACCAGGGGCGCTGCCCCCGGACCCTCGTACCCGATTTCCTACCTCATTAAGTATATAGAAATGAATTTTGAGATTATTATTTTCATCACAAACCGTCACCAACAGGCCGTACACGTTTCAAAACATAATCGAATCAACCAAAAAGTAGTAATTTGGACATCTTGGATGAACAACTACAAAGGTAGTCTTTATAGATACCTACTCACGTGTATAACCATCGCGTGTCGTGGACACCCTCAGGTTACAAGTCTTCGGACATTGTTTCTCAGCTAATCAACTCAAGTTTAATTAGTTAAACTCTCCAGACTCAGGAGAGTCTCATAGCCCCTACTTTACTATTTTACTCGGGGGTGTGATATCATTGCTCGTTTTATTTTAACCATATGAATGCAAGTACGAAAACAAACAATTACTACATGAGTTATCTCACTAATCTTTCAAAGCCCTCCTCAGCATAGTTTGGTAATATGTTGTAGTGTGAATATTAGTATATGGTACCATATAAGATTGACCATCCTCATCCGGGTTAGCACGCACTAACTGGTTAAACGGATGTATTAATATTTGTTTAGACGAATAGATTAGGCACTCGTGGGAGGCACCTCGATCAGGATACCTAAAATGTGGACCTGACACCTTGAGTTAAGCTCAGACTATGTGCTCATGGCTGTAAAACTTTTATTTTGCTTAATTTCAATTTAAATTCAATTAAATCTTGCGGTTCATACAATATGTGTTGACATACAAACCTGTGAGCTCACCAGTGTTTCACTGACCCATTTTAGCATGCATCACAGGTACACGGCAGTAGATTAGACTGTCCAAATCAGGAATTATTAGCTCGTGTCAGCATGCAAACATTCAGAGATTTAGCTGCATTATTATATTTTGTAGAAATTAATTATGTATGTAAATCTCTCAATTTCAAACTGAGCTAATGTAAACTATATTTTGATGTAAACTTTGATTTTATCAATACAAGTTGTAAAACGACACATATAGAGTTGTTCATTATATCTTTGTGCTGTGATTATTGATTAGTCGTGTCTCGACCCGATTCTCTTCCGCAACCCGAATTTGGGGGTGTGACATGTTGAAAGCTCGGTTTTTTGGAGAATCAAAACATATTAAGAACAACCACTTTCATATATAAGCAGCATATCCTGAAAAGTAAGAGAAAATAAGGTATTCGTTTCAGAAGCATAAAATGACTCTCTTAGGCATGCTTTCAATTCTCGCGATCTTGGAATATACATGACTAGGCGATATCACCAGGTGGTCACTCAATTCACTTAGAAGTGTTTTGAGTTACCTATCATTCTAAACAAACGAAATCGCTCAAACGCCAGTCATGCAACATCCATCATCATAGGCTTGCTTAGGGGTGTTATAGGGTCGGGTTGTCGGTTTTTGGGTCCATTTGAATCGGGTTGAATCGGGTTGAGGGTTTCAAGAAAGTAACCCATAACCCGACCCTATAAGGTTTCGGGTTTTCGGGTTCGGGCCTATTCGGGTTCGGGTTCTATCGGTTCGGGTTAATGTTATTTTCAGGTTAGCTATGGCAATATCACTGTACTGAAATCCAATCTCCAACTACTATTGTATAGTGAATAGGGTAAAAGTAGAGAAATATATTATTATAATCTAATCAATATTTCTCATCAAAAAAGTGTTTCAACAAGTTCAGACAACAAATCAAGAAATCTAGAGATGAAAACAATAATGCCAGTGGTAAAATAAATATTCTACACAAATAGAAAAAGTAAACATAATGAGTAAACACACCAACATTTAGTTAAAGTCAAAACCACATTGACAATGATAAAAGAAATCATTCTTTCTTTTCTCAATCTTTAAATCTTCAAGCAGAAAGCATCAATCAATCATCTAAAAGTGTACTTTGTAACTCCCTCAACTTTGCACATATAAACATAAAGATAAACATATACATAATTAGAGATAGAACATGTATAATTATAATAATTATAAGATTATAAAGAATGTACCTCTTTCTATTTTTGCTATAGTATCCATATCTTCATCCTTTTCCGGATTCAAAGATATATGTAGCCAATCTTGAGCACAAACTAAGCATTCAATTATCTTGGCACCTAAAGAACTTCTATATGGATCCAACACTCGACCACTAGTGCTAAATACCGACTCCGAAGCCACCATTGAGATTGGAATGGCTAACAAATCCCTAGCCATTAGAGGAAGAATCGGAAATCTTGGACTATTTACTTTCCACCATAGCAAAATATCAAACTTCACATTTTTATAAAATGGTTCACAAGATTCACCATCATACTTATCTAATTCGCTAGCTGATGAACTAGATGACAGGTCCCTTTTCATCCTACTGCTCAACATATCTTCATGATCGGGTTCGTCGCTAGTGTTAGTGGTCCTTGGCCTTTTCCTTAAGGTTGAAGCAGTAGTAGAAAATGGAGCATGAATTCGCACGTAATCCTCATAAAACAGTTTAAATTCACGTTTAATGTAGTCTTTCTTCATCTCCACAACCGACATACCTTCACTCCCATAATGGTCATCCACAACAACATCCAAAAATTCATACTTGTTTCTTGGATCAAGAATGAAAGAGAAGTACACCAACATATTCATGTTTTCCACCTCACCTTAATATTTGTCTAACTTTGGTTTCATTACCTTAGCAATGTCATAAAGATGTTTATCCGCAGGTACTTCATTATGAATATCACAATTAACTTGCTTTTTTATTAAAGCACGAATTGTGGCTAATTCATTAACAAGTGTATGCGACGTCACATACTTAGTTCCAGAAAGTCTCAAAGTAATATCCTTGAAAGTTTTCAGAAAATGACACAATTTGATGGCTTTAACCCAATCTTCTGATGTCGGAACTGAAAGTCCACTGTCCCTAATATGAATCCCAAAATTCACCTCTTCAATATCATCCCTAGCGAAAGCATCTTTATATTCATGAGCAACTTCCAACATATTGTAGGTGGAGTTCCATCTCGTTGGAACATCGAGTACCAAACTCTTAGTACTTTCAAATCTAGCACTCCGGGCACATTTCTCAAACTTTTCAATTCTAAAACCGGATTTTTTTATCCAACTAATCCCACACCTAATACTTTTAATCGACGAATCAATTTTTTTTATACCATCTTCCACTATAAGATTCACAATATGAGCCGCACATCTAATATGAATCCACTTGCCTCCTAACAAACAATTACGATTCTTTTCAAGTATCAATTTCATAAATTCAATAGCACCATCATTTGCGCTAGCATTATCGACCGAAATAGACAAAACATTATTAAAACCCCACTCATTCAAACAACTTTCAAGCCCCATTCCAATATCAACCCTCCGATGACCGTCAACGATACAAAAATTCAGAACTTTTTTCACCAAATTCCATTCATTATCGATGAAGTGACCTGTAAGAGCCATGTAACTCATTTTTTTTATGGATGTCCAAGTGTCAGTAGTTAAACAAACCTTACCAATATTTTTTTAAGTGCTTCACGAAGATTGTTTTTTTCCTCTAGATACAATCTCAAACACTCTTGTGTTATTGTACCTCTACATGGAACATCAAATTGAGGTTGATTGATTCTTTGAAAATGCCTAAAGCCCAAACCCTCAACAAAACTGAATAGGAGCTCATCTACAATAACCATATGGGCTAAAGCTTTCTTACTGTTTTTTTGATCAAACCTCCATGCTATCATTTTGCTTGCATCACCACCCTCATAAGTAAGTTTAGTTTGAGACTTACTTTGTTTTTGTAAGTAGTTATCACACCATAGTAGATGGTTTTGGAGATTTGTAATACCATACTTTTTAGAGTGACATAAATACATGTCACCACAATGTATGCACTTAGCTTTCACGTCTGTAGGTTTCTCCCCTTCTTTTAGATCTTGTTCTTCAAAGTGTTTCCATGACTTTGCTATTTTTTTACGGCGTTTTGATTGTGTTTCTTGGTTCGTGTTATTACTTTCAACCTCAACAGGTGTTTCATCCAAAATCTCCACCGAGTTTGAATCCGATGACATCTAAAAACAACCAAAAATAATAAATGTCAACAACCAATAAATATCATTTAAACAAACTAAAAACTAGAATTATATTTCGTAACTATAAAACTATTAGAAGATTGAATACCAATTCTTTTGTATTAACCAATAATTATGACATTTGGCTTTGGCTAGAAAGTGATCCTAAAATTGATCTTTAAAATCTCGTCTGACGAGAAAGATCCAACACAAATTCATAGTATATTGACTTCATTTTTTAACATGGCAACTGGCAACAGTGCAACACTACGAAATCAATTCATGTTGATATATATATATATATATTCATATTATTATATTGAAAGTGGTACCCTAAACAATCCACTTTAATAAACAATCAATTGTTAAAAAGTAGTAGCAAATAAATAATATTTGATTACCTTACAAAATGATGATCAAAAGTTGATGTTAGCAGCACGAACAGTAGGCGTGTAATGTATATTGACATAGGGTTAATAGGGTTTAGTTTACTTATTAATAATCAACATGCAAACAATACTAAAAAAATGGGCTTTTTAATTTTAAATGTATTTAGCATGCTTAATGAATATGGACTAGTTGGCTTTTACAAAATAATTACCTTTTTATTTTTTTATGTTCTTATCGGGTCAACCCGATAACCCGATAACCCTATAACAATGTCTAAATAACCCTAACCCGACCCTATAACAATGGCGGGTCTATCGGGTCGGGTTATATAAGCCGAAAATGTTTTGGGACCCTAATCAACCCGACCCTAATAGGTCATATCAGGTTCGGGTTCGGGTTGGGTCGGGTTGACCCGACCCTTTTGACACCCCTAGGCTTGCTCGAGAATCATATATCCACCACTTAGGTGAGGACGATGCTAATTATCCCAGGATATTCAAATGGGTTGTAGTGTTTGGTGAGGGTTAAAAGGTATGGATAAGTGGAAATTTTGGTTCAAGAGTTTTGCTTATCTTAGGACCTTTAAACTTTGTGAAAAATTTTATTAAGACAAACTTTTTAATGAAAATGGAAACGGATAAAGGTAAGGGAAGAAGATAACTATTTTGACTTCTATCTTTTGAAAACACATGGAGGATTTTTAATTTTATGAGATCAGAGTTTTCAGGAGATTTGAAGCACTTAGATTTATTTCAAACTTTTTCTTTTCTTTTTCTTTCTTTTCATTTCTTTTTTCTATATTTTTGGCCTAGAACTTCTTTGCCAAGGAATTTCTAGGGCATTTTAATTATATTGCCCTTTTGAGATCCTTTCTTACTTTCATTTTTTTCACACTTTTGATAACTTTGAATTTACTTGGTGCCAATTTTTCACACCACAAGACTCTCGATCTTTGAATATTGATTATGGAAACGCACGCGAGGAGTTTTAAGTAAACATGAATTTTATGATTTTTGAGTGAAAGCAAAAAGAATATCTAAATAGCGTTTTTCAAAAATTTGAAACTTCTAAGATAAGGTTTTGGTGGGTGTGGAAGTGAATGGGTTTAAAATTTGGGTTTTAAAGAAACGAAAGGGCTAAGGCTCAACAGGGTTTTCTAGGCGGATCATCGACACTGAAAATAAGTGTTGGAAGGGTTTTGGGCTTAAAGAGATATGTAAAATGATGGTTAAATCCTAAAGAACATCAAGGTCCTCTGATTGCACCTATACCGCGTACGGTACTCTACCAATGTGGTCTCGAAGTGCATACCAGGAGCAAGTTCTAATTCCGGATGCATGCATCGGCACACACTCATCAAACGAATAGTGAAACATTTAAAATGAATGCTTTAGGCTCAAGATACCTTACTGCAAGTATGGGTTGTATGTGCCCAGCCATGCCATGCCCCTCTTAGATCATCATTTCAGCTCAAGAAATTCCTAACTTATTTAATCTTATTTTCCAAAATACCTTACTCATATATGAAAATGATTCCTCTCAAGATATTTTAATTCACAAATTTTGAAAATTTTTAAGCAAAAGTGAGGTTTTGAAATTGAGGAACATTTTCCGAGTTTGCTTTTGGAATAAGAATCTAATCTAAGGTATTCTATACCGCTATCCCACACTTAGAGGAACATTGTCCCTAATATTCTCTTGAGTTGAGAATTTACTGAAAGTAAATTCCCACACTTAGAGTTTGAACATATCGGAAAATGTTTCTCAAGTGTTTGTTTCGGGCTGGAATCCCACACTTAGTTATAAGCTTAGGATATGGTACAGATTACTTTGATAAAAATAAAATAAAATGATCATATCGAAACAAGGATAAGAGCGAGGAAACTCCCCTATATAGCTACGGCTTTGAGTTGAGGATCTAAAAAGTAGACTGCATCTCCACCAGTGTATGCTAGCTCAGATTCCGTCTTCATGAAGTGTACTCAAGCTCAAGCGGTATATTCTTCATTCAAATCATCCACCAACTTCTCTCAAACATAACTCAGAATAAAACGGTAATTTGTAGGTAGAATCAACCAAGATGCATCAATGCTTGATAAAGATAACAATCAAGAATCCTAATCATCGTGAATGTAATGTTGTTCTTGTCAGATGAGATCTCTGGCTTTCATTTCAATCCTGTCTTTCATCCCTTAATGTCCATTCCTTGATCAACTAATATTTCTAAGGTTTAGCCATGAATACTTTTAAGCTGGAAATTACTGCTAGCGTTGGTGCTGCATGGTCCCGAATGGTGGTAGTGAATGAGTGGATAGGTGAGTGGATATGGTCATGGTGATGGTGGTTTTGGGTTCCATGAAACGCTCTTCTAACAACCAAGAATGTGGTAAGGTATGGTCGATTTATGGAATGTTGGGAACATATGGTGAATGTCGAGGTCAGTTGCTCGATGAACAATTCCGAGAGAACTAGAATGTGATCATCTTTTGTCTCCTAAAGATATATCATTTCCCTAAGAAATGCTCTAAAGTTTCAAAGTCTAATGAACGATAATGCTCCCCTTGTCATTCATCCATTATGCTCAAAGATTCTCCATCCATAGGCATCGGTCCCTGTCTGTTAGGCATTTGTACAAACAATAGAGCAGGCAAATGTGATCTACTAGACATGTGATTATTACCACAGTCATAGATTCACTGGTTTTGAAAGACTTTTAAAAGTGAAGTGTTTTTTTTTTTTTTTTTTGAAAAACAAACCAATGTATGACTTCGAGTCTAATCACATGCTAAAAAACGTTGACCGCCTATAAATTCATTTCAGCACAACCAACAGATTTGGAAATACTAGCAAATCCAGTTAAATAAGGCAGCTAATTATAAAGATTTCTAAAGCACATTATTTTACACATATTAACATACAAATCATGTTTATCAGATGAATCAACTAAAGATCTTATGTATGTTCATAGAAATATATGTACGTACCTCAAATGCTCGAAATATGTGAGTGGATGTGTATGATGACTAAGGCACCTAGATAACAAAACTTCTTGCAGGGTTCCATGTTTGCGAGTGAAAAGATGTTAAGTACTTTAGATAATGGTGAAATAGATTTTGCAATAAAGTCCAACTAAGTAGGAGAAGGAAAGTTTCGGGTTTTTAGCAAAAGATTGACTTTAGATTTCAAAAACCATGACTTCAACGAATATGAGATTTTAAGTTCCAAGTCATTTTGAAAATCATTCCCTTTTTGTTCACTTAAATTGAAGAAGATTGTTGAACATGCTTTTTAAGGTTTCATTTTCTACTTATTAAAGTTAGTTTACTACTATTACTAATACTATGTTAGATACGGGTTGCCTCCCGAGAAGCGCTTGTTTTTGTTCGAGTCTCGAGCCTGACTCTAGCTCTATTTCTCATAAAATAATGGTTTACTTGCATCCATCAGTAGATACAAGTGGTAGTATTGGCGTATACCTATATACTTTAAGCAGGTTATTCCTAGGGTACGTCTAATAAGATGAGAAGGTGTGTCGAAGTAAGTGATTTGTTTTACTTGAGGTATAATAAATCTCTCAACTTCTTCTATCCTCTCAGTTTGGATGGGCAGAATGGGTTGGTCATAGAGGTCCTCATCAGTCCATGACGTATACGACATTATGTAGTGGAGAGATGGTTTGTAGGACAACTTTGACGCAGAACCCACCTTTCTTCCTATGGTCTTTTGGTTGATAATAATGTTGTACTATGGGCATGGAGGTGGGACAGAGTCCATTGGCGTCTCCAATCTTGTAGCAACATTCTCATCAACTACTTGGGTAACTGGTATGTCTAAGGCAACATATGGTTTGATTAGATCAAGGAGTGATTCATCCTGAGAGATATGTGGGATATCATCAACCACAACTTGTTGTGGGATAGTATCAACCACGTCTTTTTGAGTTGGGATGAGATCACTTTTCAGAGTCGGTGCATATTCCTCCCATCCTTTCGAAGCTTAGTCTTCTGTGTAGATCTCCCACTCCGGGTTCTCCATTTCTATTTCCTAGTCTACCTCATCAAATTCGTCACCCCGGCCGGAAGTTTCAAGTTGCAATGGTTCGGAGAGTTCCTCTAGAATGAACTCTTCGTTGGTCTTGGACGTTGATAGGTTAAGAACGGGTGGAAGTGAGGGTTTAGAAGATTATGTGGTTATAGGATTTGAAGGAAGTTCGCAACCAGACTCATGAGAATGAAAGTCTGTGTCGAATGAAATACATGTGGAAGGTGTGTTCCTCTCATCCTCATGTAGCCTAGAGTTAGTTATAACTTGATTCCTATATCCCTTACTACTCACTTGGACATATTCTTGTGGCTCAGAAAGCTTATCAGTGACGTGTCTAAGCAATTCTTCATGTTCTTTTAATGTTTGTTCAAGTGGGTTGTAAGGGGGTGAGAAAGCAACAATACTGCCGAGAAAGGTCAAAGACGTATCTCTCAAGTCAAAACTCTTGTATAGTTGGGTTTGAGGTTCAGGTACAGGGTAAGATGAGTAAGGGTAGACTTCGAGTGGTTCAGGATAGTAAGGTTGGTATTGATATTGTTGGAAGACGTAGGGGTCACACTGACATTGTATTTGAGGATCTAAGTACCCAGCGTTATCCAAATAAGTCCTGCTATACCCTTGACATTTATTATCTAAGTGGGAATCACTCTTACATCTATCTTGAACAAGACCATATATCAAATTGATCTATTAGTTGTTGTGCATTTGCCATTTCCCATGTTTTTAGAAAAGACGGTATACGAAGAAGCTTTAAGAATTAAAGCTAGGGTGAAAAGTGAATCCAATCTATTCTAAGCTAAACTAATCTATGCAAATCTACGTGCAGAAATTAACTTGTGATAAGGATAGAGAATCCTATTCAAAAGGATATCTTAATAACTAATTTATCCAAACAAGCTCCAAATCGTACTACCAACTCCGGCAGCGGCGCCAAAAACTTGATGCGCCCCAAATGGCTGGTCCAGGAATCGCTTTCTTCCGTTGCGGACCTCACGCTCAAGGCGACATCATGGGTAGTTTTAAATTTATAATTTTCGGGACCTAAACCTTCCAAACAACGTACTGATACTAGGTACGAGTACCTTATGCTAGTAAGTGGCAAGCATGATCCAAGGTCGTTCCTCACGATGGCAGAATTGAAACTGAGCTCACTCGGATAATTTAGTAATTAAGCTTGGTTTTGGATAGTTGGATAGGTTTTGTGTTTGGTTTTCTAATTTATTAAACTACTAAAGCATAAAATAAAAGGGAAGCAAGCATATATGTAGTACATAAGGATGACGGAGATGTGGTTCACCATGATTTGGGATAGTGCATTACTGAGATGATGTTCATTATGGGATACATTTAGCTAACAGACAAGTAAACTATAGGTGTAAACACTAGGACCCTATTTATTTAGATAGATTCTAAATTAGTTTGTCACTGAGTTCCTAGGATATCGTGATTCTAATCAGAACAGGCTGCTCAACCCCCCACACTGTCCGGTTAGGACTAGTGACCCATTAAGGGTGCAGTAATAAGGTAACAGACTGCCCTCGGGTTATTCTGACCTTTCTTAACACTTAAGTCTAAATGTTATTATCTAATCATGTACTGATTATTAACTTTGTATTCTAAACAATCAGTTTTATAGAGTCTAGGGGTTTTAAGAATCCTGAACCACTGTTGGGCTTGACTTTCATCTATAGACTCATACCTTAGGTTTGATTAGTTCAATTACTTCTGTCATGATCTAGCCTCTCCTTTGCAATCAGTCATTCATCCCTAGGAACAACAACGGTGTACAATGCATACTCCTTCCGCAACCTGCTAACCCTAGATACCGTTTACGGTGTACCGCACTCCAACAGTTCCACAGATGCTTCGTAACCAGGGATAGATTTGCGGTGTACTATGATGTTTCCACAACTTTACTATCCCTAGGTACAAGTACAGTGTACAATGTCTAAGTGTTTCCACAACTTCAGTACCAGAGGTAGGCATACGGTGTACTGTAACCCTTCCACAGCTATATTGGTTACTAGACCATATTCTAGGGCTTCTAGGCAATCCACAGTGTAGGTACAAACGGCTCTTTCAGGGGCATATGCCCAGTATTTCAACCGGATTATAGTGACAGACACGGCTTCGTACGATAACATAGATAACTATCTACCATAACTTAGGCCTACAGCTAAGGTGATAGTCACGTGAAAGACTGGAAAGGGTGATCCGTAGCTAAGTCTAAATGCATGATAAGTTTAGACAGATACAAGGTTTAACAATTCTATTAATCATACCAAATTACAACTATCTAAATCATGGCAAACATACAAGCAACTACTCACAAAGCATGGCAATAAACATTTCTACAATTAATAAATCACAAACATCAAACAAAAACATTATGACAAATTAATATAAGAAAGGATATATATTACCGGTAAATAAATATGAGCGGAATAACACTTGTATTTCCCCGAATAATATCCCAGGTATTACAAATGCTAGGTTCTACGAACTAAATTACATAACTCCTCTAAAAGCGACGAATTCTCCCCCTAATCTTCCCACTAGTTCCTAGAGAGAGAGGCTAGAGAGAGAACCTAGAGAGAAAAACTAACTACGAAAACTGAAAACCTAAATCTAGAGAGAGAGTAGTGAGAGAGTGAAGTGTGAATGAGAATGGATGTGTTGAAATGAGAAGTTGAGCTTGGTATTTATAGGCAATGCATAGCCGTATCCGTAGACCATATCCTGAACCTCAAATGCACAACTGTATCGCACAACCATATCAAAATCCAATTTTTATCGC
The DNA here is from genome assembly GCA_963422505.1 of Pseudognaphalium luteoalbum. Taxonomy (NCBI): domain Eukaryota; kingdom Viridiplantae; phylum Streptophyta; class Magnoliopsida; order Asterales; family Asteraceae; genus Pseudognaphalium; species Pseudognaphalium luteoalbum. The sequence goes on from OY730193.1 coordinate 63,699,537, forward strand.
CCAGATGCACCAATACGGCTGTCCTAGTGAAAATACGGCTGTCATGGAGCAAATACGGGTGAACACCAACCGTATACGGCTATCCTGGGCTGTATATGGCTAGATACAGGCTGTATACAGTCTGTGCAGGCCGTATACGGCCTGTGTCCAGCCGTATATGGTGTATGACAGCCGTATATGGTCTGGGACAGCCGTATCCTGACCCTTCGGTTCTTCGTTTCTTTGAACGGGCGTATCTTCTTCGTCATTTATCCATTTCGAGTGATTCTTGCGTCCACGGTTTTGTAATTTCCTAATGAACAAAATGACACCAATTAGAGGTCATAACTCGGAGCGTAACTTAAGAAGCAATGAAATGAGTGAACAGAAGATTCATTGATCGTTTGTGCTCTGTTTTGCTCATTTTTAGGTTTTTTTTTCCGATTCTTGAAACATCGTCTATATTTTAGCCATCATGATGAAATGTGATAGATATTTATATATAGATTTCAAATGTTTTCATCAATATTTGTGCTAAAAAGGTGAGATAATGACATACAAAAACTTGACTTTTTGCGTGTCATCAGCAGCAGCAGGTGACGCGGTTGAAGGTGGCTTCAAATTGGGCGAGGATGGCATATGACTAGCTGGAGCCCAACTCTCATTTTTATGTCTTAATTTCTGTGGGTTGTGTTGTAACAAAACAATTATCTTGGGGTAAGGTTAGCCTGGCATGGATAACCATGGTGGTGTTGAAAGTGGTGCATGTTGGCCTCTTGTTCTTTTGCTTTGAACAATTTGATGAACTCCATTCTCAGGGTCTGATGATCCTGAAATCTTTTAATAATATTAGGATTCATATCTTTTCAGCTCCAATATACCGAGGAGATTCCCTTAGTATATACATATGTCTTGTTTGATAATCAACATCCTTAGGAGATTCCCTCAGGATAATGGAAAGATTCTTCCATTATGTATCCTGTATTTATACGATCCCAAGGAGATTCCCTCATAATACAATTGAAAAAATAGAGACCCTCAGAATAATGAGAATCTTCTTCATAACTTCGTAATCCTGAGAAATTTCCCTCAGGATAACTTAAGATTATCTTGAATTCAGGATCCCTATATCCCAGGATCCTGAAGTATATTATAGACTGATAGGCACATAAGTGATATCCTACATCACAAGCATAAGATAATTACCAAATATAATTGGTAAAAGTAATTTGTGAAACATAAAATGCACAAATCTTTAGCAAATAGTTTTAAGATTATTAAAACACGTTTATAAAATGTTCTTGATAAAAATTTATAAACACTTAGACCTTTTCAAAAGAATATTTTTGATAATGTGAAAACATTATAAGCAATAGATTTTATTAAGTGGTTGGGCAAAGCCAACAAGATCATGTTTTAGTAATGTGACAACATTACATTAGTGCGTAGGCTAAGCCAATACTTAGGATAATCCAACTTTTGTGTGGTATGAAGATACCAATATGCTTAGGTAATGTGAATACATTACAAACCTTGCGTAATAGATAATGTAAAAACATTACAAGCCTTTTGTACTTAGTGACATGAATACGCCAAAACCTTAGGTAATGTGAAAACATTACAAACCTTAGTTGACGTGAAAATGAGAAAACCTTAGGTCGACGCATCTAGTGCACATCAGTGTCGACAATCGAAAGAGTTTGATCTATAGGCGAATGGAAATGAAGTTGTTGGGTACCAGAGGCATCACCGATTCCCTAACCGTGGCACTATAATCAAACATCATGCGCTTAAGGTGTGAGTGTGGAAACCCAAATACTTAGAGAGGTGTTTATGCGTCAGCAAACCTCTAAACCTTAGAGGAATCCTTGGGATCCCTAATCGGGGGAGAGAGGTGGCCAACCTCTTATCCTCATTCCATGATCTCCAAATGTGCTATCTACAACAAATACAAGATCTTGAGTAAAGGTGGGTGTTAGTTTGCCTAACACCCCTCCGATGCTTAAGTCAGTACGATGTTCATATGAGAATAATGAAAAAGGAAAAATTGAACACACACATATGTACATATAGGTAATAGTAGTACATATATATATATCTATATAATAAAAATAAATGAAAAGTCAAGGATCATAGAAGTAGCTTTTTATATTGAACATAATTATTCAACTTACGCATGATAAAGCTTTAGATGAATGGCATTCCAGAATCTTAGAAGCAACTCTCCATTTATATTAGCTAACCAATATGTCCCCTTTCTAGCATCTGAATCAATCAAATATGGACCTTCCCATTTTGGTGCTAGCTTACCCTTAACAGGATTCCTGGTATTCTGAAATACTTTTCTCAATACCAATTCCCCAATTTGGAATCTCCTTATCCTGATATTTTTATTATAAGATCTTGAAATCCTCTGTTGATATGTTGCAATCCTGAATTTAGCACGATCCCTGATTTCATCCACAGTGTCCAGATCCTGAATTAATGCTTTCTTATTTGCTTCTAAAGTTTGCATCCGGGATCTTGCTGTTGGGATTACCATTTCTGTCAGGATCATGGCTTCGGATCCAAACACCTAAGAAAAAGGAGTTTGCTTGGTTGCTTCTTTCTCAGTAGTTCTATCAGCCTATAAAACAAAAGGCAATTCCTCTGCCCATCTTCCTTTCTTGGCATCTAACCTCTTTTTAAGGTTGTTGATGATGATCTTGTTACTGGGTTGCGCCTGACCATTAGCTTGAGGAAGAACTGGCGTTGAAGTTATCATTTTGATCCCCCAACTTTCACAGAATTGTGTTGTTCTTTTACCAATAAACTGAGATCCGTTATCACATACTATCTCCGCCGGGATCCCGAATCTAGTCAGGATATTTCTCTTAATAAATGAGATCATCTCCTTTTATTTTTCTTCAATAAGGGCTTCAGCTTCAATCCATTTTGAGAAATAGTCCATCATTGCAAGCATAAAAACCTTTCCTCTAGGAGCAGTAGGTAATTTCCCAACTATATCCATTCTCCACTTCATAAATGGGCATGGAGAGATAATTGGATACATCGGTTCTGCCGGTTGATGATGGATGTTCCCGTGCCTTTGATAAGCATCACACTTGTGAGAGTAATCCATGGAATCCTTCCGCATAGTAAGCCAAAAGTAACCCGTTCTCAATTTTTTTGAAAATAATGCTCTGCCCCCAGAATGATTTCCACATTCTCCTTTATGTATATCCTTAAGTACCGCTTGTGTTTCAGGATCCTCGGGACATCGTAATAATGGACTTGCAAGAGATTTACGATACAATATTCCATTTTCGATAGTAAAACGAGATACATTAAGTTTGAAAACTCTGGGATTTGCTTCATCCTTTGGGATCACATCATTCTGCAGATATTCTATAATTGGTTGCATCCATGATCTCGATTTGCCCCCGGAAGCTGATGTATCCAGATTATCTCCCGTATCAGGATCATCTATCTCGCATATTTTCTCCTCTTTCTTGTCCGCTATAGCAGGCAATAATATATGAGCAATTGAGATCCTGATATCTGGTGGGATCCTAATGGTTGACCCTAAATTTGCCAATGTATCTGCTTCTGAATTAGCTTCCCTTGGTATCTGCTCTATATTGAATATCTCAAAGCCACATGCAAGCTTCTTAACAACATCCAAATACGAAGCCAACTTTTCACCTTTGACGGCATAAGTACCATTATAATGATTAACAGCTAGCAAAGAGTCCACATAAACTTTAAATATTGTACTCATATATCTTTAGCTAATTGTAATCCGGCAATTAATGCTTCATATTCTGTTTCATTATTAGTAGCTTGAAATTCACAATTAATTGCTTGAGGCATTATGTCTCCCTGTGGTGATCTTAATATTATCCCTAATCCAATTCCATTCATATTAGAAGCTCCATCAGTGTACAAAATCCATTTATCTTTTAATTCTTCTAGTTGTTGAACTTCTAGATCTTCTTCATCTTGAAGATCACTAGTGAAATCGGCTATAAAATCTGCTAAAGCTTGGGATTTTATGGCATTCCTAGGTTCATAAATAAGATTATATGCACTTAACTTTACTGACCATTTAGCCATTCATCCTGACATTTTTGGTTTTCTTAGCACGGATTTTATAGGATAATTATATCTAACATGCACAGGGTGTGTTTCAAAATAATGTCTAAGTTTTGTAGAGTCCATTATTAATGTAAGAATAAGTTTTTCAAGATGGGAATACCTGGTTTCAGCATCAAGTAGACTTTTACTTACATAGTATATAGGATGCTACTGACCCTCATGATCCTTTACAAGCACCGCACTTACTGGATTTCGAGATACTGCCAAGTACAGAAATAGTGGTTCTCTGTCTTCTGGTTTCATTAACAATGGAGCAGATGATAGATAACTCTTTAATTCTTGGAATGTTACTTCTTGCTTATCTCCCCATTCAAATTTTTTATTCTTTTTCAAGATGTCATAAAATTCTTTGCAGCGATCCGATGATCTTGATATGAACCTATTAAGCACTGCAATCCTACCAGTCAATCTTTGTATATCTTTTGGGTTGGATGGAGACTTCAAATCCAGGATTGCCTTGATTTGTTCTAGGCTGGCCTCTATCCCTCTCTTGGTCACCATATATCCCAGAAATTTTCCTGCCCCCACTCTAAAATGATACTTAGTTGGGTTCAACTTCATATTTATTGGTTCAGGATATCAAAAGCAATTTGAAGATCCTAAAGATGATCCTCAGCTTTCTTGGATTTGACCACCAAGTCATCAATGTATACCTCCATGATCTTGCCCAATTGATCTTTGGACATCATATTCACTAGTCTCTGGTATATTGAACCTGCATTTTGAGACCAAAAGGCATTGCAATATAACAATAGATACCTGTGGGGGTCATGAAGGCGGTATCCTCTTGATCGGATGGTTCCATCTGAATTTGCTGAAATCCCGAGGATGCATCCATGAAAGTCAGGATCTCATGTCCAGCGGTTGCATCCACCATTGAGTCTATGTGAGGCAGAGGGAAAGGATCCTTAGGGCAAGCTTTATTGAGATCAGTGTAATATACACATACTCTCCACTTCCCATTTTTCTTTTGTACCACCACCACGTTTACCAACCATCTCGGGAATTCGACTTCCCTTATCATGCCAGCTTTAAGCAACCTTTAAACATCAGCTTGTATAATAGCATTTCTTTTTGGAGCGAACTTTCTTTGTTTTTGTTGGATTGGCCTGAAACTATTATCAATACCCAATTTATGTGTAATAATATCCTTAGATATACCTGTCATATCCTCAGGTTTCTAGGCAAAGGTTGCTCTTCTATCATGCATGAACTTTACAAGATCTTGTTCAAGATCCCTAGGAATTGCAGATCCTATAAGCACTTTTTCTTCAGGATCCTCAATGTTCAGCGGCACTTCTTTGACATCCTGTTCAGTTGTTTACAAGATGTCTTGTGCTCGCGTATTTAATTGCTATGCTGGCGTAGGCTTGGTAGTAGATTTCATTGAAGTAGTGTAGCAATCCTTAACTTCTTGTTGATCACTATTTATCCTGACAACTCCCCATGGAGTGGGCAATTTCACGCATTGATGATAGGTTGACGGTACTGCCTTCATGTCATGATTCCAAGGTCTGCCTAGAATAATGTTATAGCAAGATAATGAATCCATAACACAAAAACGTTGCATAGTGTTTACCCGTTCAATATAGATTGGAAGTTTGATTTCTCCCATTGTATTTGTTGTGGGTAGATTTTTTACTAACATTGCAGGATCCTGATTAGCATCTCACAGGTATGAAAATCATTTATATTTAGTATTCTCATATCAGGATAATGATAGTTTATAAGTATACTTTCAGGATCACAATCATATTTAAGGATCCTGGAAATACTCTTGTTATTTATCTTGCAGAATCCTAGTCAGGATATGTTTGTTTAATATAATTATGCAGGATAATGAATAAGCAGGATGAGTAAGTAAGGATCCTATGTTTATTCTGGAGTGTGCATAGCTCAGGATCTTGGACCTATATTAGTTCAGGATCATGCGCTGTTTAACATGTTTACTTTCTTTGAGTATTGACCAAGTCATATATGGAATGCTTTAATGAGATATGCTCCGGATTACGTAAGGAAGCTTTGATATGATCCAACGATGACCAAATCAGCTGCACGTGTAAAATGAAGTCAAAAGAGACGGTGGTCTTCATCCTTCATCGGAGGATCCCGAGATTCTCGGAAATAATGTTATACGCTCTTAGTATATAATTGAAGCATGGATGATCGATTAGGGAAAGGAATGCACACTATTTTCACCTGCGAAACACATAAACACTCTGCTATTACTCTCGTTAATACTCTCTTTTATCAACACTTAGCTAGATTCATACACATAATCACTTAGCTGATCATCCTTGTGCTCTTAGCTTGTAATTCATTGATTTCATTTTAATAAAATCAATAAAGGCAAGGATCATTTCATCCTTCCCGAGGTTTTGTGCCAGCGATCAATCTTGATCAAGGGTTATCCTCGTATATCCTCGTGTCGATTACATTTACTTTACCTTTTTTCATTGTTTATTTTGCATTATCATTAGTCTGTTCTTGAGCTTTTGTCTTAATTCTTTATTCAACAAGGATTAACGCACTTAAAGTGTATTTTCATTCAAAATTCTTATTTACTAATATAGATAATCGTATAACAACGTAATTATCTTGAAAGTAATTTCAGCACTATACCTCACAATCTAAAATTTGATCACTTAATTGCTTAGTGTAATTTTTGACCAAAATAATTTGTCGCCCACCGTGGGGCAAGTGGTGTTTTTCTTAATCAAACTTTTGTTAAAATCCTTGTTGAGTCATCTTTTTCAAAAATTTCTGTTTAGAATGTCGAGCCAAGGATGATCTACATCATCTACCATGCCGTCATCATCATCTGCGAGAACCACTCTTCCTCCTGCTCCGCCTCTCACATCATCTCAACAATAGCCACAAAATGTCTATGCAAGGCTATCGTCGGCTGGATCCACTTCTATAGGGGTCGGATTCTTTTCAGATCCGAACCCTATTATGATTTCTAACCAGGATATTGTGTCTATGTTTTCGCAGGTTAAGGAACAGCTCAAACGAGTGGAAAGGAGCAATGAAATCCTGAAGAAGGATATGCAGAATATGAGGACTAGGAACAATGTCCCTGCTTCTCAAGTCACTACTCCTATCCGCAACAGGATTCTTGATTTTGATACCCCACCATCTGCTGAACGACAAGGAGATTTCGTGTCCATGCAAGGAAGAACCAGGATCCCAGATTTAATATTTGCTACAGGAGTTTCTACGTCGAGGGGGCAACAATCGGATCCAGGATCCTCATATAGGACTCCTGACGGTGGTAACATGTTAAATAATTATACTTCTAATAATACTGTTGGGACTAACAATTTATAGGATCCTGGGGTTAGCCCTGTGATGGTAAGGGAGATACAAAAATTGAAGGATATGATATCGAGTGTCCCTGGAGTTGTACAACCCATTCCTGAAGTTCCTTCAATAGCGCATGGGATCTCCAGATTTGCACCACCTATATGTGATGCTGAGATCCCGAAAAGGTTTCAAACTCCAAATATGAAGTTGTATGATGGAACAACAGATCCTGAGGAGCATATTGCGCAATACAGGGAGAGGATGGAAATCATTCCAATTCCTTCTGATCTTAAAGAAGCATGCTTATGCAAGGGCTTTGGCTCTACCCTCATAGGATCCGCGTTAAAATGGCTGTTAAACGTTCCCCTTACTCTATTACTTCATTTGCTCATCTAGTTAATTTATTTAATAACCAATTCTCTTGCAGTAGATCATTTGAAAAGTTAACACCTGATTTATACAGAGTTGTTCAAAAAACTAATGAGTCTCTTCGAGATTTTGTAGGAAGATTCGGGAGAGAATCCTTGAATATACCTAACCTGTATATGCCTACTGCTTTTCAAGCCTTTAAAATGGGGACCAAAAGGGATTCCCCATTCTATGAGGATCTTGTTATGAATCCTTGCAGGAATCTCGACGAAGTCAGAAACAGCGCCCTAAGATTCATCAGGCTAGAAGAGGATGCTGAGATTCAGAAAAGGGTTGATGCTTCATCAACATACGATAGACCCAACAGGAAAACAGACTCATCCTCATTCAGATCGAGCGGAAGCAAGCCTTATGCTAGAAATGAGGATCATCGTGTGAATACTATCGACGAAGATGATGAAGAGTATCCTAAAATAACTGACTATAATATTTCTGTAGATACAACAGGTATACTGTGTGCCATGGAGGATCTTGGAGATAAAGCAAGATGGCCCAAGAAAAATGAGAAATCTTTTAGATGGAAAGACAAGTCTAAATGGTGTGCATATCATGGAGATTTCGGTCATCTGACTGAGAATTATATAGCTCTCCGAAAAGAGATCAGTCATCTGCTCAACAAAGGATACTTGAAAGATTTGCTTGGGAAAAAGAAGGATCAAGGAAAGGATCATGACAGAGTTCAGAATCCTGAATCTCAAGATAATCACAGGATCCCTACTAAAGCAGGATCCCCGTCTTCAGATACCAAGGTAATCAATTTTATTTCTGGTGGCTCAGATATATGTGGTACTTCTTATTCTGCAGCAAAGAGGCACGCAAGAGAATCCAAATCAGAAAAGCCATATAAACCAACAAGGACTTCCATGAAGAAAGATGAGAGGGTCATAGCGTTTGATGAGGATGATTTGGAAGATATTCAGGATCCTCACCATGATGGTTTGGTTATTACTCTCTATGTTGCCAATCATTTTGTGCGCAGGATCCTGATCGATGGAGGAAGCTCGGTTTACATCATTCGCTTGGAGACCTTAAAAAGAATGGGTATTCCAGAATCAGAGATCACCTCCATATCTACTGTTTTGGTAGGATTCAGTGGAGAAGCAAAAAATACAGTTGGCGATATCAAATTGCCAATCTATATTGAAGTGGTAAATTCGATTCAAAAAATACAGTTATGGATTGCTTGTCGAGCTATAACATTATCCTAGGTAGACCCTGGTTGCATGATATGAAAGAGGTGCCATCAACATATCATCAATGTGTCAAATTACCAACACCTTGGGGGGTGGTTAATATTAGCAGTGATCAAAAAGAGGCAAAGGATTGGTACTCAACATCAATGAAGTCTACTACCAAGTCTCCATCAGCATAGCAATTAATGAATAAGGTGTGGGATGTTCTAGATACAAGCGAACAGGACGTCAAAGAAATGCCGCTCGATTCCAAGGATCCTGAAGAAAAAGTGCTCATAGGATCAGGGATGTCACAGGATCTTGAACAGGTTCTCATGAAATTCTTGAACCAAAGAAAATCAACTTTTGCTTGGAAGCCAGAGGATATGATAGGTATATCTAAGGATATTATAACTCATAAACTTGGAATTGATAGTAGTTTCAGGCCAATTCAACAAAAAAGAAGGAAATTCGCGTCGGAAAGGAATGTTATTATCCAAGCGGACGTTGAAAGGTTACTCTCTGCTGGCATGATAAGGGAAGTAAAATTTCCAAGATGGTTCGCAAACGTGGTGGTAGTACAAAAGAAGAATGGGAAATGGAGAGTGTGCGTGGACTACACTGATCTTAAGAAAGCCTGTCCAAAGGATCCTTTCCCATTACCACACATTGATTCGATGGTAGATGCTACGGTTGGGCATGAGATCCTAACCTTCATGGATGCATCGTCAGGATTTCAGAAAATCCAAATGGAACCATTGGATCAGGAAGACACAACCTTCATAACTCCCACAGGTATATATTGTTATATTGCATTGCCTTTTGGTCTTAAAAATGCAAGTGCAACTTATCAAAGGCTGGTCAACATGATGTTCAAAGAACAACTGGGAAGCACGATGGAAGTATACATCGATGATATGGTGGTAAAGTCAAAGAAAACTGAGGATCATCTTCAGGATCTTAAGATGGCTTTTGACATTCTGGATCAATACAATATGAAGCTTAATCCTGCAAAGTGTCACTTTGGAGTGGGGGCAAGAAATTTTTTGGGGTACGTGGTAACCAAGAGAGGAATAGAAGCTAGTCCAGAGCTGATCAAGGCTATCCTAGACTTGAAATCCCCATCAAGTCCTAAGGATATATAAAGATTGACGGGAAGAATAGCAGCTCTGAACCATTTTATTTCAGGATCTTCGGACAGATGCGAGGAATTCTATGATATCCTAAAGAAGAATAAAAAGTTCGAATGGGGAGAAAAACATGAAGCTGCTTTTCAAGAATTGAAGAATTACTTGTCATCAGCTCCTTTATTGATGAAGACCGAGGATGATGAGCCATTGTTCCTCTATCACTCGGTATCCTGAAATGCTGTAAGTGCAGTACTAGTAAAGGATCATGAAGGGCAACAACATCTTGTTTACTATGCAAGTAGAAGCCTACTAGATGCTGAAACCAGGTACTCCCATCTTGAGAAACTTCTACTTGCATTGGTTATGGCATCTACTAAACTTACGCATTATTTTGAAACACATCCTATTCATGTAAGAACTAATTATCCCATTAAAAACGTGTTGAGAAAACCAGAAATGTCAGGACGCCTAGCTGAATTGGTCTGTAAAGTTAAGTGCTTATAATTTGATTTATGAACCTAGGAATGCGATTAAATCCCAAGCTTTAGCAGATTTTATTGCTGACTTCACTAGTGATCTTCAAAATGAAGTAGATTTAGAAGTACAAGAATTAAATCAAATAAGTGAAAAATGGACACTATATACGGATGGTGCTTCTAATATAAGAGGAACTGGATTAGGAATTGTATTAAAATCACCTCAAGCTATAAGATGTGAATTTCAAGCCACAAATAATGGGGCAGAATATGAAGCATTGATTACAGGATTACAATTAGCTAAGGATATCGGTGTAAAATACTTAGATGTATATGTAGATTCATTGTTAATCGCTAATCATTATAATGGAACATATACTGTAAAAGTAGATATATTAGCCTCGTATTTGGAAATTGTTAAGGATCTTGCAGGTAGCTTCGAGATCTTCGACATTCAATAGGTACCGCGTGAGGATACACTGAAGCGGATGCTCTGGCTAACCAGGGTCAAGTCTAAGGATCCCACCAGATGTAAAATACCAATTATACATATTGCAGCACCTGCCATTGCTGAAAAGCATAACAATGAAGAGCAAGTATGTGATGTTGAGGATCCTCAGTCTGGAGATAATTAGAATATATATGGTTCTGGGGGCAAGTCAGGATCATGGATGCAACCGATCATGGAATATTTACAACATGATGTGATCCTTAAAGACGAAAATAACTAAAGCCTTCAAATTAAAGGTATCCCGTTTTACTATTGAAAATGGCATATTGTATAGAAAATCACTTGCATGACCACTATTGCGATGCCTCGAGGATCCTGAAGCAAAAGCAGTACTAAAGGATATACATGAAGGTGATTGCGGGAATCATTCTGGGGGCAGAGCATTATTTTCAAAAACTTAAGGACAGGATACTTTTGGCCTACTATGAAGAAGGATTTCATGGATTTTGCTCGCAAAATGTGATGCTTGTCAAAGACATGGGAACATCCATCATCAACCAGCAGAACCGATGCATCTGATTATCTCACCATGGCCATTTATGAAACGGGGAATGGATATTGTGGGAAAATTACCTACAACTCCTGGAGGAAAGGTGTTTATGCTTGCAATGACAGATTATTTTTCCAAATGGATAGAAGCTGAGGCATTTGTTCAAGTAAAAGAAAAGGATGTAATATCGTTTATCAAGAGAAATATCCTGACAAGGTTTGGGATCCCAGCTGAAATAGTATGTGATAATGGATCTCAATTTGTTGGTAAAAGAATAACTAAGTTTTGTGAGAGTTGGGGAATCAAGATGATATCTTCAACATCAGTCCATCCTCAAGCTAATGGATAAGGGGAGTCTAGCATCAAGATCGTAATCAATAATCTCAGAAGAGGTTGGATGCCAAGAAGGGAAGATGGGTCGAAGAACTACCTTTCATTTTATGGGCTGATAGGACCACCGAAAAAGAGGCAACTAAGCAAACTCCTTTTGCTTTGGTGTTTGGATCAGAAGCTATGATCCCCACAGAAATGGTAATCCCAACGGCAAGATCCCAAATGCAGACTTTGGAAGCAAACGACGAAGCATTGAGTCAGGATCTAGACACTGTGGATGAATTAAGGGATCGTGCTAAATTCAGGATTGCTGCATATCAACAGAGGATTTCAAGATCCTACAACAAAAATGTTAGAATAAGGAGGTTTCAAGTAGGAGATTTAATATTAAGGAAAGTATTTCAATGTACTAAAAATCATGCGGAAGGAAAGCTAGCACCAAAGTGGGAAGGTCCATATTTAATAGATTCGGATGCTGGAAAGGGGGCATATTGGTTGGCCAACATGGATGGAGAATTACTTCCAAGATCCTGGAACGCCATTCATTTGAAACTCTATCATGTGTAAGTTGAATGTTTTAGTTCAACATAAAAAGGTACTCCTATGATCCTTAACTCTTCATTATTTTGATACTCTTTAGTATATATGTATGTGTGTATTATAATATATTAGTATATGCATGAAAGTTTTTCGTAATTATTATTCTCATTTAACAGTTACTGACTTAAGCATCGAAGGGGTGTTAGGCAAACTAACTGTTAAACCCAAAATAATCTAATAAACGATTAGATAATAATAAGCTTTGAATTATTATTGAGAAGTTGCGGAATCACAATCAATAATATTAAGAAGATTAAGAATACTATGAATAACTTATGGAACACGATTAATACCAAAATCTTCAATCTTATTAATGATATAAGACGAATACACTTAATGTATTAGGGTTACAGAAAACCTTGAAGATGCGTAAAATCGTTAACCTATTCTAGGTCTAAGGATTCCTATTTATAATACATAGAGTCCTATACAATCTCCAGTTATTATGGAAACAATTTGATTCCATACATAACTCTAACTGCCTAACCGACATACTAATAAACATACCAACAGTGGTAGTAAATATATTATACTAACAGAGGATACAATATACTTATTACACAATTCCTAAGTATATGTCTAACAGTGGCAGTTATTACATTTATAATAGCAGTGGCTAGTCTTCAACTCTTCTAGTAGCGGTAGTCTTTAACTCTAACAGTGGTTAAGACTTGATCTTTAGTCCTCAACACTTGGTCAATTTAGCTCTGATTCCAACAATCTCCCCCTAAACTTAATCAATCTACAATTACATTAAGTTTCTTCATTCTACTTCAATCTGTTGGTTGACTTCTTTTGCTATACTGGTTCAGGATCCTGTAGACTATGTCTTTGCTCTTCTCTGTCTTCACATCAACTTGTAATTTCATTCTATCCAATTGCTCCAACAGTGCTTTACTCAGGACATATTCTCTTTTTTCTTGCATGTACACGTATTTACCATTCTTCATTGAAATACAATGCTCCCAGCTCTAGCAAAATGTCTCCAATATCAAATCACTTCTGCACACAAAAATATATCTCCATACACCTCTGGTTCAAACATCATCTGCACTTATTCCCATACGTGCCTTTCAAGAACAATAATAATCATTTACACATCCTTCTCCAATCCAATCTTGTACATGTCATAAACATAAAACTTATTAATTCTTTTCAAGATATCCTGCATTGATTTATGAAAGCTTACATCTCCATTCTTCCTCACAATCCTAACTTCATAAGACAATGTACCAGATTCCATAAAAATTCCTTCCTAGTAAATAATTTCTGAGAAATCTTCATCATGAACATATGTTTTCTCAGACCTGTCAAACTTTTCTACCAACAATTTCTCTAACACCTCTTCATCCCTATCCAGATCACATAATTTATCATTCAACTCCTGAAAAATAGCAAATGATCTTTTCACCCCTTCAATTTTCAATCTCAACTCCTCAGCCTTTAGCTTTTCTTCCTTTGCTTTCTCTAGCTCCTCATCAATTTGTTCATATCTTGCTTGTAGCCTCCTCTAAATCTCTTCATCTTCTTTCTTTTTCTTCTCCAACCTTTTCCTTGCTTCAGGATTAACAATAGGATTATTGTCATATAATTGTTGCAATCTTTCCAATGACATTCTCCTTAAGGTCATAGTAGGTATCCTATCTCCTCTAAGCTTACAAACCAGTTCTTTTTTCAATTCAGCCTTGGTTGGTTTCCTTGCTCTTTTCTTAGCAGCTTCCCTATCAATTTTTTCTTTCTTGCCTCTCTCAATTGCCTTTTGCAAAGCCATTTGTAGAGGATTTCCTTTGGACTTTTCAACATAAGCATTATAGACTGTATCGTCTTCTACCTTAACCCCTTTGCTTTCATCTCTGCATACACCCTGCTTGCCTCTTTTGTCATCTTCACAATCTTTCCAGATTTAAGCAATACATCAACCTCATCAACATCTGATTCATTCACTTGAACAGGCACAGACTTTTGTGATTCAGCAGCTCTCTTTTCTTGTTCAATTCTATGCTGTTCAATCAACTCTTCTTTCACCCTCAAAGCATATTCATGATCATGCTCAACATTCTGTTATACCTTCTTCATTTTTAGTTTTTCTACTAATTTACCCTTGCCTTTATTTTTTGGATCAATCTTGGGTAATTTAGAATCAGGCTTAGGCAAATTTGTAGGTTCTCTAATTCTGAAAGGTACTTCAGGTGTTCTAGCAGTGGTAGGTTTGAGTACAGTAGCAGGTTGAGTTGAAGTTGTTGTATTTGTAGTAGCAGTGGTAGTAGTTGTATTGATTGGTGGGGTTGCTGATGTAACAGTGGGAGCAGGAGTAGTATTAACAGTGGAAGTATTAATACTAGTAGTGGTAGGAGTTACCTTTGTCTTAGCATTGGGACTACTTGACTTGGCCCTCTTCATCTGTTCAATTCTAGCTGCCTTGACAGATCTAAATGGAATTGATTTCTTCCTTCCATAAGTGATTTTAGGCTCTGCTGCTCGGACATTAATAGTCTCCCCCATTAACCTCTGATCTTGCATCATCACCTTCTTTCACACCATCCTCAACTGGTTCATTATCAGGTTGAACTACTTCTTCACCATCTTCAACATCATCTACCACTTCTGTTTCACCTTCAACCCTCTCTACAGTCTTTTGAACAATACTTTCAACAACCTCAGTCTGCACATCATCCATGACCTCAGTGTCATCTTTATGTGGCTCATCAGTGTCACCTACAACCTCAGTCTGCACAACACCTTCTTGATCATTTAGATCAGGTATAAACTCATCAGTATTTTCATCCTCTGCCTGTTTCTCCCCCTTGGTGAAAGTGTTGTCAGCATCCTCTCCTAGCTTGGGTAAGTGGTCTTCTTTCAAAACCTTGACCAAGACCTTCTCAAGATCGATAATTCTTTCTTTCAGATCTTCAATCACCTTCTCTTGATCAGCCAGTTTAGCAGCCTGCTCTGCTATCTTTGCATCCTGAGCTCTATTCAACTTCTTTTCATGAATCAATTTATTCCAAATAAAATCCATAGCTTCTGTCAATTGTACATTCGTCAATTCAGGGTGAGTACTAGCCTTATCACCATTAGAGTGTGACCTCCTAGGTGAATCATTGACAAATGTATCATCTGCCTCACGCCTAGCATTGATATCGCTCAATTTGTATATATGAATCTCTCGCGATATCATCTATTTTGCATTTGTTTCTAGTAAATTTCATGAACTTTTGGTACTTATTTAGTTTGAAATCTATTTTGTGTGTTAGGTTTAAGATTGATGAGAATAAGGCAAAAAGAAAGTTGGTCTGCTGCAAAATGGTGAGAAGCGCCGGGTTAAGCACATCAGCCGTCGGGTCAATAGCATAAGCCGCCGGGTTGTTTGGGTTAGCCGCCGGGTAAATTAAGGATTCCCAACATTTGTGGTAACAGAGAAATTCGCCCGAATGAAGCTTGTAGAAGCTGACGGCTTGTAATATTAGCCGCTGGGTCCCTTTCTCTATTGGAACCCGCCGGCTTGATTGAGGAATGAGCTGGGTCATTTGAACTTGGAGAAGCCGCCGGCTGGAGAGCCAAATCAGCTGGGTTCTTTGTGCGGTAGCAACCTTTGTACTTGAAAAAGCACTTTATCTTTTAGATCTCACCAACCCTTTTCTCATCATCTTCATCTCCGAAAATACTTCCATTTTTGGTGAACTCCCAAGGTTTTGGTGGATTCTTAATCATTTTAAAGACCTCCCATTTTACTAGATCATTTGGTAACAACGAATCATCATCCAAACATTGTAATCACTTCGTTTACATCTTTATTCGATTATAATTATGTTTCCTTTGATTTCTCTCATTACATGTTTTTATCTTGTTGTGATGATTAGTGGCTAGATTATTATGCTTGCTTGGATGAACTAACTAGTTGATTAGGGGTGTATATTGTGGTGTTTAATTTATGCTTTCAGTTTGTGATTCATCCACAAATTTTTATGTATCTAGTTTGTTGTTGTTAAACTTGTCACATTTTTAGCTAAGCAATTATAACGAATGTTCTTTTGCTTATTAAAAAAGTACCTATTTATTATGAATGAACCATCAATTGTGGAAGAAAACTTTGGTGTATGTAACAACAATGAGTTAAATACATATAAATTAGCGATTTTAGCGAAAAAATTTCGTGTGGATGAATCGTAAACTTATAAAATCCTAATTTGTGTTTAATCGAATAACCTTGTGTGTTTGAAGCTTAATCTCAAAGATTTGACTTATTTGGTGATTTACTAGTTGATATAGCCAACGTTTTCGACCAAGTAAATTGTTACTGATTAATTGTCTATAAATGATTGAACAAAATTGCGAATGTAGTTTTGGAATGTGTTAGATGGTTTAAGCTAAATTGTGCAAGATGGTAATCATGGCGAACGTCCGTTACTAGATTAAATCGTAGGTTTGTTAATTGAAGTTGAACATTTGGTCTTAGCGAACATTGAGCTTATGTTTGATGAATATTACTTTGGCATATATTTAACTGGTTATAACTTCACCCCCCGAAATCACTAGTGAAATATATAACACCCCCAAATTATGTGGTTAGCGGAAGCGAGCTTTGGGGTGCTACTTCAAATATCAACAGCACGAAGATTAAGCAAACGACATCTATATGCAACTTTTGAAAAGTAGTTACAATCCATAGATACAAAGTTTGAAAACCTAGTATTTTCGGTTTCAAAAATATAGTTCCCTAGAGTCCACGCGTGTAGCGGGAGATTCTATTACATAATCACAACATACAAAAGATAATGCTATGAATCTCCGTTAGATGCAGTGTGGAAAATCATGCGACTCTAGCTAGTAAGCAATCATGCTGGGCGACCCTACAATTGCTGTGTACCTGAGAATGCATCACTAAAAAGGTCAACCAAAAGGTTGGTGAATCTCACAGGTTTATGGTAACTAGTAAGTTCGGACACATCAAGTAGTGAAAGTATTTGTACAGTTTTAACCAAGTAGTGAGTAATGTTTGCACGAATGCAATCGGGTTGATATACATTGCCATGAGCATTATAGTCGAAGCTTAACCAGTCAGTAAGGTACAATTAAGTACCAGGTAAGTGCCCCTATGAGTGTTAATCCCAAAACACTCAGGTGTAACGAGTAAGAAACACATGTTTCTACGGTACGGTTCGTGGTGGCGCTACCACCCCGGGCAGGGATTGTCAGTCCCATATGGATCCATATACTAAAACTCGCGCTTATCCCATAATTAACAACTATGATTCAGAGGACTTCATTGGATTAAACGTAAGCCATGCAATCAATATATCGGTAAGTCTGTAAGTCTGTAAAACAGTAAATCTGTACATGTGTCAAAGTAAAACAAGTAATGCATCTCACCCCAGAGTAAAAGCAGTAAAAATGGGGCTGTGAGACTCACCTGTGTCAAGCAAGTATGTAGGCAAAATCAAGTAAGTAACGCAGTTGTAAGTCCGTGTATGGGTCCTCAGTACCCTGCAACCTTCTGGCGTCCGAAACGCACAAGGTTGTAAGTAATAAGTAATTAAGTTGGTGTCCTGAAAGATCACCCATGCTAGTTGCCCATTCAAATAGAAAATGTCCAAGTGGTTGTTTGCAAGTTTGTAATCGTGTGAGTTTGAAATCTATTATGGCCCGTTGGTGACGGTTTGTAACAATACTTCAAGAATTATCATTGTTTTGTGTCGTTAAGTCGTTTCCTTGTAAGATGTATTTATAAGTCAGTAATTCGTATTGCGACATGAAGGTATTATCGAATGTGGGCTAGGACAACACTGTCACTTAAAACATCGCTTTATTAAAAATCGCATTTATAATTTTTAAAAAAATCAGGGGAAGGTTGACCCAGTCTGGCTGCGGACTGAGATTGTGTTGCGAACTGAGTTGCGATGCGAGTTGAGTTCGGCTTGCAAGGCAGTAGGCTGCAAACTGAGTTCGGTTCGCAGCATAAGGTTCGGTTCGCAAACGTCAACTCGCAGGTCGGCTCGCAGGTCGACTCGCACAGTAATGATAGCCTAAAATGCCAGGTGTTACAAAATAGTCCAAAAATTGGTTGGTTATCCCATGTACTATGCTACGAAAGTGGTTTCTAAGGATGGAAAGAATTATATTCGGTATGTTGCGCTAGTGCATTTTACGTTTTTATCTTTTGTGTTCTTACCGGTTTATTTGGTAGTGGATGAACACGAGGAGCTCCAGTAAAGAGCTTCTTAGCCCCTTGTCCAATCTGGAGAAAACCACCAAGAGCAAACGAAGGAAGAAGCCAAAGAATAAACCAATGGATTCCACTAGTAATCAAACGGAAACCGAATCATCTTCGGGGAACGAAATTGTTGAGGTGATTTTTGAGGATGAACTTGTATCACCGGAAGAAGAAGAGGAAGAAGTTGTGCCAAGTGAGGAAGAGATGGCGGATAAGGATGACCTTCCTATATTTTCACGGACGAGGGCCGTTGCACCTACACCCTAGTCGTCCATTCAAAGGCCAAACAATTGTTTAAAACTAAAATTATTGAAAGTTAATGAAAACCCATGATCTTGCTTAAGAGAAGGTACATTATATGAATTCATGTGTAATTGTGATTGTAAGAGTAGCTTGACTAAGATGATGTTGAATAGGCATTATTGTAAGTTAGTTTAGTTTAATATTGGATTACCCATTGCTTGTGCATTGTTTGACTTGGTGATTGTATGCTTGATTATGGAGTTTTGTTGTATTGCCTAAATGCCATTTTTACTTTTGGAAATCATTTATTTGGGGGGGTTATGGTTCTTGACATTTTATCGCTCATTTTCTAAACGGTAGATGTCTGCGACTATGACTAACACAAACATTTTTGTTTTGTTCAAAATGGTGTGTTCTCTTGTGTGATGTGCAGAATTCGCAGTCATCAAGGAAGGCAATGAAGACCAACACTTCCAAAAGAGCTGCTGAAACCTCCACCAACACCTTGTAAGATGAGGAAGCCCTCTTGATATCTCCAAATGTTCACCCGTTTTTTCAATTTGACCGAAATTGGGTGCTGTACAACGATTATGCTCGCAGTCTGTACTACTTGATGCAAAAGAACTTTGAATTGGCACGATATGTGGATTGGGCTCCTCTGGAGGCTGTAGGGTTAGCTGGACCTCTTCGGGAACTTCTAGTGCAGCATTATGAGCTTAGGGGGCACGTTTATCATTTCACGGAATGGGAGAAATTATTTAAAATAAGGGTGCTCGTGTATCGTGAGTTGTGTTTTGAGTTTCACTCGACTCTTGTCATGCAACAACAACTAACGACTATCGATGATCAAGAATTCATGAGATTTCGCCGGAGGATTGAAGGATAAGAGCCCAATTAGTGGAGGTCATTTCATCACCTTAGTGGAGCTTTCACCTCCTCAAGTCAAGGACCCTATTGTTTCTAACCCTATTTTGCAGGATGATGAGGTTCCTACACCAACGGCCACACCAGTGTCACCTACACCGGTCCTCAAGGCATACAAGCCCAAGATTCCTTATCCACAATAATTAAGGAAAGAAAAGATGGCGACACAATATGGGAAGTTTGTGGAGATCATCAAGGGAATCCAGGTCAATGTGCCCTTGGTGGATGTTTTAGCCGGCATGCCCAATTATGCCAAGTTCATCAAAGACGTGGTGAGCAACAAAGATAAACTAACAGAGGCATCAGCTATGTTCTCGAATGAAAAGTGCTCGGCTATTGTGCAAAACAAAATTCCCCCAAAGCTTGGAGATCGGGGAGTTTTATCATTTCATGTACATTGGGTAAATTTATTACATGTGATGCAATTGCTGACCTAGGGGCTAGTATTAATTTGATGCCATACTCTTTATATGCAAAATTGTCCCTAGGATCCCTTACACCCACACGCGTGAGTATAAGATTAGCCGATAGGTCATTCCAATATCCCATTGGGATTGCGGAAAATATGTTGATAGAAGTTAGCCAATTTACCTTCCTGGTTGATTTTGTTATCCTCGAAATGGAGGAGGATAGTAAAGTACTCTTGATCTTAGGAAAACCATTTTTGACCACGGATTCCATAATAGGGGTTAAGGACAAGAAATTGACCTTAGGAGTAGGGGATGAAAGGATTGCTTTCACGGTCGATAAGGCCATGAAGCATCCTTATTCTACTGACGATTCTTGTTTTAGAATTGATGTTATAGATGAGGCGATGGATGAAGAATTGAAAGGTCTACTCGGAATGGAATCGGAGCTTCTTGACCTGACTGAATCAAATGACGTAAGAATGACCGAAGAAGAGTTGGTAATGAGCATGAGAGATACATTGGATAAAGAGGAGCAAGAAGAGGATGTCACTTTTGAAGAACTCACCAATGATGATAGGATGCAGATCAAAACTTCGTTGGAGGATCCACCTAAAGATTTGGAGATGAAACCTCTACCAAGCCACTTGGAATACGAATATCTTCATGAGGAGAACCTATTGCCCATTGTAATTTCTTCAACCCTTGAAAACTCTGAAAAATGCATGTTATTAGATGTGTTGAAGGCTCACAAAGGCGCCTTTGCTTGGCGTACATCCGACATACACGGAATAAGCCCCTCATTTTGCAAACACAAAATAAACTTTTTAGATGAGGCAAAACCCGTTGTTCAAAGGCAACGGAGGCTTAACCCGAATATGAAAGATGTAGTCAAGAAGGAGGTTGTCAAGTTGCTCGATGTGGGTATCATTTACCCCATATCCGATAGCTCATGGGTTACTCTGGTGCATTGCATACCGAATAAAGGGGTATGACGGTTGTGGTCAATGAAAAAAATGAAATAATACCCACTAGAACCGTGACCCGGTGGCGAGTTTGTATTGACTATAGGAAGTTGAATGATGCCACAAGAAAAGACCACTTCCCCTTACCATTCATTGACCAAATGCTAGAGAGGTTGGCGGGGAATGAATACTATTGTTTCCTTGACGGATTATCGGGATATTTCCAAATACCCATAGATCCCGAGGATCAAGAAAAGACCACCTTCACTTGCCCATTTTGGAAGTATGCCTATAGGAGGATGCTCTTTGGTCTTTGCAATGCCCCCGCCACTTTCCAACGTTGCATGATTGCCATTTTTCACGACATGGTTGAGACCTCCATGGAAGTTTTGATGGATGACTTTTCCATGTTTGGGAACTCATTTGACACATGTTTATCCAACTTGGATAAAATGCTTGAGAGGTGTGAGAAGGCCCATTTAGTCTTAAATTGTGAAAAATGCCATTTTATGATAAAAGAGGGTATTGTGTTGGGGCACAAGGTTTCGGGTCTAGGAATTGAGGTTGACCGGGCCAAAATAGATGTCATTGCTAAATTACCCTCACCGACCAATGTGAAAGGAATTAGAAGTTTCTTAGGTCACGCCGGGTTCTATCGTAGGTTCATTAAGGAATTTTCAAAGATCACCCGACCCATGACAAAGCTACTTGAAAAGGATGCACCCTTTGTGTTTGCTGGGCCGTATCAATTAACCAAGGCACCCATCATAGTTTCTCCCGATTGGTCTAAACCATTCGAACTTATGTGTGATGCTAGTGACTTTGCCTTAGGAGCCGTCCTAGGACAAAGAGTGGAAAATCATTTTAAACCAATCTACTTTGCTAGTAAGACCTTGAATGGAGCCCAACAAAATTACACCACCACCGAAAAAGAGTTGCTAGGCGTGGTGTTTGCCTTTGACAAATTTAGGCAATACCTTGTTCTATCAAAGACCATTGTTTTTACCGACCACTCGGCTCTAAAGTATCTCTTTGCAAAACAAGACGCTAAGCCCCATCTCATTCGTTGGATTCTTCTTTTACAAGAATTCAACATTGAGATAAAGGACAAAAGGGAGCCGAGAACCTTGACGCCGATCACTTGTCGAGATTGGAAAATCAAAATCTTGACAAGCAAGGCGATACTAATATTGATGATTCCTTTCCCGAGGAAATTCTTTTGTAGGTAGGTGAGGACAAGGAAAAAGATGATGAAGCACCATGGTATGCCGACTTGACAAATTATTTTGTTGGGGGTGTTTTGAGAAAGGGTATGACCCACCAAGAGAAGAGTAAATTTTTCTCAAAATTTGAAGCACTATTTTTGAGAAGAGCCTCATTTGTTCCGTGTTTGTGCGGACGGGATGATAAGAAGATGTGTTTTAGGTGGAGAAACTAGGGAAATATTGGATGCGTGCCACCATGGACCCACCGGTGGTCATTATGGTCCCTCGGTCACCGCCAAGAAAGTGTTTGATGCGGGATTCTATTGGCCGACAATTTTCAAGGAGGCAAATACTTTATGCCAAGCGTGTGCTGTTTGTCAATGAATAGGAAACATCTCAAAAAGGGATGAATGCCTCAAACAAGCATCCAAGTTTGTGAGGTATTTGATATTTGGGGCATCGATTTCATGGGACCATTCCCACCATCGTTCAAGTGTGATTATATTTTGGTGGCAGTTGATTATGTGTCCAAATAGGCGGAAGCCAAAGCTTTGTTCAAGAACGATGCTCGAGTGGTTATAGACTTCTTAAAAAGCCTGTTTTGCCAATTTGGGATGCCCAAGGCGTTGATAAGTGATAGGGGAAGCCATTATGCCAACCAACAGTTGGAGAAGGTTCTCAAACGATATGGAGTAAATCACCGGTTTTCAACTTCTTACCACCCTCAAACCAGTGGTCAAGTTGAAAACACCAACCGGGCTTTCAAGAGAATTCTTGAGAAAACGGTGAAAGATAACCGAACAATATGGGCAAAGAAATTGGAAGATGCATTGTGGGCATTTCGAACCGCTTACAAAACACCTATTGGCTGGCAAAACTTGCCATTTGCCTCTTGAAATCGAGCATAAGGCCTATTGGGATTTGAAGAATTGCAACATGAGTTTGGTTGAGGCAAGTGAAAAGAGAATGATGCAACTCCATGAGTTGGATGAGCTTCGGTTGCAAGCTTACGAGAACTCCCGTTTAAACAAAGAGAGGACCAAAGTGTTACATGACCGGAAATTGAAAAAAAGAAAGGAATTCAAGGCCGGTGACAAATTTCTTTTGTTTCAATCTCGGTTCAACTTGAAGCAACCAAATTTCAAACTACGTTGGACCGGTCCTTATGTGGTCAAACATGGGTATCCTTTGGGCTATGTGAAATTATTCAAGGAAGATGGTAGCACTTTCATTGTGAATGGGCATCGGTTGAAACTTTACCATGAGGAAGATGTTGCTAGCAAGTGGGAGGAGCTTGCGACTTACCCCAAGAACAAATGAATTCGGGGTCGAGTCCAGCTTGCAACTCGTTAATAAACGAAGCACCATACGGGTCAAAACCCATTCTCATATCCTTTTTAGTTATTATTTTAGTTCTTAGTTTATTCATCATTATTATTAAGTTATTATTATAATTATGTTTCAAAAAAAAAAAATCTTGGAAACGAGTTTTGAGCAGCCGGATCATCATGGCACAGTGTCGGGTGAATTAAATTTTCACTACTTAGTTGTTAACAGAGAAATTCGGCCATATGAAGGCCCCAGGAGCCGGCGGGTTACCTTTCAAGCGGCCGGGTTTGCGAAAGAAGCCAGAGGGGTATACTATCAACCTGTCGGGTTGTTCAAACCCACATGACCCGTTTATACTTTGACCCGGGGACCAACCCGTGCCCAACCCAACATGACCTGCCGGGTCATACCCCAAGCCGTCGGGTTCTCTATTGGATCTGCAGTTTTTAGAACATGAATTTAACCCTATTTCTTCACCTAACTCAATTATTTCTTCCTCTTCCTCTCAACCGGCTGCTACTATTCCGAAACCCTAACAAAATTTTCAAAAATTATCACTCTTTCATTTACTAATTCTTGTTCCAATGTCTCCAAAGGTATGGATTAACATCTTTTCACTTTTGACTTGCAATTTTAAATCTCACATTACTCTACATGTGGGTTTTGCAATTGCGAAGTGTGGGGATGTTTAATCTTGTGTTTTTCATGTTGGTGATAATGTTTACATGTTAGATATGATTTTTGGTTGTAAGACAACACTTGAAATAAGCTTATATGTTTACTTATTCATGATTCAAGCAATTGCTTAAAACTAAAATTATTGAAAGTTAATGAAAACCCATGATCTTGCTTAAGAGAAGGTACATTATATGAATTCATGTGTAATTGTGATTGTAAGACTAGCTTGACTAAGATGATGTTGAATAGGCATTATTGTAAGTTAGTTTAGTTTAATATTGGATTACCCATTACTTGTGCATTGTTTGACTTGGTGATTGTATGCTTGATTATGGAGTTTTGTTGTATTGCCTAAATGCCATTTTTACTTTTGGAAATCATTTATTTGGGGGGTTATGGTTCTTGACATTTTATCGCTCATTTTGTAAACGGTAGATGTCTGCGACTATGACTAACACTAACATTTTTGTTTTGTTCAAAATGGTGTGTTCTCTTGTGTGATATGCAGAATTCGCAGTCATCAAGGAAGGCAAGGAAGACCAACACTTCCAAAAGAGTTGATGAAACCTCCACCAACACCTTGCAAGATGAGGAAGAACTCCTCCATGTCGAGCAAGAATGTGCAGAAGCCCTCTTGATATCTCCAAATGTTCACCCATTTTTTCAATTTGACCAAAATTGGGTGCGGTACAACGATTATGCTCGCAGTCTGTACTACTTGATGCAAAAGAACTTTGAATTGGCACGATATGTGGATTGGGCTCCTCTGGAGGCTGTAGGGTTAATTGGACCTCTTCGGGAACTTCTAGTGCAGCATTATGAGTTAAGGGGGCACGTTTATCATTTCACGGAATGGGAGAAATTATTTCAAATAAGGGTGCCCGTGTATCGTGAGTTGTGTTTTGAGTTTCACTCGACTCTCGTCATGCAACAACAACTAACGACTATCGATGATCAAAAATTCATGAGATTTCGCCGGAGGATTGAAGGATAAGAGGCTAATTAGTGGAGGTCATTTCATCACCTTAATTGCACGATCTTTTGGAATTGACTTCAGCACTTTGACTCAGGTTATGGGTACTCAAAAATCGGTTGGTTATCCCATGTACTATGCTACGAAAGCGGTTGCTCAGGATGGAAAGAATTATATTCGGTATGTTGCGCTAGTGCATTTTACGTTTTTATCTTTTGTGTTCTTACAGGTTTATTTGGTAGTGGATGAACACGAGGAGCTCCAGTAAAGAGCTTCTTAGCCCCTTGTCCAATCCGGAGAAAACCACCAAGAGCAAACGAAGGAAGAAGCCAAAGAATAAGCCAATGGATTCAACTAGTAAT
Source organism: Pseudognaphalium luteoalbum (assembly GCA_963422505.1). NCBI lineage: Eukaryota > Viridiplantae > Streptophyta > Magnoliopsida > Asterales > Asteraceae > Pseudognaphalium > Pseudognaphalium luteoalbum. The sequence continues at coordinate 63,725,397 of OY730193.1, forward strand.
CAAACGGAAAACGAATCATCTTCGGGGAACGAAATTGTTGAGGAGATTTTTAAGGATCAACTTGTAACACCGGAAGAAGAAGAGGAAGAAGTTGTGCCAAGTGAGGATGAGGATGAGGATGACCTTCCTATATTTTCACGAATGAAGGCCATTGCACCTACACCCGAGTCGGCCATTCAAAGGCCAAACATCGACAACAATAATTTCTATTTGAAAGAACATCATATGCAAGCCCTCAAGGATGCTCAATTTGATGGAAGAGTGCAGGCCTATCCACACAAACACATAGCTACCTTTCTCGAGATCGGGGAGTATTTCAAGTACGGCCCTAATATGGATGAAGCAATTCTGCTAAGGACTTTTCCAATGTCCTTATGTGGTCAGGCTAAGATTCGGTACCAAGAGCTTGAACCAAATACTATTAGAACTGTGGACTAAATGAGGGAAGCGTTTGTTAGTAGGTATTTCCCTCTGGCTTTGGCCGAAAAGTTGTTGAATGAAATTCGGGCCTTCAAACAACGAGAAGGAGAAACTTTGGAAGAAGCTTGGTGTAGGATAAAGGAATTGCTAAGAAATTGTCATGGCCACGGGTTATCGAAAGGTGAGATAATTGTTATTCTATAATGGTCTTAATATCCAATCGGCTAGTGTTCTTGATGCCTCAGGAGGAGGTTTATTTCTTTACAAGACGCCGAATGAAGCTTGAAAAGTGCTTGAAGACAAAGTAATCCAAAGTTTGAATTGGGCGAAAGATAGAGGAGGAAAGCCAGGTAGGAAACATGTAGCTTTTGCGGAAGGTAGTAGTGGTAGTCGAAGCTCGGATAATTCGGCAATGATTGAAGAATTGAAAGCTCTATCTTCAAAGTTTGACTCACAATTCAAGACTTTAAAGGGTGAGATTAAGGATCTTAGAGATGGTTGTGGTAAGTGTGGAGGTAATCATGCCACGGTCAATTGTATGAAGATGACCAACCAATCATGGGCGATGAGGAAGATGTGAATTTCCTCCAACAAGGCAATTATCAAGGCGGTAGAAACTACCAACGGGGTGGTTACCAAATTAGAAATTCGGGAGGATACCAAGGGGGAAACTACAATCAAGGAAACCGATTTTCTAGACCCAACCAAAGTTACAATCAAATATACAACCAACCCCAAAATCCAAATCAAAACCAAAGCTACAACCAAAACCAAAACCAAAACAACAACCCATCTCCGGTTCAAAAACAAGAACCAACTCTATCACCAATGGAGCAAATGATAAAAGAGTTTATGGCTAAACAAGATGCTTGTACCGAGAGATTGAAAGCTCAAATGAACAGTATAAAGTTAAGCATGGAACAATGCCAAAAGAACCAACAAGCTTCCATTCAAGACTTGGAGCGAAAGATGGATATGTTGTCGGAGGGACAAAGTAGTAGGCCAACCGGTGGTCTACCAAGAAATACTCAACAAAACCCAAGGCAACAATCTTCAAGAGGGTCAAAACCATACCAACCACCACCCGCAAGGAACGAGCATGTAAATGCTATCACCACAAGGAGTGGAAAGGAGCTTTCACCTCCTCAAGTCAAGGACCCTGTTGTTTCTAACCCTATTTTGCAGGATGATGAGGATCAAGAGGGTGAAGAAAAGGATGATGAGGTTCCTACACCAACGGCCACACCAGTGTCACCTACACTGGTCCTCAAGGCATACAAGCCCAAGATTCCTTATCCAGAATAGTTAAGGAAAGAAAAGATGGCGACACAATATGGGAAGTTTGTGGAGATGATCAAGGGAATCCGGGTCAATGTGCCCTTGGTGGATGTTTTAGCCGGCATGCCCAATTATGCAAAGTTCATCAAAGACTTGGTGAGCAACAAAGATAAACTAACGGAGGCATCAGTTATGTTCTTGAATGAAAAGTGCTCGGCTATTGTGCAAAACAAAATTCCCCCAAAGCTTGGAGATCCGGGGAGTTTTATCATTTCATGTACATTGGGTAAATTTATTACATGTGATGCAATTGCTGACCTAGGGGCTAGTATTAATTTGATGCCATACTCTTTATATGCAAAATTGTCCCTAGGATCCCTTACACCCACACGCATGAGTATAATATTAGCCGATAGGTCATTCCAATATCCCATTGGGATTGCGGAAAATATGTTGATAGAATTGGCCAATTTACCTTCCCGGTTGATTTTGTTATCCTCGAAATGGAGGAGGATAGTAAAGTACCCTTGATCTTAGAAAAACCATTTTTGACCACGGATGCCATAATAGGGGTTAAGGACAAGAAATTGAACTTAGGATTAGGGGATGAAAGGATTGCTTTCACAGTCGATAAGGCCATAAAACATCCTTATTCTACTGACGATTCTTGTTTTAGAATTGAGGTTATAGATGAGGCAGTGGATGAAGAATTGCAAGGTCTACTCGGAATGGAATCGGAGCTTCTTGACTTGATTGAATCAAATGACGTAAGAATGACCGAAGAAGAGTTGGTAATGAGCATGAGAGATGCATTGGATAAAGAGGAGCAAGAAGTGGATGTCACTTTTGAAGAGCTCACCAATGATGATAGGATGCAGATCAAAACTTCGTTGGAGGATCCACCTAAAGATTTGGAGATGAAACCTCTACCAAGCCATTTGGAATACGCATATCTTCATGAGGAGAACCTGTTGCCCGTTGTAATTTCTTCAACCCTTGAAAACTCTGAAAAATGCATGTTATTAAATGTGTTGAAGGCTCACAAAGGTGCCTTTGCTTGGCGTACATCCGACATACCCGGAATAAGCCCCTCATTTTGCTAACACAAAATAAATTTTTTAGATGAGGCAAAACCCATTGTTCAAAGGCAACGAAGGCTTAAACCGAATATGAAAGATGTAGTCAAGAAGGAGGTTGTCAAGTTGCTCGATGTAGGTATCATTTACCCCATATCGGATAGTTCATGGGTTGTCTGGTGCATTGCGTACCAAAGAAAGGGGTATGACGGTTGTGGTCAATGAAAAAAATGAAATGATACCCACTAGAACCGTGACCGGGTGGCGAGTTTCTATTGACTATAGGAAGTTGAATGATGCCACAAGTAAAGACCACTTCCCTTACCATTCATTAACCAAATGCTAGAGAGGTTGGCGGGGAATGAATACTATTGTTTCCTTGACGGATTATCAGGATATTTCCAAATACCCATAGATCCCGAGGATCAAGAAAAGACCACCTTCACTTGCCCATTTGGGAAGTATGCCTATAGGAGGATGCTCTTTGGTCTTTGCAATGCCCCCGCCACTTTCCAACGTTGCATGATTGCCATTTTTCACGACATGGTTGAGACCTCCATGGAAGTTTTGATGGATGACTTTTCCATGTTTGGGAACTCATTTGACACATGTTTATCCAACTTGGATAAAATGCTTGAGAGGTGTGAGAAGGCCCATTTAGTCTTAAATTGTGAAAAATGCCATTTTATGGTAAAAGAGGGTATTGTGTTGGGGTACAAGGTTTCGGGTCTAGGAATTGAGGTTGACCGGGCCAAAATAGATGTCATTGCTAAATTACCCCCACCGACCAATGTGAAAGGAATTAGAAGTTTCTTAGGTCACGCCGGGTTCTATCGTAGGTTCATTAAGGAATTTTCAAAGATCACCCGACCCATGACCAAGCTACTTGAAAAAGATGCACCCTTTGTGTTTGCTGGGCCGTGTTTGAGTGCATTCTCGACATTGAAAGATCAATTAACCAAGGCACCCATCATAGTTTCACCCGATTGGTCTAAACCATTCGAACTTATGTGTGATGCTAGCGACTTTGCCTTAGGAGCCGTCCTAGGACAAAGAGTGGAAAATCATTTTAAACCAATCTACTTTGCTAGTAAGACCTTGAATGGAGCCCAACAAAATTACACCACCACCGAAAAAGAGTTGCTAGCCGTGGTGTTTGCCTTTGACAAATTTAGGCACTACCTTGTTCTATCAAAGACCATTGTTTTTACCGACCACTCGGCTCTAAAGTATCTCTTTGCAAAACAAGATGCTAAGCCCCATCTCATTCGTTGGATTCTTCTTTTACAAGAATTCAACATTGAGATAAAGGACAAAAGGGAGCCGAGAACCTTGATTCCGATCACTTGTTGAGATTGGAAAATCCAAATCTTGACAAGCAAGGCGATACTAATATTGATGATTCCTTTCCCGAGGAATTTCTTTTGCAGGTAGGTGAGGACAAGGAAAAAGATGATGAAGCACCATGGTATGCCGACTTGACAAATTATTTTGTTGGGGGTGTTTTGGGAAAGGGTATGACCCACCAAGAGAAGAGTAAATTTTTCTCAAAATTTGAAGCACTATTTTTGGAAGAGCCTCATTTGTTCCGTGTTTGTGCGGACGGGATGATAAGAAGATGTGTTTCGGGTGGAGAAACTAGAGAAATATTGGATGCGTGCCACCATGGACCCACCGGTGGTCATTATGGTCCCTCGGTCACCGCCAAGAAAGTGTTTGATGCGGGATTCTATTGGCCGACAATTTTCAAGGAGGCAAATAATTTATGCCAAGCGTGTGATGCTTGTCAATGAACCGAAAACATCTCAAAAAGGGATGAAATGCCTCAAACAAGCATCCAAGTTTGTGAGGTATTTAATATTTGGGGCATCGATTTCATGGGACCATTCCCACCATCGTTCAAGTGTGATTATATTTTGGTGGCAGTTGATTATGTGTCCAAATGGGCGGAAGCCAAAGCTTTTGTAACACCCCCAAAATCACTGTTTAGCGGAAGCAAGCTTTGGGGTGCTACTAATCTAATATCACAGCACAAAAGTAAGGCAAACGACATCTATATGCAACGTTTGTAAAATAGTTACATTTTCATACATAAAATGTTTGAAACATAGAGTTTCGGGTTACAAAATGAAGTTCCCTAGAGTCCGCGCGTAAAGCGGGAGATTCTATTACATAATCGTAATAGATACAAAAGATAATGCTAAGAATCTCCATTAAATGCAGTTGTAGAAATCATGCGACTCTAGGTAGTATCCTGAGGGAATCCTACTCCGTATGTGTACCTGAGATACAAAGCTAAAAAGGTCAACACGAATGTTGGTGAATCTGTAAGTCCCTAGTTCTAGGATCGATAACTTCGTTATCTGTAGTATTAAGGTGCGGAATCCCTCAATACAGTGTTATCTTACTAATAACGATTTCGTTCGTAATTGCGTTTAATATGACTTAACTTTAAAAATGAATCGTCAAAGTCTAGCCGTAGGTTATGTTTTCTCTGGGTTTGTGAATTCGCAGAATGATAAAAGTGTTCAAAAGTGTTTTTTGATTTTGCCAAACAAAATCGTTTATATATGTTGTCTCGGCTCGGCTCGCATGGGCCTGCGAGTTCAGCCCAACTCGCCTCGCTTAGCCCAAGCCCAGCTTAGCCATAACGAGTTCAGTTCTCATCTCGCAGCTCACATTGCTGCGACCTGAGATCTCGACTCGCTTCGCAACAAACGTATAATATAAATACGTTATTTCGTCTATCTTTAATATAAAATATTAATAACAAAACGAATATGCATTTACAAATGTAAACCAATATATCAATACAATCACAATTACACTAGTCATATTTCAAGCTAGATCTGTTGTCACAAACTATGTCCCAACAGACTCCCCCTTGACAATAGCTCTAGTATCTTTATCTTTTAATTGTCTTTGGTCTTTATTTGTAAATCTTGCTTCCTGCATAAATCTTCATCTTGATACAAGTTTTAACCATCATTTGATAATCTCTACCTAAATCAGCCCATTCAATAGTCGTCAAAATTCTGTTCTCTTTTAACTTTAACAGATCCTTTCTCGACATATTCATCAGGTGTCGATGGTCATAGACTCTGAAAATTTCTCTTTCGCCACCTTCAAACTCATCATCAGTTTCAACCATAACAGCTTCTCCAGTCTTTGAATCCACGTGCCAACTCTTCATATTTCCCAAAATATCCTGTGGCATTGTCTTCAATGGAATCTGCTGCACACATTTAACAGCTGGATAAATCTTTTTCCTTCTTCTTCTTCCAGTCCTTTGACTTCTCTCCTGTAGTTTCACAGTCTTTCCCTTTCTTGGCTTTATCATCTCAAATTTATTTGTACCAACCTCATGTCTAATAATTCGTTCAACACGATTAGCATAATCATCACGACTTGGGTTGTTGATCTCTAATCTAGCCAAGTCACGTATTTCATAACGTGGTAAGGAACTAAAAACTGCCAGCTTTCTTTCAAAGTATTGAACTCCGTCATATCTTTTAATTGCAAAAAGCTTCAGTTCAGAGTCAAAGTACCAGCCTATAATCCCTTTACACGGTATGCGTTTCTTCGTTATATCAATTTCAGAAATTCCAATCTTCTTCTTCTGTTTTGGAAGTTTCCGATATTGTACTGCAGGATTATTTGTAAAGACTATCTCTTCTGCTTCATCTTCCGAGGTTGAGTCTTCAATATCTTCATCGATATCAACCACTGTTGGACCTTGCTCATTTTCAATAACAACTTCTGTTCTAGATGGGCTTACATGGTGTTCATCAACATTTGCATCTGGATCTATACCTATGTCTTGCACAATCTCAGGAACAGCAATCCAATCAGTAGGTGGTAGAAATTCTCCTTCCTCAAGATCAAAATCTATTTCTTCATCTATCTCGTCAAAAATATCTTCTTCCGAATCAGATAGATCAAGCATCTCAAATCCTAGAGAAAAACCACATATACAAATTAATATTAATAATTTAAATTCTTTACTAATTTCCCTGAATTAATCCAAGAATTTCTTTATCAACTCTTTTGTATAATTTAAACCTTCAATTTAAACGCAATATATATATATATAACTTATAAAATCCTTTTATTGATTACCCTGAATCAATTTAAGATTCTCTAAAGTCTTATACAATACTTAACAAATAATAATTAATTTTAAATTCTAATGTATTGTGAAAAATCACCAAACATTTAAATTTACTATTAATTATCTTATATAATTTCTAAGTTTAATTGATCTTAACTTATTATCAATATAACTTTTAAATTATATATCATTTGTCGAGTTAACCAAATACATTTTTAACTTGTTAGTTATAAACTCTCAAGTCTAAAATGCATATGTTATTATAAAATTTTGACCGCCGAAAAATAATCGGAACACGCCGCTCGACTACTCATTGAGTCAGAAGACTTTCGATCACTATTTTATCTTAACATATTTATTAACTTAAATTATTTAAAACATATTTTACTTAAAATAATAATAAGATTAAGTCGAATATATTAAATATAATATTAAGTTACAATTATTCAGTACAAAATGTTACAGACAGTATTCTACACTATGCTAATACTAAGCTGTCTTACCAGCTTCTGTATCAACCGGTGCATCTTTATCAGCACTTGTACCAGCTCCTGCATCACCACCATCACCAGACTCCCCCTGAATCATAGCTTGCTGACCAGTCGTTGAAGGACCAGTCTGCTCACCATCTTTCGGTGCATTGGGATCATCGTCTTTATCAGCATCTCTCTTTTTCTTCAGCTCATCTTCTTTACAACCTTCCAAGTATGCCAATATCTCCCCCTGAGTAGACTGTCCTGAAACATGTTTCAAGACCAATCGCTCCAAGCCAGATATCTTCATACGCTGAATGTTGAAGTCAGCAAGCAAAGTCTCATGAATCTTCAGCAGTGTATTGTATGAGATACTCTGATTGAGTAACTGCTGACTCAGTCGAAGATTATTCGACACCAGCACCGGAACCTGAGACGCTGTCTTTTCTAATTCCTTTACCCGCAACTCCAAGGATGTAATCCTTTCAGCATCTGTTGTCGGAGTAACTGGAATAGTATGTGGTCCAGGTGGTGTCACTGAAGCAATGTAAGAATCTCGTGTAAGTGGTGGAATAGCCTGAGATAACGCTTCCGTAAGAAGAGTAGCTGCAAATCTATTAGCGTTATTGATCTCAGCCTGTTAAGTTAAACAAAATTAATTAAGTAATTGTTACAAATTGATCTGTCTCAATCTCTAATTAATTATATAACACTTGTATAACTAAACTTATATCCCTTACCTCAATAGGTACAGATATCTGTTCAGTAACCACCGGTGTTACATTCTCCACCTGCGGTGTATCTCGAGCAACTGTCACAGAATTAACTGTCTCAGTTTGAACTCCTGATAAACAACAAGTTAAGATTATCTAACTATTAAGTATTACATACCATCCTGAATGGTCAGAGTCCTTGAACGCTTACGGCGTCGAGTAATAAGAGGTGTATCCTCTTCCTCAGAACCCTCATCAAGAAGACAGAAGTCAGGATCAACTTCCTTAGCCTTCCTCTTCTCCTTCAATGCTGGATTTGGAATCATCCGAGATCGATATCGAATGTAACCAGCACCTGGAGGTGGAGAAGGAGTACTATCATCATCATCTGAAGCCGATTCGCCATCACGGCCTCCAGATGGACCAACATCATGATCCTAAATATTAAATATATTAAACACTTATGATTAGCTAAAGGCTCTATCATACAAGTTCTATATATTTATGATTAATCTGATAAATACCTTAGAAGGTAAAACCTCAGATCCATCTAGCTGTCCCTGCTTACCCTCAGATCGAATGACCTCTGGGTCTGCAGTCTCAGCTCCCTGATCATAATAATATTTATATGGTATAATTAGAAATATTATCTAATTAACTAAATATCAATAACCTAAGTATTATATAAAATAATAATGTGAAAATGATATAACATCTAAGTACCATTATTATTATATAATTATAAAATTACCTCAGGTGAAGCAACATAACTATCAATATCCCGTAGCAGGATATCAGTAGCATCATCATGCTCAACTAGCACCTCCTGAACTACCTGAACAGCAACATCTGGGTTCACCTGTACCCCAGCATGTGCAGGTTGTTCCAAAACATCCTCGATAAGCTCTTGTGGATCTTCAGCATGAACCACCTGAGCTATCGGAGCTTGATCAACAGCAGCATCAGCAGGAGCTACGTCCAACCACCCATGATTCGGCGGAGTAACGTAGTGTGGATCAACAATGTACCCAAACAGTGGTCGTACCTCAGGCTTAACCACTCCCTCCTTCCTGACGGTCTGCAAAAACATGGCATTATAACCACGTTGATCAATCGTATTCACCACCAAAAATGGTTCAGGAATAACCAAGTTTGGTAAACGCGAACATATGATAAGCATACAGAACCTCGGGTAAATCAAAAATCTGGATCTAACAGAACCCGATATCTGTCTCCTTATCTCTCCAAAAATAAGATCACAAAAACTGTATGGTTTATTGTAAACCAGGGACAGTGCAGCCGATAGTATAGCAGGGCTCAACTCATCAAAACCGCCCTTCTTCGGTGCAAACACGGTGTTCATCACATGCCATAAAAACCTCCACTGGCCAATTACCAAAGGCTTCTGAAACTGATTCCCACGCCTATCACCAGTATATCCCATACGCCCAATTTCCCCCTCTATAAAATCCATGGGAAAAACCAAATCCCCATTCTCTTGATCCTCAGTACCAAGCTGCAAAATCTCTCGTAGATTTCCAGCGGTAAATACAACCGGTTGACCACGAACCGTTGCTCGGATCTGTGGCGGATTGACCGATTGGTCATACACAATATCCGTCCAGAAGTCGTTCAGTATCTCCTGAGAAATCGGTGGATTGGCCGTAATAGCGTATCTGATACGTGACCGTGCAAGAAAATGTAATATATCTGCAACCCTGTCAGCCCGTTTGGCTTCAAGAGTTAGATCCACTAGGATGTTGTGACCTTTATCAAATGCTCTTACCATATCTGTAAAATAAACACAAATGACAAAAACAATTGATTGCACGTTAAAACACTTTAAACTACAATATATTATGAATCAAAATTCATCAAATATTTTAGTTTAACTATATATATATATGTATATAACTTGTTACAAAAATAGTCTCAAGTCGTATATAAAAATATTTAACTTATTACTAAAAAGTCGTAAGTCTAATATATATCAAAATGTGAATCCATTATATAAATGTTATTACTAAAATGGCTTAACATTTAAATTACACAATAAAAAAATTAAACATTTTTTTTTAAAAAAAAATTTGGATTCACAAAATCTGGCGTGGCGAGATGAGTTCATCTCGTCTCGCATGTCAACTCGCCAAACCAGTCAACTCGTTTCGTTCAGTCTGCGTAGCGAGGTGAAATCTCAACTCGTTTAACTAACAGCCGTCGCGAGTTGATCTTAAAAATCGATTAATCCGTTAATTTAAACATGATCCATCGATTGATTTACGTTCATTAAGGTTCATTTAGTATTAACCCTAAGGATCCTTGCTAAATAACACCTTAATCTACGTAATTTAATGATTGTGTAAACCGAAAACCTAAGTGAATAGAACTTTCGATTTCTCGTTAATCTTACGGTGAAATCCATTGTAATATACCTCAAAATGTTCGCAATCTAATGTTGTATAAAAGCTACGGATTCAAAAACTTGTTCCTTTCTTCGTAAAGTCAAAATCAAACGAAAAGCTCGTTTCGCCTCGTTTCGCTTCGTCTGGACTCGCAAAGTTTTAGTGAACTCGCAAATCAATCTGGGTTCGGTGGTTTGGTTGACTCGTTTGACCATCCTTTATACCTTAAACTCGATTCGCAGAAATTAATCTCGATTCGCAAGTTAACTAAGTCAACTCGCAGAATTAATATTAATTGCGAATTAAATGATAAGTATAAATTAAACTCATTATTTTACAAGTCTAAAATAAACATATCTTTCACTTGTAAAATCTATGTTTGTTCAACACGAACTGAGATAATTCAGTATAATGTATTTCCAAAGGGTAACAATTATTAAAATAAAATAAAATAAATACGAACACACAACATGATATAAACAAACAGTGGTATCAAGTACCATTTTATTAATAAAATAAAATACATAAACTGAATAAGAATTTATCTGCTTAGGGATCATATTAGAAAGAATAAGCACTTAGTTATTTATTGTTAATAAGTCTAAGTAGATTGTTAGTATACATACCTCATGAAATTCAAATAAAATACAATAAAATTACAACTAATTTTATCATTTACACATTTATATTTATAAAATTATATCTTAGATACCTTTATCCACATGATATAACATTTCATTAAAATATAACTTATGATTTCTTATTATTCACAAAAGTGAAAGTTCAAATATCATAGACAGTTCAAGACAATTACCGGTATTATGATCCACATAAACAAATTACACACAGATTTCTGAGTCAATCTTTTATTATTAATGTGCACAATATCTAGTGTTTTCTACTATACAACATACTGAAGAATTCAAGTACAACACATAACACTGTATCTTGTATTATCAAGGTTGAGATTACTAAATGATGTTCTTTAGAAGCATATAACATACACTTGACACGAGATACTTTGTATCTTTCATATGTAAGGTAGAGGTTACTAAATGATGCCCTTTCGAAACATATAACTCACCTTTGGACACTATGATACTTTGTATCTTTCACAATCTTTTATTTTAGATCACAGTGTATGATAGTACTATCATTCAACAATTAAGACATATGTCATACGTTATATAACAGATCACATAAGATAGTACACATGACAGTTATACTTCTTAACTGCTCGGAAATCGTAGCATAACCTGCCTACCAGTAAATTGTATAATGAAGCTGACTAGACTTAAGTTATTCTTATCACTTGTTAGGTAAAAGGACAAGTTATAATCAGTGGATATAGGTGTATAATCAAATAAATATAAACACATACCTGATAGAACTGCTGTAGTTCTAAAGTAACTTCACTTGAATCTACCAACACATCATCCTTAGGACTTAATCGTATTATTGTTAAGCTTATTCTCCTAATGTACTATCATTTCCCTTGATTTTTGCAGACAAAAAAAATTAAATTTTCTAAAAGAACTTCATTTTGTTCTTTTATTGGAGGCGATTCCCCTTAGGTAACAAGCAAATGAATGCCATACGCCACCATTTTTTTTTTTTTTAATAATAACGACAAAATAATTTATAACTATTACAAAAATACCCTTGGAAGACCAATCACTCTGGATTTCTCATTCCATTTCGTTGAACCAACATTTCAAATCTTGCTCTGTCGAAAGCCTTCGTGTAGAGATCTGCTAAGTTATCCTCAGTCGGAACCTTAACTAACCTTATCAGTTTCTTCTCAGCACAGTCTCTAATAAAATGATGGCGAATATCAATATGTTTAGTCTTACTGTGCTTCACCGGATTATTGGTTATCGACATAGTAGATTCGTTATCAATCATCATAGGAGTATTGGTTAAGTTTAACCCATAATCCCGTAGTTGCTGTTGTATCCAAAGAACTTGTGAGCAACAGCTGCCAGCTGCAACATACTCAGCTTCACATGTAGAAATGGCTACCGAGCTTTGCTTCTTGCACTGCCAGGACACTAATCTACCTCCTAGGAATTGACATCCTCCGGTCGTAGATTTCCTATTCTGATTGCATCCTCCATAATCCGAATCAGTAAATGCTTCCAGATCTAAGTCTCCTCCAATAGGATACCAAAGTCCCAGCTTAGGTTCCCCTTTGAGGTAACGGAAGATCCGTTTAACTGCTTGCATATGTGACTCTTTCGGATTAGCCTGATATCTTGCGCAAATACACACAGCAAACATTATGTCAGGCCTAGAGGCAGTCAAATACATTAATGATCCAATCATGGCCCTGTAAAGAGTAGGATCCACATCCTGATCACTCGATGTATCTGGACCTAGTTTGTGATTGACTGGAATCGGAGTATTGTAGACCTTACTTTCATCCATCTTGAAGCGTTCTAATAGCTCATAAACATATTTAGATTGATGAATAAAGAATCCATCCTTCTTTTGATCAACTTGTAATCCTAAGAAGAATTTCAACTCTCCCATTGCAGACATCTCAAACCTTCTTTGCATGACTTTCTCAAATTCTTGACACATCTTTTCATCAGAAGATCCAAAGATGATATCATCAACATAAACTTGCACCAGGAGAAAGTCTTTCTTCTTCCACTTTACAAATAGTGTACTATCAATCGCTCCTCTTATAAATCCATTATCAAGTAGATACGTTGACAGTGTCGCATACCACATCCTTGGTGCTTGATGTAATCCATATAGAGCCTTATTCAAACGATATACTCTATCCGGATACTCAGGATTGGTAAACCCTGGAGGTTGTGCGACATACACCAGTTCTTCAACTTTGCCATTCAAAAATGCACTCTTAACATCCAACTGATACACTTTAATACCTTTGAATGTTGCAAATGCTAAGAAGATTCTAATAGCTTCTAGCCTAGTGACTGGTGCAAACACCTCATTATAATCAATACCTTCTTCTTGGTTAAAACCTTGAACCACTAGACGAGCTTTATTGCGAGTAATGATTCCCCGATCATCTCTCTTGCACTTAAATACCCATCTAGTTCCAATTGGATAAACACCCTTTGGAAGGTCAACCAAATCCCAGACTTGTAGCTTTTCAAATTGAGACAGTTCTTCTTGCATAGCCTCGACCCACGAACTTTCTTTAAGAGCCATTTGAATGTTCTTAGGCTCAATTTGTGAGATAAAGCCAGCATAAAGACACTCATTAGTAATGCCTGTCTCCTTTAGTGCAGCATACAAGCTTTGTAAGTCATCCGTATCAGCATACGCATTAGGATAACTTGAAGTACTAGCTTTTGTTTGAGTCCTTGTTTGAACTGGAGTATTAATGTCACCAATGATATTATCAATTGGGTGATTCTTACTCGTTCTTGTTGTAACAATAGTCTCAACAGAAATCTCATCTTCTAAGTTAGTACCAATTTCTTGTTGTTCAGACGGTTCTTCCAAATCTGGTACCTCTTTACTGAAAAGCCGAGAGTTATCATTATCCGAAACTATTCTTAACTCTCTTAGTGGTGTAAGTAAATCATCCACTACCTTTTGCATAAGCTCTTCCTCAGTTAAAGGTATATCTACTTTGGACGTTTGAGATCCACTAGTAGATGGTTGATTTGGATTAACAATCTGGATTGCAGATGATTGAACATTTGTCATTGGAGTGTAGCCGGTATCCTCATCTCCAGTAAACACATGTTCAGGAATCTCTGAATCACTAACATAGTCACTTAAGGGAACTTTAAAAGATGCAAAAAGATCAGAATAATCAAATTGCCAATCTAAGCCCTTGTGTACATCCGGTGTGTAACTAGTAACCTCAATATTATACACAACTTCCAGATGACCTGTGACTTTATTAAAGACCCTCTTGTTTGGTGAATTAGGCATGTATCCTAAGAAAAAACCTTCGTCGGCCTTTTCACCAAATTTTGCTTGATGTCCAGTCTTTAAAATTGTGCATGATACTCCAAAGGGTTCAAGCCCTTTTAAGTTAGGTTTCTTTTTGTTTAAAAGCTCATAACAAGTCTTGTTATGCCGCTTAACCGTAAGAACCCTATTTAGAACATGACAAGCTGTATTCACTGCTTCTGCCCAAAATATGACCGGAAGCTTTGAATCAGCAAGCATTGTTCTCGCAGCTTCAATCAACGTTCGATTCTTCCTTTCAGCAACACCATTCTGTTGAGGTTCATATGGTGCACTGAATTGATGAACAATCCCTTTGCTTAAGCAATATAAATTCAACGTTGAATTCTTAAACTCTGTTCCGTTGTCACTACGAATACGCTTCACTCTCGTTTTGTATACATTCTCTACTAAATCAAAGAATTCAACTAGAATTCCCGGAGTTTCATCCTTTGATCCCAAAAAGAATACCCACGAGAATCTAGAGTAATCATCCGTCACAACCAAACAGTACCATTTGCCACCTAGACTTCTTTTGCTTATTGGGCCAAAGAGATCCATGTGTAACAAATCAAATGGTAAGGAGTTTGAGTTTTCAGTCTTAGGTCTGTGTGTTTTCTTGTGCTGCTTTCCCTTCATGCAAGGGACACACTTATCTTCAGACTCGAAATGTTTTTGTGGTACACCTAGAACCAAACCATTCTTGGTTATATAATTCATTTTACGCCAGTTCAAGTGTGCCATTCTCCTATGCCATAGTAATGCGTCTGCTTCTGAAGCCTTGGATAACAAACATGTAGAAACCATTGAGGAATTAGAATTACCCATGTTTATTGCATAGATATCTCTCCTCCTTGGTGCCCTCATTAGTATCCAATTGTCAGGTATCGTAAATCCCGGCTTCAGGACTAAGGCTTCCTTTTCATTAAAATAAACAGGATGGCCTTTATCACAGACTTGAGAAACGCTCACTAGGTTGTGAGTTAGTTCTTCAACGTAATTCACATCCTCAAGAGTTAAAGTTCCATTTGAAACTTTTCCTTTCCCAGTTATTACTCCTCCTTTGTCTCCTGCAAAATTAACTTTTTGCTTGAGACCATCCTGGAAGTCTGTCAGTAGACTTCTCTCTCCTGTCATGTGCCGTGAGCATCCACTGTCTACATACCACTAGCTTTCCTTGTTCACAGTCTGCTCCTGCACATAACACATAACACAATCAGTTGTCAAGAGGGACCCAAGCCATTACGGTCTTGGTTTGTCCCTTATCATCTACAAACTTAAGTTCTTTAAGATAACCATCCTTCCCATCAGGAGCTTTGGTTACTTTCGAAGAAACTTGAGCTTGTGGACGATCAACCTTAAGAGGTGAATTTGAGGAGAACCTCCTAGGCACAATATTCTGAGCTCTATTATTATAGTTATAATTAAACTCTTTGGATCGCGAAGTAGTACCACTCTCATTAAGACTATGGCCTCTACTTTGATTTCTAAACCTCGACGGTGTCATATCCCTAGGCTTATAAACAGTATTTTCACTTGGAATATAAGTCCGTTTAGGTTTAGGAGGGGAGACACTATGTTTACCTTCTCTTTTAAGAATGTTAACAGGTTTAATACCTAAGTTAGATTTGGTATCTAACCTATCTACAGTCATACTAGAGTTGGTCGGTGTCCTTTTATCAATCACAAGCTTATGTGATGCTTCTGGCTTTTTGTTAGGACAACACGAAGCCACATGTCCTTTTTGGTAACATTTAAAGCATGACATCTGCTTGCGTGATTTACTCACTTTTGCTTTCTCATCTGGAGTCTTAGGCACTAAAGGTTTAGTAATATGTTCCTTATTAACATTATCATCAGTTTTAGCATTGTTAATCACTCCACCCGATACAAAATGTATTTTGGTGAGATGAGAAACCTTACTATCATCTGATGAAGGGTTCTTAATAACATCCTTCTGTGCCTCTGACTGTTCAGGTTTATCAGCTACTGAAATCTCAGGATTAACTTCAGTCATTTCAGAATCTTCAGGAATATGAGTGTAATTGGCATTAAAAGGAGGGGATACATCATTGTAACCTAACCCAGTCTTGTCCTTTACACTACGTTGAGCATCTAACAGTATATCCATTTGAGATGTCCTATAGTTCTCAAGTTTACGGTTTTGCTCAATTAACCTTAAATTAAGATTCACTATTTCCTGATCCTTACTAGCAATTGTCTCATTCAAGTCCTTGATGTTCATATAGAGTCCATCTATGATGACAGATTTTTCACTTATGGTATCTCTAAGTTTGGTCTTATCCGAAACATCAGACTTAATTTTATCTTTTAAGGCCTGTTTATCATCACTTAATCTACGTATATCCATAAGTGCTTGGTCAAGTTCAGATCTAACAGTCCTATAAGATTCTTTATCCAAATTCAATTGAGATGACAAATTGCTATTAGACACAGTTAATACACTATTCTGAGATTGTAAGTCAGTAACTAAGTAACAAACATCAGCAAGATTAAGAATATCTAAACAAACCTTCTTCTTGTCCGTTTGTACTTCAGCCATTCGTGCCACGAATTCTTCAGGACTCATGTCTGGAGTCAAATCCAAATGCAGCACATCATCATCACTTGCCTTCACTTCTGACTCAGGCACATCTACCCTCTGTTCAACATCTGTGGGTATGTAGGACATTGATTCAGCAGTTGTCTCTTCAATTTCAGCCATCAAGGCTTCTTCTTCTAACTCAGTTTTCCAGTCACATGAGCCATCCAACTGCTTCACCACTAAGGCTTTGGAAGCTAAAGTACTTCCCGAACCTTGTGTCCTATTTGCGTCTACCTTAGGTCTTTGGCATTCCCTCGCGAAAGGACCAATACCTTGACGGTTAAAGCATTTGACCTTGGTTTTATCAAACCCTGATCTATTGCCCAACACCTTTCTACCAGTTCTCTTGAGGAAATTTTTAACTTTTCTAGAGACTAATGCTAACATCTCTTGAAGTTCCAATTCCTCAACATAATCCGGATCGATCTGCTCATAATCCTCATCAAACAATACAGGATCATTAATTTTTCCCTCAATGTAGTTCTCATATGATGCCACAAAGGAAGCAAGAACAGACAGTTGCTGCTCTGCAGATTTCACACTCATAGGCATCTTCTGATGCTCTTGAGATGACTTTACATCATTCTTTACCTTTGTCTCATCACCAGAGGAGGAAATAAAGCACAGATCTTCAGATATCATTTCTCCATTTCTACCTGTATCACCAACTAACAGTGCAGTGGTCGAACTAGAAGATGCAGTCGAAAGATTTGTTTTTCCATGATACAACCCAGGGTTCTGAACCTGATCAGAATCAGTATCTTTTGACTTCTTGGAGAACTCATAACCTTTTAGCTTGTCAATGACTTGCTCTAAGGTCATAGTAGCATATCTGGTTTCATTATCCGTTATCATAACTCCATACATTTCCCACTTAGAAGGCAAACCCTCAATAAACTTGTCGGTTTTATCAACTTCTTCTTCAGTGATGTCATTGTATTCCAATTCACTTAACAGATGGTAGAATCGTGTAATATAAGCATCAAGACTTTCCCCTTTTAAAGCTTTAAACATAGTAAACTGCTTTTTAAGGAGCTTCTTCTTGCTAGTTCTCATTTGTGGACTACCTTCACCTCTTTTCTCTAGAGCTTCCCAGAGCGTTCTAGCAGTATGATAAGATTTCAGTTGATGAGCGATATCCTTAGGAAGACACATCTTAATGCACGAATGTGCTTTGTTTTCATTTTTGTATGCTTCCTTCTGTTCATCACTCATGTTCTGATAGGTAAGAGTCACAATGGCATTTTGAACAGTTTGAGTAGGTGCCGTGTATCCTGTCTTGATACACATCCAGATTGACAGATCATGGAATCTACAGTAAGATTCAAATCTGTCCTTCCAGTTGTAGTAATCCTCGATATTTAACAACTTAGGTGGAGAATTTGATTTTCCCACCTCATGTTCCATTTCGATCATTTTACTTAAGTCAGACATCTTAAAAACGTAAGTTCAAACTGTTACGCGAAATCAGAAAATCTCAATTCGCAGAACTCAGTTCAACTCGCAATCTCAGCTCGACTCGCAGAACTCAGTTCAACTCGCAGAACTCAGTTCAACTCGCAGAACTCGGTTCGCAAATCTCAGTTCGGATTACAGGAGATGTCGATTCGCAAGTGATGTGGTTTCGCAAGAAATCTCGATTCGCAAGACAAAGCTCAACTCGCAGGTTCAATAGTTCGACTCGCAAGTTCAACTCGGCTCGCAAGTTTACCTCGGTTCGCAAGCTACGCTGGAACCCTAATCTCGACTCGCGAAACGGCTGTTAAACCCAAAAACAAAAGTTTAAGGTATTTTTACGACTGAAACTAGCGATTTCAACCGTAAACAAACCCTAAAATATCCAGAGAATGATTTTGATTGTTAATATTGCTATAATACACGTAGAAACAACCCGAATCAAAAACGCAATATCACTAAAACTCACGAACGCACTCGTATTTAGCCCGAAAGCTCTGATACCAGATGTAAGTCCCTAGTTCTAGGATCGATAACTTCGTTATCTGTAGTATTAAGGTGCGGAATCCCTCAATACAGTGTTATCTTACTAATAACGATTTCGTTCGTAATTGCGTTTAATATGACTTCACTTTAAACAATGAATCGTCAAAGTCTAGCCGTAGGTTATGTTTTCTCTGGGTTTGTGAATTCGCAGAATGATAAAAGTGTTCAAAAGTGTTTTTTGATTTTGCCAAACAAAATCGTTTATATATGTTGTCTCGGCTTGGCTCGCATGGGCCTGCGAGTTCAGCCCAACTCGCCTCGCTTAGCCCAAGCCCAGCTTAGCCATAACGAGTTCAGTTCTCATCTCGCAGCTCACATTGCTTCGACCTGAGATCTCGACTCGCTTCGCAACAAACGTATAATATAAATACGTTATTTCGTCTATCTTTAATATAAAATATTAATAACAAAACGAATATGCATTTACAAATGTAAACCAATATATCAATACAATCACAATTACACTAGTCATATTTCAAGCTAGATCTGTTGTCACAAACTATGTCCCAACAGAATCTCACAGGTTTGTAAATAGTACTAGTATTTGAACACAAGATTTCATCAGTAATGCTCGCAGGCGTAAATCAAGTATTTGCACTACAGCAAATGTAAAGTAAGTAAGTTATACCGTTGCCATGAGGCTCATAATCGAAGCTTAACCCGTAAGTAGTAAGTTGCCCCCGAGACATGCTCGAACCTGAACAAGCTATGTAACGAATAATAGTCGCCCGTTTATACAGAACGGTTCGTGGTAGCGCTACTACCCCGGGCGGGGAGGGTCATTTCCCTAATGGATCCATTAACTAGTGTTCGCGCTTAAGTACCATAACTAACGATATATGATGGAGGGACTTCCCCAAATAAATGGTGAGAAAACTCATGCAATTCCGTTTGGTAAACATGTAATTCAGTACTTACGTTCATAAAAGTAAGCAATGTATCTCACCCCGTAAGTAAAACAGTAAAAGTGGGGCTGTAAGACTCACCTGAGTCTAGCAAGTATGAAGGTGTAATCAAGTAAAGCGGATGTAAGTCCGTACGTGGTTCTCCGAACCCTGCAACCTTCTGGCGTCCGAAATGCAAAAGGTTGTAAGTAAACAAGTAAACGAGTTGGTGTCTTAAAAGATCACCCATGCTAGTTGTCCACTCAACTAGGAAATGTCCAAATGTTCGTTTAGTAATCCGTTTGTATTTTGAAACTAAATATGGCCCGTTGGTGATAGTTTGTAATAATAATACAAAAGTGTTATTATTTTATATATCGTTGTATCAGATTTCATTATCTGTAAGTGTTTGACACTTAGTGTGAAAAGTACTTATAAGTCCCTGGATGACGGGGGTCCGGGGGCAGCGCCCCTGGTAGCGGGGTCCAAGGGGCGACAGCCCCTGGTGGGGTCCAAGGGGCAGAGCCCCTGGCTGGGATCGAGCTAAATTGCTTTGGTGAAAAACGCATCTGGACTTGAATTTGGGTGAAATCGAGTGATAAAATTTAAGGTCTCGTCACTTAGTAAAATTTGTGTTTTCTTGGTTCTGTTTCATGTGACATAGCATGCGACATAAGGCTTGTGTCGCTAGGTGCGACATAGTCTGTTGTGTCGCAGATCACCTCTGCGACACAAGGGCTTGTGTCGCTAAGTGCGACATAGTCTGTTGTGTCGCAGATCACCTCTGCGACACAAGGGCTTGTGTCGCTAAGTGCGACATAGTCTGTTGTGTCGCAGATCACCTCTGCGACACAAGGGCTTGTGTCGCTAAGTGCGACATAATTCAAATTATGCGACACAAAGGCTTGTGTCGCAGGTGGCCTGGAGCCTCTGCGACACAACGAGCTGTTGGCCGGAAAATGAGCCGAAAAGGTGTTTTCCGGCCTCCGTTCGACCTGTGACTTTTTCCCAACCCATATTTGGACATTTTAAGCTTAAAGAAACAACTAGAACTTAAAAACACTTGAAATCGAAAGGTTTCGAGTTTTGTCGGAAACTTACAAAGTGATGAATCGAAATTCCGAAAAGGTAGGAGTGTAGATCGTTGCGTGGTGATCGTTTTTCTCTAAATGGATGTGACGATTTATGGTGGTTTGTTGGTGTTATTTGGTGGTTTTAGATGATGATGGTGGTGGTGAAAGTTGAGAGAAAATGGAAGGAAGAAAGAGAAAGTAAGTGGTAAAAATGAGGGGGAAGAAAGGAGGGAGGTGGGGTTTTGGTGAAAGCCTCACCTTTCCAGCCCCAGTAATTGTGCTCCGTGCGGTGTTCGTCTTCCCCAGTCGTTAAACATTAAATCATTATTTTGACTGTTTACAATGTAAGTTTTAAAATACGGGAGTTCATTAAATTCATTTATTGAAGTATTTTACTAATACTTACTAATTCAATTGGTTTCGTTTGTTTGTGTTTTTAAATGTTTGAGTCGCGTAGATGTTTATTATGCGATACAAAATGTAATTGAAATATTATCAAAATAATATTTGTGACATAAAAGTGTCCTTAATTAATATTACATTGCTTGATATAAATGTTCACCAACGTCCGTATGATTTGAATCGAATTACATTCGATTTGAAATTCGTACGATTTAAATCAAATCGCATATTAATATACATTTTGATACATTAATTAGCCTAGTACCACACTAATTACATGTATTAACAGTTAAGTAGGAACTAATTACTAGTCCTAGCTTGGCAGGTGTCACAGCTTTGCCCAAGGACGATGCTCGAGTGGTTATAGACTTCTTAAAAAGCCTGTTTTGCCAATTTGGGATGCCCAAGGCCTTGATAAGTGATAGGGGAAGCCATTTTGCCAACCAACAATTGGAGAAGGTTCTCAAACGATATGGAGTAAATCACCGGTTTTCAACTTCTTACCACCCTCAAACCAGTGGTCAAGTTGAAAACACCAACCGGGCTTTGAAGAGAATTCTTGAGAAAACGGTGAAAGATAACCGAACAATATGGGCAAAGAAATCGGAAGATGCATTGTGGGCATTTCGAACCGCTTACAAAACACCTATCGAGCATAAGGCCTATTGGGCTTTGAAGAATTGCAACATGAGTTTGGTTGAGGCGGGTGAAAAGAGAATGATGCAAGTCCATGAGTTGGATGAGCTTCGGTTGCAAGCTTACAAGAACTCCCGTTTATACAATGAGAGGACCAAAGTGTTACATGACCGGAAGTTGAAAACGAGAAAGGAATTCAAGGCCGGTGACAAATTTATTTTGTTTCAATCTCGGTTCAAATTGAAGCAACCAAAGTTCAAACTACGTTAGACCGGTCCTTATGTGGTCAAACATGGGTATCCTTCGGGCTATGTGGAAATATTCAAGGAAGATGGTAGCACTTTCATTGTGAATGGGCATCGGTTGAAACTTTACCATGAGGAAGATGTTGCTAGCGAGTGGGAGGAGCTTGCGACTTACCCCAAGAACAAATGAATTCGGGGTCGAGTCGAGCTTGCGACTCGTTAATAAACAAAGCACCATACGGGTCAAAACCCGTTCTCATATCCTTTTTAGTTATTATTTTAGTTCTTAGTTTATTCATCGTTATTATTAAGTTGTTATTATTATAATTATGTTTCAAAAAAAAATATCTTGGAAACGAGTTTTGAGCAGCCAGGTCATCATGGCACAATGTCGGGTGAATTAAATTTTCACTACTTAGTTGTTAACAGAGAAATTCGGCCATATGAAGGCCCCAGGAGCCGACGGGTTACCTTTCAAGCCGCCGGGTTTGCGAAAGAAGCCGGAGGGGTATACCATCAACCTGTCGGGTTGTTCAAACCCACACGACCCCTTTATACTTTGACCCGGGGACCAACCCGTGCCCAACCCAACATGACCCGCCGGGTCATACCCCAAGCCGCCGGGTTCTCTATTGGATCTGCAGTTTTTAGAACACGAATTTAACCCTATTTCTTCACCTAACTCAATTATTTCTTCCTCTTCCTCTCAACCGGCTGCTACTATTCCGAAACGCTAACAAAATTTTCAAAATTTATCACTCTTTCATCTACTAATTCTTGTTCCAATGGCTCCAAAGGTATGGATTAACATCTTTTCACTTTTGACTTGCGATTTTAAATCTCACATTACTCTACATGTGGGTTTTGCAATTGCTAAGTGTGGGGATGTTTAATCTTGTGTTTTTCATGTTGGTGATAATGTTTACATGTTAGATATCCTATTTCCGCCATGAATTTGTGTTTATTTGCTTGATTTGATGAATTTTATGAATTGGGGTTTATGTGAAAATGGGTATTCCGAATTTTGTTGATGATAGGTGTTTGTAGTTGTTGGAAATGCATGGTAATTCTATCACCATGCTTATAATTGCTCGTTTTGTGGTTAAGTTCATGAGTTGAAATTACATTTGGTGATTAGGGGTAATGAAATTTAAGAAGATGATGTTGATGCATGTTTTTGCCATTTTTGTTTAACTAGATATGATTTTTGGTTGTAAGACAACACTTGAGATAAGCTTATATGTTTATTTATTCAGGATTCAAGCAATTGTTTAAAACTAAATTATTGAAAGTTAATGAAAACCCATGATCTTGCTTAAGAGAAGGTACATTATATGAATTCATGTGTAATTGTGATTGTAAGACTATCTTGACTAAGATGATGTTGAATAGGCATTATTGTAAGTTAGTTTAGTTTAATATTGGATTACCCCTTGCTTGTGCATTGTTTGAATTGGTGATTGTATGCTTGATTACCCATTTTATCGCTCATTTTGTAAGCGGTAGATGTCTGCGACTATGACTAACACTAACATTTTTGTTTTGTTCAAAATGGTGTGTTCTCTTGTGTGATGTGCAGAATTCGCAGTCATCAAGGAAGGCAAGGAAGACCAACACTTCCAAAAGAGCTGCTGAAACCTCCACCAACACCTTGCAAGATGAGGAAGAACTCCTCCATGTCGAGCCAGAATGTGTAGAAGCCCTCTTGATATCTCCAAATGTTCACCCATTTTTTCAATTTGACCGAGATTGGGTGCGGTACAACGATTATGCTCGCAGTCTGTACTACTTGATGCAAAAGAACTTTGAATTGGCACGATATGTGGATTGGGCTCCTCTGGAGGCTGTAGGGTTAACTAGACCTCTTCGAGAACTTCTAGTGCAGCAATATGAGTTTAGGGGGCACGTCTATCATTTCACGGAATGGGAGAAATTATTTCAAATAAGGGTGCCCGTGTATCATGAGTTGTGTTTTGAGTTTCACTCGACTCTCGTCATGCAACAACAACTAACGACTATCGATGATCAAATATTCATGAGATTTCGCAGGAGGATTGAAGGATAAGAGGCCAATAAGTGGAGGTCATTTCATCACCTTAATTGCACGATCTTTCAGAATTGACTTCAGCACTTTGACTCAAGTTATGGGTACTGATAAACGCCAAAATGTACAATATTTTAGTATTAATTTACCCCGTGTTTGATAGATTTCTAATGCATTTTATGTGAATAAGATACTCATTTCGTTCATATTTTCATTTAGGAGTTTAAATGGAGCTTGGATCGAAAAGGAACAGAAAACGAGCTTATTGCGAAGAAAAGTTGCTAAAAGAATAAAACATTGGACAAGAGAAGATTGGATCGGAGTAAAAGATGATCAAATTATCGAAAACGAGCTTATTTGTTCCTATTATCTTGTTTTATGTTGTTGGTTTGGTTAATTAGTTCATATTGAACGTTTCTACGGAACTAAAACGTACCCCTTATCTTACTGCTTTATTAGTTTAGTTAATAATTCCAATTTAACTGAATAACATTGTTCCCGTGTTCCTGTGATCGACCTGGACTTACCATAGCTATACTATGTCGATCGGGTATTCTTGCCTTGTTGTGTGATAGTAGTGATTGGTATTTCTTGTACTTTATAAATAATAAAACTAGACGCTTTCACACGCATCAAGTTTTTGGGGGAAAAGAAGTTTGATTATCCTGAGTTATAAATCGATAAATATTGATAGACTAAAGGTGTAAGGCATTTTATGTTAGTCATTTTTCAACCCAAATTTTTCTTTTAAAAATGTATTCTTTTTAAGTTTAGCAAATCTTGTAACATATCCGGGAAATTCAAAGGATGAAACGAACTTGAAAATATTGGATAGTTCATCATGTGATGTATCAATAGGCAATCTATGTATAAGTTGTTGAGCTATTAAATAAAATTAATGTAAGAAGTATGTGATATTCCGAGAGTAACTTTAGCAATGTATGACTTTAGTCTTAATTCTTATTATGATAGCGTGCGATATTCCATAATTTTGGAATTTGATTAATATCATTTGGGGATATACTGGGTGTTGTTTCCTCTGTTTACGTAAGTACAGACCTGGTCTCCGCCAGTATATTTAATGAAAAAGAGCAAAAATTATATTTTGAACCTTAGCCAAACAAATAAGTGCATAGGCTATTTAAAACAAGTTGTAGAAATCTAGGATACAATATAAACATATCCTTTTTGCCCTTTGTGATGTTTCTGATCATGCCATCAAGTATGTATTTTGAAAAATTATATTTTTGAACCTTAGCCAAACAAATAAGTGCATAGGCTATTTGGGTTCCAAATTCATTAAAAGAAGTTCTTTTAGATGACAAACAGTGGAGAATTGTATGTATTAAAAATTTCCATTGGGGGGCTAAAGAATGATTTAAAAAATGTAAAACGTGTGTAATCACCCTCATACCCCATTAATCTAAGATTAGCATACAAATCCCTGTCATCTAAAGAAGTGATACATGTGGCATCATCAAGAAAAAGTACCTATCAGAGAGCATCCTCTGTAACCACTACTTTGGTTTCTTGAATTGTGGAAACCAATTGCTCTTTACCCTCAACCACTTCTACTTTGGCATTCTTCCAGAAATTAGTAAGATGCCCTCTTGAAACCCTTGGGGAAACGGTAAGCGCATGATTAATGTGACTTGCATGAAGAAAATCAACAATTTGTATGAAATTATGTGCATTCGAGTGTTTCATCAGAAAAGCCAGCATATTGTGTTCTTCGTACACCTTCAGATTCAAGTCAGATGATGAAGAAGAAGCCATGATTTTGAAATTGATTGTAGAAGAAGAGGAGGTTTGAATTTGAATGTAATTGTAGTGGTTATTTGGGAAAATAAGAAAGCGTAATGAAAAATTAAAGTGTTTAAATGTTATATACTGTTAGTCATAAGAATAGAGTCAAGCCCTAGAAAAAGAATGGACAGTGGCACTGACCAATATAACTAACAGTGGGAAGGTATAAACAACACCTAGCAGTGGGAAACACTTAGATAAATTTTTCAAAAGCTAAAAGATAATCATACCCATAAAGCTAACAGCAGCTACTAGCACTAGCAGTGGCAACCGACCAAGGTTATCAAAACTCAGTACTAGCAGTGCCAAACACTTAGCTTTATTAGTAAACAATAATATTTTTTGTACCAGAAACAAAATGTCTTAGCCTTCAATATCTGGAAACGTCATATCCTGTGGATAGTAACGATTATGAAGAGAATCTCGAAATTCAGGAACAGTAGGCACTTCAATATTGGAACTACACTTGCGTATGATCCGTGCCTTAGCCTTCTGTTTGACTCTTCGAACTTTCCTTTTCCAGTGTATCAGGCGATCCTTAACTCTAGTAGGAATGCTACGCCTAGCAATCCTTCGAGCTGTTTCAATGTCTCGACACCGCAGCTTCAACTCCAAGTTGGATTGGTTCAAGTTAACCAATTCGTCTTGCAGATTTTCGTATGCATGTGGATTGAGAAAATGTCCCTGAAGATTATCATCATCATCCTCCTATTCTGCTTGATGCTCAAAAATATTTGCAACCTGGTTATATAATTGCACATTTGCACCCTCATCTAAGTTAATGAACTCTTGGTCTGGATCTTCATGTATATCATTCTCTGTTGAAGAACTAGATGATACGAAAAAGTTCATACTTTGAAGTTTCAAAAACTATTTTTGAAGAGTGAAAATGATAATGACCAAAGTAGACCGCAAGTGGAAGATATACCAAGTGAAGAGAATATTTTGAATAAGGATTTTGGAATGACATTACCCTATAACTACTATTTGCATGAAAAGATGAACGGAATCTTGATTAAAAAATTATTAATTGTGTGGTGTTTAAACAAGAAGACAAAAAAAAAAATAGTAAACTTCTAAAAATCTGGTAGCAATAACCTGCAAAGTTAGTCTAAAAAGCAAAACAAAAAAATAGGAACCAGTAATAATTAAGTATATACAGTAATAAGCAATGAAGACAGTAATAACCATAATTATGATTACTCTTCATTGATTATTCTATCAGTAATAACCCATAAGCAAAGGAAGATATATACAGAAAAATAGTTTGTAGATGAAAAGACTCAAGAAGAATTGATCATTTCAATACTAGTAACCAAGAATGTAAACCTGCCTACATCAAAAGCCTTTATAAACAGATCTGCAAATTGATTATCAGTATGAACTTTCTCAATCTGTATGAGTTATTTTTCATTACAATCTCTTATCAAATGATATCTTATCTCTATGTGCTTAGTTTTAGAATGTTTATCTAGGTTATTTATGATACTGATAATAGAGTTATTATCAATCATAATGGGAGTATTTAGAAAAGTTAAACCATAATCAAGCATTTGATTCTGTATCCATAAGACCTGAGCACAGCAACTTGCAGCAGCTACATACTCAGCTTCTGCAGTGGATGTGGATACAGTAGTTTTCTTCTTGCATTGCCATAAAACTAACCTATCTCCCAAAAATTGACAGCCTCCTGGTGTTGACTTTCTATCCATGTTGGCACCACCATAATCACTATCTGTATATGCAACAAGATCAAAAGAATTACTCTTTGGATACCAAAGGCCCAATTTTTGTTGACCCTTTAAATATCTAAAGATTATTTTGACTGCAAACAGATGTGATTGCTTTGGACATGATTAAAACCTAGCACAAACACAAACAGAAAACATGATATCTGGCCTGGAAGAGGTCAGATACATTAGTGATCCTATCATTGATCTATACATATGTACATTAACTTCTTCTCCTTCTGGATCTGCTGTTAATTGCTTATGTGCTTCCATGGGTGTGCTTGCGAATTTTGCATCTTTATATCCAAACTTATCCAGTATGTCTTTAACATATTTCTCTTGACAGATGAAAATCTCATCAGATTTCTGCTGGACTTGTAATCCTAGAAAGAATGTTAACTCTCCCATTAAGCTCATGCTGAATCTTTTATTCATAATGGACTCAAATTCTTTACATAAACTATCCCTTGTAAAGCCAAAGATGATATCATCTACATAGACTTGAACTAGCAGAATATCATTCTTAACTTTTGGTGAACAAAGTTTTGTCTGTACCTCTTTTGAATCCACTTTTAAGCAAATAAACAGATAAAGTGTCATACCAAACTCTAGGTGCTTGATGTAAACCATACAGAGCTTTATCCAGTCTTAACACTTTATTAGGATACTTAGGATCTTCAAAACCTGGTGGTTTGATTGATGCGTGTGAAAGCGCGTCTTGTTTTATAATTTATAAATGGAAATACCTAATTAATACTTTTCACACAACCAGGCAAGAATACCTGATCAAATGTAAGTATAGAATCAGTAAGACCGAGTCGATCTCAGGAACGGTGGTTATTTATAAAAACAGAAAATACTAATTAACTAGAAAACAGTAAACAGGGGGGCATTTTAGTTCCGTTCGAACAATTGTTTATGAAATAATAAATTAAAATAACTAAATTAAATAAAACTTAAAGTAAAACAATTAAATAATAAACAATAGGAAGGAATAAATAATTATATAATTAACGTCACTCAGATTCATATATCCCGATTCTTTACGTATTGATTATCTAATTGTGATTCTTTTATATCAATTTAATACCAAATTTTTCAATGATATTAAATTGAATGTGAACTAGCCAACTTTCCGGGTCTAACTAATTCCTACAACTTAAGGTCCAGCATAAAATAACAGTCCGTCATCATAAGATGATCACTCAATTGTGTGCTTTTCCCTAAATTGAGCATTAAACATTCACAACTTATTATAATTAACTCTAGTGGTATGACTCAACAATACCCAATAATTACATATTGTCTTGTTCATTTTAAAGTAGATAATTATCATTTACCCAACCTATCAGACTCAACATATTTAGCAATAGTCACAAATCCTAAGATTATAACCATCAATAATTAATAACATTAAAGGAACTCAATCTCAACAATCTTATTAACCACGTTGAACAATAATAACTACTAGTTACCAACAAACAAGGATCTACGAGCAATATAATAGTTTTCAATTAAATAACCTAGTCAATACGCAATAATAATCGTTCAATAATCATAATCCGAGTTCAATCAACTACACAATCACTTTGAATATTCAACTCATCATTAAAACAGAAAACTCAGATTATATAAGTTCAAAGTCATCAATAAAACTCAATAAAAGAAGTTATACCGAATTAAAAAGATGAATCACGAAGAATCAACACGAACTAGCCTCAATCTTGACTCCATATGCCTCCAAAATGCTAAATTAATTCGTAAATAAACCCTGAACTATGAAAATATTCGACTGTAAACAAACCCTAGCCGAACTCTCTTTTCTGGGGTTAAAATCGCATTTTATACTTCCTGTGTTTTTAATCCATATGGCGTATGGACATCCATATTGCCTATGGATTGATTATTAGCCCAGCCCATGTCCGCGTAAACCTGGGCCTCCACCGCCACATCCATACAGCGTATGGAATTCCATACGGCGTATGGATGGGTTTTTCATCCGATTTTATCATTTTTCTTCTTTTATTCTTTTCTTCAACTTCGGCTTTGCTTTGTTCTTCAAAAGTGCATCATTTAACTCGATTATTGACTGTTTTCCGTCTCTTTTCCTCAGATCCTTCATCTCCACTATTAATTACAAATATGAACGAAATTAATATCTAAACTAAACAATGTTCAATAAAAACACATAGGATTTGGGACAAAATACTATATAAAAATACTACTTTTACACAGTTATCAAATATACCCCACTTTGAATACTACTTGCCCTCAAGTAGACTATCAATTATCGTTCAAAAGTAATAACTTAACAAGGAATAACATCACCATTTCCAAATTAAAAATCTTTACTTTTAATAATCTAATAAAACTAAAGTTAAAAATTAAGTAACTATGAGGTATAAATAAAAAAAATTAATCTCCACTCAAATTTATTATTATAATGATGTCAAATAGTCTATGATGATTATAGATATTATTGTCCATCTAAACAATCTATATTCAAATAATTGAGCTTAACCTTTTATTATTAATGTAAATGTCTCCTGAAACTCTCAATAATTATATACTTTCATACTCATAGCACACAAATATATCATATATATTGGAATTTCAATTTAAATAATCATTTTTCAAATCAAGACATTGGTGACAGGTCTGTGCCTCAACACAACAAAGCGACATAACTTGATTTTGGTTTAGCAATAATGTTTTAGTCAAATCATTGGTGGCAGGTATGTACCTCAGTACAACAAAGCGACATAACTTGACTACATTTTAAAATCTTGAGTGGTTAAACTCTTTTGCTCTTTTTCATTAGATATACTGACGGAGACCAGATATGTACTTATGTACAACAGAGGAAACAACACATAGTATATCCTCAAATGATATTAATTAAATTCCAAAATTATGACATATCACATGCTACTAATATGAAAATTAAGACTCATGTCATACATAACTAAAGTTTATCTCAAAGTACATTTACTCCCTTAATTATCATTTCTTAGAAGCTCAAAAATTCTTATTAAAATTGTCTATCAGTACATCATATAATGAAACTAAACAACATTTACCAACAAATTAACCTTTATTTCGTGTATAAATTTTTTTTAAAAATCCAACCTCCATAATTACAAAATAAATTAACCTTAGAAATACAGAAAATTAAATTTAAAAATTTAATCACAAATAAGCAACCTATAACCTCGTAGTTATCAAGTTGAAAACAAGTGGAATCATAAATTAAAGGTTTTCTCTCCCATCCCCCACTTTAAAGTGTACAATGCCCTCATTGTACAAATAATGAATTGTTAAAACGGGAAAAAGAGAAAAGAAATAAGACAGAAAAAATCCCCTGTAAAAATGTGGTTAACGGTCATGACAAGGATGATATGAAATTCTAACATCCTCACAGATCAATTTCTTGCGCTGAACTTACTGCCAGCATAACATGTACTCACACACAATTCTAAGGGATCAATCAACAAACAAGATTAAACAATACCAAATTAAACATCCTAAATAAAAATAAAAACAACCAAACCTAATAGCTACAAATCCAACATAATTAAAAATCCTACAAATAAAATCAGTCATAATAATAAAAATAGAAATAGTGTCAGGAATCCTAAACCACATATGATGAACATCATCCTAATCACTGTCATAATCCTCATCATGCTCCATACTCCGAAACTGGTGAGATGGCTCAGCCCCCTGATTTGGTGGTGGTGATGGGTAGAACTCCTGTGGCATCTGGTACTGAAAAGGCTGGTATGGCAAATGGCTAAAATCAAACAGCTGCGAGAAAAGACCATCTTGATAGTCCAAATGAGCACTAATCTGATGGAACTGCAGCCTCTGCATAAGCTCCATCCGATCCAACCTCTGAGTGTGATGGATACTCATCTGATCTAACTGTTGTGATAACTGATCAAACTCCCTAGCATATCCTCTACTACGGCCTCGTGCCGCTCCTCTACCTGTAACTGCTCCTCTACCTGCCTCAGTAGCCCTAACCTGTCTAGACTGTAGAGTCTGCCCAATCTGAGTGGTCGCTACCCAATAAAACATCTCGGAATCGCCACCATAAATACTGCACGGCTCGATAATATCCATAGCCTCTAACCTCCGTGCAGTTAGCCACTCCATGCCTGTCTGAACAACTGTGCAAATACCCATCTCAACCGCAGTCTCCAACCCAAAATGCCTAGCTAGTCTAGTAACAAACTAACCACCACACAAACTACTCAAACTCCTCGTACCGGTAGCTCTCTTAGACATCCACCTAGCCAATGTCCAGGGAACATTCACTAGCCTCTTCCTTACAATCGAACTCAAATAGAACAAATCAGGCTTAGAAACTTTTTCCGGTACCTCTCGATGACCAACAATGGTAAATGTCAACAACCGGTGAATGAGACGGTAATGAGGATCTCGAATAGCTCGATAAGAAGGGGCATGAGAACCATAACTGCCCTGAGCAATAGACTGCCACTCCTCCACAATCTCCAAATCAGTAAGCTTAGTTACTGCACCAGCTGAAATATGATCCAGAAAATGTGGGTTGTGGATCTCATTGGGTTCATACAGTCCAACCCCAATGGCAAACTCAACAAGAGACATCCGTCTCGGCTGGACACCTAACTGAAAAGAGATAGTGTGAGTAGTCCAGTCAGTCGACCGATGATTAAACCGGAATGTACTATAAAACTCCACAACTAGATCCCTATAGATATGCTCCCGAATACTAAACATCCTGTACCATGCATAAGAAACAAACCCAATGTTACCATCCTGCAACCTATACGGAATAGAAAGTAAGTTCCTAATTGTCTCATGCCCAGTGGCAAATCCGTTTCTCTCCACCACATGCTCCAAAGCATTCCAATTCACAGGATGAAAAACCTCAATTGGCTGATCAATATTCTCAGCCAAACGCTCACTAAACTGATATCTTGTAGTTTCCGAATAAGAATCATGAAAAGTAAGATATCTGTGGGTTCTAATCAGGGGATTGCCCAATGTCTGGCCACCTCTGGTTCTCCTGCTAGCCATTTAACTGCTAAGAATAACAATCATTAACAAAACAGGAAATGCAAATAAATTGCCTATAGAAAATTCGGCAGCATTTCGGCTAAAAATGTTATAATCCCCCCTAAAGGTTTAGCCTAAAACTACCGCAACAATCAATTTAATAAACCTAAATTTGCATAACGAAATAAAATTACTCAAATTGCTAATAACATAAGTACTTTGATTAATAATCATGGCAATTGTCGATTCAAAGTGAACTATAACAATTTGATACCAATCTGAACATAAAAATAATCACTTTTTACCATCACTAATATTAGTCTCAGTAACTAGTAATTATTCAATATATTCAACATGAATGATCATAATCACAAAATAGAACAACGACAATTTTATCACAACCGTAATCACAAACATTCGTGTACCAAACAAACATTTGCATTAATCGTCATGTATCCAGAAAATTAACAAGCGTTAAATCAAAACATAGCAAAATTGAGTACATGACATATTCACATTCTTTAAACAAACACGGATAATTCGAATCACACAATATATGTAATACATTACAAAAACGAGCATGGAATCATGTCATCTCATTCAATGTAAACATACTTCAATCATAACATGCCTAAAAACATATTTAAATTCGAAATACCCAAATCTCATACACAAACCCTAACTTCCAAACATGAAAATTAACCAACGAAAAAGAAAATCGGAAGTTATACCTTGTAGAGGAAAGTGAGTGGAACACGAATATATAAAAATGAGAAGGAATGCGTGGCCGGAAGTGGTGGTTGGGTGGTGGCAGTTGGTAGCCGTAGGTGATGGTGGTGGATTTAGGTTTGAAAATGAAAAAGAAGAAGGGCTGTTGGCCGGTTTATGCCTTTTTTATCCGTGCGGAGTATGGAAATCCATACGGCGTATGGATTAAAAAGACCCAGGTCAAACAATTCGACCCAGTCAATGCAGCCCGTGGCCCAACTTCAATCCATACAGTGTATGGATGCCCATACGGCGTATGGATTGAAAAACATAAATTTTACAAAAATGTTTTTCAACCATTTTTCAATCTAAACCCAACACGTATTTTATACAATGTAACATCAAACCTGGAGGATAATCACGACTTCAATTCTTCATAATTCCACACTAACAAAATAAACAATAAAAAATTTAATTCCAAAATTAAATCAAACTACGAAATAGAAATTCAACATTCACACACGAATTAAATAAAGTTCAAACATTCAATCATGCAATATCAAAATGAAATCCAAAAGAAATAAAATATAAAACATAATCCAATGAAATAAGAGTTATATAATAAAATGAGAACTAATGAAAGGGATATAGAGCTAGGAAACGCTCCATGACTTGTGAAATGACATTTTCAACTCCATGACCAAAACTTGGAAAATTTGCTAAGTGTTCGGTAGCCACGGGTTGAAGATAAACCAAGTCCCAACTGATTTCATTTATCGCTCTATTATTCACTCCTTCAGGTGCCAACACCAATTTATCACCTTCCAACTTGTATTCACGGTTGGGGTTATCCTCCTCTAACTCGCTCATAAACTCACGACAAGCATTAACAATCCCAACATGCTTAATCATCAGTGGCTTTTCCTCCAAATTCTTAACTCTATCTTCAATCTCACTGATGATCTCATCCTGGACTACACTAAACTCTAATCCCGAATTCTTAAATATATCAACAAACCTCGTGTAGATTTCCACCATCCCATAATGGAAATGTTCCGTCGGGGTTAGAATCTTAGTTGTAACCACTAATACTCACAAATTCACCACTAAATAGATAGCTAGGTCAATCTTACTATGCGGGTGAATAAAATCTAGATGTGGTCTTCCTCCTTCTTCCTTAGCAAGTCGATCAAATTGCGTAACCATCTTTTGCACGTAATAGGGAATAGTGCTAGTCACCACAAAGCGATGAGGTGTCGGATCCCTAAGATGGTCATCTAACTGCATCAGTCGGACCAACTCCTCTAAACCAAATATGAACTCCTTGTCCGCGTCGGAATTTGGATGACCAGTAATCACATATAGTGCCTTTATCATATGGTGAAGACACTCGCCCTGCTTCGTTGAATATGGAAATGAGTATTGTCTCATAATCTCATAAATTTCCGTGAATTTCCCCTTCTGTTGAGTGAAGAATATCTTTTCCTCTTTAATCCTCGAATTCAATGATTCCTCAAAGTCGACAAGGTCATCCCAGAACTGCTTCATGTACCCGAACTGATTTTCCACTTCTGCACTATCTAACAAATTCTGAACCAACGCTAGTTGTGGGTCAGTCCAATAAATAGTAGACTTCCGTAGCACCTTAGCGGTAAAAGGGATATTCCATCCAAATTCCTTAATAGCACCCAAAAGTTCCTTACAAGATGAGGTGATGCGGACACCCTTGCGTTCAAACATATGATAGTTATTGGCGTCACTCTCGTAACTTCGAGCCATTGGATAACACCTAAATAAAAATTAATTCTGAAATACAAAACACCACTAACGAAAAACAAGTTAGATCACACAAAATAAATAAAAATAATAACATATACATAATTTTTACAACAGAACTCCAACCGGCGGATAGATTTCCATCCGCCGGTTGAAACTAATTACCAAAAGGATTAACCAAATAAAAAGTAATTTGTTTCAACCAAATTTTATTAACAAAAACTTTATTGCTACAAATAAGTAACTAATGAAACAACTTCACAAAAATCTAATTAAAAACTTTTTAAATACAAAAACTTTTACAATTAATAATTCCTATTTAAATAAACAACGCAACCGTTCCCCGGCAGCGGCGCCAAAAACATGACGCGTGTGAAAGCGCGTCTTGTTTTATAATTTATAAATGGAAATACCTAATTAATAATTTTCACACAACCAGGCAAGAATACCTGATCAAATGTAAGTATATAATCGGTAAGACCGAGTCGATCTCAGGAACGGTGGTTACTTATAAAAACGAAAAATACTAATTAACTAGAAAACAGTAAACAGCGGGGCGTTTTAGTTCCGTTCGAACAATTGTTTATGAAATAATAAATTAAAATAACTAAATTAAATAAAACATAAAGTAAAACAATTAAATAAGAAACAATAGGAAGAAACAAGTAATTGTATAATTAACGTCACTCAGATTCATATATCCCGATTCTTTACATATTGATTATCTAATTGTGATTCTTTTATATCAATTTAATACCAAATTCTTCAATGATATTAAATTGAATGTGAACTAGCCAACTTTCCGGGTCTAACTAATTCCTACAACTTAAGGTCCAACATAAAACAACGGTCCGTCGTCACAAGATGATCAGTCAATTGTGTGCTTTTCCCTAAATTGAGCATTAAACATTCACAACTTATTATAATTAACTCTAGTGGTATGACTCAACAATACCAAATAATTACTTATTGTCTTGTTCATTTTAAAGTAGATAATTATCATTTACTCAACCTATCAGACTCAACATATTTAGCAATAGTCACAAATCCTAAGATTATAATCATAAATAATTAATAAGATTAAAGGAACTCAATCTCAACAATCTTATTAACTACGTTGAACAGTAATAACTACTATTTACCAACAAACAAGGATCTACGAGCAATATAATAGTTTTCAATTAAATAACCTAGTCAATACGCAATAATAATCGTTCAATAATCATAATCCGAGTTCAATCAACTACACAATCACTTTGAATATTCAACTCATCATTAAAAACAGAAAACTCAGATTATATAAGTTCAAAGTCATCAATAAAACGTAATAAAAGAAGTTATACCAAATTAAAAAGATGAATCACGAAGAATCAACACGAACTAGCCTCAATCTTGACTCCACGTGCCTCCAAAATGCTAAACTAATTCGTAAATAAACCCTGAACTATGAAAATATTCGACTGTAAACAAACCCTAGCCGAACTCTCTTTTCTGGGGTTAAAATCGCGTTTTATACTTCCTGTGTTTTTTATCCATACGGCGTATGGACATCTATACGGCCTATGGATTGATTATTAGCCCAGCCCATGTCAGCGTAAACCTGGGCCTCCACCGCCACATCCATACAGCGTATGGAATTCCATACGGCGTATGGATGGGTTTTTCAACCGATTTTATCATTTTTCTTCTTTTATTCTTTTCTTCAACTTCGGCTTTGCTTTATTCTTCAAAAGTGCATCATCTAACTCGATTATTGACTGTTTTTCATCTCTTTTCCTCAGATCCTTCATCTCCACTGTTAATTACAAATATGAACGAAATTAATATCTAAACTAAACAATGTTCAATAAAAACACATAGGATTTGGGACAAAATACTATATAAAAATACTACTTTTACACAGTTATCATTGACACACATACACTTCTTCATCAAGTTTACCATGTAGAAAGGCACTTTTGACATCCATTTGATACACTTTAAACTCTTTGAATGAAGCAAAAGCTAGAAACACTCTGATAGCTTCAATTCTGGCCACATGAGCAAAAACCTCATCATAATCTATGCCTTCTTCTTGTGTATATCCCTGAGCTACCAATCTGGCTTTATTCTTAATGACAATGCCTCTTTCATCCTTCTAATTTCTAAACACCCATCTAGTACCAATAGCCCTTTTTCCCTTGGGAAAATCAACCAATGTCCACACTTCCTGAATCTGAAATTGAAGCAACTCTTCCTGCATTGCTTCAATCCAACTTAGATCTTTCAAAGCTTCAGTAATTTTCTTGGTCTCCATTTGAGACAGAAAACAAGTAAACAAAGAAGGGTATTCATCTTCTTTATTTTCTTGTGTCTGTTTTTTGGTTTGAACAGGAGTACCAATATCTCAAATTACATTCTCAAGTGGATGATCTCTATGAGAAATGTACTGAGATGTGGAAGATTCAGGTATTTCAGATTCTAAATTGGTGAAATTCTCATCCATAAGAATACCTTCAACATCCCTAGTGATTCTGTCAACAACATGCCTTGTATTACTAGAAAACTCATTCAAATTCTTTGAAAGTTGCTGTTCTGAGCTTAAATCACTCTCATCCTCACTTTCCTCCAACTCTGGCATATCTGGATCTGTCTCATAATTCACTGGAGTTTTATCACCATCTCCTTTATCCTTACTTAAGTCTGAGTCTTTTGGAGACTTTGATGAATTTGAACCAGAATAAAAAAATTCTGGGGGATCAGGAGACCAGATTGGAAACAAAATGTATTCCAATGAATCATTCTTCTTTTCAGAAGACATTCCTGATTCTGCTACACCTTCTCCATCTCATGTTCCTGCATTTGTACCTGCACTAGAATCTACAGTTGTATATCTAAAAGCAGAGTTAAGTGCATCGATATCAAACAATGACTTTGGACCTTTCCCATTAGGATTAGTGGTATTTTCATTAAAAGTGATGTTCATTGATTCTTCTATCACCCTGGTCCTTTGATTCAATACCCTATAAGCCTTACTTTGAATAGAGTAACCCATAAATATACCCTCATCTGCCTTGCTCTCAAACTTTCCTAAGTGATCTTTGGTATTTAAAATGGTGCAAGGACACCTAAAAGATTTTAAGAAACTAATCAATGGTTTGTTCTTAAACAGCAGTTCATATGGTGTATTGTTATGAGGCTTAACAACAAATACCCTATTCTGAAAATAGCAAGTTGTGCTAACTTCCTCTGCCCAGAAAGACATAGGCAATTTTGCATTAGATAACATAGTTCTGGCAGCCTCAATTAGTGTCCTATTCCTCTTTTCTGCCACTCCATTTTGTTGGGGAGTTCTAGGTGCACTAAACTCTCTGTTAATACCTTTTTCTTCACAAAATTTATCCATCTCATGATTTTTAAACTCTGTTCCATTATCACTCCTGATGATTTTAACCTTTTTGTCCAAATGATTTTCCATCTTAGTTATAAATGATCTAAGTATTTCACTTGTCTCATCTTTTGTTCTAAGAAAGAAAACCCACCTAAATCTAGTATAATCATCAATAATGACAAGGCAGTAAGACCTCTTCCCCATACTACTTAAATTGGTTGGTCCATATAAGTCCATATGCGATAAGTGTAAGGGTGTGCAGTTGGTATTCACAGTTTTGGACTTAAAAGAAGATTTGTGTTGCTTTCCCTTTAGGCCAGAAACACAATGATCATCACATGATAATACCTTTTCAGGCAAACCTTTAACAAGCTTGTTTTTGACAAGTTTATTAATGGTTTTGTAATTCATATGACACATCCTTCTATGCCACAATTCAGATTTATTCAGACTTGCTTTGGAAATAAGACAATTTAAATCAGGTTGAGGTGTCATGTTTGCTAAGTCACACTTATATACATTATCTTGCCTTAAAATTCTCATTAAAATCATGTTTTCTGGTATTTTGAATTCCTTGGACAAGATAAGGCATTCAGTGTCAGTAAAATGTACTGGGTTCTTTTTATCTGTGATTTGACTCACACTTAGCAAATTATACCTCAATTGTTCCACAAAATAAACATTTTCAAAACTTAGCTTTGCACTCTGAACTGTTCCTTTGCCTGTAATTTTCCCACCTTTGGGATTGCTTCCAAATGCTACATATCCACCATCAAAAGATTTGAAGTCCTGTAGCTTTTCTCTGTCTCCAGTCATGTGCCTTGAGCAACCACTATCAACATACCATAAGCTCTTTGGCTTGCCCTGCACAAACAAAAAAGAAAATTAGTTTCTCTTGGGAACCCAAACCAATTTGGTTTTGGGTTTCCCATGTGCGTCTTTAAAATCAACTCTCTAAAAGATAATTGATTCTGATGCACTGTTGGATCTAGAACCTTTAGATGTAACAGTGTTCTTTGGTTTCCAAATTCAACTTATATCAGACTTAACAGTGGGAATTGGCCAAACAGAGGTAACTCTCAGGCCTGTGTTAATCACTCTGGCAGTGGTAGCCTTGCTTGGTGTAAACATTCTTTTGGAACGTTTAACACTAGTAGTAGCTCCATGCTTGACAGTGACAACACTATCCACTATCTTAGTCTTCTTGCCTCTGTTGGTTTTGTGTGGTGGTACCACTGCAGCATAAGTAGCAGTGGCTGCAGTTGTACCATTGTAAGCCTTATACTTCATCCTCTTAACAGTGGCAACATGATTAACTCTTGATTTAAAATTTTGTTTGTTAACCATGTTAGCAGCTGTCCACAATGGTTTCACAACCCTATTGAAATTTTTAGGATTGTGATAACAATCATGTTGAAGATGATTGGTTTTTCCACAGATATAACAGGATTTTTCTTTCACCAATTGAAAATTTTGCCCCAATTTTTGTGAAACCATTTGGTTCCAATTTCTTTGATTGCATCTGGGTGCAGTTTTATTAAATGGTTTTTGTGCAAAAAATCCTGTTTTGCAAGCACAGTTAACACATTTATAATTCACATTTTTCAAAAACTTAGACTCTTGTCTAACTGTTTTGCTAATATAACCTAAACCATTCCTAGATCTATTAGCTTTGCTCACATGTTCTATCTGTTACTTAGCCTTTTCTTGAAACATCTTTTTACCCTCTTCTAGTTTATCAACATTAAATTCTGAAACTAGACCAGTTACTCTTTTGCTACTCTCAGGTGATGAATTAGATGATTTATTTGTTACACTATTCTCACTTTCAGATGTATTATCACTCTCATCATCTTCTTCACTCCAATCACTAACCACTACTCTATCAAAGTTCACATCTTCTTCTAAACTTTTAACT
Organism: Pseudognaphalium luteoalbum; assembly: GCA_963422505.1. Taxonomy (NCBI): domain Eukaryota; kingdom Viridiplantae; phylum Streptophyta; class Magnoliopsida; order Asterales; family Asteraceae; genus Pseudognaphalium; species Pseudognaphalium luteoalbum. The sequence continues at coordinate 63,766,050 of OY730193.1, forward strand.
GGATCAACCTTTTTAACCTCATCATTCATTCCTTCTTTAAGAGAATTGATATCAATTTCAGTTTTGGAAGGAAAGTAGTTGTGGTTATAAGGAGGAGGTACATTACTGTATCCTAACCCAGTCTTAAGCTTATCATGAATCTGTGAGTTGATAAGTTTATTTACACTCTTAGATGCATGTTCTAAGTTACTTACATTAAGTCTTATGCTATCTCTCTCACATGTGACCTCAGCAAGTTTCTTAGTTAACAATTCTACCTTATCTTTAAAAGTGTCTCTTTCCCACCTAGCATATTCAATGTCATATTTAAACTCTGTTGCATCGACTTCATGTGCTTTTATCTATTTTTCAAGATTTTCAATTGCTGCTATGGTGTGTTTACTTTTGATTTCCCATTGTTTTAATTCATCACACACTTTCAGATTATGATCCCTATAATGTTTAACAGTTTATTTACACACAGCAGAATATAGTTTGTATTGTACCTCATAAGGAACCTCTGACTTCTTGTCAGATTCAGCAATGGCCATGAGACATTGATTCTTCACTTCATCTTCTTCTTGATCACTCCAGTCCCATCCACAGCCATCCATAGACACAAGAGCGTTTGATGAAGCACCCTGGATTGGTATATTCCTTGATTGAGCTCCATCACTTCCAGCTCTTTGATCATTCTCACAACTATTATGTTCCTTCTTGCCCCATCTTATGACAGTTGAAGCACTCTATCTTACTCTTATCAAACCAACTTGCATCATTCCTTTTATATGCAAAGTTGTTCCTCCCAGTTCTCTGCATGAATCTTTTTGCCCTATGAGTGATTAAAGCAATTTGCCATTTAATGTCCATCTCTTCTAGATCATCTCCATCAAACTGTTCTAAGTCTTCATTAGTAAGTGAAGAGTTCACAGTACTAGCAAAGAAAGATTCCAAAATCTGATCATTTGAACAGTTTGATGATGATCCACATCCTTCTGGAACATAAGTAGAGCCTTTTTGACTTGACTCTGCTTTAGTTCCAGCCATAGACATAAATGTTGCATTGTTGTTGTTTCCTGAACCCTGCTTCATGCTTTCCACTTCAGGTTCAAAAATTTTTAGATCATTGTAAATATCTTCAAGCTCTTTTGACTCCAAATCTGCACTCTGTCTCAACCCAACAGTGTAGATTTTCCACTCCTCAAAAAATTCCTGTTTAGATCATCCTTATCAATTTTCACTTGATGATTCTTTAGATCTCCTGCTAACTTCGAAAACCTGTTAAAGGTTTGAGTCAAAGTTTCTGACTTTGCAGAATTAAATTCTCATATTGCAGCTTTAAAAGAGATATTCTGTTCTATTTGGTGCTGAAATTGCCACCAAATCTCTTTTCAATAGTTTCCATAAGAACTATAGCATCCTGACATGCTTCAAACTTTCTTTGATATTCATTAGGAATAGATAATAACAGAGTACTGAGTGCTTTATACTCTATTGATCTAACCTTTCTTTCTGCTTCTGAAGTTGGTGGTGGTCTTGTTTGTGCAACACCATCACCATCAAGTGTTACTGGAGGACCATTAACTACAACTTCCCACATCTGATAATCTGTGAGAAGCATGTATTGTTTGATCCTATTTTTCCATAGATCAAACTTATCAGGCCTAAGCATGGGGATCTTAGTAACCTGGGTTCCTTCATTACTTTCTGATGCCATTGATTCAATACGTAAAACTTGAACTAAAAACCCTCAAAAATCGATCAAACAGTAATCCCAGATCTTCTTGTATTCAAAGCTTAACCCGCTCTAATACCACTTGTTAAACCCAGAATAATCTAATAAATGATTAGATAATAATAAGCTTTGAATTATTATTGAGAAGTTGCGGAATCACACTCAATAATATTAAGAAGATCAATAATATTAAGAAGATCAATAATATTATTAATAACTTATGGAACACAATTAATACCAAAAGCTTCAATCTTATTAATGATATAAGACGAATACACTTAATGTATTAGGGTTACAGAAAACCATGAAACTGCATAAAATCGTTAACCTATTCTAGGTCTAAGGATCTCTATTTATAATATATAGAGTCCTATACAATCTCTCCAGTTATTATGGAAACAATTTGATTCCATAGATAACTCTAACTGCCTAACCGGCTTACTAATAAACATACCAACTGTGGTAGTAAATATATTATACTAACAGAGGCTACAATATACTTATTACACAATTCCTAAGTATATGTCTAACAGTGGCAGTTATTACATTTGTACTAGCAGTGGCTAGTCTTCAACTCTTCTAGCAGCGGCAGTCTTTAACTCTAACAGTGGTTAAGACTTGATATTTAGTCTTAAACACTTGGTCAATTTAGCTCTGATCCCAACACTAACACCTACCTTTACCCAAGATCTTGTATTTATTGTAGTTCATGCATTTAAGGATCATGGAATGAAGATTAGAGGTTGGCCACATCTCCTCCGTTAAGGATCCCAGCGATCCTCTAAGGTTTAGAGGTTTCCAAACGGATAAACACCTCTACGGTTTATACACCCCGCCAGGTGCGCACGATGTTTGATTATAGTGCCACGGTTAGGGAATCGGTGATGCCTCTGGTACCCGAAAACTTCATTTCCATTGGCCTATAGATCAAACGCTAACGAATGTCGACACTGATGTGCACTAGACGTGTCGATCTAAGGTTTGTGTCATTTTCACGTCACTCTAAGGTTTGTAATATTTTCACATTACTCTTTGGTTAGACATTTTCATGTCTCAAATGGCTTAGCCCAAGAATCAAACAGTTTGTAATGTTTTCACATTACCTAATGGTTTGGCATTTACCTGTCATTCTGTTAAACCCAGACAAATCTAATAAACAATTCAATAAGCTTTGAATTATTATTGAGAAGTTGCGGAATCACACTCAATAATATTAAGAAGATCGAGAATTATAAAAATTTGTAAGACACAATTAACATCATAAGCTTCAATCTTATTAATGATATAAGACGAATACAGTTAATGTATTAGGGTTACAGAAAACCTTGAAGCTGCGTAATCATTGTTAACCTAAACTAGGTCTAAGGATCTCTATTTATAATGCATAGAGTCCTACACAATCTCTAGTTATTATGGTATTCAAATCTATCCCATAAATAACTCTAACAAACTTCAACCGACTTATAAGTTTACACCAACAGTGGCTATGACACATTATAACTAACAGTGATAAACTTTATACAAAAACCAAATACATATGTCAAACAGAGGCAACCTCCAATACTAGCAGTGGCTAGTTCTTCAACTCTTCTAACAGTGGCAGTCAACAACATAACAGTGGCTAGCACTTCACTTCAACACTTGATCAAATCAGCTTAGATCCCAACAATCTCCCCCTAAACTTAATCAATCTCGCATTGCATTAAGTTTCTTCATTCAGCTTCTTTTTATTTTATTTTTATTTTTAGGAGATTTCTATCTTTTCTTGCTTGATTGATCTCTCTTACTGTATTGATTTATAATCCAGTAGATAATGTCTTTTCCTTTTTCAGTCTTCACAGTAACTTGCAATTTTCTCTCAATCAGTTGCTTCATCAATACTATGCTCAGAATGTATTCTCTTTCTTCTAACATATACACATATTTACCATTCTTAAGAGAAATACAATGCACTCCAGCTCTAGCAAAATGTCTCCAGTATGCAACCAACTCAGCACATAAGAATATATCACCATACAACTCTGGTTCAAACATCATCTGCAACCATTCCCATATGTGCCTTTCAAGTGCAATTTTCATCTGCTTTACATCCTTCTCCAAACCAAGCTTGTACATGTCATATACATCAAACTTATGAACTCTTTTCAGTATATCCTGCATTGACTTGTGAAAGCTTACAGCTCCATTCTTTCTCTCAATCCTTATTTCAAAGGACTCTATATTGGATCCAAAACAAATTCCTTCCCATCTAATAATCTCTGAAAAATCTTCATCAATTACATTAGTATTCTCAGTCCTATCAATCTTTTCCACCAACATTTTCTCTATAACCTCTTCTTATCTATCCAAATCACCTATTTGATCATCCAACTCCTGAAACTTAGCAAATGATCTTTTAATTCCTTCAACTTTCAATCTTAGCTCCTTTTTCTTCTCCAACTCCTCATCAATTTGATCATATCTTTCTTGCAGCCTTCTCTGAATCTCTGCATCTTCTTTCTTTTTCTTTTCCAATCTCTTTCTTGCTTCAGGATTCACAAATGGATCATTATCATACATCTCTTGCAATCTTTCCAATGACATTCTTCTCAATTTTAATGTAGGAATCCTACCTCCTCTAAGTTTACAAACCAGATCAACTTTCAATTCAATTTTGGTTGGTTTCTTTATTCTCCTCCTAGCAGCTTCTCTATCATGTTTTTCTTTCTTTTCCTTTTCAATTTTCTTCTCTAAAGCCACTTGCAAAAGATTTCCCTTTTTCTTTTCAACATATGCTTCATAAACAAAATCATCTTTTAACCCCTTCTCTTTCATCTCTGCATACATTCTGTTAGCTTCTTTGGTCATTTTCACAACCTCTGTACCTCAGGTGCTCTCTTCTCTGTTCTAACCCTTTCATGCTCATCAAATTCTGCTTGTAACCTCAAAGCATATTCATGATCATGCTCTACACTCCTTTGTACCAGTTTCACTTTAGACTTAGGCTCTTCAACCAATTTACCCTTGCCTTTATCTTTTGGATCAATCTTTGGAAGCTTAGAATCAGGTTTAGTCAATCTAGGTGATTCTCTAATGACAAAAGGTACTTCTGGTGTTCTAGCAGTGGTTGGTAGTGTTGTAGTAGTTGTTGTAGCAGTGGGTTGTGGAGTTGTAGTAGTTGTTGTAGCAGTAGGTTGTGGAGTTGTAGTAGCAGTGGTAGATTCTGTATTAACAGAGGTAGTGTTAACAGTGGTAGCCACCTTAGCAGTGGGACTACTTGACTTGGTTTTTCTGATCTTTTCCAGATTTTTAGCTTTGATACTGAACAATGATACTGATTTCTTCCTACCATATGTAAGTTTAGGCTCAGATCTTGACTTTGACTCCCCCTCTACTTCTGCATCATCACCATCACCTTCCATCTCTTCAGTTTCTACACTCACCAGATCATCAACTGGTTGTACCACTTCCTCACCATCTTCTACATCAACAATCACTTCAGTTTCACCATCAATCCTTTCCAGTCTTTTGCACAACATGTTCAACAATCTTAGTCTGCATATCATCTTCCAATACTTCAGTGTTAGCATTAGACATATCATCTGTTTCACCCACAACCTCATCTTCATTATCATGCATAAAAGCATCATCATAGAGCTCATCCTCTGCATTATTCTCCCCCTTTTTGGAAGTGTTTTTCAACATTAAATCTTCTAACACCCCAAGCCTTTCTTTTAACTCATCAATTGCTTTCTCCTGCTCAACAATCTTAGCAGTCTGCTCTGCAATTTTTTCATCTTGAGCTTTATTCACTCTTTTCTCCTTCATCAACTTATCCCAGAGTAAATCCACAGCCTCTGTCAATTGTACATTTGTCAACTGAATGTGAGGTCTAGTCTCATCATCATTAGAGTGTGACCTCCTAGATGAATCATTGACAAAAGTATCATCTGCCTCATGCCTAGCATGATCAACAGAAATCCCTTGATTCTTGGTACTGGGACCTTCACCTGCTTCATTACCCGTAGGTTCAGCATTAGAAGTTGCCTGTGGTTGGATCTTTTTGATGTTACCACTGCCCTCCTCTGTCAGTGGACTAGTAGGAGTAGTGGCAGCCATTCCAGAATGACCACTCATCTCCTGTGGGGTCACCTGCTGTGGAATGATATTAGACGGAGACAAATGAGCAGTAGGAGCCTCACTTGCCTGTTTCAATTTCTTTTTCTTTGGCTTTAAGTGGGTAGGCTGTTTGGTCCCTTGTTTTCTTTTAGTACCCCCAATTGATGTGTGTTCAGATTCAGTTGGTTCTACTGGCCTGCAGCATCATCAAGAAAAAGTACATCACGAAGCACATCTTCAGTAACCACAATCTTGGTGTCTTGAGCCAAGGAAATTAATTGCTCTTTTCCGTCAACCACTTTGACCATGGAATTCTTCCAGAAATCGGTAAGATGTCCTCTTGAAACCCTTAGAGAAACTGTAAGCGCATAATGAATGTCACTTGCACGAAGAAAATCAACAATCTGTATGAAATTCTGTGCAGTTGAGGGTTTCATCAGAAAGGCCATCATGTTGTGTTCTTCATATAATCGTAGAGTAAAATCAGATGTCGAAGAAGAAGCCATGATTTTGTAATTGATTGTGTAGTTGATTGTGGAAGAATAAATTTTAATTTTAGAGGTAATCGCAGTGGTTATTGAGGAAAATAGGAAAGCATAATGAAAAATTGAAGTGTTTAAAGTTTATATACTATTAGTCATAAGAACAGAGTCAAGCCCTAGAAAGATAACTAGCAGTGGCATTGACCAACATAACTAACAGTAGAAAGGTATGTTAAAATACCTTGACAGTGGCAGACGTTCAATTTTTCAAACACTCAAAGAAAGTACTTATAAAGCTAACAGCAGCTACTAGCACTAGCAGTGGCAACTGACCAAGGTAACCAAAGCTTAGTACTAGCAGTGCCAAGCACTTAGCTTTATGAGTAAATAATTTGTTTTTTAATCAAAAATAAAACAAATAAACTGTGTTAGTTGCCAGCAATAATAATGTCTTCTGATAGTAGCTAGAAACCTGCACAGTGGTTAGGTAGAAAACAAAAATAATAGCTATAGAATACACTTTACAAGCAGTGGAAACCTTATACAGACAGTGACTAATAAGTTCTAACAGCGGTACGGTCTGTGAGCAAAAATATGCTAACAGTGGTACATAGAAAATAAAGCACTGTACTTTATAAAGAGCCACTGTTAGTATCAATTCTAATACCAAACATAGGTTAAATTAGATTGATCATTCCAATACTGGTGATCAAAAATGTAAACCTTCCCACATCGAAAGCCTTTGTGAAAAGATCTGCATATTGATTATCAGTATGAATTTTGAAAATTTGGATCAATCTCTTTTCATTACAATCCCTTATGAAATGGTATCTGATTTCAATATGTTTGGTCTTAGAATGCTTAACAGGGTTGTTAATGATACTAATAGCATAGTTATTATCAATATAAATAGGAGTATTTAGAAAAGTCAGACCATAATCTAGCATTTGATTCTGAATGCAAAGCACCTGTGCACAGCAGCTTGATGCAACAACATATTCTGCCTCAGCTGTTGAAGTGGATACTGTGGTCTACTTCTTGCATTGCCATGACACCAATCTTTCTCCTAAAAATTGACAACCTCTGAAGTAGACTTTTTGTCCATATTTTCACCTCCATAATCACTATATGCGAAGGCCATGAGTTCAAAAGAAGAACTCTGTGGATACCAAAGTCCCAATTTTGGTTGACCCTTTAAATATCTAAAGTCCCAATTTTGCAAATAGATGTGATTGCTTAGGATTGGCTTGATATCTAGCACACACACACACAACAAACATAATATCTGGTCTGGATGAAGTGAGATACATGAGAGAGCCAATCATCGATCTGTATAGATGTACATCTACATCCTCCCCCTCAAGATCTGCACATAATGCCTTGTGTGTCTCCATTGGTGCGCTAGCTACTTTTGCTTCTGTGTAGCCGAATCTTACCAGTATGTCTTTAACATACTTGTCTTGGTTGATGAAGATGCCATCTGATCTTTGCTTGACTTGAAGTCCCAAAAAGAAAGTAAGTTCCCCCATAGAACTCATCTTGAACTTCTGATGCATTAACTTCTCAAACTCCTTGCATAAAGCATCTTTAGTAGATCCAAAAATAATATCATCAACATACACTTACACCAATAGAATGTCATTGTGATCCCTTTTGGTGAAAAGTGTCTTGTCAATGGTACCTCTTTTAAATCCATTCTCCAATAAATAAACAGATAGAGTTTCATACCAGGCTCTAGGTGCTTGATGCAAGCCATATAGTGCCTTCTCCAATCTGCATACTCTATCTAGATATGTAGGGTCTTCAAATCCAGGTGGTTGACAAACATAAACCTCATCATCAATTGCACCATACAGAAAGGCACTCTTGACATCCATTTGATAAACTTTAAATCCTTGATATGAAGCATATGCCAAGAATAATCTGATTGCTTCTATTCTTGCAACAGGAGCAAACACATCATCATAATCAATGCCTTCTTCCTGTGTATACCTCTGTGCCACCAACCTTGCCTTATTCTTGATTACAATACCCCTTTCATCCTTCTTGTTCTTGAAGATCCACTTTGTTCCAATAGCTTTTTTTCCCTTTGGTAGATCAACTAAGGTCCACACATTCTGTATTTTAAATTGCAGCAATTCCTCCCGCATTGCTTCAATCCAACTGGGATCTTTAAGAGCTTCCACTGCTTTCTTAGGTTCAACTTGAGACAAGAAGCATACATATAAAGAGGTATGGAGGTCCTCTTCATTGATCTTAGACTGCTGTCTGGTTTGCACAGCAGAGTCAACATCACCAATCACCTGTTCAAGAGGGTGATCTCTATGAACAACGTATCTAGATGTTGATGTTTCTGGTATGTTATCTTCCAAGTTGTTATAATTTCCTTCTTGTCCAGACAGCTCACTTGATGCCTCTCTTGAAATCCTTCTTGACAGAGGAGTAGAATTCATATAATTGAAATAATCTAGGTTGTCCTGCTCCCTGTCAGATTGCTTTGGTGTAGCTTGCTCATGTAACTCATTTCCCATAATACTTGACACATCCTTTGTAATGGTATCAACAACATGTCTAGTATTCTCAGTAAACCCCTGCAAGCCTTTTGACATCATCTGTGCTGGACTCATCTCACTTGCTTCTTCATCTTCTTCCATGAATCTCCTGTCAGATTCATCAATCCTACTGAATGGTATTTCATCAGATTCTTCTGTCTCGATTCTCTGAGATGACTTTGAATGATCAGTGTCAAACACCTCTGGGGGATCAGGAGTCCAAATTGGAAACACAATGTATTCCAATGAATCTTTCTTCTTTCCTGAGGACATTCCTGATTCTTCTTCACCTTTTCCATCTCCTGTTCCTGCTTTTGTACCTGCACTTGTACCTGTACTAGAATTGACAGTGGTATATCTAAAAGCTTAGAAGAAGGAAGGAAGCTCAAGACATCATCATCATTCATCATCTTAAAGTTTAGAAGAAGGAAGGAAGCTCAAGACATCATCATCTTCATCTCTCTCATTTGTTCTTCATCTTGTTGGTATAAATCACACTAACTCTTCAATAATTTACTTGTTTGCTACTGATTTAGATGTTATAATGCTCATCTAACTTGGATATATCCAAATCTAAGATCAAAAATCGTTTTTATAACACATATGTGAATATGCATAATCTATCTCAGAAAAGTCAGTTTACTAAAACACTCATAACTTGAGTTCTACAAAGAATTAGAAGATGCATTGTTTTTTAAAATTTGCGTATTGAAAATATCTACAAAAAGTTCTTCTATGGCTCCTTCCAGAAATCTACGGATTTTCACATAAATACGAATCTATGCTACTGGTCTGCATGTGCTTGAAAACTGAGTATGGTTCTACCCATAAATTTTATACCTATTAAGATGGACACTATAATTACTGAAAAAATTAAGTTAACCTCTAGACACATGGTAGAACAACTGGTAAAAATTGTGGACTCTAACTCGGAATATAACTAGTTAAGAAAAATAGAGGAAGTGAACCGACAAAACCAAAAAACATAAATATGGACTGTTTTTGGACTTTTATAAAAACCAAGACTATTGGTGAACTCCGACATGAACCGACAACATATTTAGACCCTATAAACTGATATTTGGGTTGGGTGAAAGTTTCGGGTCAAACCGAGTAAGTTTGACCAAGTCAACAAAAGTGGCTCGCTTTCTAAAAACTTACTATATTTGGAAAGTGGTAACAAAAATGGGTTTGGGTGACTTAATTAGTAACTTGGACCAAAAACTAATTTTAGAAAGTTTCCCAAACGAAAACCGACACTTAGAACACTTGGATTTAAAATTGAAATTTAGATCAGGCGTAAGTGCCGCCCTACCAGCGACACTTACTCAAGTGACGCCTATAGCGTCACTTACCTTTAGTGACGCCTGACCAAGTGCCGCCTATAGCAACACTTACCCAAGTGACGCCTATAGCGTCACTTACCTCTAGTGACGCCTGAGCAAGTGCCGCCTATAGCGACACTTACCTAAGTGACGCCTAAGTGACGCCTAACAGAATCTTTAAAACTAGATTTCACACTAAGTGTTGAACTTCATGTAACCTCTAAACTTATACGATATAACTCGATAACACATAAACATGCTTTGTAAGCACACGATACAACATCATAATGATAATGTCTTAACGAATTATTATTACAAACTTTCACCAACGGGTCGTACACGTTTTCGATAAACAAACTTGAACTACTATTTGGACATACTAGTTGATGAACTAGCTTTAGGTGGACATAAAACCCCCACCTACCCGATTGGCTTAAGTGGACATTAACCCCCACTTATACAATCGCTATAGATGGTCTTTTGAGACATCTACTTATACCACCTCATACGTCTAGGGCGTTAGGAGGTTGCACACGGGAATGAGAACACCCGCTATTTGCTAATATTTGATATTGCTTGCTACCTGCTCAACTCTGGTGAGTTTCATAGCCCCTTTTTACTGTTTTTCACTGGGGTGAGAATACATACAACTGTTTTATAAACTGCTTTATGATCACAAGTACTGGAAACAACTTTTTGTACGGATTGCATGAGACCTGAATAATCCACTAAAGTCCTCTACTTATCATAGTCATTAAAATTTGTGCGTGAGTATTATTGGGTGGTACCATCAGGGTTTGACAAACCTCGTCCGGGCTAGTCGCGCTAGCCAACCCACGGGCGCAGTATTACTTGTGATTTAGAAGTGTATCGGATTTGTACACTTACCGGAGGCAAACAACGTTAAGCTTGACTATGAGACTCATGCAAATGGTATACTTATATTGCTGTATGCAATACTTTTACTTGTCGTTGGCTAACGATACTTTTACTTATCATTGACGAATGATGCAAAACTTGTGAAATCTTGTGGATCATTTTAGCAACTGATTACTTAACAAATCTATGAACTCACCAACTTTATGTTGACATTTTAGTACGTATTTCTCAGGTAACCCGCCGCAGTAGGAAGCTTTTAGAAAGCTTAGCTCGAGTCGCATTGTTTTCAAAACATCAAGAGATTAGATTGCATGTAGCTGTATTTTGTAAATTCGGTAATGTATTAGAAATCTCTAAACATATTATGCGAACTCCAGAATTATTTTGTAAACATTTGAATTATGGTAATGTAATATTTTCAAACGTCTCATATAGAGGTCGTTTTCTTGATCTTTGTGTTGATGATATTTGATTTGGTCGGCGCCCCCGTGACACCTCCCACTTCCGCTGCCACGTGTTTTGGGGGTGCGACAGATTGGTATCAGAGCCAAAGGTTATAGCGAACTAGGATTGCATTAGTGACCTAGACTATAACCATTAGGTTAGTATTCTTGTTTATTATGACTGGTTCAGCGATTGCATCATTTGAATTTAATTTAACATAGCCTGATCAACTATGTACAATTAAAGGAGAATTGATGCAAGACCTGAAATGGTTATAGTGAATGGGAATGCATTAGAAGACTTTGACCGAGGATAGAAACGGGACGAACCCTATACGTGCTTATGTGCTAGGTTATTATATTTCTATATATGACCTTAACCTCTCGTATACTAAACTCCTTGCCACAGAAATGGCAGACTCCTCTAACGTATCGTCAACCGGCTTGAACAACGAAACTCAAACGCGGTCCACTACTAGGGGTACTACCCCCTTACCTATCCCTACGACACCAAACTCTCCCGAACCTCTTTACTACATGACCGGCGAAGCCCGAGTAGTACGAAAACGCCGAGGGAATGCCGGATCATCCCGAGCAAACCCTTACTCAAACTCTATTGCTAACGCCACCACTAATACCCGCCTTCCGGCATACGCCCGTAGGTGGGACTGGCTCCCTACAACCTTAAACACTTGGAGGTCTGAGGAAGCAATACAGATTCCTGCTGACCCCATGGACATCTCCCCTTACACACAAGAACCAATACACCATACTGTACCGGTGTTAGCAGCCCGACTTCATCGTCATGAAGAAAGGCTCGAAATCCAAGAACGAGATCATTATATAGTAGAAAACTACCTGTTGCACCGAACCGATGATCAAATAACACAACTTCTTCAAGAACAGGAAAGCACGAACCGTGCTCTAGAAATGATTCATCAACAAATTATAGATGACAGGAGCGCTACCGACATCCTACAAGCAAGGATGGAAGAAAGTGAACAACGTTCACGGGAAGCCGAGGAGTATGCTCGTGCACTTGAGCAACGACTAACCTTAGCCGAAGAGGGTGCCAGACAAACAAGCAGACTTGCGGATACTATAAATCACCTTGTCACTCTAATGTCGCAAGTAAACCTGCGTCAGAACTAGATCTATTCCTCCTATTGTAACCTATTGAGGCAGGATGTACTCAAACTTATTATCCTTTATTATGTTCTGTAAACTTTTAAACTCAGACCGGATGTAACATTCCCGGTATCTTTTGAAATCCTTGTGATTGTTGTCTTTTGAAACTCGTACTCTGTATTCAACTTTTCTGTTTAATGAAATATGGTTATCATTCTGAGTTGTTGTATGTTATCTCATTATATATGCACATCTGATATATCATAACTGTGCGCAAACCCCTTATACGTATCATTTCATTGTTATTCAGCATCATGCCTCCAAGACGACATACTTACACCGACACCGAAATCGCTCAAGTCATTGCACAGAGCGTAGCTCAAGTCCTTGCTGCCCAACAAAATCCGGGCGGTGGAGGCGCACCTGCTAACACGTCTACTCCAAAACCCTGCACCTATAAGGACTTCTTGAACTGTAAACCCTTGTACTTCAAGGGATCTGAAGGAGCTATCGGTCTGATACGTTGGATCGAAAAGACGGAATCTGTTTTCTGAATCTGCAATTGCGCTGAGGAAGACAAGATTAAACTCTCTGCGTGCACCCTTTCTGACGGAGCTCTCACCTGGTGGAATTCTTATGCCCAAACTGTGGGTATTGATACCGCATACCAACTTCCATGGGAAGACTTCAAAACAATGCTTAGGGAAGAGTACTGTCCCCGTGACCAACTACAACAACTTGAGGAAGAATTCTGGAAACTCTCTGTTCAGGGAAACGACATCACCACCTACACCACTCGATTCCACTAGCTATCTGTCTTATGCCCATCTATGGTGGACCCCGAATACAAATGTATCGAGAGATACATTTGGGGACTACCAGAATCAATCCAAGGTAACGTCATCTCATCAAGACCCGGGACCATCCAAAGTGCTGTCCGCATGGCACATGAACTCATGGCCCAGATTGTCCGCCGAGGGACAACCACTGAGAAAGCCATCAGGGACAACAAAAGGAAATGGTCCGGCAACAACCACAACCAACATCAACAGCAGCCAAATAAAAAGGCCGAGATTGTTAAGGCCTACACCTCTGGTTCAGGGTCGGGGGACAGAAAAGGGTACGTTGGGAACAAACCTTACTGTTCCAAATGTACTCGACACCATGATGGCCCTTGTACCTGTACTAAGTGCAAATGACAGGGACACCTAGCCAAAGATTGCAGAACCCCCAACCCAAACACCAACCCTAACACAACAAAGGCTTGTTTCGAGTGCGGCGACACTAGCCACTTCAGAAACAACTGCCCGAAATGCAACAACAACAACAAGAACAACAATAACAACAACAACCCTCGCGGTCGAGCTTTTGTACTCAATGCTGGAGAAGCTCGTCAAGATCCCAACGTTGTCACTGGTATGTTTCTCCTCAATGATCTAACCGTCTCAGTTTTATTCGATACCGGTGCTAATAAAAGTTTCATATCTGATGAGTTTTGTCCATTACTCCATATCACACCCACTGCCTTAGATGCTAAGTTCACCATAGAATTAGCTAATGGCAAACTGATTGAGGCCGATAGTGTAATACCTAACTGCACTTTAAGCCTCGCTAATGAACTGTTCCCCATAGACCTCATACCCGTTGAAATCGGAAGCTTTGATGTTATTATAGGCATGGACTGGTTGTCCAAACATCGTGCCGAAATCGTTTGTTTCGAGAAAATCGTTCGTATTCCCCTCGTCACCGGTGGAACCTTGATCATACAAGGGGAGACTGGTAAGCCAACTTTGGACCTCATTTCTTGTATGAAAACTCAAAAGTACCTAAGGAAAGGGTACCCGGCAATCCTCGCTCATATAACCGAAAAGAAGTCGACTGAAAAGCGACTTGAGGATGTGCCCATCGTCCGAGACTATCCAGAAGTCTTTCCCGAAAACTTGCCAGGTCTACCTCCACCTAGACAAGTTGAATTCCAAATTGAACTTGTGCCCGGTGCTGCACCCTTGGCACGAGCCCCGTATAGATTAGCCCCATCCGAGTTGCAGGAGTTATCCACCCAATTATAGGAGCTCCTGGACAAGGGATTCATCCAACCGAGTTCTTCACCTTGGGGAGCTCCGGTCTTATTCGTTAAAAAGAAGGACAGATCCTTCAGAATGTGTATTGACTACCGCGAACTGAACAAACTTACCATCAAGAACCGATACCCACTTCCAAGAATTGATGATCTGTTTGACCAACTTCAAGGTTCGAGCTTCTACTCAAAAATCGACCTACGGTTGGGTTATCATCAACTTCGAGTTCGAGACTCCGACATCCCAAAAACAGCTTTCGGAACCCGCTATGGGCATTACGAATTTCAAGTGATGCCTTTTGGCTTAACCAATGCACCGGCCGTATTCATGGACCTTATGAATCGAGTCTGCAAACCCTATCTAGATAAGTTTGTCATCGTGTTCATTGATGACATCTTGATCTACTCTCGCAACGAAACCGAACATGGCCAACACCTGAAAACCATCTTGGAATTACTCAGACACGAGGAGTTATACGCCAAGTTCTCCAAGTGTGAGTTCTGGATGCGAACAGTACAATTCCTAGGTCATGTCGTTGACAGTCAAGGGATACGTGTTGATCCAGCCAAGATCGAGGCCATTAAGTGTTGGGAAGCGCCAACCACACCGACTGAGGTACGACAATTCTTAGGTCTCGCCGGATATTATCGACGATTCATTGAGAATTTCTCCAAAATAGCCTTACCTTTAACCTCACTGACACAGAAAGACAAGAAATTCGACTGGACCGATAAACAGGAGTCCGCCTTCCAACTTCTGAAACAGAAACTCTGCAGTGCACCAATCCTGTCCTTACCCGAAGGCACCGATGATTTCGTAGTTTGCTGCGATGCCTCACGCCAGGGACTAGGTTGTGTGTTAATGCAACGTGAAAAAGTCATTGCTTACGCCTCCCGACAGCTCAAAATCCACGAAAAGAATTATACCACTCATGACCTTGAACTCGGAGCTGTCGTATTTGCTCTCAAAATTTGGAGACACTACCTTTATGGCACTAAGTGCACCATCTTTACAGATCATAAGAGTCTCCAACACATATTCGATCAAAAAGATCTCAACATGAGGCAACGTCGCTGGGTCGAGTTGCTTACCGATTATGACTCCGAAATTAAAAACCATCCGGGCAAGGCGAATGTTGTTGCCGATGCCCTCAGCCGAAAAGAACGTTCAAAACCACTTCGTGTTCGAGCACTTGGGCTAACCATTCAAAATGATCTCATCACTCAAATCCACACCACCCAACTCGAAGCACTCAAAAACGAGAACATCAAAAACGAGGCCTTGCGAGGTATGGAAAAACAATTCGAAATCAAACCCGACAGCACCCGATACTTCTCCAACCGAATCTGGTTACCAAACTTTGGAAACCTACGAAATTTGGTGATGGATGAAGCTCACAAATCTCGATACTCTATACATCCTGGTTCCGACAAGATGTATCACGACATTAAACAACGATATTGGTGGCCCAACATGAAAGCTGACATCGCCACCTATGTTAGCAAATGTTTAACCTGCGCCAAGGTTAAAGCCGAATACCAGAAACCCTCCGGATTGCTACAACAACCCGAGATACCTCTATGGATATGGGAAAACGTAACCATGGACTTCATCACGAAACTACCAAAAACACCGAGCGGTTGCGATACCATTTGGGTGATCGTTGATCGTCTCACGAAATCTGCCCATTTCCTAGCTATCAAAGAAAACGACAAGATGGAGCGTCTGGCTCGCATCTACATCAAAGAGGTTGTGGCACGAAATGGTATTCCCATTTCAATCATCTCAGATAGTGATAGCCGCTTCACCTCTCGATTCTGGCAAACACTTCAACGAGCCCTTGGTACTCGCCTCGATTTGAGTACTGCTTATCATCCACAAACCGATGGTCAGAGTGAACGGACCATTCAAACCTTAGAAGACATGCTACGAGCTTGCGTAGTAGACTTCGGAAACACATGGGAAAACCACCTACCTTTGTGTGAATTTTCCTACAACAACAGTTACCACACCAGCATTGATGTTGCACCGTTCGAGGCACTTTATGGGAGAAAGTGCCGATCACCCATTTGTTGGACCGAAATTGGCGAAAGCCAACTCACTGGTCCTGAAATCATCCATGAGACAACCGAGAAAATCGTGACTATTCAAAACCGGCTGAAAGCCACACGTGATCGTCAGAAAAGCTATGCTGACGTGAGACGCAAACCACTCGAGTTCCAGGTTGGGGATCGAGTAATCCTAAAAG
Organism: Pseudognaphalium luteoalbum; assembly: GCA_963422505.1. NCBI lineage: Eukaryota > Viridiplantae > Streptophyta > Magnoliopsida > Asterales > Asteraceae > Pseudognaphalium > Pseudognaphalium luteoalbum. The sequence goes on from OY730193.1 coordinate 63,782,997, forward strand.
TGTCACCTTGGAAAGGTGTTATTCGTTTTGGCAAACGCGGCAAACTAAACCCCAGGTACATCGGACCTTTTGAGATTCTTGAAAGAATTGGTCCGGTAGCATATCGACTGCAGCTACCACCGCAACTAAGTAGCGTGCACAACACATTCCACATTTCTAACCTAAAGAAATGTCTGTCTGATGAGACACTTGTAATCCCGCTCGACGAAATCCACATTGATGACAAACTCCATTTCGTCGAGGAACCTATTGAAATCATGGACCGTGAGGTCAAACGCTTGAAACAGAGTCGTATTCCCATCGTTAAAGTCCGGTGGAATTCTAGGCGCGGTCCTGAATTCACTTGGGAACGGGGAGACCAAATGCGACTGAAACATCCACATCTATTCTTAAATACCTCACAGACCACAACAGCAAGCTAATTTCGGGACGAAATTCTCCTAACAGGGGGAGAATGTGACACCCGACGATTTAGGGTTACTGATTAACCCTCTAGAAACCCTAATTACGTGTGTTTAGTTTAGTTTTAGGCTAAATACTTGTAATTACTTGTATCTATTTGTATATTTATGTGAATATACACTTCCGTAATTGAATTATATTACGCTACGTAATTCGTTGTAATTACGCTCACGCAATTTGGTAAAATTGTGCAAAACAACCGGACGGAGTCCGACAGAAAATACGACGTTGGTGAAAACATTTTTATAAATAACTTGAATCCATTTTTAGAAGTTATTTATCATATAGTATTATTTTAATATAATAATACCCGAAAAACCTAGACGTTCCGATTAAAACGTCTCAAACGTAACGAAAACGCGCAGAACCCGCCCGACAATCGAACAAAATTCAAAATACACTTTTGAATCTAAAATATATTAATTAGTGAAAAGTTATCAATTAATATATCGTGTCTATAAACGATAACGAAAAACGTCCAAATAAAACGTCACGCAATTTAAAATCCGTACAACGAACGCGCAAATCGAGATCACTAAATTAACGAATCATTTCTATAAATGTTTTTCAAGTATTTAGATTAAATACTTCAAATAAAAATATTGAAACTTAAACCGTTGCTTAAAAACGCATATTAAATGTTTAACACCAAACCGAACGAGTAAACGAACGTAAAACGCAACAAATTAATCTAGGAATGGAAAATGACCAAAATACCCCTGAGTGGGCCCCCCCTTGGCCGGCCCCCTCTCCCTTTTTCTGCTGCCCATTCCACTTCCCCCTTACTTGTTTGACTACACTACCCCAAACCCCCCTCCACTCACACTTCATGCATTCCATCACCTAACACTCAACTCTCTCTTCATTTTACACTCAACCATTTCTCTACACCCTCAAATTCTCTCTCTAATTTCTGAAGATTTCCAGCCTTTCAACCCCCTAAAAACCACTATTCAATCACCATCATTCATCATCTTAAAGTTTAGAAGAAGGAAGGAAGCTCAAGACATCATCATCTTCATCTCTCTCATTTGTTCTTCATCTTGTTAGTATAAATCACACTAACTCTTCAATAATTTACTTGTTTGCTACTGATTTAGATGTTATAATGCTCATCTAACTTGGATATATCCAAATCTAAGATCAAAAATAGTTTTTATAACAAATATGTGAATATGCATAATCTGTCTCAGAAAAGTCAGTTTACTAAAACACTCATAACTTGAGTTCTACAAAGAGTTAGAAGATGAATTTTTTTTAAAAGTTGCGTATTGAAAATATCTACAGAAAGTTCTTTTATGGCTCCTTCCAGAAATCTACGGATTTTCACATAAATACGAATCTATGCGACTGGTCTGCATGTGCTTGAAAACTGAGTATGGTTCTACCCATAAATTTTATACCTATCAAGATGGACACTATAATTACTGGAAAAATTAATTTAACCTCTAGACACATGGTAGAACAACTGGTAAAAATTGTGGACTCTAACTCGGAATATAACTAGTTAAGAAAAATAGAGGAAGTGAACCGACAAAACCGAAAAACATAAATATGGACTATTTTTGGACTTTTATAAAAACCAAAACTATTGGTGAACTCCGACATGAACCGACAACATATTTAGACCCTATAAACTGATATTTGGGTTGGGTGAAAGTTTCGGGTCAAACCGAGTAAGTTTGACCAAGTCAACAAAAGTGGCTCGCTTTCGAAAAACTTACTATATTTGGAAAGTGGTAACAAAAATGGGTTTGGGTGACTTAATTAGTAACGTGGACCAAAAACTAATTTTAGAAAGTTTCCCGAACGAAAACCGACACTTAGAACACTTGGATTTAAAATTGAAATTTAGATCAGGCGTAAGTGCCGCCCTACCAGCGACACTTACTCAAGTGACGCCTATAGCGTCACTTACCTTTAGTGACGCCTGACCAAGTGCCGCCTATAGCAACACTTACCCAAGTGACGCCTATAGCGTCACTTACCTCTAGTGACGCCTGAGCAAGTGCCGCCTATAGCGACACTTACCTAAGTGACGCCCTAAGTGACGCCTAACAGAGTCTTTAAAACTAGATTTCACACTAAGTGTTGAACTTCATGTAACCTCTAAACTTATATGATATAACTCGATAACACATAAACATGCTTTGTAAGCACACGATACAACATCATAATGATAATGTCTTAACGAATTATTATTACAAACTTTCACCAACGGGTCGTACACATTTTCGATAAACAAACTTGAACTACTATTTGGACATACTAGTTGATGAACTAGCTTTAGGTGGACATAAAACCCCCACCTACCCGATTGGCTTAAGTGGACATTAACCCCCACTTATACAATCGATATAGATGGTCTTTTGAGACATCTACTTATACCACCTCATACGTCTAGGGCGTTAGGAGGTTGCACACGGGAACGAGAACACCCGCTATTTGCTAATATTTGATATTGCTTGCTACCTGCTCAACTCTGGTGAGTTTCATAGCCCCTTTTTACTGTTTTTCACTGGGGTGAGAATACATACAACTGTTTTATAAACTGCTTTATGATCACAAGTACTGGAAACAACTTTTTGTACGGATTGCATGAGACCTGAATAATCCACTAAAGTCCTCTACTTATCATAGTCATTAAAATTTGTGCGTGAGTATTATTGGGTGGTACCATCAGGGTTTGACAAACCTCGTCCGGGCTAGTCGCGCTAGCCAACCCACGGGCGCAGTATTACTTGTGATTTAGAAGTGTATCGGATTTGTACACTTACCGGAGGCAAACAACGTTAAGCTTGACTATGAGACTCATGCAAATGGTATACTTATATTGCTGTATGCAATACTTTTACTTGTCGTTGGCTAACGATACTTTTACTTATCATTGACGAATGATGCAAAACTTGTGAAATCTTGTGGATCATTTTAGCAACTGATTACTTAACAAACCTATGAACTCACCAACTTTATGTTGACCTTTTAGTACGTATTTCTCAGGTAACCCGCCGCCGTAGGAAGCTTTTGGAAAGTTTAGCTCGAGTCGCATTGTTTTCAAAATATCAAGAGATTAGATTGCATGTAGCTGTATTTTGTAAATTCAGTAATGTATTAGAAATCTCTAAACATATTATGCGAACTCCAGAATTATTTTGTAAACATTTGAATTATGGTAATGTAATTTTTTCAAACGTCTCATATAGAGGTCGTTTGCTTGATCTTTGTGTTGATGATATTTGATTTGGTCGGTGCCCCCGTGACACCTCCCACTTCCGCTGCCACGTGTTTTGGGGGTGCGACACTTTGCCCGTAATTTTCCCACCTTTGGGATTGCTTCCAAATGCTACATATCCACCATCAAAAGCTTTTCCCTATCTCCAGTCATGTGCCTTGTGCAGCCACTATCAATATGCCATAAGCTTTTTGGCTTGCCCTGCACAAGCAATCATAAAGAGAATTAATTCCTCTTGGGAACCCAAACCAATTTGGTTCTGGGTTTCCCATGCACATCTTTAAAATCAACTCTCTGAAAGACAATTGATTTTGATGCGCTGTTCAATTTGGAAGGTTTAGATGTATCAGTGTTCTTTGGTTTCCAAATCCAACTAATGTCAGACTTAACAATAGGAATTGGCCTAACAGTGGTAATTCTTAGACCTGTGTTAATTACTCTAGCAGTGGTAGCTTTGCTTGGTGAAAACATTATGATGGAATGTTTATCACTAGCAGTGGCTCCCTGCCTGACAGTGACAACACTACCCACTGTCTCAGTCTTTGTGCCTCTGTTGGCTTTGTTTGGTGGTACCACTGCAGCAGAATTAGCAGTGGCTGCAGTTGTACCACCTTTAGCCTTATTTTTAATCCTCTCAACAGTGGTAACATGATTAGCTTTTGATTTAAAATTTTGTTTATTAACCATGTTAGCAGCTGTCTACAATGGTTTCACAACTCTATTGAAATTTTTAGGATTGTGATAACAATCATGTTGAAGATGATTGATTTTGCCAAGATATAACAAGATTTTTCTTTCACCAATTGAAAATTTTGCCCCAATTTTTGTGAAACCATTTGGTTCCAATTTCTTTGATTGCCTCTGACAACAATTTTATTAAATAATTTTGGTGCAGAAGATCCTGTTTTGCAAGCACAGTTATCACATTTAACAATTACATTATTCACACCTTTAGACTCTTGTATAACTGTTTTGCTAATATAATCTAATTCATTCCTAGATTTATTAGCTTTACAGAGGCCCAGCCAATCCCAATTCTAGTAAACCCTTAGGATAAAACCTTCTAATTTTTTTTTATATATATTTTCTTTATTATTAGTTTTACTCTATTTTATGTTTCTCTTTAGTGTATGACCTATTCCCCTAGATCTGCACCACTGTTTAATTTCCCTGATCCAGAACTTATAATACGTACCATTCGACGAGAAAAGAAGCAATCCGCACTTAGACAAGCAATGGCTGAACGCATCACTCTCGCTGACAACAGTAAACCCTCTATCGAAGGAAGAGGAGGACCAATTCTCTACCCTGAAACCCCTGGTCAATCTTTCGAGCTTAAACACCACATCATCCAACTAATCCAAAACCACTATCAATTCCATAGATTACCAAGTGATGATCCGAACTCTCACCTCGACAAATTCATAACTCTTTCAAATTCCTACAAAGAAAACGGAATTAGCCAAGACACAATCCGCTTGTATCTTTTCCCTTATTCGCTCACTCATCATGTGCAAACATGGTTTGAAGGTTTAGAGACCGGCTCTATCCCTTCATGGACGGTAATGGCGACAAAGTTTCTAACCAAATACTTTCCGCCTTCTAAACAAACCAAACTTCGAAATGACATCATGAATTTCCGACAAGCTTTTGATGAGTCATTATACACCGCATGGGAACGATTCAAAGGAGCCTTAAAAAAGTGGCCCAATCACCATCTCGACAAATCTGCGCAATTATGTACCTACTACAATGGTTTAGACCCCAACCACCGAACCACCCTCGATGTTGCTGCACAGGGAAGCTTCATGGCAAAGACCGATGAAGAAGGATGGAACCTGATAGAGAACATGACTATGCATCACCATGATTCGAACTCTGGAGATCACTCAACATCTTCAGCACCTATCACTGCATCGAATCCAGTTCCAGTTGAAGCACTTAAAGTATTAACGGAGAAAATGGACTCACTCGTCAAACAGTTTGGAGAACTCAAGAAACAACAGCACCAAGTACACCAAGTACAAGTCTGTCAACATTGCATCAACCCGCAACCATCTAGTGAATACCAAGTGGAATACGAAGAAGCAGATGGCACAATCTACTATGCTCAGTTTCCCGCTCGACCACAGAATTTTCCACCTGGTTTCAACCAAAACAATAACCAACCTAGAGGACCTCCATTCCCACAAAGAACTAACCAACCATACCAACCCCGATACCCACCTACATACCCACCTTACCCACAACAATCACAACCTTCTTATAACCAACCCCTCGCACTTCCTGCACCCACTTCCGATACAAACCAAACCGCCGAACAACCTGCAAAGACAAATGCCCCAGCTTTAAGTTTAGATGACGCCTTCACCTAATTCATGCAAGGTCAATACCTACTCAACCAAAAGACCTCCGCTAGACAAGATCAAGACAACCTCTTTATGAGAAACCAATTGGCCGTGCTAAAGAATTTGGAAGCCCAAATTGGACAATTGGCACAACGTCTTGATAACAGACCCAGAGGAAGTTTGCCTAGCAACACGGTTCACAACCCACATGTTGAGGAAGCAAAGCAACTCACTACCACAAAGGAAGCAGCTACTCCACCTCCTGTTGTTGTACCAGTAAAGGAAGAACCAAAGATAAAGATACCAGCTGTGGAAACCACTCCGACCATGAACAAAGAGGTTAGAATTCCTTATCCCGCTAGACTTAAAGCCCAACCTAAGAAATTATCATCCTTTAAGCTAGATGGAAAATTCCTTGATACCATGTCTAGAGTTCCCGTTCGTAATAAATATATCAGGAGATTGCTATCCACTAAGGATAAACTGCCCGAAGTAAAAAACATTCCCCTTAGTTCTGAAACATCAGCCCTACTTAAGAATAGCCTTCCCGAAAAACTAGGAGACACCCGTAGATTCACACTCCCTTGTTCTATTTACCAATTCGGAGATATCAGCGCTTTAGCCGACCTAGGAGCTAGCATTAACCTTATGCCCTACTCCCTATTTAAGAGGCTAGAACTTGAAAACTTGAAACCCACTAAGATGACTGTCCAGCTAGCTGACCAATCTGTTAGATACCCAAAAGGAATAGCTGAGAACGTCTTAGTTCAAGTTAACAAATTCTTCTTTCCAACGGATTTCATGGTAATGGATATCCACGAGGACATAAACATCCTGATTATCCTTGGAAGACCATTTATGAACACAGCCAGAGCAGTGATTGATGTGTATAACCATACGAATGTTCTACGAGCACATGGTGAAAGCATCACCTACAAAATCGACCAACCAGACTGTACACCAGAACAAGAAGAATGCCATGCTATATCAACAGGCAGAATTTGTTCTGATGACGAATCAGACCCCGAAGAAGAACGATGCTTCACTCGACCAACAACCTTGATCTACGACACTGAAACAGACTGAGACGAGGACGAGGAGTACCAAGACACTGAGGAAGAAGCAGAATTCGAGGAGGATGAATCAGAACTTGAGGAAGAAGAGGAAGAACCCGCTAAGGAAGATGAAAGAACGGAAGAAATGGAAGAAGAAGATCTGACGACACGGAAAAGTCATGTTTTTGTGTACTATTATCTCACCATTTTGGCCCAATTATTAATGAAAACACTTAAAATATGAACTTAAACATCACATTTCATCATAAGGGCTAAAATATAGACAATGTTTCAAGAATTAGCAAAAACAACCTAAAAATGAGTAAAACAGAGCACAAACGATCATTGAATCTTCTGTTCACGTATTTTAGCACAATTTGAGCTATACTTGGAATGTTGACCTCTAACTTATGTCATTTTCTTCGTTAGGAAAATACGAACGTGTGGACAAAAAGATCGCTCAAAATGGATAAACGATGAAGAAGTTACGCCCAAACGAAGAAACGAAGAACCGAAGAACCAGCATACGGCTGAACCAAGCCGTATACGGCTGGTCCAGACTGTATACGGCTTGGACTGGACCGTATACGGCCTGCACAGACTGTATACGGCCTGTGTCCAGCCGTATATGGCCTAGTTCAGCCGTATTCACCCTGTGCTCAGCCGTATACGGTCCAGTTCAGCCGTATACGGTCCAGCTCAACCGTATTGTGCGTTTGGTTGATAAAAATCTGATTTTTATTCGCCTTTGTGATACGGTTGTGCGTTTGAAGGTTTAGATACGGTCTGCGGATACGGCTGTGCGATCTCTATAAATACAAGCCTCATTTCATCATCCAACAAGAACTACACTACACACACACTTTCTCTCACTACTCTCTATCTAGTTTATGTTATAATTAGTAGTAGATTAGCGGCTAGTTAGTAGAGGGGCAATCTTGTAATATCGCTTGGCGCATACTAGGAGTTCTGCTCGTCTAACGTTCAAGTTGTATTCAGCTACCCTCTTATTACGATTATATCTATCCTTTATCTATTTCATTATGATGATTGTTATTAGTGTTGTCATGCTAGATTTAGGATTGATTGCCATGATTAGTGAGTAGTGACATTGCGTGTTTGCTATGATGTAGTTAGTCGTAAATTGGTTGGAATGATGTTATAGTGCTTTGATTTACTTTCTATCTATGATTTTAAACCTATTAAACTAATCGCCTTTCAACCAGTAAACGTGATTACGGCCTTAATGATGGGACGTCGCGAACCCCATCAAAGGTACTTAGTTATCTGTGTCAAACATGAACATGGTTAGTGTTGTGGGTTGGATAAACTACTCCGATCAGAATCAGGATAGCCTAGTCGCTCAGTGACATACTGATCGAGAACTCTATCAGTAGGGGGCTAGTGCTTACTCCACAAATACCTGAAATAAATAAAATATAAACCTTTAGAACACGTTTTCATTCCAATCAATAAGGCTAACGAAATCATAGCAAACATCCTCTCTTGATTATCTGCTATTTACGTTTTATTCCGATTTAGTTTAAATTTTCTGCCTAAGTATATATATATAAAATAAAAAAAACCCGCTAGATTGACAAGTACGCCTGTTTCATCCACGATCCACAATACACTGACTCAGAGAATGACCCTAGGTCATCCTTATTGTTATACACCAATAGTAACTAGGTATACTTAGGCCCCACAAATATAAATTTTAAAACCCCACTAATCCAGCCAAGTAGGAGGCTCGCAACGACAGGAAGCGATTCCTAAAGACCGACCGTTCGGCTGGCTTCAAGTTTTTTGCGCCGCTGCCGGGGAGTCAGCCGTAAGATCTGAAGACATTCCAGATGAATTTTTCTTTCTAGTATCCCGTAGTTTAGTTTAGGTTTTTCCTTTTTCCTTGTTCCATTCGAAAATTCCTTCCCACAACACACAACGATATTTGACCCGATCATCCGGATTCGAATCTCTCACTTTCGTACCCGATCCTGAGACGATCATCCGAACGATCCGCAAGGAGAAACGCATCCACAACCGACAACCGATGGCTGCACGTGTCATGCTTGCCGACATCACCAAACCATCAATTGAAGGTCGAGGTGGACCCATCAGCTATCCGGTCATCGACGGCGCGTCCTTTGAGCTTAAACATCATATCGTTCAGCTTATCAAGGAATTCTGCCAATTCCATGGTTTACCCCATGACGATCCTAACGCCCACATCAACCGATTCATTCTGACTACCAACTCGTACAAGAAGAACGAGGTTGATCAGGATATACTCCGTCTATACCTATTCCCCTATTCGCTTACTCACCACGCTTTGACTTGGTTTGAGGGATTAGAGACCGGCTCTATCACCTCCTGGATGGATATGGCTACAAAATTCCTTACTAAGTACTTTCCTCCGGCTAAGCAAACCAAGTACAAGAATGATAATGAACTTCCACCAAGCTCATGACGAATCTATCTACACAGCATGGGAGAGATACAAGAGTCTGTTGAACAAATGCCCTAACCACCTTATAGAGAAAACCAGTCAGCTGTGCACGTTTTACAACGGTCTCGCTCCGAACCATTGCACTACCCTTGACGCCGCTGCTCAGGGCAATTTCATGCAACTCACCGATGAGGAAGCTCTGAACTTGATCGAGAATATGATGATGCACCATCACGACAGGAACTCTGGTGAGCATTCCTCATCATCAGCACCGATTGCTGCACCCAATCCATTCCAGACCGAAGCTATCAAGTCTCTGACAGAGAAGATCGAGCACCTGACGAAGCAGATCGGCGAAATGAAGAAACTATCCCAACACGCCCATCAAATTCATGCATGCCAGAACTGTGCCAACCTCCCAACAGAAAGTTATCAGGTTGAGTACGAGGATCATGCTGACGGAACGGTTTACTATGCTCAATTTCCAGCTCGCCAACAAAATCCACCTGGCTTCGCTCGAACCTCTCGGCCTAGGACTAGAGGCACCCAATACCCACCTAGGAACCAACCACCCTTTCAGCCCAACTACCATCCTAGATACCCGTCTTACCAACAACAACCCCAACTCACCTATAACCAACCGCTATCATTGACTGCACCCAACGCAAATCAATCAACCGAACCCTCTAAGACCATAGTGCCCATTACTAGTACGGATGATACCCTCACTAAGTTCATCCAAGGCCAGCACCAAATTAACCAAAAGACTAGCGCTAGGCAGGACCAAACCGACCTATTCATTAGGAACCATCTGGCCGTTCTCAAAAATCTTGAGACCCAGATAGGACAGCTAGCCCAAGGTCTTGACTCTAGGCCCCAGGGTAATCTCCCTAGTAACACTACAGAACCCACATGTAGAAGAGGCCAAACAGATGAGTACTACAGACAAGAAGGTGGCACCAAGCCAACCTCCCAATCCTTCTCCGGTGAAGAAAGATACTCCTGTCACGCCGACAGTTGAGTCCCCGTCTGTCCCTACACCACAAAGGGATGTACGCATCCCGTTTCCCGGCCGTCTTAAGAAAGCCTATAAGGTTAATGACTTCCATCTCGATGGAAAGTTCTTAGACACCGTGTCCCAAACCCCTTCCAGTTTAAAATACATCCTAAAACTCTTGTCGACCAAGGATAAGGTACCCAAAGTACCCAATGTCCCACTGAACGTGGAATGTTCGGCTCTTATAAAGAACTCTATCCCTGAAAAATTAGGAGATACTGGACGCTTTACCCTTCCCTGTTCGATCTGTCACTCGGGCATGATACATTCTCTAGCCGACCTAGGAGCCAGTATCAACCTGATACCCTATTCGCTTTACACTAGATTGGAATTAGGACCCCTTAAACTGACCAAAATGAGTGTCCAGCTAACTGACCAATCCATTAGATACCCTAAGGGAATAGCTGAGAACATCATGGTTCAAGTTGATAAGTTCCTATTTCCCACAGACTTTGTAGTGATGGACATTCAAGAAGATGTCCATATCCCTATCATCTTAGGTAGACCATTCTTGAACACCGCACACACTATCATAGATGTTTACTCTCAGACTATCAGTCTTAGATCTCATGGAGAGACTATCACCTTCAAAATCGATCAAGCTGATCAGTCTGTCACAAAGCATGCGGAGATATGTGCGATTTCGACAGGAAGAGTTACCACGGATGATGACTCTGAACCAGACACCCCTATGTCTGATGAGCCCATCACGATTACTTCCCACACTGAGGAAGAGAGGAGATAGAAGAAGAAGAAGAAGAAGAAGAAGAAGAAGAAGAAGAAGAAGAAGAAGAAGAAGAAGAAGAAGAAGAGGAAGATCCAGTGGAAGCTACACCGCCACACATTCCTAAAACACACCCTCCGACCGCAGAGATCATGCAGATAGACTATGCTTTAAACTTTATCCCTCTGCTGGAGAGCGACTTAGAGGAACCTTCGATTGACCACTCCCTGGATGATGAGTCTCTACTTAAGCCACATATACCTCCTCGAAGGATTCCACCCCTTGACTCATCCGAGCCTCGATCACATTTTGAGCTTGGAGGTACATCTGAATCAAGCGATGATTCTGATTCCCAGGACGAGAGGGATATCGAGATGGACTCTTCCCAGCCAGTATCACAGATCACCGACGAGTCTCAACCACTCACCAACGCTGTTGAGTTTCCAGACACTTCATCAATCAGGAGTGACGAGGACGATATCATTTTCATTGATGTTCCGATCGATACCCGCTCCATTCGCCTTCACCTCACTCCAATCATTCCCCCTCCAGTCATTATCCCTCCTCTTACTATAGGAAATACCGAAATCCCGATCATGTTCGAACCTAAGAAATGCTTAGTGCTATTGAAAAACACGGGGAGGATTTCCGAACTCTGATTGCGATTATACGAGATTCTACTATTGAATACACACAACGTCAAAGGGATATTATTGAGGATATTGAGACTGAATATGAGGTTTATCAAGCCAACTCCTACCTGAGTCCGCAACATCTAGTTAGTCGCATCAATGCTTTCGCCAACGACTTCGCAGGAGAATCATTAGACAATGATGAGCCTTTACCTGATGAAGAGGAATTCTATGAAACATATAAGACCACGTATGGCCGGGTGTATCAAGCATTTATCAGGTCCGTATTTCCATATTCGCGCCAACAGATGGAGTTTCTCCAAAATTTCAGATACAACATGGATTATGCTACTGGGAACCCTGAAAACGAAGTAGATGTTCAGCTAATGGTGGATCTCGAGGGACTTCTTGATTCTTTGGCCGATAATGATCACATTGACGAGTCCTCTCCACACAGGTTTTTCATCAGCTGCACTATCGAGCATCACGCCCAGATAATCGTCGAAAACTTAGAACACGTCAGTTCAGACGAGAGAGCACGTGCCATCCTTTCTTCTGTTCCAGAAGGTTTGATAGTTAACATTGCAGATTTTGTCTCTGAACGACTTAAGGACATTTTCGGTTCTATCCTATGGGAGTAGCCCAGACAGCTATTCCACAATGGGTTACGTGAGGTTTACAACAGGATGATTAACATCTTCCTGAAACCAGAGCTCACGTATACCGACCATCAGAAATGGCTGATCCAAGGCATATTCAGATCCATTGAAGAACTAGGGAAGGACATCAGCAATGCCATTCATGAGGACATCCACCTACGCTTCTTCGGATTTATGGACACCCTGCGGACAAATCGACCGGTGCGTGAGACGCTTGAGCACGATGGAGCCACCCTTGTGGACACTAATGGACCAATCTCCAAGGCAGTCCAAGATGCTATAATGGATCTTTTATACTTGCAAAGGACTGCTGAGGAGCATTTCCATACCTATCCTCTTCATGTGGCGAGAATCCCAAACATCACAGAAGTCGTCGCACGACATTTTATGAGATTCTACCCACCAAACCCCAGGACACTTCCATTCCGCATCCCAAGTCCTGGGAATTCCTCTTCTGGATGATCCAAGAGGAAAAGTCGAGCCCTCGACTCTAAATAGAAGCGCTTCTCGGGAGGCAACCCGTGCAATAAGTATCCTTAGTATTAATATTAATAATATTAGTTTTTAAATTCCAAGAAGTGATATATCTCTGACTATCTTTCACACTTGGGTATCAAAATGCTTTCAAAACAACACTTCAGCTTTTACCACCTAATCCAGGAAAATAGGAATAAAATTTTAACAAGACATGTGTTTCGAGCATTTAAGGTACTTGCGTGCTACTTTCACGCATTATGCTCGAACTCGTTTAAAAACACATGACTTAAAACTCGTTTGGAAAAAACATCTTTTCGCATTCTGGATTTAGGCACTTTCGGTAAAAAACTATAATAAGAAGTCGGTAAAAATATACCCAACATGTTCACACTTACGAGATATCTTCACAAGAGAGTGAAAGAAGTGTAAAGATGGAGGACAGAGCTGTTATTTGTAAGCTGCGCATGCTAATGCCGAAAGATCTTCATGGAGCCACCGCTAAAGAAGAATTCCTGTCAAGATCTCCTCTTCAGCGCATCTTCCAGAATTCCATCCTTCCACCTTCGCATTGATAGGGGAGTTCTCTCGTTCTCACTCTCGTTTTTGATATAATTGTTAGCTTTAAATTCTCATTAAAGCAGTCTATGCCATATCCCAAGCTTATCACTAAGTGTGGGATTCCAACCCAAAAGAAACACTTGAGTAACATTTTCCGATTTGTTCATACTCTAAGTGTGGGATTTTTCTCAAATCCCAACTCAATAGAACATTAGGGACAATGTTCCTCTAAGTGTGGGATAGCGATATAGAATACCTTAGGTTTGCTTGTTAGATTCTTATTACCAAAAGCAAACTCAGAAAATGTTTCTAAAAATCATAAGCTTAACTTCGACAGTGGAGATGCCACTCATTCAGTTAGCTTAATTTTCATAAAAACTCACTTTTGCTAAAAAAAATTCAAAATTTTTTGAGTTAAAATGTCTTAAGAAGGAGCATTTTCATATATGAGTAACTTAATTTCTTAGGTCTAAAATGATAATCTAAGAGGGGCATCGCATGGCTAGGCACAAACAAACCCAAAAACTTGCAGTGAGGTATCTTGAGCCAATATAAGCATTCATCTTTAATGCTTCACTATTCGTTTGTTTGAGTGTGCCGATGCATGCATCCGGAATTAGAACTTGCTCCTGGTATGCACTTCGAGACCACATTGGTTGAGTACCGTACGCGGTATAGGTGCAGTTAAATGACCTTGACATTCCTTAGGATTTAACCCCCTTTTCATCATACCTCTTCAAGCCCAAAACCCTTCCAACACTCATCTTTAGTGTTGATGATCCGCTTAGATAACCTTGTTGAGCCTTAGCCTGTTCATTTCTTTCAAAACCCTTTAAATCTTAAACCATTTATTCCACACCCACCAAAACTTATCTTAGAAATTTTAAACTTGTGGAAAATGTCATTTAAATGTCCTTTTTGCTGTCACTCCAAATCACAAATACTGGTGTTTACTCAAAATCTCTCGCGTGCGTTCCCTTGATAAAAAATCAAAAGTTGAGAGTTTACGGTGTGAAAAATTGACACCAAGTAAATGCAAAGTCATCAGAAGGATGAAAAAGATGAAAGACGGAAAAGGATTTCAGAAAGGGCAAAAGAAAGAAACAAAATAAAAAAATCCCTAGAAAAGTCCAAAAATAGAAGCAAAAGAAAAAGAAAAGAAAATAGAATATAGCTAAGTGCTTCGAATCTCTCGAAAAATTCCCGCTCTTATAAAAGACATAAATTCCCTCGTGTATTTTCAAAAGATAGAAGTCAAAATAGCTATCTTGACTGTTATCCGTTTCCGTTTTCATTAAAAACGTTGTTTAAATAATGTTTTTCAAAAGTTTAGAAGTCCTAAGATAAGCAAAACCCTTTACAACAAAAAAAAATAAAAAAATAAAAAAAAAATCCCACTTATCCATACCTCGTAACCCTCACCTACCATTACAACCCACTCTGAATGTCCTGGGATAGCTAGCACCGTCCTCACCTAAGTGGTGGAGATATGATTCTCGAGCAAGCCTATGATGATGGATGTTGCATGACTTGCTTATGAGCGATTTCGTTTGATTAGATTGATAGGTAACCCGAAACACTTTTGAGTGAATTGAGTGACCACCTTGTGAGATCGCCTAGTCATGTATATTCCAAGATCGCGAGAATTGAAAACATGCCTAAGAGAATCATTTTATGCCTCTTAAAG
This sequence comes from Pseudognaphalium luteoalbum, assembly GCA_963422505.1. Taxonomy (NCBI): domain Eukaryota; kingdom Viridiplantae; phylum Streptophyta; class Magnoliopsida; order Asterales; family Asteraceae; genus Pseudognaphalium; species Pseudognaphalium luteoalbum. Next base: position 63,798,334 of record OY730193.1, read on the forward strand.
GAATACCTTACTTTCTCTTATTTCCATGATATGTTACTTGTATATGAAGATGGTTGTTTTTGATATATTTTGATTCACCCCAAAAATAAACTCGTGTTTTCAAAATGTTTTTCCTAAAAGCAAGTGAGAATTTTGAGTTTTGCTTGAGGACAAGCAAAGTCTAAGTGTGGGATATTTGATGACACACAAAAGTCATGTTTTTGTGTACCATTATCTCACCATTTTGGCCCAGTTATTAATGAAAACACTTAAAATATGAACTTAAACATCACATTTCATCATAAGGGCTAAAATATAGACAATGTTTCAAGAATCAGAAAAAACAACCTAAAAATGAGTAAAACAGAGCACAAACGATCATTGAATCTTCTGTTCACGTATTTTAGCATAATTTGAGCTATACTTGGAATGTTGACCTCTAACTTATGTCATTTTCTTTGTTAGGAAAATACGAACGCGTGGATATAAAGATCGCTCAAAACGGATAAACGACAAAGAAGTTACGCCCAAACGAAGAAACGAAGAACCGAAGAACCAGCATACGGTTGAACCAAGCCGTATACGGTTGGTCCAGACCGTATACGGCTTGGACTGGACCGTATACGGACTGCACAGACCGTATACGGCCTGTGTCCAGCCGTATACGGCCTGGTTCAGCCATATTCACCCTGTGCTCAGCCATATTCACCCCGTGCTCAGCCATATACGGTCCAGTTCAGCCGTATACGGTCCCGCTCAGCCGTATTGTGCGTTTAGGTGATAAAAATCTGATTTTTATTCACCTTTGTGATACGGTTGTGCGTTTAAAGGTTTGGATATGGTCTACGGATACGGCTGTGCGATCTCTATAAATACAAGCCTCATTTCATCATCCAACAAGAACTACACTACACACACACTTTCTCTCACTACTCTCTCTCTAGATTATGTTATAATTAGTAGTAGATTAGCGGCTAGTTAGTAGAGGGGCAATCTTGTAATATCGCTTGGCGCATACTAGGAGTTCTGCTCGTGTCACGTTCAAGTTGTATTCAGCTAAGCTCTTATTACGGTTATATCTATCCTTTATCTATTTCATTATGATGATTGTTATTACTGTTGTCATGCTAGATTTAGGATTGATTGCCATGATTAGCGAGTAGTGATATTGCGTGTTTGCTATGATGTAGTTAGTCGTAAATTGGTTGGAATGATGTTATAGTGCTTTGATTTACTTTCTATCTATGATTTTAAACCTATTAAACTAATCGCCTTTCAACCATTAAACGTGATTACGGCCTTAATGATGGGACGTCGTGAACTCCATCAAAGGTACTTAGTTATCTTTGTCAAGCATGAACATGGTCTGATTTGTTAATCGTGTACACATCGCCTTCTAAATGAACGCTAAGTACATCGTCATCGAGGAAATACTGTATTCTAATTCGAACGCAAAGTACACTGTGGCTATGAAAATATGGTTTTCAAACTGAACACTAAGTACACTGGACCCATGAAAATACTGCTTTCTACTTTGAACGCAAAGTACAATGTGCCCGTGGAAATATGGTTTTCTAACTGAACGTGAATATTACACTGTTGACAAATTAGGGATTTATTGGGGTTAAAAGTAAGGGCTGGTTTATATCATAGATGGATAATATTATGCTTAAATACAAACTTAGTTAAGTAGTCTGGGTTAGCTTTTATGAAGCAATGAAAGGTACCGTAAGTCGGCTGATTACTCGGTATAGCGTCGACAACACCTCCGGTGTAGTTAACACGTGGAAGCCGAGGAAAAGCTGCAGTTACTAAGCCTTGTGGAATAACGGCAACTCTGTGATCAGCAGAGCTGGTACCGACTAGGTCCTTGGTTCAGCAATGGAAACACCTCCGGTGGAGTACAGTGCAGTAATCACGGAAAGAGTCATTGTTATCGGTCTATGTGAATCACGAGTCATGACTCAACACCCAAGACTCACAAAACCATCGATAGAAAGCAATCAAGCACACTCTATAAACTTGGTCTTAAATGTTTTATTTAGATTAGATATTATTGTGGGGTTAAGAAAGGTCGGACATCGGGTTGGTTTGTCGCCTTATTCATGCACCCAGGGTTTCGTCCCAGATAAGGGTCACTATACCTTCACCGGTTAGTGTTGTGGGCTGGATAAACTACTCCGATCAGAATCAAGATAGCCTAGTCGCCCAGTGACATACTGATCGAGAACTCTATCAGTAGGGGGCTAGTGCTTACTCCACAAATACCTGAAATAAATAAAATACAAACCTTTAGAACACGTTTTCATTCCAATCAATAAGGCTAACGAAATCATAGCAAACACCCTCTCTTGATTATCTGCTATTTATGTTTTATTCCGCTTTAGTTTAAATTTTCTGCCTATGTATATAAAAAAAAAAACAAAACAAAACCCCAATCAAATCTTTAAAAAAAAACCCAGCTAGATTGATAAGTACGCCTGTTTCGTCCACGATCCACAATACCCTGACTCAGAGAACGACCCTAGGTCATCCTTATTGCTATACACCAATAGTAACTAGGTATACTTAGGCCCCGCAAATATAAATTTTAAAACCCCACTGATCCAGCCAAGCAGGAGGCTCGCAACGATAGGAAGCGATTCCTAAAGACCGACCGTTCAGCTGGCATCAAGAACCTTAAGAGGAGGTGGAAGAAATGGAGGAAGATGAAGATCAAATTGATTCACCACAGATGGCTGAAGTCAAAAGAATACAAGACTGCAAAGACTACACTTCATCAGAAGAATCCTTTGATTATGGAGCCATCCACCAAGTGCTTAGATCCACTCATCTCAAAAGAATGGGAAACATTCTCGACTCTTATCTCGATCCATCGAAACCCTTTACCAGAACCCGACTCCGAGACATAGATACTTTTGAAGAAGAACTTCGAACATCACAGCACCTTGACCTGTATGCTAAACTTCTACAAAGAATTTCTGCATATAAGGCACGACAACCAGGAAGCTTTGCTGAAGAAAACCTTCAAAACACCATCACGGAAGTCAGAACCATCAATGTCGACAGTACTCAACGTTTCAACAATGCACCCTCAGACGAAGAATTCCACCAATTCCCAGACTCGCGAGATGAAGATTCCGACTACCAGAGTGTCGAATTTGACGGCGATTTTATTGACGTCAATATCGATGAACGCTCTATTCCAAAAACTCCTCTTGCTCCACAAAATTCACCCGTCATCACAACTGAAAGACTAGAGATTCCTCTCATCGACACTCACGAAGAGATGATTGACCTGATTGATGAAAACGACAATGTACGCATCATTGTAGAGGCTATCAAAGAGTCAACCAATGAATACAACACCGCTCAGAGACACCTGATCAGGCAGATTAAATGAGAATACGATTCATATCTCGCTAATTATGGAGAACCAGTGCCCCAAACTTTGCTCATACATATCCAAGAGTTCTCCGATTCCCTTCAAGAACAAGTCACCAGAGAAGCTCAATAGCCAGAGAGACCAGACTACCCAATGGGAGAAGTCGAGTTCTGCAACAACCAAAGGCAAATATACCAAAAAGTATATTGTGCCTTAGCCGGATCAGCTTTTCCCTACTCATCAAGTCAGAAGGCTATACTTGCATCAATGAGAACTCATATTGAAAGAGCTACTGGAAATCCACATAATTATGCTGACATAAGAATGGTAGGAGATCTTAGAACCCTTCTAGATCTCATCGAAACTGGAGAACATCTCACAGCTCCAAAAAACTTCAGGATCGTCAGTCACTCCACTATTGGTCATCACGTTGAACTAATAGTTGATGAACTGAATCAAGCAACATTCGAAGAAAACACTCATGACATCCAACACGTTATTGGCACATGTCATCTGTCAACTTAGCATCCTATGTAATAGATCGACTGCGTGGAATGTATGAGGAAGAAGACATACAAATTGACGCTTACCGCAACGGATACTGTGAAATATTCAGCAAGTTAATCTATGTCTTCACTGACTCAGACTTTCCCTTCAACCGTGAGAAACATCAACTCATCAAACAAGTATTCCAAGCAACCCGATCTTTTGGAGGAGACCCTTTCGCTGAAGACTTTCAAGAAGTGAAGACTCAATTCATGGACCTAATTGCCTCGATAGGCAGAAACCACCCACAACGCGAAATTATTCAAACTCACACCTGCACTCGAATCGATCCTAACGGACCAGTCACCAGGGCAGTTTGATACATCAGCTATGGGATGGCAATCCTCGATAGATTAGCCACTGATCACTTCAAGAGCTTCAGAATGGAATCTACCACTCCACCAACTCTCATTACTGACATGGTAGAACAGTTTCTGCGATACTTTCCTCCATGATACGCCCTACCTAGGAACCACAGTGACCACTCTAGCACCAAGGACACATCCAGCATCATCTAAAGAAGAAAGGACTAAGTCGAGCTCTCGACTTTAAAAGAGCGCTTCTCGGGAGGCAACCCGTGTTTGTTTTTACATTTCTGCAATTTTACTTTCCAAGAAGTGATGAAATCTCTGACTATCTTTCACACTCGGATCATACGAAACATGCTCTAGCCTGCGAGAAAGCATCAACACCCGAAGAATCATAGATCCGAAGTGTTCACAACTACGAGACCAATCACAAGAAGACTTGATCAATAATGCACCAAACAAGATGAAGCCGGCAAATGCAACAAAGGAACACTGCAACCACCGGGGAGTACTTCTATACTGTCTCTTTCATTCGTTTTAAATATACCATATCCAATATGCTTATCACTAAGTGTGGGATTCAACCCCAACACACACTAAAAGAATGCGACTTAGATGTTTAAAACCCTAAGTGTGGGATTTTACCCCATTCAGAGCTTAGTATAACATCGAGGATAATGTTTCTTTAAGTGTGGGATAGCAGTAGTTGCACTACTGTCAGATGGGTAATGGTATATGCTTGATTCTAAAATCGTTGCTATTTATAAGACCATCCTTCTCCAAAAAAGTAAACAAAATTTTCAAAATTGAGTTAAAAATGTGTTGAAAATGAAAAATTTTAGACGAAGAATGATTTACTTTGGGAAAAAGGATAAATAAAATACAATTTCTTTTGAAAAATTAGTTTAGTAATCCCATAAAGAGCATCGCATGACTAAGCACACAACAACCCAACTTTCGATTTGTGAGGTATCTTGAGCCATATGAAAAGCATTCACTTTTAATGCTTCACTTTTTCGATTCTTGAGTGTGCCGATGTGTGCGTTTAGAATCAGAACTTGCTCTTGTTATGCATTTTGAATCCGAACTGGTGATCAAAAAGGAGATTGAATCACATCATTCTTGAACCCAACCATACACCCGAAAATAAATACGTTACCCCTTACCTACTCAAAAGCATCCTTCAAACTTCATAAAAAGTTCCAAAGATGAAAGAAGAGAAGTCACAAGGATATGACGTCAAAGAAAGAAAATATCAAAGAAAACTCAAAGAAAAGAAAGTCAAATGGAGAAAAGATTCCTCCCAAAAGAAAAGGGCGTCAATCCTCCTGAAAAATTCAAACTTTCAACTTTCCGCTTCACCAAAAAGAAAACCTATGAAGAACCAACACAACCCCCTCTCATACCACCAACCTTTCACTCCAAAAACCTTACATCCCCTCTCCTTGAATGATTGTGGCTAGATCAACTTCACGATCACCTAAAAGGTAACGATTTGATTCTCGATCAAGCCTATGACGATAAACGATACATGACTGGCGTTCTGAGTGATTAATAATATAATAGAATAGGAAACCCTAAACCCTTTGAGTGATTTGAGTTACCACCTTGAGAGGATCGCCTAGTCATGTATCCAAGATCAAAGATCAAAAGCATGCTCCTAAAGATTACAATCCTTCCTTTTCAAAGAACAAGTATTTTAATTTCCCAAAACTCCTTAGTAAAAGTTCCGCCTTAAAATTATTTTATCTTTAACCATGTTGAAAATCGAGTTTGCTTGAGGACAAGCAAAGTTCTAAGTGTGGAATACTTGATATCGCGTAAAAAGTCACGTTTTTACTACCGATATCTCTCTCATTCTGGAACGATCCTTGGCACTTTAACTCAAAAACATTGCAAATCAATAGTATTATGCCAAGATGGTCAAAACAAGGTTGCACGATGAAAATCAAGCAAAACGGATGAAAAACGAAGATTTCACACACGTTTGAAGATTCAAGACATCAAGATGAGATTTCAAGACAAAAGTGCCCATCACCAACATCCACCTTACTCAAGATGTTCGTTTTCAAATTACGAATCCAACAGAAGAAGAATCAACAAAAACAGACGAAGAATGAAGATTCTACGTACTCCGAAAGATCCAAACGATTCATACAACACATCTAAAGTTCAGAGATATATTTTTGGGATTTCTTTTCATCAAAAGCTTCATTTTTGAATTAAGAATCCAACGCAAAAAAAATCAATGCAAACGGATGCATAACAAAGACAACACACACGAATCGAGAAACAAGGCGATAGGCAGCGGACTGGTGCGGGTAGTAGCCAGCCACCGCCGGCCAGCCACCAGGCCGCCGCCGGCTGCCACCTGGCCACCGCTGGCTGCCACTCACCCACACGGTTCACACTTTTTTGTCCTTTCGTGTACCCGGTGCTAGACCTTTACGTGTTTTTCCGTACCCGGTGCACCACCTTTTCCACCTTTTTCGTACCCGGTGCCACCACCTTTTCCACCTTTTGCTATTGTGAGCTTCCACTTGCTAAAATGCACCAAAACTCTCCTATAAATAGGAGGCATGAGGCTCATTTTCAAAAAAACACCAAGGCACTAGGACACCAACATACCTAGGCACTTTAACACTTTCTTTCTCTAGCTTCTAGCTTTTCTTTCTTTCTTTATTTTAAATTAGTATTAGGCTAGTTAAAATAGAAGCAAGGAACGTGCTTGTAGTCCTTGGTGAGAAACGTATTTGTAATCTTTGGTGTACGCTTGGAGCGACTCTTATTAATTCAAGCCTATTCCTTCTCGCATATTACTCTCGGTTATTTCTATCCTTATCTATCTTGATTAAATATGTATACTTTAATTATGCTAGAGATAGTTTGTGCCATGATTAGCGAGTAGATTACTATTGTATTTGTTGTGATGTAGTTAGCATATGTAATTGTGGGATGACTTTAATTGCGTCGTGAAATAATATGATGGCCACAGTATAGTGCTGGAAATGCTTTCGAGCAAAGTACAAACGCATGGAAGCCGGTAACGACCGAAGGTAGTTGTATTATGGATCGACGTTAAAATGAGAACTTTATGAACGGATTTAGCTTATGATTTTAAAACTAAAACTTGCATTCGCCTTTCGATTAACAAACGTGATTGTAACCTTGTAAAGAGGAGTCGCGAACCTTACTACTTGGTTAATAGTTATCTGTGTAAAACTATGGTTTTAATTGTAACGTCATGCGAGCATCATAAAATGCAATGTGATTACGTGGAATTGCCATGAGTATTGTACACTTGAAATCACAATGTACTTATCATGTAAACATCGTGAAGTAATTGAATTCACAATGGAAACATCGGTAAACGATTAAATACATTGTGGACTACCATAGCATTTTCCGACATGGTCTGGGTTTAACTTTATGCAAAAAGCCGTCAGCATTTTAATTAGCATTTTAATTAGATTAGTTAGTTTGGATTAGATTAGATTAGGTAGGCTATAGGCTAAATAACCATTTAAAAAAACCTAGGTATTTGTTAATTGTATTGAGAAAGGCAAGTTCAAAATCCAACTTAAATCGATACTTTTCCTTAACCTATGAAATTTAAAGTAAGGTACGCAAGAAACCTCAACACTTTCCTTCGCTTACCATGCTTAAACTTTATTAATAGGAATTGATCAACTAAGTCCAAACGTATTTGCTAAGTTAGTTGTTTGCTAAATTTATAGTCTCTATGGTATTAAGAACGGTTAGACTTGTTGTAGACTTGCTACTCTATTCCTTCACCCACGAACAAATGTGTTCAATAACAAGGGCCACTGACTCCCCCACAGAAGAGTGTGGAGAGTTGAGCATTGTCTGTCTGATCAGAATCATGACACCGTGGTTCCTCGTGACATATTAGTTGATAACCGACTAATAGGGAATCTATCGGTTATACAATAAACTACCAAGTTTAGTGAACATTCCAAATTTAGTAAACATTTTCCCTACAAGTCATCGTCCCACATTATAAGCTAATGAACTCACAACAAATACACCTTTTACTATCTGATTTACCATTATCTTTTATTCGCTTTATTTAGTTTACTTAATTAACTGAACCAAAAACCCCCAACGCACTCTTTTAAAACCTTTACTAGAAAAGAAAGGTTGATTAGATCACCTCCGTTTCAATTCAATTTCTCTTTAAGAACGACTCTAGGTCATACTTACCATCTACTAGCTTTTAGTTCAGTATTAGTAAGTCACACTTAGACCCCAGCAGATACAAACTTAAAACACCCACCGATCAGCGTAGCGAACCGCTCGCAACGTGCGCATCAAGCTCATTCTCACTTTCTCTTTCACTTTCTTCTCTCTTTTTCTCTCAAACATTCACCACCACACCACACCACAAAATTCACAAAATAACACCTCAAAACGACCTCAAATCTTCACGCTCGTTTGGAAGAAAAGGTTCACAAAGCCATGATCTACATTTCTACCTTTTCGAAATTCTCCGACGTTAACTCGTAAGTTTCCGACAAAACTCAAAAACACTCCGATTTCGTTTGTTTTTACATAAATGTTTTTTCTATAAGCTTAAAATGTCTAAATATGGGTTGGATAAAAGTTTTATGTCTAACAGAAACCGAAAAACATGTTTTCGGCCCAAATTCCGGCCAACAGCTCGTTATGTCGCAGAGGCTCCAGGCCACCTGCGACACAAGCTCTTATGTCACAATACTTTTGGATGTCGCATATAGCGACACAAAACACTATGTCGCAAACCTCATTCCCGTCGCATATAGCGACAGAATACCTTATGTCGCATTAAATTGCGGATGTCGCACATAGCAACACAATGACTTATGTCGCAGTCATGATCTGCGACACAACAGAATATGTCGCACCTAGCGACACAAAGCCTTATGTCACACCCAGTGTCGCACAAATCAGAACCTTGAAAACACAGATTTTTACACTAAATTTCAAACTTGTATAACTTCAAACACTTATACGATACGACTTCTAAAACACAGTCGAACAAACTTTTAAGTATAAACACTTCCAAATCATAATAATAATGAGATTATAATTACAACCAATCACTAACGGGCCATATGCATTTTCAAATACTTAAACAAATCAACCAAATCGTAGTAATTTGGACATTCTAGTTGGACGAACAACTACCAAGGTGATCTTTTGAGATACCCAATCATGTTTATAACCATCGCTTGTCATGGACAACCTCAGGTTACGAGTCTTCGGAAAATCACTAATCGGCTAAATCAACTCACGTTTATTGATTAAACGCTTCAAGACTCAGGTGAGTCTCATGGCCCCTCTTTTACTGTTTTTACTCAGAGGTGTGATTTATTGCTTATTTTTAACATGTGAACGCAAGTATAAACACTTTCATATACTACATGAGTTTTACACAACTAATCATTTCAAAGTCCTCCGTCAGCATAGTTTGGTAATACGTTGTAGCGTGAATATTAGTATATGGTACCATATAGGATTGACCCACCTCGTCCGGGTTAGCAAGCACTAACTGGGTAAACGGATGTACTAATATTTGTTCAGACGAGTATTGATTAGGCACTCGTGGAGGCACCTCGCTCAAGCACTATTTGTGATCCTGACCCCTCGAGTTAAGCTCAGACTATGTGCTCATGGATGTATACATTATCATTATCTTTATTTGCTGGATGCAAATCAGTACTTAAATCTTGCGGTTCACACGGTATTATTTGATATTCAAACCTGTGAGCTCACCAGCGTTAGCTGACCCATTTTAGCATGTATCACAGGTACTCAGCAGTAGATTTGGACTGCCCTCAGGATTACTATAGCTCGAGTCAGCATGCAGACAATAGAGATTTCCTTGCATTAGTATATTTAGTACAAGTATTTATGTATTGGAATCTCTCATTTAATCGAACACGAGCTATGTACGGCTTCAACTATTGTAAACATTTTAATACTAATATATTTTGTTAAAACGACGCATATAGAGTCGTTCGCTATATATCTGTGTGTTTTGATTATTGATTAGTAACACCCAAATTATGCTTCCGCTAAACAGTAAATTTGGGGGTGTTACAACGGGGCATCTAGGAAGCAACTGAACAAGATGTCAAAGAAGTGTCGCTCAACGTTGATGATCCCAAAGAAAAGATGATTATAGGATCCGGTGTCTCTAAGGATCTTGGGCAGGATCTTATGAAATTTTTAAGGGAAAGAAGAACATCTACATGGAAATTGGAAGACATGATGGATGTCGGTTGCTGTTGGCATGATTAATGAACTAAAGTTCTAAAGATGATTGGCAAACGCGGTGTTGGAGGAGAAATTAAAAGTGGAGAGATTTCAGCAAATTTAGATAGGAAGCCATTACTCCTATACGTGGTGGTATCCTGAAATGCGGTCAGTTCCATGTTAGTTGAAGATCCTGAAGGTCAATAACTTCCTATCTATTATGTAAGTAAGATTCTACTTAATGCTGAAACCAGGTAATCTCATCTTGAAAAACTTATACTTGCTATAGTTATGGCATACATGGAACTTAGGCACTATCTTGAAATACAACCCCATATATGTTAAAATGAACTATCTTGTTAAATGTGTATTAGGAAATCGGAAATATCAGATATAATGTCTAAATGGTCAGTAAAATTGAATGTCTATAATCCTATTTATGAAACTAGGAATGTAATGAAATCCCGAGCCTTAGCAGATTTCATTGCTGATTTTACTAGTGACCTTCGGGAAGAAGTACATTTAGAGGTCCAACAACTAAATAAAATAAATCACAAATAGATAGTATACACTGATGGTATCTCTAATTTAAAGGGAACTAGAATAGGTATAAAATTAAAATCACCTTAGGGAAATATTATACCTCAAACTATTAATTATGAATTTCATGCTGCAATAATGAATCAAAATATGAACCTTTAGTTGCATGATTATAGCTGGTTTGGGATATGATACATGAATATAGCATCTTCAATTATATGTTAATTCCTTATTAATTACTAATCATCTTCAATTAGTACTATGTTTAGATACAAAGAAAAGCTTGCAGGTGTTTTCGAGATATTTATGTTGCACCCCCAAATTCGGGTTGCGGAAACGAATCGGGTCGAAGCGCGACTAATCAATAATCACAGTACATAAGATATATAATGAATGACCACTATATGCATTGTTTTACAATTGTATTGATTTAAACAAAGTTTACATTAAAATATTGTTTACACTAGCTCAATTTCTAAATTGAAAGATTTACATACATAATTAATTTATACAAAATATAATAATGCAGCTAAATCTCAGAATGTTTTGCATGATGACTCGAGCTAATGATATCTTGAAGGCAGTCCAACCTACTGCTGAGTACCTGTGATACATGCTAAAATTGGTCAGTGAAACGCTGGTGAGCTCACAGGTTTGTATGTCAACACATAATGTATAAACCGCAAGATTTAATTGAATTTAAAGTGCAATTAAGAAAATTAAAAGGTTTACTGCCATGGCACATAGTCTGAGCTTAACTCGAGGTGTTAGGTCCACATTTAAGGTATCCTGATCGAGGTGCCTCCCACGAGTGCCTAATCTACACTCGTCTGAACAAATATTAGTACATCCGTTTACCCAGTTAGTGCATGCTAACCCGGACGACGAGGGTCAATCCTATATGGTACCATATACTAATATTCACGCTACAATGTATTACCAAACTATGCTGAGGAGGGCTTTGAAAGATTAGTGAGATAACTCATGTAGTAATTGTTTGTTGTCGTACTTGCGTTCATATAGTTAAAATAAAACGAGCAATGATATCACACCCCTGAGTAAAACAGTAAAGTAGGGGCTATGAGACTCACCTGATCCTTGAGAGTTTAAATTAATAAACTTGAGTTGATTAGCCAAAATGTGTTTTCCGAAGACTGGTAACCTGAGGGTGTCCACGACACGCGATGGTTATAAACGTTTGTAGGTATCTATAAAGACTACCTTTGTAGTTGTTCGTCCAACTAGAATGTCCAAATTACTACGATTTGGTTGATTTTATTATGTTTTGAAAACATGTACCGACCGTTGGTGATTCGTTGTAACAATAATCTCATTATTATTATTATGATTTTGAAGTGTTAAGTTCAAAAACGTATCCTGATGTGTTTTAAAAGTCGTATTGTATAAGCGTTTGAAGTTATACAAGTTTGACACTGAGTATAAAAATAGTTTGTAAACTTTCTATTTTTAGCGTCACTTATAGCGACACTTAGGTATGCGTCACTCAAGAAGTGTCACATAAAATTGAGAATTCTATATTAGTAGCGTCACTTGCGGAAGTGACGCATCAAGGGCGATACTTAAGCAAGTGTCAGTCTCAAGTGTCGGGTAAGGGTGTTAGGCTTCACTAGGAAAGTGACGGATCGAGTCATAATTCGATTATAGGCGTCACTTAGGCAAATGACGCTAGAAGTGTCGGTTTGGAGTGTCGGGTATTGAATTTGCAACACTTAGGAAAGTGTCGGGAAAAAGGGGTTTTATGCGGCACTTAGAAAAGTGACGCAAAATTAAGGTTTTTAGCGACACTCAGTGCGTCACTTAAGTGACGCATTAAGTGACGCTACGCTGCACCGGTCTCTGCGACACTTACATCTGTTGGCCGGATTTTGAGCTGAAAACGTGTTTTTCGGTTTCCGTTTGACTTGAAACTTTTACCCAACCCATATTTGGACATTTCAAGCTTAAATAAACAACTTTCATGAAAAATCTAAGAGTTTTCGAGAATTGTCGGAATTCTTACAAGTTAACGCCGGAGAATTCTGAAAAGGTAGAAACGTAGATCGTGACGTGGTGAATCTTTTTCTCCAAATGAGCTTCGATATTTAAGGTCGTTTAGTAGTGTTATTTTGTGATTGTTTGTGGTGGTGGTGTTGTGTTTGTTTAGAGAGAAAAGAAGAAGAGAAAGAGAGGTGAGAAGATGATGATGATGAAAATGAGAACGAGGTAGGGTTTCCCCTCTTTTCTTTCTTCCTTGGCCGGTTAGTGGGGCCCACCCCATGTGGGTGTGTCCCAAACTTTCTCCCCTGTGTTTGTGCTCCATGTGGTGTTCGTTTTCCCGGTCGTTTAATTGTTTAAATAATTATTATAAAATACGAATATTTATTCAATGTTTTTGTTCAAGGTCTAGCATGTGTACCCTGAAGTTGCGGAAAAGGTCTAGCACGTGTACCCTACGAGTACGGGTGAGGACGGATAAGCGCACGGGGGACGGGGGGTGGCCAGCCGGCGCCGCCACCATGGTGGCCGGTGGCGGCAGCCTGGTGGCCGGTGGCGGCAGCCTGGTGGCCGGCGTCGGCTGCCACCTGCCCGCTTAGGTTCGCCGTCTTTCGCCTCGTTACTTGATTCGTGCGTATCTCTTTCGTTATGTGTCCGTTTGAATTGATTCTTTTTGCGTTGGATTCTTTTTTCAAAAATGAAGACTTTGATGAAAAGAAATCCCAAAAATATGTCACTGATCTTTGGATGTCTTGTACGAATCGTTTGAATCTTCCGGCGTACGTAGAATCTTCATTCTTCATCCGTTTTTGTTGATTCTTCTTCTGTTAGATTCGTATTTTGAAAATGAATATCTTGGATAATAGAAATCTCAATGATGGGTACTTTTTCCTTTAAATCTTTTCTCGATGTCTTGAATCTTTAAACGTGTGTGGAATCTTCATTTTTCGTCTGTTTTGTTTGATTTTTCTTGTGCAACTCTGTTTTGACCTTCTTGGCAAAGTTTCATTGATTTGAACATTATCTGAGCTTATTTGCCAAGTATTGTTCCAGAATGAGAGAGATATCGGTAGTAAAAACGTGACTTTTTACGCGATATCAAGTATCCTACACTTAGGAATTTGCTTATCCTCAAGCAAATTCATTCATAAAAGGCCTTTAGGAAGATTCTTGTTACACGTTTCTTTTAGAAGTACCATTTCCAAAGACATAAAGTTCCAGTTATGAAAAAGGTTTTCTGAGAAACTAAGGGTTTATAGAAGTTGATACTTTCTTCAAGAAACTTAAATGGTAATCATGACTAGGCAATCCTCGCAGTGGGTCACTCAAATCACTCAGGTGTTTAGGGTTCCTACTTGCTAGTGTCAATCACTAAGATAGCTAGTCATGCAGCATTCTCGTCATAGGCTTGATCAAAAATCAAATCTCTATCACTTTGGATGAGAATGGTACTAATCTTTCAACATTTCTTAGAAAGGAATCGGGTTTTTGGATTTGGGGGAGTTGAAGAAGGTGTGTGAAAGAGAAGATTATAGGTTTTTTCTTTCCTTGTATCTTTCTTGAAGCTTGGGTGTTTTTTTCGAGAAAGTTTCTTTTGGAATTTCTCAAACTTGAAAAGACTTAATAATGCAACCCTTTTTCGGATTTGAATTTTTTCTTTTTCTGGACTTTTTGGGTAGTGCCGGCATGTATGTTTCTTCTTCTATTTCTTTTTCTCATTTTTCTTTCTTTTTATCATGCCGTCCCTATGGATATTTTGTCCGAAAGGTTCGGTATGGTATTGGGTTGTGAAGTTTTATGGGCTTTTCTTGTGGGAAATTTGAGAGTGTTTCTGAAAATATTGGAAGACGTGGCTTCCTTAGGTTCGGGAGGAAGATATAAGGGAAGTTTTTTTTTTGTGTGAAGAGTGAGTAGTGAGTGGATGTTTGGTGGTAAGTAGGTGTTGGGATTCCTTAGAAAGTATCGAGATAGATTGTACCTATGCCACGAATGACACTCATTGGTGTGATCTCGTAATGCATTACAAGAGCAAGTTCTAATTCAAATGCATACATCGGCACACACATGAAATGAAAAGTGAAGAATTTTAAAAGATGAATGCTAATCAGGGCTCAAACCTCACGAATCGAATGTTTTCGTCCGTATCTTATTCTAAGAAAACCGGGTTCGTTTCTTTAAAAACTCGTTTCTTGCTGTAATTTATATTTTTGAAAAATAGAGGTTCTTAAAGAATGTTGCTTTTGAATCCATTTTTGAATATTTCTCTATTTTTAGCCTTTTTAATGAAAATATTGTTTATGTTATGGACAAGAGGTTAAACTTTCGGTTGCAGACCATATATCCCACACTTAGAGGAACATTGTCCCTAATGTTCGAACACCTCTTGTCAAAGTATCCCACACTTAGAGATTCTACTTATTTTTGGATTATTACATAAGTGTATTGTGGTTTTGAGATCCCACACTTATTTTTGGAATATCGGATGAGATAATCAAGGATTTAAACGGATAGAAAGTTGGAGCGGGTTACCGCTTCGTGATACGTTGCGTGTTTGCTAGGTTGCAGTGTTCGGCTTCCGGCATCTTTCATGGCGTGGTCGATAGCTTTCTCCGTTGTGATCTTCGATAAATAGTGTTTGGATTCAAATAAACATGCCACACAATAATCAACTAATAACTGCTAAAAGAAAAGTAAAGTGATAAAGTAATATTGGATAGTGGTGATGTCTATGCATCCACAGTACATCAAATACAAATAATAATAATGTCTGGTAGAAAATAGTGAGAAGTCAGAAAGCGGAGCAATCTATTGCTCGGCTGGTGGTGCTCGTGATACTACTGATGAAGATCCGATAGGTGCATAGGAGGTTTCATCTGATGAGGAGTCATCTTCTAGATTATGCTGACGTTGGGTACCTTCATTTGATGCATCTGATGTTGCTCCTACGTCTATAAAAACTCTATCGTGTATCAACTGGACAACAAATTGCCTTGCAGGCATACCAAAACTGTCAAGTAGCATAACAGGCGATCCCTGCTGAGTGTGTCCCTTGAATAAGTTTGTCTGTCCGTGGGAGGACACTGGGGCCTGTAATACGATAGTGGGATCGGGTTGTCTGAGACTCCTTCGGCTCGGTGCAGTGGCAACTCGCTTAGAAACTTTGGTTCTGCCATTATCTCTCGAAGGCTGTCTCCTGATTGAACCAACTACTGAGGGGACAGGCTCTCTCGTACTAGGAACCCGTGCTGGAGGTGGCTGTGGTCTAGGTGGAACTGTCCGAGGAGGTAAGCCATGACCACGGTCTAGATATGGGTGAGGTGTCCGAGCAGGAACTGTAGGGGGATATATGTGTGGTGGTGCTCGTCCTAACCCGCATGGTATATCTGGAAGTGGGTCTACCGGTATCCCTGCAATCTTCTATCTCATAGCCCTGCAATCTCGTATCCCTGCATCAACCTACATACCACTACTGGAGGGAAGAGGAGGATCTATCGTATTACCACCTGACGGAAACTTCAAATTAAGCAGACCATAATGAAACTACTTAAAACCTTGTGCCAATTTCACGGTTTTCCGCTTGATGATCCAAACTTACATTTGGACAGATTCATCAATCTTTCTGACTCCTATGAACACTTAGGAACTCCAAGAGACGTCATTCAACTCTATCTTTTCCCCTACTCTTTATCCTCACATGCTGGAGCATGGTTTGATGAACTCGAACCCAATTCGATTCATACTTGGGAGGAGTTGGCTACTAAGTTTATGGCTAAGTTTTTTCCTCCTTTCAAACAAACCAAGCTTAAAGATGACATCATCAACTTCCACCAAGGAAATGATGAATCATTATCCTCAGCATGGGAACAATTTAAGAAATTACTTCATAGATGTCCGAATCATCAGATGGTTAAAACGAACCTTATCTGCATATTCTATAACGGTCTGAACCCTCATCACAAATCAACCCTCGATGTTGCTTCGTTAGGAAACTTCATGACATACACTTCAGAAGAAGCATGGGAGCTAGTTGAGATGATGGCGATGCATCAACATGACTGGGAGTCTGGCGAACCCACTAAGGAGGTAAATAGTACTTCTGATCAAACCATAGAAACTTTGCAAGCTCAAATAGATAAACTTACCAAAGTCTTTGAAGGTCTACAAGATTCTTCTAAGCCTAAACAAAGGAATGATTTCCAAAGATCATCCGCTCGTAAAGGTAAGGAAGAAATTCTTGTTACAACTGTCAAAAGCCCTGAACCAAGCTTTCATTCTACATCTTTTGTTCAGTGGCCCATTCAACCTCTGTCTACTTTATCCACCACTCTAGCTGATTCCTCTATCAACTCTTAATAGCAATATAACGAAACTTTAATTAACTTCATGATTGAACAAAATAACGTAAATAGACAAGTAATACCTTTTCAAGATAAAATTGATGCTTTACGTAGAATTTCCAAAGATTTAATCGAAAACATAGAAGTTAGTTTTAAACAATTATTTTCAAAAGTTGAGGAGAGCCAAAGAGAAATCGAGATCGGTAACGACATCCTAGTTGTTACTAGAGGAGGAAAAGAAACCGGAATTGAACAAACCTCAGATAATCCGTCAAAAAAACTTTCTACTTCTACTGAACCACCCAATGATCCAGTGCCTAGTGACACCCCTATCACTGCACCAGATCCAGTGTCCACTTAAGCCCCAGGAATCATTCCACGTACTCGAATTCCATTTCCTGGTAGACTTAAGAAGGAGAAGCAAGAAGCGCAATTTGGTAAATATCTTGAGATGTTTAAAAGCCTGCACTTAAACGTTAGGTTATTAGACGCTTTAGTAGAAATGCCTAGTTGTGCAAAATTCTTCAAAGAACTTCTTTCAAATAAGGAAAAATTAAAATAAATAGTTAATATACACTTAGATGTTGAATGCTCTGCAATCATGATACATGGCCTTCCACCAAAACTAGGAGATAGTGGCCGTTTCACTATTCCTTGTTATCTTCAAAATACCCAAGTTAGTAATGCCTTAGCTGACCTAGGTTCTAGTTTCAACCTTATGCCTTACTCACTATATAAGAAACTAGGGTTAGGAGAACTGCTGCCCACTCAGATGACCATCCAATTAGCTGATAGATCAGTTAAACTCCCTCGGGGGATTGCTGAAGATATTATGGTCTGAGTAGGTAAATTTACCTTCCAGTTGACTTTGTCATTATGGATATTGAGGAAGATGCCAACGTTCCCCTCATCCTTGGCAGACCTTTCCTAAACACCGTCAAGGCTGTTATTGACGTAAATGAAAAATCATTAAAACTGAGGGTCAGAGTGGAGGAAGTCACCTTTAATGTCGATAAACTGATCAAACAACTTGTGGGAGAGGATCTTGGTCTTATGGATTCCATGCAGGAAATATATGACGAGCATTTGGAGGAGATTCTAGCAATTAGTAATCCCGACCCTCTTCCCAACACAGTCATCACTGCAAGAAGACTATGCCAGGACGATGTTGGACTCTGCTCAGCTATCTCTGACAAACCAGCACACTCTGGGGAACTGCTATTTCCTTTACCTGAAATAAAGTATCCTCTTGCACCGCCTGACAGCACTCCCACGAACAACTCTTTTGTTGCTGCTCCCTTAGGTGAAGGCATCCCTCTACCAATCTTACAAAGGAGTCAAACTGATTCATCTCCTTCAGTAGCTAAAATTCTCAAATCTTTTGAGGAGATGGAATCAGGAATCTCAGCTGAGCCATAATTATCTGAAGGTTGTGTGCCTTAAAATCCTGAAATCACCATAAGTACGTCTTCAACAGCTCAATTCTAGATGTTCGCATTCGATGACAACAACGATATCATCTTTACTGAAGATAATGCAACCTCCTCATCATCTACAAGCAAATACGAGCTGAAGAAGAATGCACTCTCTAATAAGATAGAATTAGTAGAAATAGCATCAGCCGACTCATCTTCAAATGAACCAGAATTCCAAACGGAGTATGACGAATTACACAGAGACGAGATCGCTCGAATGAAGCCTTCCACTGAAGAACCACCAGAGTTGGAGCTGAAGGAACTACCCTCTCATCTGGAGTATGCATTTCTTGAAGGAACCTCACACTTACCTGTCATAATTGCAAAAGGTCTTGCACCCGAAGAGAAAGCAAAACTCATCCAAGTGTTGAAGTCACATAAGAAGGCGATTGCATGGAAAATCTAATATTCAAGGGATTAGTCCAAACTACTGCATGCACAAGATACTCATGGAAAACGGCTTCAAACCTTCTATAGAGAGACAGAGGAGAGTCAACCCGAAGATTCAAGATGTGGTCAAGAAGGAGGTTATCAAACTCTTGGATGCTGGCTTGATTTATCCTATTTCAGATTCCCCATGGGTCAGCCCAGTTCAGGTTGTCCCCAAGAAAGGAGGAATGATGGTTATTGCTAACAAAGATAATGAGCTTATTCAACATGGATCATCACCGGTTGGAGGGTATGCATCGACTATCGAAAGATGAATGAAGCCACTCAAAAAGATCATTTCGCTCTACCGTTCATTGATCAAATGTTGGAGAGATTATCTGTGAATGAGTTCTACTGTATCCTTGATGGTTTCTCTGGCTACTTCCAGATTCCCCTCGATCCTAAGGACCAGGAAAAGATGACCTTCACGTGTCCTTATGGAACATTCGCTTATCGGTGCATGCCTTTTGGGCTATGCAACGCACCTACTACATTCCAAAGGTGTATGGTGGCAATATTCCACGATATGATTGAACAGTGCATTGAAGTATTCATGGACGACTTCTCGGTCTTTGGAAACTCCTTCACTTCTTGTCTTTCCAACCTCGAATGAATGTTAGCCCAATGTGAATAATCGAATCTTGTCTTAAACTAGGAGAAGTACCACTTTATGGTGAAGGAAGGAATAGTTCTAGGACATCGAATATCGAAGTCTGGAATTGAAGTTGATAAAGCTAAAGTTGAGACCATTGCCAAACTTCCGCCACCTACTTCTGTTAAAGCCATTCGTAGTTTTCTAGGTCACGCCGGATTCTACCGTTTCTTTAATAAGGATTTCTCTAAGATTTCTCAACCTATGACGCACCTTCTCGAGAAGGTTACTCCATTTGTCTTTTCAGATGACTGCCTAAAGCTTTCAACATTTTAAAGGACCAGCTCACACATGCACCAATCATGCTTGCTCCTGACTGGAGTCTCCCATTTGAGATCATGTGCGATGTCAGTGACTTTGCTGTTGGAGTTGTCTTAGGGAAAAGGAAGGATAATCATTTTCAACCAATAAACTACGCCAACAAGACACTCACCGATGCTCAAGAGAATTACAGTACTATAGAGAAAGAGCTGCTTGCGGTAGTATTTGCTTTTGATAAATTTCGTTCTTACTTAATCTTGTCTAAAACTATTGTATATACAGATCACTCATCCTTGAAGTATCTTTTCAAGAAGCAAGACGCTAAACCAAGACTACTTCGATGGATTCTACTTCTCCAAGAATTCGATATAGAAATCAAAGATAAAAAAGGAGCAGAAAATGTCGCAGCAGATCATCTCAGTCGATTGGAAAACCCATCGATGGAAAATCTTAATGAAAAAGAAATTCAAGATCAATTTCCTGAAGAACAACTCGTGAATATCGGAGGCCACCAGAAGGGATCACAATTCAACTATAACCCTTGGTACGCAGACTACGCTAATTATCTGGTTGAAGGAATTGTGCCAAAAGGAATGCCCACCTCTAGATAGCGCAAATTCTTGAGAGACATTAAAAATTACTAT
This sequence comes from Pseudognaphalium luteoalbum, assembly GCA_963422505.1. NCBI lineage: Eukaryota > Viridiplantae > Streptophyta > Magnoliopsida > Asterales > Asteraceae > Pseudognaphalium > Pseudognaphalium luteoalbum. Next base: position 63,819,143 of record OY730193.1, read on the forward strand.
TGGGACGATCCATACATGTTCAAAGTATGTCCGGACCAAATCATCAGAAGATGCGCAGACGAAAGGGAAGCAAGGAACATTCTCCACCAGAGTCATCACGGACCCACTGGAGGACATCATGGAGCAAATATGACCGCAAGGAAGGTATACAATTCTGGCTTCTATTGGCCGACCATATTCAGAGATGCTCACAACTTGGTAAAACGTTGTGATGCTTGACAAAGTCTTGGAAGTATCTCACGGAGGAGTGAAATGCCACTTACTAACATCCAGGCCTGCGAGATCTTCGATATATGGGGGTTGGATTTTATGGGACCATTCCCAAAGTCCTTCGTAAAAGAATACATTCTGGTAGCTGTCGACTATGTCTCTAGATGGCCCGAGGCACAAGCATTTCCTACCAATGACTCACGAGTCGTGACCAAGTTCCTCAAGCAACTCTTTTCTCGTTTCGGAACTCCAAAGGCGATCATTAGTGATCAGGGCACGCACTTCTGTAATGCTCAGTTTATGAGGACATTACAATATTATGGTGTCACCTATAAGACCTCTACGGCTTACCACCCGTAGACGAATGGGCAAGCCGAAGTGACGAACAGAGCGCTCAAAAGGATCTTAGAATGAATAGTAGTGAATCATAAGGAAATATGGGCCGATAAATTAGACAACGCTCTGTGGGCATTCAGAACTGCATATAAGTCACCATTAGGGACCACACCTTACAGACTAGTCTATGGAAAAGCATGTCATTTGCCGATAGAGTTGGAATACAAGGCATATTGGGCGCTGAGAGATTGCAATCTAGACCCTTCCACAATAGGATTACATCGCCAAATGCAGCTGAACGAACTAGTCGAATTGAGAGACCAAGCCTATGATAGTTCTCTACATTTCAAGGAGCGAACCAAGAATACTCATGATTCTAAACTTATGTATTCTAAGTTCAAACCTAGAGATAAAGTTCTTCTCTTCAATTCGCGCTTCAAAAAGTTTTCAGGCAAATTCAGATCAAGGTGGAGCGGACCATTCATGATATCAAAGGTCTTTACCTTTGGAGCAGTCGAACTAGAGGCACCGGACGGTAATTTTAAAGTCAATGGCCACCGTTTAAAGCACTACATCAAAGACTTTCCTTCCAGTAAGGAAGTCTATACCTTTGAACCACGTTGAGCTGATAAAGTAGGTAAAAGAGTCAAGCTAAAGACTCGTTAAACAAGCGCTCTTGGGACGCACCCCATTGCTTATCTTAGATTAGTTTTATTTCTATGTTTATTTTTGCTAAGTATTATCATGCCTGGACTAATAAATGTAGGATAAGCTAGATACCCGACAGCACCGCACTCTTATATATACATCGGAGATAAGTTTTATTTAACTTATATAAATGCAACCATTCAGATGACTCAAACTTTATAAAAATCTTTCAAAAGTCATTTGACTCTGCTGCATTTGTATAACCTCATAAACTTTAGCATTACCTGTTTTTCTTTATGTTTCAGGATGGACGCTTCAGCTGAGATATCAGGACACACTGCTCAGACTCAACAGAGGAGGAAGAAAAATCGCAGAGGAAAAAAGAAACTGACCACCATCTCAGAGGAGCATGGGAAAGATGTGACGATCACTCCAGTATCTGTGCCAGTATTCAACTATGGGATCGCCACAGCAAATCCATATTTGACTTGGACGATTCTTCAAGAGCTCTCCATCCAGCATGACTCTCTCTCTGACATCAGAGAGATGGTTGGACTCCCGAGACTTCCTGACCAGTCCTTCAGACTTGGTCAAGGTCCGAGACCACCTCTCCCGCCATGGTCATTCTTCCAAGCTGCCCCCACTTAAGAGCCCACTCTTCCTGCTTATGCTGAGATATCTCCTGACCCTCCTGTTGCACCTATGATGCCTGGTTCCACTGTTGCCACGTCACCTACTTCCGTTCCAGACATTGACGCACTTGCAGCATTTGACCCATATATGGATGATTTACTAGACAACTTTTAGTTTATTTTATTTGCTTTATGTTTTACTTTAGACTTTTATGTTATTGAAATGTTGAACTGGTGATTGTAACCGTGTTTATGGTATTGCAGAACTTAGCTTCGTAAGGAATGGATGAGCTTTAAACAGAGTCTGGTCCACAAATCCAGCAGATCACTAGCACCACTCCTTCACGAACCTGGTCCTGATTCCAGTGCTCGCTAACCGTAGGGAAGTACCTCTCCTAAACCCTTCTAGTTTCTACGTAACATAGATATGCTTATGCCCACTTAAATCTCTAAGTGTGGGATCCTCTGTACTTTAAACTTTTAAATTTACATTTTTCCTAAGGCAAAACCCTAAGTGTGGGATTCTCCTAACTTAGTGCAGAAACATTGGGGATAATGTTTATTTTTAAGTGTGGGATAGCAGTATATCTCTCATCTAAATATCCGTTAAGTTGATTTAGAAACATGCACGTCCTCAAAATGATTTTCAATCCTTATTTTTGCCAAAAAATTTCAAAAAATTAAAACTTTTTTGAGTTACAATGTAAGAAAGAATACATATTTTTTTACAAGTATTCAAAAGTTGGTAAAAAGAGGTCGAATCATGTCGGATTCCAAACAATTTAAGATGAGGATCTAAGAGGGGCATCGCACGAATGGACACATATAACCTATTTTTGCGGTGAGGAATTTTGAGCCTTATAAGCATTCATTTTAAATGCTTCACTGTTCGTTTGTTGTGTGTGACCGGTGCACGCGTTTCTAAATTAGAACTTGCCCGGGTATACGTGTCGAGATCACATTGACGGGTATCATACGTGATATAGGTACAATTAGAGGACCTTGACATTCCCTAGGATTAAACCCCATTTCAACATATCTCTTTCAAGCCGAAAACCCTTCCAACACTCACTTTTAGTGTTGATGATCCGCCTAGAAAACCCTGTTGAGCCTTAGCCTTTTCGTTTCTTTCAACCTATATATTAAACCCACTTATTCCCATACCTACCAAAAGCTTATCTTATAATTTTTAAATTCTATTTGAAAAATGCTAATTAGGTATGCTTTTTGTTTCTACCCCAAAGTCACAAATTTCGTGTTTACTTAAAGCTACTCGTGTGCGTTTACATGATCAATATTTATCGAGAGCCTTGTGATGTGAAAAATTGACACCAAGTAAAATTCAAAAGTGAAAAAAGGTTAGAAAATCAAAAAGATGAAAGAAAGAAAGGATGTCTGAAGGGCAAAAGAAAATAAAATAAAAAGAAAATCCCTTAGAAGATCCCTGGCCAAGAAATTCTAAACCAAAAATAGAATAAAGCTAAGTGCTTGAATCTCTGGAAAACTCCGATTCTTTAAAAGAGTAAATTCTTCATGTGTTTTCAAAAGATAGAAGACAAAATAGCTATCTTCTTCCCCTTTTAGTTATCCGTTTCCGTTTTCATTATATGTCTAATAGAGTTTTTCATGAGTTTTTAAAGGTCATGAGATAAGTAAAACCCTTAACCCTTTTTACCCTTATACATACCCTTTAAACCCTTACCACACGTTACAACCCACTTGAATGACCTGGGATAATTAGTACCGTCCCCATCTAAGTGATGGAGATATGATCCTTGGGCAAGCCTATCACGATGAATGCTGCATGATTGGTATTTGAGCGATTTTTCATTTGGCTTAGGATAATAGAAAACCCGATACACTTGAGTGAATTGAGTGACCACCAGTGAGATCGCCCAGTCGTGTATATTCCACATCCCAAGAATTGAAAGTTTGCCTAAGTAAATCATCTTAAAAATCTTTGGATACTTCATGTGAACATCTTTACTTTGTCTAACTAGCGAAAGACTTGTTTCCACTCTGTATGACTTCTTCTTTGAGGCATAAAAAGTTTAAAAGCAGAAAGTTTTCGGCTGGTAAGATTGAAGTTTGCTTGAGGACAAGCAAAAGTCTAAGTGTGGGATATTTGATGACACGTAAAAAGTCAAGTTTTTATGTGTCATTATCTCACCTTTTTAGCCCGAATCATGATGAATAAACCCGAAATCAACACCTTATCATTAAAACTCATCATTTAGGCTAAAATATAGACAATGTTTCAAAAATCATCTTAAATGGTCGAATAACACGATAAATTTAACGAATACGATCATAAGCATTCCCGTTCACGCTTTTAAGCACTTTTAGAGTTCCACTTAGAATTATGACCTCTAACTTATGTCATTTTCTTCGTTAGGAAATTACAAACGCGTGGATATAAAGAACGCTCAAAACGAACAACCGACGAAGAAGTTACGCCCGAACGAATATTCCAAGCTACCGAAGAGCAATAATACGGGAGAACCAAGCCGTATACGAGGGAAAGCATAGCTGTATACGGCCTAGCCATGACCGTATATGGCCTGGCATGACCGTATATGGCCTATGCTCAGCCATATATGGCTTGTCTCCCCCGTATACGGTCGGGGCTCTCCCATATCGCACCCATTCTCTACCGTATACGGCCAATCTCACCCATATCCTATGTTTTGCCCGTACAAGATTGAACTTTGAGATGGTTGAGAAATACGGCTGAGATTTTGAGGGTAGGAATACGGTTGAGCCAACACTATAAATATAACCCACCACCACCTCATTTAAAGACACACTTCATTTCATTCTCTCATTTCTCTCTCTACGCTCTCTCTAGAAATCATTAGATTAGGTTAGTATAATTAAGCTAGTAGATTATCTTCTAGCTTAGTTGTAACGGAGGTGCTCCGAGACTGCGATTGCGCAAGATTTGTAATAAAGCTTTGTCAGGTTCTATTATAATCTCTATCTTGTTATTTTTAATAATGTTGTGTTGCTGCCATGATTATTTATAAATGCTTCCTAGAATTATTTCCATGCTTAGCTAAACAAATCTGTGTTTGCTATAATAGTCGTTATGCTAGAGTATTTATGCTTTAATCATGTTGTTACTCTGTCTGTATACTGTTGATATATATTTGAATATATGAATTGAATCTCCATTGTTTATCAATCCAACCTATGTTGTGGTTTGTAACTTACCGCTAGAAATTAATTGTGGGACGCCGCTTATTATTCTGTGTCTGATGATTGTTGAACTCGACATGGTCGGTGTTCTCCTGGTTGAAATACACCGGAGGGAGACACGGAGCGTAGGATTAGAGATAGATTAGATTCACTTTATATAACAAAATATTTTAGAGAGAACTTTCGGAACATTTGTGACTTAGCCACTTATCCAGTTACTCTGCACAAATAAAACTGATCCCTGTGTGCTGCTCTGCTGCATGTTCTTGTATGATTGTTGCTTTAGGGTTTGCATGCTAGTATCACTTGTTCTATTGGATATATGATTAGGTTTTCGAATATAAATTGACTGCATACACCAGGTTAACATGCGTAGAATAGTTATGCTGATTTATATGAAATAATGATGAACAATTTAATCAGCCGTTAGAACAGACCATCCCAACTTGTTCCGGTGGGAAACCCCTGTTCATGTTTTTGTTTATTCAACAATTCATGCCATGATTCGGATATCTCAGATGTCCGAGATTGGGGAATAGGATTCGAGGATGGTTGTTGGTTAAATTGGTTGCTACATTTGGGAGAACTTCTGGTGTAGTTTACATCCCATAGCTTTTATCTTCGTGACATGTTATTTATCTAATTGTGGGCAACTCTATTTAGATAGATGATAGGATAGGAGCTATGGCTCATTAAGATATATATATCCAATCCAGGATAGACAACAAGGACCTTTTAATGTAGCAACGGAAATACCGTATAACAGCTGAATACATGGTATAGCGTTGGAAATACCACTGGTGTAGTACAAATATGTGGAAGCCATGGAAAAGCTGTAGGTAGATTACTTTGTTATCATTGATTGTTCCAAGTACGTCTATTAAATCCTGATTCTTGTCATCATAACTAAAACCATAACTAAAATAACTACCGCTAAGTAGCATAAACGATTGTCATAGTAAACACTCGCGATAATCTGTAGTTCTCGTAGCCACCTCACCCCCATTACTTTAGTTTAGTTTTAAATTAGAAAGTTAGAACAGAAAAGAAACCGAACCCCTATCAAACTCTGGATAAACCAGCTAAATTACGAAAGATAATCAAAAAGCCTAGATCCCATGCCCGTTGTAGTTTGAAGAACGACCCTAGGTCATACCTATCACTGTACTCACCCATAGCTTTAGTATACTTAGGCCCCATGATATCACATAAAAAGTCATGTTTTTACTACCGATATCTCTCTCATTCTAGAAAAATTCTTGGCATTTTAACCTCAAAAACAATACAAATCAATGATATTATGCCAAGATGGTCAAAACAAGGTTGCACGATAAAAATCAAGCAAAACAGATGAAAAACGAAGATTCCACACACGTTTGAAGATTCAAGGCATCAAAATGAGATTTCAAGACAAAAATTCCCATAATCAATATCCATCTCATCCAAGATGTTCGTTTTCAAATTACGAATCCAACAGAAGAAGAATAAAAAAAAACGGATAAAGAATGAAGATTCTTCGCCCGCCGGAAGATCCAAATGATTCGTACATAGTATCTGGAGATAGGAAACATAATTTTGGGATATCTTTACATCAAAGTCTTCTTTTTTGAATTACGAATCCAACGCAAAAAGAATCAAGGCAAACGGACGCATAACGAAGAAGATACGCACGAATTAAGCAACGCAGCGAAAGATGACGGACCGGGGCGAGTGGCAGCCAGCCGCCGCCGGCCAGGTGGTGGGCGGCGCTGCCTCCCCTACCCACTTCTCTTTTCCGCTTTTCCGTCCTTGCTTGTACCCGGTGCACCACCTTTCGCTACTTTTTCGTACCCGGTGCACCACCTTTCGCTACTTTTCCGTACCCGGTGCACCACCTTTCGCTACTTTTCCGTACCCGGTGCACCACCTTTCACTCTTTTTCTAATGTGAGCTTAGGGATGCTAATGTGAGCCACTTTTCACCTATAAATAGCAGCCCTTAGACCTCATTTGAAGACATCTTGAATATCATCTTTTAGCATCTTCACACCTTTACTTAAATATCTTTCTTTCTTTGTAATTTTAATTCTTCCTAGTTAATTTGGCTAGCTAATTAACTAATTAAGGAAGATTTGTACGGAGGTGCTCTGGGACGCATATTTTAGCTACGAGTTATTGTACTTCTTTCCAGGTGTTAATCTATCTTCCATATTTAATTTGTTTGTTCTTTTTTTAATAAATTTAAATATGCATGCTAGAATTGCCATAATTAACTAAATAATTCAATTGTCTGCTATGATAGTCATTTAGGAAAAGTTTAAATATGTGATTGTTTTGTATGTCATGAGATTGCGGATGCTTTATATTATAAATAGATGTAGGAATTGAATCTTTATCGTTTATCTGCCCAACTCATGTTGTGACTAAAACCTTATCCAAAAATGAACGTAGCTAACTCATAGGGTATAGGTCACTTAGTTATACTATGTTAGATTGAATCATTGAGCTCGGCATGGCCGGTGTTCTCTGGACCACACTAGGATCTAAGAGACACGGAACATGGGAATAGAGGTAGATTAAGATTTAATTCAAACAGACGATATTTTTAAGACAACTTTCGGAATATCCTCGACATAGATAACACCTTTGTATGCTCAAATTGAACCATTACTGTGATTGTCTTATTGCATTTTCTTGTTTGATTGTTGCCTTAGGATTGTCATGATAATAAAATATATTTAGCCTTAATCGTCGTGAAATAATGTGACGACCCCTATTCGACTGTTCTTCGATATAGTACTGGAAACGCTTATGGCTGAGTACAAATGTATGGAAGTCGAGAACGACCGAAGATAGTCATGTTATGAATTGATTAACAAACGTGTTACTTAGGTTTCTATTCTTAGTATAAATCATCCATGTTTTCTTGCATAGTTGAGTAATGTTGATAATTTGTATGAATAAGTGATGACATGCTATCCGACCGTCTAGACCGGTTATTCCAACCTGTTCCGGCAAGGGTAAAACCCGTTTACAAGATTGTTTATTCAACAAACTGTGCCATGATTCGGACGACTCTGATGACCGAGATTGGGAAATAGGAATTGAGATTAACTGTTGGATAATATGGACATGCATTTGAGAGAACTTTTTATGCATGTTTTAATATATTCTGCAACCCATGTGACATTCTAATTGCCTGATTGTGGATACCTCCGCGTTAGCCCGATAGAAGGACTGTAGAATAGCTCACATTAACCTACAAATTTATCCTCGTTAGAACTCCTCTTATTTAACTTCACCTAGACCACTTCATAGTAGACAATCGCTTTAAATTGCTGAACGCCCGAAGTAACCTCCACCCTTTTAGTTTATCTTAAATTTAATCTTAATTTAGAAAAAAAAACCCAAAACCAAAACCATCTTTCTGAGCCCCCGCTAAATTCATAAAAGTTCCTAAACCCTCATGGTTTCAATTCGTCTCGCTTTGAAGAACGACTCTAGGTCATACTTATCCTTTGCTAGCCCTTAGATTAGCAATAGTAGTAACCCTAGGCCCCAACCTTACAAATTAAAAACCCACTGTTGTGCTGCATCTCTATTAGAAATTCCAACGACCGGTGTGCAGTGCAACACCCCGCAAAACATAAATTTTAAAACCCTCATTGATGTGCAGCCCGATGCTGGTTGGTTAGTCCTTCGACGACGAGGACGGTTCTCCCCCTTCACAAGGAGAGAACTTCACAACCTGATCGTTCGGGCCGTGTCACTGCCCCGAATGGGAGTAGTGACACGAGCAACGGGAACATCTTCCCTAGGCCTCATTCTTTATACATCTCTTATGAGTGATGTGTTACTCCTTTCCATTCGTTCCATCTGTTCCCTTACCTCTGAAAACATAGACATGATATCACGGTTAAAGATAATAACAAGATCATTATCTATCGAACCTGATCCCATATAAGTGGGTGCGGTGGAAGTTGGTCTTGGATAAACATGTTCATGCCTTGGTCTTGATGAAGAAACAGGTGGAGGTGGTGGCAAGCTAGTCATGGCAGAAGTGGATGATGGTACGATAGAAGACGTAGATCGTCCTTGAGTCGACATTTTCAACAGAAACTATTGAAAAAAGTAAATGAACAAGTTTTTTAACAAGAAATTGATTATAAAAAACACCACTTACCCCACAGTGGGCGCCAATCTATTTTGGTCAAACATTACCCAAGGCAATTTAGTGATCAAATCAAGTTTGTGAGGTAGTGTGTTTGTATTGATTTTCAAGATAATTTGACAACAAGTGCTAGTTTTAGATAGAAAACCTTATGTTCCAAAGTACGAATGTCAATCTTTGTTAAAAATTCCACTTGATGCTTTATGAATAGCTAATTTATGATAAACAAGTGTTTGATAACAAAAATGCGTGTAAAAATCAAGTACAATCCGGGGTAATTCTGGGATAATACAGTTTATATGCAAAAAAATGATGAATAAACTAAGTAATCAAATTATAAATGCAAGAACACGAAGATGTACGAGGAAAACCCTTGATCTATAATAGATCTCCGGCACAAAACCTCGGGAAGGATCAATCGATCCTTGCCTTTTGTTTATCTTATTGAAATAAAAATGAGTTACAAACTAAACAGCACAAGAATGATCGGCTAAGTGTGTGATTGGTGAAATGTGAAAGTGTTAGAGTGTTGCAGAAAGTATATCGAGTGTAAGTAGTGAAGATGAGATAACCTAATCGATCATTCAAGCCTCATATATACACTACAAACCTATAACTAATTATTCCGAAATATTCGAGATCATCCCCGAGATATGCTGGAGCGTATCAACGTTCATATGACCAAGTAATTCTCCACGTGTTGACTCTTTTCTTCGTAATTCAAATATTTTTCGAGTAATATATGACCCAAAGAAATCGGAGCTGTTTCCCCCACTTCTCTCACGACCTAGTCAAAGAAGACTAAACACGCGGAAATATTAGTAGCAAAGGGATCCCGAGATATTATATATCTGTGATCCTCATAATAACTATATATTATAAGGAAAATAAGATATCCTTAATTTCAATATGTTCTATTATCCCAATCTTTATCTATTTCAAGATAATACATCACTAATGATCCTGCAAAATAAGATAATATCCCTATCGGGATCCTACAGTATAACAGTTTAAACAGATATTCTATATGATTATTATCTTTACATCGTTATAAGAATAAGAATAATATATTCATACATGAGGATCCTGCATAGCATGACAAATCAGAATCATATCTTACCTTAGCATAATTCTAAACTCAGTATCCTGCATATAAATTCTATGGAAGTAATCCAGGATCCTTGCAAGTCATGAATATAGTAACCAATTTGGGATCCTGCATGGTTAGTGAAAATTCTACTCACAACACTATTGATATGATAATCATAATTTTAATCATGATCAAGTATGAAAAAGAATACTTATGTTCACAACTTACCACAATTTAGTACTTTATAAAGAGACATATATTTTTCATTAACATCTTATAGTTTCTTTATAACTAAACACTCAACTCTTATTAAAACATAGGTTGCTTATAATTTTGACACATAAGTGTCTAACAAAATTAACACGTGTCGTACTTTCAAAATTTACATACACTAAAAATGAATAAAAGATTAAGATAATAATATAAAATTACTATTATGAAAAACATATTCTCGTTATCTCATATACTATTGTTATAATAATCATAATCTTAATCATGATCAAGTAGGAAAAAGAATACTTATATTTACAACTTACCACATCTGAGTAGTTTATAAAGAGACTAGTAAGCATGTAGGGTCGTGCGATGCACGACCCGCGTCTAGAAATATTAATATTAATTTTTGTTTTCTAACATATATATTCTCTTTAGTTGATGCTTGATAAAAATAAGACAATAAATTATGTATTATTATTTACTATTTTTAAGCTCTAATTTTTGAAAAATGTGTATGATCTATTATTAACTATGATGATGCATAGATTTTTTTTAGCCTGGATATAATGAAGAAAAAAAGGAAATGTCATTATATTAATCTTAAGGTTAACTATGCCGCATATTTAAAAAGAGATGTTAGTAGCCTAAAGCTTACATATAAGTAACAAAATAATGTAAGATAACTATGATGATGTGTAAATCTTAAAAAGGTTATGTATCATATTTTTAACTAGCATGTTCCTTATATAATATTATAATCTATCATTGAGGCACAATTAAAATGATATATACGTATTTTAGTTCTATGCAAATTAAACTAATAATAGAAATATATTAGGGTTAATATAAGCATTAATTAACAACATGATATACTTTTGATGGTTAGTTAACGGTGATATAAATCAATTACAATTTATTTAATTAGCTATGAAACATAAGCCAAGATTTATGAATGTAAAAAAATATTGTATGATGAAATAATTGATTATTAGGGAAATGAATGGTGATTAAGACTATATGTTAAGATGTGTGTTAAGATTTTAGTTCTTTCTTACAAAATAGTTCAAAGGATTTTATTAGTTGTTTTTAAAGGTGTTTATCGACTGAATCACCAATGTACTTTCTTATTTGTCCCAATGTAATCACCGTACCGACTTTATTTTCAAAATCGACAACATACTCTCAAGTTATGTGTTAATGTCACCAACATCTATTTTCATAACTTGCTATCATTTCTAAATGCTGACGTGAATGTTGACGTGTCATTGCCATGTCATATCATTTAATCCATATCATCCACTTCCGTTTTCAATAGATGTACAATAATAGGTGACATCGAGACGTAATTTGAAAGTATATTATCGAGTTTAGTAAGAATTAATGGGTACGTTGGTGACATTAGGACAACAACAAAAGTATAATGGTGTTTATAGATTAGTAGATGTTTATTGTTAATTTCATGTGGCATTAAAAAAAATGTCGATTAATACAAAAGTGATCGGGCTCAACCAGTTACCGGTTAACAAATGGTGACATCGAGACATAATTTGAAAGTATGCCGTCGACTTTGGTAATATAATGGGTAAGTTGATGACATAAGGACAAAAACGGAAGTACCTTTGTTCTAGTCTATAAACCTTTTTTAAAGTGTGAAAGCTCTTATTATCATGGAGTTAATGGTTCTTTTTCATATTATTAAAACTAACAAAATAGTTAAAAGGCTTGTAATTGTTCATATATTTTTAAAGTGTGAAATTTATATTTGTCATGGAGTTAAAAAAGAATATATGTCATAAAAGAATAAAAAAGTGACACATGTCACCTTCTAAGGTGATGATGTGTCATCATGAGAATGAAAGGGTTGATCTTATATAAAAACTAATGAAATGATAATGACATGTATTCTCCATTAACATCTTATAGTTTCTTTATAACCAAGCACTCAACTCTTATTACTTTAAACACTTCTATTTACATTATCAATCTATCATTTGTAATATAATCAATATAGATACACAAATAAAGATAAGTATAGGCCATTAACATCTTATATAGATAAGACTTATAAAGAGGACATATATACTCCATTAACATCTTATCTTATAGTTTTTTATAATCAAACTATATAACAAAAACTTTTAATACTAAGAGGCACATTCTTCAAAACAAACAAAACCATAAATGACTTACAGTTTAATATATCTAAAAAATCATCTTTAAAGCAAGTTGAGTATAATGTGTACATGAGACTTTCTCAATCTTTTTCAATGAACATAACTTTCAGTATGCATTCACTAATAAATAGCTTTTTCAAAAGTTTACTATTATTTTAAGCATAAGTTATATATATATATATATATATATATATATATATATATATATATATATATATATATTATTTTGTTTATCTTTCAAATATGGATAAGGCTTTCTAATAGTAATACATTTTGTCTTTGGATTCTTCTAAAGCTGCTTATACATTTATTACTCCATATGTCTCAATTAAAGTGTCCACTTTGACTTTACACATAATTTTATAATTCTCCACTAATTACACTCTTCACAATTCAAATAAAATTTTTACTGACTAAAGTCTCTTTCGATTGGTTGAAACATCAAAATGAACACTAACTTAAGATATCTCAAAATAGTAATATGAATTTTGCATGGGACGGAGGTAGTATTTGTTAGGAAAGAACAAAGATACACATGCATACAACATTAATGATAAGCTAATTTGTGGGTAATATAAAGTTTGAAGGAATAATCCTTTGAAGGAATCTTAACCAGAAATAGTGAAATGTTATTGTACTATATCAAAGTAAGACAAATATTGATTTTCCTTTACTTTTTTACTTTCTCATTCACCCTTTAATCCCTTATAATCAACATAAATCATAATCATACTTAACAATTATGATAAATGTAAATTGACCTTGGGTTGTGCATTCCTAGTTTATACTATATAAGAAGAAGAATAAAAGCAAAAATTTCATAAGTTAAAATTTTGACACCTGATGAACTAAAAATTTAACATATGTCACCAATTTATTAAAAAGCACCAAAATATTTGATAATTTTCTATAAAAAAATTATATATTTAATACATAAATCTCATATAAACAAAAAAAGGAAAAAGAATTATATCATATGGCTTCGAATCTTAACCTTATGTCTTCATATGTAAGACATAATAAGAGGATAATATTTCTTTGAAAAAATTTGGTAACTGATCATCTAATGGCACCTATCGACTGGTCTCACGTCAAACTTTAAGGATGAAAATCACGTAACCCATTGATAAAGAAACATTGGGATAAGGATTGAATCTCTTAAATCGACATTTATGTTGCATATCCCCACAACTAGGCTACCATCATGGGGACGAATGCAACAAGAATCTATATAAGAATGTATACACTTTGTATTACACACATTCATCAACTTAATATCAATGTTCATTTCCTTGGAGCTTGGGTTGTGAATCTATATCAGATGGGAGGGTGAAAAATACACCAAGTTTCATACTTAAAATCTACCCTATTGTATAGGGAGCTTTAAATATGTATTTGTGTTGTGTATGAAAGAATTTGAGTGTTTTATTTATCACATCCGATATAAGCTAATATATATATATATACCTTTATGTAATAAAAGATACACTTAATACGAACTCTCATTTGTCAACATACAGTTTAACATTTATTTTTTGATGACTAGTAAGATATTTAAAGTAAACTATGTGTATTCTTTTTTTGCCAAATGTAAACTTCAAAAGGTAACATATCATCAATTTTACAAATATTTTTTTAAAAAATTAATCCTAATAATTAACAAATTAAATTTTCTAAACTAATATATATAAACTTTAAGATATCATTAGTAACAAATGTGTTTATAGATATATCTTTTTTTCCCTTTTTAGTATATATATACTCTCTCCGTCTCATTCATGCTTTGACTTTTTGAAATTTATCTTTGACCTTATATACTTTTAATTTTTGTTACATAATACTTGAAGAAAAGTATACCAATCAAAATAAATTTAAAATCAAATCCATTCATATATCTTGCATCAAATATTACTTAACACAAATAAAATATTTAAAGTCAAAGTTGAAAAAAGAAAGACTTCAAAAAGTTAAAACAACCATTTACAAGTTTCACTTAATGACGCCGATCCATAAAGTGATAACTTGTCAGTTGGGGTAGGACATAAATATGAAACGGGTGAAGTCAAATAACCTCTTCTTATAATGACGCATCATTTGTTTTTTTTTTAGTTTGACATAGGTTCCTAACTTTATATTAATCACTACTTGTTTATATTGATTTTAATAATAGCCGTTTATCTATATCGATATGTGATTATTCTTAATCTTGATTTTAAATATAAGTACAAACATTATAAAAAAAGTTATCTTTAACACACTAAAAATGAACACAGAGATGTTAAATAATTTTTTCATATTCTTAATCTTTAATTTATAAATAGATCTTAATCTTAATGTAAAACATAAAGAGTACTATAATAAAGACTTAACACCTTAAAGATGAGATCTACATAGGCTCTAAAAATTAACAAATCAAAATGTTTTGAACAATTACAAGTTTCTTCTTTAGTTGTTACCTATATATGCACTTTAAGGTTTTAATTTACACGTCATTAACTCAAGAAATGCATTTTACTCCGAAAAATAACCCTTGATTTATCATTATGTACACTAAGATGTAGAGTTCTGATAAATATTGAGTTCAGATATTTTTGTAAGGATCAATGATGCATAATGCATCTAATCATAGTTAAACGTCAACGAAGCTAAAATCTTTTGAGTTAAATGTTTGCATCCAAGAATTATGCATCTCTAATATATACAAATGTCTATTATATGCATATTCTTACAACTTTTTACTAACATTAATGTGTGTCTCATAAATCATAATGCATGATGACATATATTAGTATATATAACAAGCTTTCAACAAAGTGACGTGTTTCAGATAATACATACGGTATATATGTGATAGGTTTAGCGTAACTGGGATTGTGTTATAATACATACGGTATTTATGTGATAGATCTAATGTAACTAGGTTGTGGTTAGCACAACCCACCACATTTACTAGCATAGAATATGTAAACCATATATAGGATTATATTGAGTGATTAGTATTATAATGATAGTTGTTAATTCGTGACTCGACACGCGACTCAGAAACTCAATTTTTAACTCGTGACTTGACTCGACTAATAAGAGTCACTATAAAACAATAAATATGTATTTTTATATGCATATGTCTATTGTTGTTTAAGATTTTTTAAATGAAGTAAAACATTTTAAAAGTTGTTAATTATAACACCCCATCTTTCAAAACCATATATATATTTTTTCATTTAATACACTGGAAGCGGAACTCCATACATATATTATAATATGCATTACGTACTATATTACATATATATATAAAGTAGTGTTGTTCCAAAATATTACATTATAAAGTCATAATGTTACTAAACTAAACACTACTGACTGGGTGTTATATACAATATAAAATATAACATTAAGTTATTAAACATATATCAGAGTGAGCGAGTTGTCATACATTCCATCCAGTGTCACCCTGCTTACCCAGCCTGTCATATCCAAAAACTATAACCTGCAAGAAGTATTAAGATGGTGGGATTAGCTCAAAGCTAAGTGAGAAGATATGTAACCGACAATCCAACTCAGTCATAATAAATTTGTTTACAGCAAAGCATTGTAAACACATAATATCCCTGTTTACAGCAAAAGCATCATAAACTCAGAATATCACAGAGGATCGGTGGTCCTTCAGGAACCCTATTGCCGCGATGGCCCCGAAGTAACACTTAAAACTAACTGCAGGCCAATACAGCCGTTAACCGATGGCTTGTTGCTATCTTCTCTGAACACGGGTTCCTTTCAACGATGTGAACAAGGAAACCCTGCCAGCCCAACAATAGCAAGTAAGCTTAACCAGTGTTGACCTCCGTATCACATAGTGCCCAATGGATATGTAGCACATAATCACATAATTCTTAATCGTAATGGAATCATGTTAGACTAAACAGTTTATCAACATTAATAACTTCATGGCAGACTAACAGTCTATAATCATCATACCAGACTAAATAGTCTATCAACGGTAAAACTACGTTTACGCGTTGTAACAAAAACTGTTACAACTAAATCACACTGAGAATTATAGATCCACTCACCGTTACTTTAGCGTCCATTCTGAATTCTAATATTACTGAGTCTTCGGTTGGTCTGAGAATACAACAGAATACATGTTACTAATCCATTTTAATAAATGATCTCGTAGCTATTATATGCAATGCATGAGGCTTCGGTACATCAGGGCTATGCTAGAAAATCAAAACCAAATAAAATTCTTCCGAACCCATCCACGAATAGCTAGAAACCCCTAATTCAAATGCATAGCATCAATGACATACAATCACCAAGTTATAAGGGATAATCATATTAATTTTATAAACAATGGTTCTAAGCTATTATAAGTATCATTCATATTAGTGTACCATTTATCATCTTATTAAACTAATAAACACTATATGACTAATGAATCGCGTCGCGATTATTAGCAAATCGCATCGCGATATTGCAACAATCACGTCGCGACCTTGCATGTTTCCTGCACCTTCACTTCCTGCAATAACTTAGACTCCGAACTAAAATCCCAAACAACATTAAACCCAGCTTCTGCTGTAACTAATAGTTAAAATAACTTCATATAATAATCATATAACAATATTCAAGCATCAATTTCACCTATACATAACTAATCTCAATAAAGCTCAAGTTTAGATATTTGTGTGAACTAAGAAAACCACTTACAATTCAAAGAGGAACAAGATAATGATGTTGAATTTGATATGGAAATCAAAATCACAGTAGCTGTTCTTTCTTGTAGTTTCTCCCTTTTGATTTCCTAAGTTGGATGTGTTTGAAATTGAGTTTGTAAGTAAAGGGAAGAATAAGTTAGCTTATATCCCTATTAACCGAATCACTATCATTTTAAATTTAGTTCCCTTCTAAACCTATTGTCTGGAACCTAAAAACCATTTACGAGTTCAACTATTTTATTTTTCTTACAACTCTATAAATTTAAAACAATTAATAATTTACCAGTCACAATAATTGATTTGATCTTTTACATAATATTCTCAACTAACCATAATAATATAAAATTAATTTCCAACACATTAATTAAATAATCCAAGTCTAGGAAATTAATTAAATATCACTAGACCCCTAAAGTGAATAATTTCCAACACATTAATTAAATAATCCAAGTCTAGGAAATTAATTAAATATCACTAGACCCCTAAAGTGAATGTTACAAATCTCCCCCCTTAAAGAGATTTCGTCCCCGAAATCTGATCACACTTAAAAAATTTAGATAATATAATAGCAATTAAATTTTAGTTTCTCATGAAAAGCTAAATCCTAAACTATGTCTCTATTTCACAATTATCATATCATGTCACTACCCTGTGGAATCCATGAAAGTTAGTTAGAAATCCATTATTACATGTTCCCATTTTCACTCTTTTATGTCAAGCTATCTCAATGATTAATAAGCTTTTTGACATTCGACTTTAACGTGAAAACATAATGACAAAATCCACAATTAATATCACATCCATCCTTGTCGCAGCCCCAATGGTCGGTCGGATTTTACTCTGATCGTTGAACCATCCGGCAAGGGCACACGACAGTGGGTTTTATATTTATTATGCTAGGTATCCTAAGTTTTGATACAGCCTAAAGACCTATAGGGCAGTAAGTGATACGTATGACTCAGTTGTCGTTCTTCAAACTATAACGGGCATGGGATCTTAGGGGAAATAATTATCTTTTGTAATTTAGCTGGGATTTTTAAACTTTTCAATAGGTTGGTTTGGTTTTTCTAATTTAATTACTGAAATTAAAGACTAAATTAAAGATGGGGTTATACGGAGAACGCAGAGAAAATCAGGATAAGGAATATGTTTGTTGTGCTTGCGGTAATGTTATTGGGTGGATAGTTATGAGGGATAAGGCTACTAGATGTGATGACTAATCCGGGGAGGTCATGAAAGCTTAATTGGTGATAAAGTATTATGCCTATGGCCTTTACTTGGCTTCCACGTATTTGTACTACACCAGTGGTGGTTCCAACGCTATACCGGATACTCAGACGTTTTACAGCTTTTCCGTTATTCCAATTAGGGTTTCAGGTTACTCACGGGATATTCCTATATTTCTTAATGAGCTACAACTACGATCCTATTATATACCTAACGTAGAGTTGTCCGCAATCAGATACATAATATATCACGTGGATAGCAGTTATAGAGTGTCCAGTACACCGGAAGTTCTCCCAAATGCATAAACTAATTCAACTAACGACTCTCCTCTAATCCAGGTCCCCATTTTCAGACATCCAAAAGAAGTCTGTATCATGGCATGAATTGTTAAGTGAACAATAACATGAACAGGGTTTAACCCGCAGAACCGGTTAGGATAATCTGTCTAGCGGTTAATTGAATCGTTCATCATTAATCATACAATCATTACAACTATCACATGCATGTTAACCTACCTGTATAATGTTTATTATGTTTATGAAAATTTAATCAGTAGGGAAATGGTAGTGGTTATGTATGTCTAGCATGCAGTACCTAAGTAACAATCAAACAAGAACATGCAATAGGACGGAACACTAGCATCACATTAGCTGACCTAAAGATTAAATCATGAGTATCCCGGAAGTTGTCCCAAAGATACACAACAAACAAACATGAACTAATCTATCTCTACTCTTATGCTTCGTGTCCCTCGGATATGTTTCAATCAAGGGTACAACGACCATGTTGAGTTTATTGATCATCATATACAGAATAGTTGGCAATCCTACTTCTAGCAATTGGCCAGGTTCTAAGGAGGAGGATACAAACCACAACATAATTTTGATAGATAAAACGGGCAGAGGTTCAGCTTATAAGTTCACAAACAGTTTAAATTCATACAAGCAGAGTAACAGCATGGAAAATTAAATCATAACTATCCTAACATTGCATACATCACAACAAACATTAATTTGTCTAGCCTAGCATAATTCTAGCATTTATTCCTAAGCATGCATAAGAAGATAACATGATTATAAGAAGAAATACGAGAGATTGTACTAAACCTGAATAAGAGAGTAATACAGAAAAATCTTCACAAATCTGAAGTCTCAGAGTATCTCCGTACAAAAGCTATTAGAAGCTTCTACTCTAAACTATAATCTACTAGCTTATTTTTAGAGAGAGAAACTAAGCTAGAGAGAGTATTCCATGAGAGAGAAAGAAAGAATGAGAATGAGGTGTGTTTGAAATGAGGAAATGAGTTGGGTATTTATAGGAGAAGTGGTGGAGGAGAGGTACAAGCCTTTAAGCATCAAGAACAAGGCACCAAAGCATCACACGAGGCGAGCATGCAACAGGTGGGTCAAATGGTACCCTAGTTACCATTTGGTAGGAAAAATAGGCACCAATCAGCACACCTAGTGCCGTATATGGCACCTAGGGTACCGTATACGGTACCTAGGTGGAGGGGGGGGGGGGTTGGTGCTCCACTAGTCCTCCGCTGACTTCTCGGTTGCTTGGTTCATTCGTATCTTCTTCGTTTTAAGCCCGTTTTGCTTGATTCTTGTACCGTTGGATTCGTTTTTACGTTACGCTTACAATGAAACTAAGATTTCCAAATTTGGAGGTGTTTGACTTTTGCATGTTTCGGATGACGATCGGCGAGCTTCCAGACTGCATATCTTCTCCGGTTTTCGTCTGTTTCTTCTGATTCTTTCACCTTCGGTCTTGGATTTTCCTATAAAATCATAAAATATAAATTAAGATATATTTCTATAAGAATATTAAGAACGGAATATTTAAGGTGATTGTTTTTGCCTCGGTTTGCGTGTTATTTGGACGTTTTAACCGATTTTTATAGCAATGTCTGTATTTAGACTACCTTGGTGAATTTTGCTAAATATTGATGGTTTTTAAATGTTTTCACCGAAGAATAGTCCAAAAAGTGCGGAAATAAGTTCTTAAAAACAAGACTTTTTGGGTCACATCAAGTATCCCACACTTAGACGTTGCTTGTCCTCAAGCAACACTCATCAATACTCCCTTTGGAAAACATTTTTAAAACCGGTTTTAGGGAGAGTTATGATATTCCCGTCTGTTACCATTCTCTCATATGAGTAGATAGTTTCAGAAGACAAAGGAAAAATAAGATGATCCTCTCGGAAACAAGAAGCGATTCTCATAGGCATACTTCCAACTCTCGCAATCTTGGAGTATACATGACTGTGCGATGTCACGAATTGTGGTCACTCAATTCACTCAAAAGTGTATCGGGTTTCCTATCAATCTAGTTCAAACGAAATCGCTCATAAAGCCAGTCATGCAGTACTCAGCATCATAAGCTTGATCGAGAATCGGATCTCCACCACTTAGGTGAGAACGACGCTAATTATCCCAAGACATTCAAGGGTTGTAATGTTTTGTGAAGGTTAAGGGGTATGGATAAGGGAATTTTTGGGTTGTAGGGGTGTTGCTTATCTTAGAATTCTAAGAATCGTGAACAACTTTATTTCATGAACGGAGGAGATAGATTTTCGCATTTTACCAGATCTATCTTTGAATGATTGATACTTTGAAGCAATCAGCTTTATTTTCTTTTCTTTTTCTTTTTCTTTTTCTTCCAGAATTCCTTTGCCAGAGAAACTCCGAGGATTATTTTTGTGAATCCTTTAGAAGTCCTTCTTCTTATCTTTGTTTCTTCGAGTCTTTTCACGGTGCCAATTTTTCGCACCAAAGATATTGAGTAAACTTTTCGGAGAACACGAAAGCTTTGAGATAATCATAAGGATGTTCCAAACGATGTTTTTCATGACCGCAGAATTCTAAGGATAAGTTTTGGGGTATTTTGGGAAGTAGGGTTTAAGATTGAGGGTTTTTAGGAAACAAAAGGTTTAAGCTCAACAGGGTTTACTAAGCGGATCATCGATACTTAAAATGAGTATCGGAAGGGTTTTGGGCTTGAAAGAGAAGGCTAAAAAGGGGTTAATCACAAGGAATATCAAGGTCATTTAATTGCGCCTATACCGCGAACATCACACACCAATGTGGTCTTGAAGCGTATGTCAAGAGCAAGTTTTAATTCAGAGATACATGCATCGGCACACACAAGAAATGCACAATGCAGCATTAAAATCGATTGCTTTTAGGGCTCAAAACCTCACTGCAAATTTGGGTTGTATGTGTTGGAATAGTGTCCAATATCATAACTAATTGGTAAGTACATCATTAAAAGTGGAGTCCTTTTTGGGTCGCCCTCAATGAACAGTAAGAGAAATAAATGAGAGATAATATTAATTGGAATTAATATTATATATTTAGTTTATTAATTGGATATTAATTAGAAACTAAAAGAAAAAAAGGAAATTCTGGAAACTCCATCCATACGCCGTATGAAAGTTCCATATGCCGTATCGATGCTAGGGTTTGTAAGGCGGTGGGATCACCATCCATACGCCGTATGGAAAATCCATACGCTGTATGGATGTTTGTCCCACATCGGCTAGGTGACAAAACCCTAGGCCTTCCTCTCCCCTATAAATAGGGACCTACCCCTTAGTTTTCAGGTTGCACTTTCTTTAGAATTGAATAGTTTTCAATTCTAGTTTTCTGTTTCTTATTCCTGCTCCTTGTAAGAGTTTTGCGATCTAGAATCGTGACCTTAGGAGACTTGGGAATTCTCTTAGTTCTTTTGGGTGTGAGCCATTAGAGGCGTTCTAGTTTGGGCACTCGCCTCCAAGCAAGAAGGTTCTGCTAGTTTGTCTATGTGTGAGAAATTGGTTTTCTCAAAGGTTAGTAATTTCATATTTATCTTAATTATTTTATTGCTTTTATTTATTCAAGTTAAGATCCCTTAGGGTTTAGTTTCCTAATTGCCTTAGATTAATTATTTTGTTATAATTCCGTTGCGCATATTAATCTAGTTAGGGAATGGAAAACCCAACAGTGGTATCAGAGCCTTAGCTTGATAAATACTAGCATTTAATTATCTGCAATAGTATGTAGGTAAAGATTAATTGGAAATAAAATTTTCCAAATTGGTAAAATGAATTTACATTTTAGACCCTATATTTTGAAATGTTTAAAATATACCCCTAAATTTTTAAATGTTTTAAAATAGAACCGTAGACTTTAAGAGTTTAAAGAGAGACGTTACATATATTATGAGCTATAAGTATATGTATCATTAAAATTAAATACATCGTCAGTCAATTGATGAATTGGCTCACCCATAGTGAACAAACTATAAGAGAGGTATTCTCTGCTTCTTTGTGCGTTCAATAGAGCTTCCGAGGACTTTGATAGGATGATGTTAAGATCAAAAGTATGACCTAAAAGTACTAAAATAAAATCCCATTCTAGATACTAAAAATGTGAATAGTATGCTAACCCATGAAAACCGCAAATCTTTCATATGGTCTGTTAATGGAGCGTATGTGGTTTACCGGCACATTAATATGAGATCATATTGAGAGGTGATATGGAACTCGCGATTCTCGAGCGTACTCGGGCCGGGGACCACGCGGGTTTTGCATGGTTAAATTCACCATCTTGTTCATGATCCTCGGCATACCAGTCATGAATAGTAGATGAGCATATCCAAGATTAACATGCCGTTGATAAGAATCAATGAACCTCAAAGATCTATGAGTTTCATAGAGAATGAAATTGACAAAGGCATTGTCTACCTAAAATAAATTCGTGATATGATTACGACAAACCTCTTCATAAAACGAATCTAAAATATGGATCATATCCTTAATTTTGTAATTGGGTAATTAATTAAGGAATATTCAAACTAACTAAAACTGTTTATCCTATAGATGTCTTCTACAAATGGTAATAATCCTCCCGTCCCCAATTCCACACACAACTCGAACTTCTCACTTCTCTCAGTTCTTGGAAGGGAAAGACTGACTGGTCCAAACTATATGGATTGGATGCGTAACCTAAGGTTTACCTTGAGGTACGAGAACAAGGAGTATGTTCTCGATGAGCAGATTCCCATGATTGATGAAAACTCAACCCAAGAGGAGATTGAGGCACATAGGAAACATTATGATGATGCGAATAAAGTGTCTTGTATCATGGCATCCTCCATGAGCCCCGAGTTGCAAAAGACTTTTGAGAATACTTGGGCTTATGAAATGAACCAACAGCTTAAGGAAATTTTCCAGGCAAAGGCGAGCAAAGAACACCTTGATGTGGTTAAGTCACTCATGGCTTGCAAACCCAAACCTGGAGCATTTATATGTGCTTTCGTCTTGGAGATGAAAGGGTACTTTGATAGGTTGGAATCATCGAATATGATGTTTGACACAGAGTTTTCCATTGCCATAATTTTGTCCTGTCTGCCAGCTATCTACAATCAGTTTGTAATATCATATCATATGAATATGAATGAGAGAGAAGGCTCAATAATGGAACTCCATAATTTGCTGCAAACCGCTGAGCAAGGAATCAAAAAGGATGATATGTCCTCTAGCTCAGCAGCTCCTGTGTTGGCAATTGGTCAAACTGCAAAGAAAAGAAAGAGGTCAAATTGGAAAAGTCCAATCGTGGGTCCAAAAGAAAGACTGATTCTGATATTGCACCAGTGAATGATCCGAAGGAAGCAGTGTGTTTTTATTGCAACACTAAGAGGCACTTGAAACGTAGCTGTCTGAAATAACTGAAGGACCTTGAGGATGGAAAGGTCGAAAAGAATGTTCACTCAGGTATGTTCATGATCGAACTCTATAATACTACAACTTCTAATTCGTGGGTTCTGGATACAGGGTGTGGTACTCACATTTGCACTGTATTACAGGGTCTAAAGGAAAGTAGAAAGTTGAAGCATGGAGAGCTTAATCTAGTTATGGGAAACAGAGGAATCACGCCTGTTATCGAGATTGGAAAGTATGAGCTCATGCTGAACTCTGGAGTTATGATAGATTTGAATAATTGTTGTTATTCGTCAGAAATGACTAGAAACATTATTTCATTTTATGCTTTATTTAAGGATGGTTATCGGTTTTCACTTGACAATGGGAATGGTGATATTTTGGTTTATTTAAATGGTTGTTTTATTTTCAAAGCTTCTCCTTACAATGGCATATATGAAAATGTTGAATGTGTTAGCAATTTGATTTTAAATATTCATTCGTCTAATAAGCTTGATAAATCCAAATTGTGGCATTATCGTCTTGGGCACGTAAACAAGAAACGCATCGGCTAACTCCAAAAGGATGGAGTGTTGGAATCATTCGACCTCAAATCGGATGATGTATGCGAATCTTGCTTATTGGGCAAGATGACTAAATCACCATTCACAGGGTCGTGTGAAAGAGGTGAAGGACTCTTGGACATGGTACACACGGATGTTTGTGGACCATTTTGATGCACCACAAAAGATGGAAATCGGTATTATGTTACATTTACTGATGACTACAGTAGATTTGGACATGTCTATTTGATTAAGCATAAGTCTGATACTTTTGAGGTATTCAAAAAATACCAAAGCGAAGTAGAGAATCAATTGGGCAGAAAGATAAAGGTACTCCGATCCGATAGGGGAGGAGAATACCTTAGTATCGAGTTTCTCGATCATCTTAGAGATTGTGGAATAGGTTCACAATTGACTCCTCCTAGAACACCACCGCTTAATGGAGTTGCTGAGAGGAGAAATAGAACCTTGTTGGACATGATTCAGTCTATGATGAGTCGGGCTACACTTCCGATAAGTTTCTGGGGTTATGCATTAGAAACAGTCGCTCGCATCTTAAATCTTTTACCCACCAAGAAAGTTTCAAAGACAACTTATGAGATGTGGAAGGGAAAACGTCCTTCTCTTGGTCACATCAAAATCTGGGGTTGTGAAGTTTTCGTTAGACGAGAAACTCAGGACAAACTAGACTCCAGATTAGAAAAGTGTCTTTTCGCTGGTTATCCAGAGTCATTTGGATATCTGTCCTACAGACCCGCGGATAATGTGGTCTTCGTAGCTTGATATCGCGTAAAAAGTCATGTTTTTACTACCGATATCTCTCTCATTTTGGAACAATTCTTGGCATTTTAAACTCAAAAATAGTACAAATCAATGATATTATGCCAAGATGGTCAAAACAAGGTTGCACGATAAAAATCAAGCAAAACGAATGAAAAACGAAGATTCCACACACGTTTGAAGATTCAAGGCATCAAAACTAGATTTCAAGAAAAAAGTGCCCATCAACAACATCCATCTCACCCAAGATGTTCATTTTCAAATTACGAATCCAACAGAAAAAGAATCAACAAAAACGGATAAAGAATGAAGATTCTACGCCCGCCGGAAGATCCAAATGATTCGTATGCAATATCTGGAGATAGGATACATATTTTTGGGATATATTTACATCAAAGTCTTCGTTTTTGAATTACGAATCCAACGCAAAAAGAGTCAATGCAAAGGGACGCATAACGAAGAAGATACGCGCGAATTAAGAAACGCAGTGAAAGACGACAGAACGGGGCGGGTGGCAGCCAGCCGCCGCCGGCCTGCTGGTGGATGGCGCCGGCCTCCACCCCCCCCATCTCTTTTGCGCTTTTTCATCCTTTCGCTACTTTTTCTAATATGAGCCTAGGGATGCTAATGTGAGCCACTTTTCACCTATAAATAGCAGCCCTTAGGCTTCATTTCAAGACACACCTTCCTAGCTTATTTTCTCTCACTCTAGAAATAAGCTCCTACTTTCTCACTCTACATTTTTTCTCTAGATTAGTTTTAACTAGTATTTAAACTAGTTTAGAAGTTTAATTAGGAATAGAAGGAAAGTGCGGAATGCATTGTAATCTTCAGTGTACGCTCGGAATCGTGTCAATTAATTCAAGTCTATTCTCTCTCGTATTTAATCCTGGTTCTTTCTACCCTTATCTATCTTAATTAATTACGTTTATATTGATTATGCTAGAGTTAGTTATTGCCATGATTAGAGAGTAGTACGCTTGTTGTGTTTGTTTGCGATGTAGTTAATTAATTATGTGATGATTTATAATTAAATATTAAAGATCGGTAGTATCGCTTTGATCATCTTATTGCATGTTCTTGTTTGATTGTTGCCTTAGGATCATCATAGTGGTAAAATATAAACGGTCTTAATTATCGTAAAGTGATATGATGACCCCTATTCGACTGTTACTCGATATAGTACTGGAAACCCTTCAAGATGGAGTACAAATGTATGGAAGTCGAGTAACGACCGAAGGTAGTTATATTACGGACTAACTTATAAAATGAGAAACCTAGTTTAATTAATCTTTCTAAATAGACTTTTAAACTTCAAATTAATTTAATCGCCTTTCCACCAATAAACGTGATTACAACACCTTTTTAACGACGTCCAATTGAAAGGTAGTCAGTCATCTATGTCAATATAATTTGTCAAAAGGTATAAAACTATGGAACCGCAAGGCTACATGGGGGATTATCATAGGACAAGACATGGCCAAGGTTTGAAGCGGCGGGACAACTTTAAGTGAGGAACGCTGTGGATAATTAGGGGATTTATTGGGTAGTCTTAAGCAAAGGCTGGTTTAAAGTCATTAATGAACTTTTTTTTATACATGAGTTTGTTAGGATGACGAGGAATCGTTATATGATTCGGTTATGTCTAGCACCTTAAGATTTTGTTCTCGTTCATATGAACGTATTATTAAACCTTAATTAAGTTTTTGCTTATTATTCTAAATACTTTGTGATGTTACCATAACCTAGCTCCCTGTGTGACATGCTAATGGGATTTTAATTAGTAGGGAATCTAGTGTTTACATCACGAGTATTCAAGATTAATAATTAACAAATATCTTTCAACACAGTTTCTCCAAACATCATCCCATAACTTAATTAACGAAATCTCAGCAAACACTATCTTTATTTTGTCTGCTTTATCTTTTATTTCGCTTTTATTTATTTATTTGCCTAAGTTAGTTAATAGAAAAACCAAAACTCCCTCACTATTTTATAAACCCTTCACTAGTTTGAAAGCCCTCATCTTCCACGCCTTAGTTTCAATTCAGTCGGTTTGAAGAATGACTCTAGGTCATACCTACCACTTGCTCACCCTTAGGATTAGCATTGTTAGGGAAAACTTAGGCCCCGCAATTACAAATTTAAAACACTTACTGATGCCCGTCGCCAGTAGCTGGAGCAACGACAAGGGTAAAATCCTTACCGATCGCTGGTGACGCATCAAGTTTTTGGCGCCGCTGCCGGGGAGCCAACTGTACGATCCTTAGGCGTTAAGACGAACTTACTTACTAGTGAACCTTTAGGATTTCTTAGACCCCTACGTCTTTCTTTATTTTCCATTCCTTTTACCACTTTTAGAAATGACCACCCCTATCCATTCAACTAGTCAACCACCTGCCAATGAGACAATGACTGCTGCATGTATAACTCTCGCCGAAGACTCTAAACCTTTGATTGAAGGTCGATGAGGACCAATCGTCTATCCGGAAACCGATAGAACTTCATCTGAATTAAAGCCCCATATTGTTCAGTTAGTCCAAACCCTCTGTCAATTTCGTGGCCTACCAAATGATGATCCAAACTCCCACCTTGACAAATTCATTTCCTTATCCAACTCCTTTAAGCCGATTGGGGTTAATCAATACATAGTCTATCTATACCTATTTCTCTATTCACTCACTCTCAATGCACAAACCTGGTTTGAGGAACTAGAAATCAACTCTATAACCTCTTGGGTAGAATTAGCAATCAAATTTTTGGCCAAATATTTTCCCCCATCAAAACAAGGCATGTTTAGGTCCAACATCATAAACTTTCGCCAAGTTCATGATGAATCAATCAACGATGCATGGGAACGCTTTAAGAAATTGCTTAAGAAATGTCCAAATCATCGTTTTGAGCGCTCAGACCAGTTTCGCATTTTCTACAATGGTCTCTTCCCACATCACCGTCCTTTACTTGATACTGCCTCTCAAGGCAGTTTTATGAACTGTACGGCCGATGACGCTTGGAGCCTTGTTGAGAAAATGACAATATACAACCATGACTGGAACAGTGAAAATCACCCGTCACTAATGAATTCACCTACTACAATCGGGAATGAAGCTATCAAAACCCTCATTCAGCAAGTGGAAGAACTAACCAAAGAGATCAAGGAATTGAAAAGTCAAAAACAAGTCTGTCAAGTTTAAACCTGCCTTAATTGTGCTAATCCGAACCACTCAGCCCAGATTTCTCAGTCTCATCTAACTTCACCCAATACTAACCCTTCTCTTAACCCACCTAGGAATAGCCCACTAACTTACCAACCTCAACCTTTGGAACCCTCTTCCTCACAAATCTACAGTTTTGATGACACCCTGATACAAGTCATTCAAGGACTCTCAGCTAGACAAGACCAAACTGATATCATCTTAAGAGATCATTTGACTTTGTTCAAAGCTTTAGAATCCCAATTAGGACAATTAGCACCGCGTATAAACGCTAAACCTCAAGATAGTCCAACTAGTTGCCATAAGGAGGCTTCCCATATTCTAGACTCTCAGGTAGCACATAGCCCACCTACGATTTCTTCTCCGGTGAAGGAACCACCTATTGTCCCACCGACAATAGATTTAGAGTCTACATCAAATAGGAAAATTCCATTTCCAGCTCGTCTTAAACAACGACACGACAAGCTTAAGTCTTTTAAACTTGATAGGAAATTCCTAGATACCGTACCTGAAGTTCATTCTAAAAAGTACTTCAGAAAACTTCTTACAACCAAGGATAAGGTACCTGAAGTACCCAATGTCCTGCTGAACGAGGAATGTTCAGCTATCTTGAAAAATACTATCCCTGAAAAACTCGGAGATACCAGACGTTTTACTCTCCCTATTTCCATCTACAATTCAGGCATTATCTGTTCTCTCGCTGATTTAGGAGCTAGTATTAATCTAATGCCGTACTCGCTTTTCAAGATGCTTGAGTTAGAAAATCTTCGACCTACCAAAATGACCATACAGCTTGCAGACCACTCGGTCAAATACCCTTGGGAAATAGCTGAAAATGTTTTAGTTAGGATTGACAAATTTCTTTACCCAGCAGATTTTGTAGTAATGGATATGCAGGAAGACGTACACATCCCAATCATACTAGGAAGACCTTTCATGAATACGGCCAAGGCAATCATCAACGTCTTCGCACAAACCATTAGCTTGCAGTCTCAGGGAGAAACCATCACTTTCCATATCGACAACCCAAACCCTGGAGAGCAAGCCGATATATACATCATCTCCATGAACAAGACCGCGGAGGACAAAGAAACTGCAAAGCCAACAACTAAAAGGAACTCTAGCACGGAAATGGAAATCATGCCATATTTCTCGATTGACCTCCGACGAATAGTACAAGAGATGAAACATGCATCTCCATCAGTAAAAAACTCAACAATGGAAGAAATTGGGATGAGAAAGATGGAAAAAGAAAACAAAAGCAGCATACCGCCAATTAATCCGTTTACCACTGAAGAAATGGCGGGAAGTAACCACGACCATCCTACGAGAAAAGAAACACTGGAAGAATATTCAAAATGCACAAGATACCAACCGCAAACCATCATAGATCACAAAGTGCTCGAAGAATTCATCCAAAGATTTGACAAAGTAGTAGGAGGAATAAGCGGGTAGTCAACATGCTGGCTCTTTCCCCTGCTGAACTGCAATTCTGTCAACAACAGAAATGGACTTACACTAGGATCTACAATGCCCTTAAAAGATCTAACATCCCATTCACCTCAACGCAATGGGAGATGTTAGGATCCATTAGAGCATATAAGAAAGAGACTACTGGACAGCCGAGCAGTCATGCTGACATTTCAATGATGAATGACCTCACATCATTGCTTAACTTGCTAAGTAGAGAAGATCACCTCTGTTCCAAGGAAAGCGGATCTATGGTTATCAACTCCACTATTGAGAAACAAGTTAAGTTATTGATTAAAGAACTTAGTGATCTTGTTTGGGAGGAATCAAGGCGCGAACGACCTTTTAGGGCCGCACATGAATCACCACTTGATATCGCTACTTTTGTTACGATCCATCTACGGGAAATTCAACAACGGAAAAGTAACTCCAGAACAAAGTTCATATTCTACTCAGGATGCAAGGAGATACTTCGTCAGCTTACTCTAGTTTTCTCAGAATCTAACTTTCCATTCAATAACCATCAGCTTCGGCAAATAGAGGACCTGTGCACATCCATCAGAAGATTCAATGGAGACCCCAAGACCGAGAATTTTGAAGACATAAAACTGCAATTCTTGGCATTTGTATGCTCTCTCGGGCAAACCCCATCGCCAAGAGAGGTTGCTAAGACATACACAACCACCATGACCGACCCTAGTGGACCTATCACTAAAGCAGTCGATTACATCACCTTCGGACTTCACGGCCTTGCGAGGACAACTTCAGAGCATCTTCGGAACTACAAGGCAGAATCGAGAGATGGTCCATCTGACTTAATTACGACAATAGTTAATCATTTCATGAGAATCTATCCACTTCGATACACTTTTCCGCAACCTAGGGCCCACAACATCAACACAGTGAATCCCATGGATGCATCCATCTCCATCTAGCTAGGAGAGAAGAAGTCGAGCTTTCAACTTTAAAAGAGCGCTTCTCGGGAGGCAACCCGTGTTTACATTTCTGCAATTTTACATTCCAAGAAGTGATGAAGTCTCTGACTATCTTTCACACTTGGATATACGAAGAAGATCGACACATCAAGTTTTTGGCGCCGCATTAAACATCAAGTTTTTGGCACCGGAATTAAGAAAAGTATATCCAACGTGTTCACACCTACGAGACAAATCACAAAAGATTTGAAGAAATCGGAGCACACAGCAGCAACGAAGGGACTCTACGGAAAAGTCGGCAATCATGTGCTTCGGAGCACTCCTCATCATCACCTATAAGCCATATATATAAATGGGGAGTACTTCTGTTCTAAGCTCTTTTTCATTATAAATATACCATATCCACTATGCTTATCACTAAGTGTGGGATTCAAACCCAACACACACTGCTGAAAGAATACGTCTTAGATGTTTCAATTCTTAAGTGTGGGATTTTACCCCAATCAAAGCTTAGAATAACATCGAGGATGATGTTCCTTTAAGTGTGGGATAGCGGATAATGGTATATGCTTGATTCTAAACCCGTTGCTCTTTAGACCATCCTTCTCCAATAAGCAAACAAAATTTTTGAAAATTGAGTTGAAAATATGTTGAAAATGAAAAATTTTAAACAGAATAATTTACTTTGGGGATAAGGATAAATAAAATACAAATTCTTTTGAGAAATTAGGGTAGTAATCCCATAAAGAGCATCGCATGACTAGGCACACAACAAACCAACTTTGGATTTGTGAGGTATCTTGAGCCATATAAATCATTCACCTTTAATGCTTCACATCTTCGATTCTTGAGTGTGCCGATGTATGCGTTTAGAATCAGAACTTGCTCCTGCTATGCATTTCGAATCCAGATTGGTTAGTGAAAAGGAGATTGAATCACATCATTCTAAAACCCATCCATACACCCCAAACACCCAAAAATAGACACATTACCCCTGCTTTCTCAAAAGCAACCCCCAAACTTTAAAATAAAGTTTCAAAGATGAAAGAAGAGAAATCGCAAGGAGATGACGTTGAAACAAAAAGAGAAAAGAAGTTCAAGAAGAAAAATTTGAAGAAAAAGAAAATCAATTGGAGAAAAAGACTCCTCCCGCAAACACCAAAAGAAAAAGGGCGTCAATCCTCCCAAAAATTCCAACTTCAACAAAAAGAGACCCACGAAAAACCCAACAAAACCCCCTCTCATATCACCAACACTTCACTTCGAAAAACCCTACATCACTTCCCTTAGAATGATTGTGGCTAGATCGACTTCGCGCTCACCAAAAGGGTAACGCTTTGATTCTCGATCAAGCCTATGATGATAAACGATATATGACTGGCGTTTTGAGTGATTGATAATATTAGAATAGGAAACCCTAAACACTTTGAGTGATTTGAGTGACCACCTTGAGAGGATCGCCTAGTCTTGTATCCAAGATCATAGATCAAAAGCATTCTCCCAAAGATTACATTTTTTCCAAAACCCCCTTTGGTAAAAAGTTCCGCCTCAAAATATTCAATCATCTGCTTATCTTTAACCATGTTGAAATTTGAGTTTGCTTGAGGACAAGCAAAGTTCTAAATGTGGGATACTTGATATCGCGTAAAAAGTCATGTTTTTACTACCGATATCTCTCTCATTTTGGAACAATTCTTGGCATTTTAAACTCAAAAATAGTACAAATCAATGATATTATGCCAAGATGGTCAAAACAAGGTTACACGATAAAAATCAAGCAAAACGAATGAAAAACGAAGATTCCACACACGTTTGAAGATTCAAGGCATCAAAACGAGATTTCAAGAAAAAAGTGCCCATCAACAACATCCATTTCACCCAAGATGTTCATTTTCAAATTACGAATCCAACAGATGAAGATTGAACAAAAACGGATAAAGAATGAAGATTCTACGCCCGCCGGAAGATCCAAATGATTCGTACGCAATATCTGGAGATAGGAAACATACTTTTGGGATATCTTTACATCAAAGCCTTTGTTTTTTAATTACAAATCCAACGCAAAAAGAATCAACACAAACGGATGCATAACGAAGAATATACGCGCGAATTAAGCAACATAGCGAAAGACGACGAACGGAGCGGGTGGCAGCCAGCTACCGCTGGCATGCTGGTGGGCAGCTCCGGCCTCCACCTCCCGTCTCTTTTGCGCTTTTTCAACCTTGCTTGTTCCCGGTGCACCACCTTTCGCTACTTTTCCGTACCCGGTGCACCACCTTTCGTTACTTTTTCGTACCTGGTGCACCACCTTTCGCTACTTTTTCTAATGTGAGCCTAGGGATGCTAATGTGAGCCACTTTTAACCTATAAATAGCAGTCCTTAGGCTTCATTTCAAGACACACCTTCCTAACTTATTTTCTCTCACTCTAGAAATAAGCTCCTACTTTCTCACTCTACATTTTTTCTCTAGATTAGTTTTAACTAGTATTTAAACTAGTTTAGAAGTTTAATTAGGAATAGAAGGAAAGTGCGGAATGCATTGTAATCTTCAGTGTACGCTCGGAATCGTGTCAATTAATTCAAGTCTATTCTCTCTGGCATTTAATCCTGGTTCTTTCTACCCTTATCTATCTTAATTAATTACGTTTATATTGACTATGCTAGAGTTAGTTATTGCCATGATTAGAGAGTAGTACGCTTGTTGTGTTTGCTGGCGATGTAGTTAATTAATTATGGGATGATTTATAATTAAATATTAAAGATCGGTAGTATCGCTTTGATCGTCTTATTGCATGTTCTTGTTTGATTGTTGCCTTAGGATCATCATAGTGGTAAAATATAAACGGTCTTAATTATCGTAAAGTGATATTTTGGCCCCTATTCGACTGTTACTCGATATAGTACTGGAAACACTTCAAGGTGGAGTACAAATGTATGGAAGTCGAGTAACGACCGAAGGTAGTTATATTACGGACTAACTTATAAAATGAGAAACCTAGTTTAATTAATCTTTCTAAACAGACTTTTAAACTTCAAATTAATCTAATCGCCTTTCCACCAATAAACGTGATTACAACACCTTTTTAACGACGTCCAATTGAAATGTAGTCAGTCATCTGTGTCAATATAATTTGTCAAAAGGTATGAAACTATGGAACCGCAAGGCTACATGGGGGATTATCATAGGACAAGACATGGCCAAGGTTTGAAGCGGCGGAACAACTTTAAGTGAGGAACGCTATGGATAATTAGGGGATTTATTGGGTAGTCTTAAGCAAAGGCTGGTTAAAAGTCATTAATAAACTTTTTTTATACATGAATCTGTTAGGATGACGAGGAATCGTTATATGATTCGGTTATGTCTAGTACCTTAAGATTTTGTTCCCGTTCATATGAAAGTATTATTAAATCTTAATTAAGATTTTGCTTATTATTCTAAATACTTTGTGATGTTACCATAACCTAGCTCCCGGTGTGACATGCTAATGGGATTTTAATTAGTAGGGAATCTAGTGTTTACATCACGAGTATTCAAGATTAATAATTAACAAATATCTTTCAACACAGTTTCTCCAAACATCATCCCATAACTTAATTAACGAAATCTCAGCAAACACTATCTTTATTTTATCTGCTTTATCTTTTATTTCACTTTTATTTATTTATTTGCCTAAGTTAGTTAATAGAAAAACCAAAACTCCCCAACTATTTTATAAACCCTTCACTAGTTTGAAAGCCCTCATCTGCCACGCCTTAGTTTCAGTTCAGTCGGTTTGAAGAACGACTCTAGGTCATACCTACCACTTGCTCACCCTTAGGATTAGCATTCTTAGGGAAAACTTAGGCCCCGCAATTACAAATTTAAAACACTCATTGATGCCCATCGTCAGTAGCTGGAGCAACGACAAGGGTAAAATCCTTACCGACCGCTGGTGACGCATCAAGTTTTTGGCGCCGCTGCCGGGGAGCCAACTGTACAATCACGTTTGTTAATCGAAAGGCGAATGTAATTTTTAAGTTTAAAATCATAAGGTAAATCCGTTCATAAAGTTCCCATTTTAACGTCGATCCATAATACAACTACCTTCGGTCATTACCGGGTTCCATGCGTTTGTACTTTGCTCGAAAGCATTTCCAGCACTATACCAAGTAGACAGTCAAATAGGGGTCGTCATATTATTTCACGACGCAATTAAAGTCATCCCTCAATTACATATGCTAACTACATCACAACAAATACAATAGTAATCTACTCGCTAATCATGGCACAAACTATCTCTAGCATATTTAAAGTATACATATTTAATCAAGATAGATAAGGATAGAAATAACCGAGAGTAATATGAGAGAAGGAATAGGCTTGAATTAATAAGAGTTGCTCCAAGCGTACACCAAAGATTACAAATACGTTTCTCACGAAGGACTACAAGCACGTTCCTTGCTTCTATTTTAACTAGCCTAATACTAATTTAAAATAAAGAAAGAAAGAAAAGCTAGAAGCTAGAGAAAGAAAGTGTGAAAGTGCCTAGGTATGTTGGTGTCCAAGCGCCTTGGTGTGTTTTTGCAAATGAGCCTCATGCCTCCTATTTATAGGAGAGTTTTGGTGCATTTTAGCACGTGGAAGCTCACAATAGCAAAAGGTGGAAAAGGTGGTGGCACCGGATACGA
This sequence comes from Pseudognaphalium luteoalbum, assembly GCA_963422505.1. Taxonomy (NCBI): domain Eukaryota; kingdom Viridiplantae; phylum Streptophyta; class Magnoliopsida; order Asterales; family Asteraceae; genus Pseudognaphalium; species Pseudognaphalium luteoalbum. The sequence continues at coordinate 63,855,051 of OY730193.1, forward strand.
AAAAGGTGGAAAAGGTGGTGCACCGGGTACGGAAAAACACGTAAAGGTCTAGCACCGGGTACACGAAAGGACAAAAAAGCACGAACCGTGCGGGTGAGTAGCAGCCGGCAACGGCCAGGTGGCAGCCAGCGGCAGCCAGGTGGCAGCCGGCTGCGGCCTGGTGGCTGGCCGGCGGTGGCTGGCTGCTACCCGCACCTGTCCGCTGCCTGTTGCCTCGTTTCTCAATTCGTGCGTGTTTCCTTCGTTATGCATCCATTTGCGTTGATTCTTTTTGCGTTAGATTCGTAATTCAAAAACGAAGCTTTTGATGAAAAGAAATCCCAAAAATATGTCCCTGAACTTTAGATGTGTCGTACGAATCATTTGGATCTTCCGGAGTACGTAGAATCTTCATTCTTCGTCCATTTTTGTTGATTCTTCTTCTTTTGGATTCATAAATTGAAAACGAACATCTTGAGTAAGGTGGATGTTGGTGATGGGCACTTTTGTCTTGAAATCTCATCTTGAGGTCTTGAATCTTTAAACGAGTGTGAAATCTTCGTTTTTCATCCGTTTTGCTTGATTTTCATCGTGCAACCTTGTTTTGACCATCTTGGCATAATACTATTGATTTGTAATGTTTTTGAGTTAAAGTGCCAAGAATCGTTCCAGAATGAGAGAGATATCGGTAGTAAAAACGTGACTTTTTACGCGATATCAAGTATCCCACACTTAGAACTTTGCTTGTCCTCAAGCAAACTCGATTTTCAACATGGTTAAAGATAAAACAATTTTAAGGCGGAACTTTTTACTAAGGGGTTTTGGGAAAGTAAAATACTTGTTCTTGGAAAAGGAACGATTGTAATCTTTAGGAGCATGCTTTTGATCTTTGATCTTGGATACATGACTAGGCGATCCTCTCAAGGTGGTCACTCAAATCACTCAAAGTGTTTAGGGTTTCCTATTCTAATATAATCAATCACTCAGAACGCCAGTCACGTATCGTTTATCGTCATAGGCTTGATCGAGAATCAAATCGTTACCTTTTTGGTGAGTGCGAAGTCGATCTAGCCACAATCATTCAAGGAGAGGGGATGTAAGGTTTTTGAGTGGAAGGTTGGTGGTATGAGAGGGGTTGTGTTGGTTCTTCATAGGTTTTCTTTTTGGTGAAGCGGAAAGTTGAAAGTTTGAATTTTTCGGGAGGATTGACGCCCTTTTCTTTCGGGAGGAGTCTTTTCTCCATTTGACTTTCTTTTCTTCGAGTTTTCTTGGATATTTCCTTTCTTTGACGTCATATCCTTGTGGCTTCTCTTCTTTCATCTTTAGAACTTTTTATAAAGTTTGAAGGATGCTTTTGAGTAGGTAAGGGGTAACGTATTTATTTTCGGGTGTATGGATGGGTTCAAGAATGATGTGATTCGATCTCCTTTTTGATCACCAGTTCGGATTCAAAATGCATAACAAGAGTAACATCTGTTTCTAAACGCATACATCGGCACACTCAAGAATCGAAAAAGTGAAGCATTAAAAGTGAATGCTTTTCATATGGCTCAAGATACCTCACGAATCGAAAGTTGGGTTGTTGTGTGCTTAGTCATGCGATGCTCTTTATGGGATTACTAAACTAATTTTTCAAAAGAAGTTGTATTTTATTTATCCTTTTTCCCAAAGTAAATCATTCTTCGTCTAAAATTTTTCATTTTCAACACATTTTTAACTCAATTTTGAAAATTTTGTTTACTTTTTTGGAGAAGGATGGTCTTATAAAGAGCAACGATTTTAGAATCAAGCATATACCATTACCCATCTGACAGTAGTGCAACTACTGCTATCCCACACTTATAGAAACATCATCCTCGATGTTATACTAAGCTCTGAATGGGGTAAAATCCCACACTTAGGGTTTTAAACATCTAAGTCGCATTCTTTCAGTGTGTTTTGGGTTTGAATCCCACACTTAGTGATAAGCATATTGGATATGGTATATTTAAAACGAATGAAAGAGACGGTATAGAAGTACTCCCCGGTGGTTGCAGTGTTCCTTTGGTGCATTTGTCGGCTCCGTCTTGTTTGGTGCATTCTTGATCAAGTCTTCTTATGATTGGTCTCGTAGTTGTGAACACTTCGGATCTATGATTCTTCGGGTGTTGATGCTTTCTTGCAGGCTAGAGCATGTTTCGTATGATCCGAGTGTGAAAGATAGTCGGAGATTTCATCACTTCTTGGAAAGTTAAATTGCAGAAATGTAAAAACAAACACGGGTTGCCTCCCGAGAAGCGCTCTTTTAAAGTCGAGATCTCGACTTAGTCCTTTCTTCTTCAGATGATGATGGATGTGTCCGTGGTGCTAGAGTAGTCACTGTGGTTCCTAGGTAGGGCGTATCGTGGAGGAAAGTATCGCAGAAACTGTTCTACCATGTCAGTAATGAGAGTTGGTGGAGTGGTAGATTCCATTCTGAAGCTCTTGAAGTGATCAGTGGCTAATCTGTTAAGGATTGCCATCACATAGCTGATGTATCAAACTGCCCTTGTGACTGGTCCGTTAGAATCGATTCGAGTGCAGGTGTGAGTTTGAACAATTTCGCGTTGTGGGTGGTTTCTGCCTATCGAGGCAATTAGGGCCATGAATTAAGTCTTCACTTCTTGAAAGTCTTCAGCTAAAGGGTCTCCTCCAAAAGATCGGGTTGCTAGGCATACTTGTCTGATGAGTTGATGTTGCTCACGGTTGAAGGGAAAGTCTGAGTCAGTGAAGACGTAGATTAACTTGCTGAATATTTCGCGGTATCCGTTACGGTAAGCGTCAATTTCTATGTCTTCTTCCTCATACATTCCACGCAGTCGATCTATTACATAGGATGCTAAGTTGACTGGTGACATGTGCCAATAACGTGTTGGAATGTCACGAGTGTTTTCTTCGAATGCTGCTTGATTCAGTTCATCAACTATTAGTTCAACGTGATGACCAATAGTGGAGTGAATGACGATCCTGAATTTTTCTGGAGCTGTGAGATGTTCTCCAGTTTCGATGAGATCTAGAAGGGTTCTAAGATCTCCCACCATTCTTATGTCAGCATAATTCTGTGGATTTCCAGTAGCTCTTTCAAGATGAGTTCTCATTGATGCAAGTATAGCCTTCTGACTTGATGAGTAGGGAAAAGCTGACCCGGCTAAGGCACAATATACTTTTTGGTATATTTGCCTTTGGTTGTTGCAGAACTCGACTTCTCCCATTGGGTAGTCTGGTCTCTCTGGCTGTTGAGCTTCTCTGGTAACTTGTTCTTTAAGGGAATCGGAGAACTCTTGGATTTGTCTAAGCAAAGTTTGGGGCACTGGTTCTCCATAATTGGCGAGATATGAATCGTATTCTCGTTCAATCTACCTGATCAGGTGTCTCTGAGCGGTGTTGTATTCATTGGTTGACTCTTTGATAGCCTCTACAATGATGCGTACATCGTCGTTTTCATCAATCAGGTCAATCATCTCTTCGTGAGTGTCGATGAGGGGAATCTCTAGTCTTTCAGCTGTGATGACGGGTGAATTTGGTGGAGCAAGAGGAGTTTTTGGAATAGAGCGTTCATCGATAGTGACGTCAATAAAATCACCATCAAATTCGACACTCTGGTAGTTGGAATCTTCGTCTCGCGAGTCTGGGAATCGGTGGAATTCTTCGTCTGAGGGTGCATTGTTGAAAGGTTGAGTACCGTCGACTTTGATGGTTCTGACTTCCGTGATGGTGTTTTGAAGGTTTTCTTCAGCAAAGCTTCCTGGTTGTCATGCCTTATGTGCAGAAATTCTTTGTAGGAGTTTAGCATACAGGTCAGGGTGTTGTGATGTTCCGAGTTCTTCTTCAAAAGTATCTATGTCTCAGAGTCGGGTTCTAATAAAGGGTTTCGATGGATCGAGATAAGAGTCGAGAATGTTTCCCATTCTTTTGAGATGAGTGGATCTAAGCTCTTGGTGGATGGCTCCATAATCAAAGGATTCTTCTGATGAAGTGTAGTCTTTGCAGTCTTGTATTCTTTTGACTTCAGCCATCTGTGGTGAATCAATTTGATCTTCATCTTCCTCCATTTCTTCCTCCTCCTCTTCAGGTTCTTCTTCTTCCATTTCATCCGTTCTTTCATCTTCCTCAGCGGGTTCTTCCTCTTCTTCCTCAGGTTCTGATTCGTCCACCTCGGATTCTTCTTCTTCCTCAGCGTCTTGGTACTCCTCGTCCTCGTCTCGGTCTGTTTTAGTGTCGTAGATCAAGGTTGTTGGTCGAGTGAAGCATCGTTCTTCTTCGGGGTCTGATTCATCATCGGAACAAATTCTGCCTGTTGATATAGCGTGGCATTCTTCTTGTTCTGGTGTACAGTCCGGTTGGTCGATTTTGTAGGTGATGCTTTCACCATGTGCTCGTAAAACAATCATATGGTTATACACATCAATCACTACTCTGGCTGTGTTCATAAATGGTCTTTCAAGGATAATCGGGATGTTTATGTCCTCGTGGATATCCATTACCACGAAATCTGTCGGAAAGAAGAATTTGTTAACTTGAACTAAGACGTTCTCAGCTATTCCGTATCTAACAGATTGGTCAGCTAGCTGGACAGTCATCTTAGTGGGTTTCAAATTTTCAAGTTCTAGCCTCTTAAACAGGGAGTAGGGCATAAGGTTAATGCTAGCTCCTAGGTCGTCTAAAGCGCTGATATCTCCGGATTGGTAAATAGAACAAGGGAGTGTGAATCTACCTGTGTCTCCTAGTTTTTTCGGGAAGTCTATTTTTAAGTAGGGCTGATGTTTCAGAACTAAGGGGAATGTTGTTTACTTCGAGAAGTTTATCCTTAGTGGATAGCAATTTCCTGATATATTTATTACGACTGGGAACTCTAGACATGGTATCAAGGACTTTTCCATCTAGCTTAAAGGATGATAATTTCTTAAGTTGGGCTTTAAGTCTAGCGGGATAAGGAATTCTAACCTCTTTGTTCATGGTCGGAGTGGTTTCCACAGCTGGTATCTTGATCTTTGGTTCTTCCTTTACTGGTACAGCAGCAGGAGGTGGAGTGGTTTCTTCCTTTGTGGTAGTGAATTGCTTTGCTTCCTCAACATGTGGGTTGTGAACCGTGTTGCTAGGCAAACTTCCTCTGAGTCTGTTATCAAGACGTTGTGCCAATTGTCCAATTTGGGCTTCCAAATTCTTTAGCACGGCCAATTGGTTTCTCATAAAGAGGTCGGCTTGATCTTGTCTAGCGGACGTCTTTTGGTTGAGTAGGTGTTGACCTTGCATGAATTGGGTGAAGGCGTCATCTGAACTTGAAGATGGGGCATTTGTCTTTGCAGGTTGTTCAGCGGTTTGGTTTGTATCGGAAGTGGGTGCAGGAAGTGCGAGGGGTTGGTTATAAGAAGGTTGTGATTGTTGTGGGTAAGGTGGGTATCTAGGTGGGTATCGGGGTTGGTATGGTTGGTTAGTTCTTTGTGGGAATGGAGGTCCTCTAGGTTGGTTATTGTTTTGGTTGAAACCGGGTGGAAAATTCTGTGGTCGAGCGGGAAACTGAGCATAGTAGATTGTGCCATCTGCTTCTTCGTATTCCACTTGGTATTCACCAGACGGTTGCGGGTTGGTGCAATGTTGACAGACTTGTACTTGGTGTACTTGGTGCTGTTGTTTCTTGAGTTCTCCAAACTGTTTGACAAGTGAATCCATTTTCTCCGTTAATACTTTAAGTGCTTCAACTGGAACTGGATTCGATGCATCGATAGGTGCTGAAGATGTTGAGTGATCTCTAGAGTTCCAATCATGGTGATGCATAGTCATGTTCTCTATCAGGTTCCATCCTTCTTCGTCGGTTTTGCCATGAAGCTTCCCTGTGCAGCAGCATCGAGGGTGGTTCGGTGGTTGGGGTCTAAACCATTGTAGAAGGTACATAATTGCGCGGATTTGTCGAGACGGTGATTGGGGCACTTTTTCAAGGCTCCTTTGAATCGTTCCCATGCGGTGTATAATGACTCATCAAAAGCTTGTCGGAAATTCATGATGTTATTTCAAAGTATTTGGTTAGAAACTTTGTAGCCATTACCGTCCATGAAGGGATAGAGCCGGTCTCTAAACCTTCAAACCATGTTTGCGCATGATGAGTGAGCGAATAAGGGAAAAGATACAAGCTGATTGTGTCTTGGCTAATTCCGTTTTGTTTGTAGGAATTTGAAAGAGAGATGAATTTGTCGAGGCGAGAGTTGGGATCATCACTTGGTAATCCATGGAATTGACAGTGGTTTTGGATTAGTTGGATGATGTGGTGTTTAAGCTCGGAAGATTGACCAGGGGTTTCAGGGTAGAGAATTGGTCCTCCTCTTCCTTCGGTAGAGGGTTTACTGTTGTCAGCGAGAGTGATGCGTTCAGCCATTGCTTGTCTAAGTGCGGATTGCTTCTTTTCTCGTCGAATGGTACGTATTATAAGTTCTGGATCAGGGAAATTAAACAGTGGTGCAGATCTAGGGGAACAGGTCATACACTAAAGAGAAACAGAAAATAGAGGAAAACTAATAATATAGAAAATATATATAAATTTTTTTTTTTAGAAGGTTTTATCCTAAGGGTTTACTAGAATTGGGATTGGTTGGGCCTCTGTATCGGACAGTTAGTCTTCCCGGCAGCGGCGCCAAAAACTTGATGCGCACGTCGTGAGATGTTCGCAACGCCGATCGGTGGGTGTTTTAAATTTGTATTTGCTGGGGTCTAAGTGTGACTTACTAATACTGAACCAAAGACTAGTAGATGGTAAGTATGACCAAGAGTCATTTTTAAAGAGAAACTGAATTAAAACGGAGGTGATCCAATCAACCTTTCTTTTCTAGTAAAGGTTTTAAAAGAGTGTGTTGGGGGTTTTTGGTTCAATTAATTAAGTAAACTAAATAAAGCGAATAAAAGATAATGGTAAATCAGATAGTAAAAGGAGTATTTGTTGTGAGTTCATTAGCTTATAATGTGGGACGAGGACTTGTAGGGAAAATGTTTACTAAAGTTGGAATGTTCACTAAACTTGGTAGTTTATGGTATAACCGATAGATTCCCTATTGGTCGGTTATCAACTAATATGTCACGAGGAACCACGGTGTCATGATTCTGATCAGACAGACAATGCTCAACTCTCCACACTCTCATGTGGGGGAGTCAGTGGCCCTTGTTATTGAACACATTTGTTCGTGGGCGAAGGAATAGAGTAGCAAGTCTACAACAAGTCTAACCGTTCTTAATACCATAGAGACTATAAATTTAGCAAACAACTAGCTTAGCAAATACGTTTGCACTTAGTTGATCAATTCCTATTAATAAAGTTTAAGCATGGTAAGCGAAGGAAAGTGTTGAGGTTTCTTGCGTACCTTACTTTAATTTTCATAGGTTAAGGAAAAGTATCGATATAAGTTGGATTTTGAACTTGCCTTTCTCAATACAATTAACAAATCCCTAGGTTTTCGTAAATGGTTATTTAGCCTATAGCCTACCTAATCTAATATAAAGTAATCTAATCTAATTAAAACGCTAATTAAAATGCTGATGGCTTTTTGCATAAAGTTAAACCCAGATCATGTCGGAAAATGCTATGGTAGTCCACAATGTATTTAATCGTTTATCGATATTTCCATTGTGAATTCAATTGCTTCGCGATGTTTACATGATAAGTACATTGTGATTTCAAGTGTACAATACTCATGGCAATTCCAAGTAATCACATTGCATTTTATAATGCTCGCATGACGTTACAATTAAAACCATAGTTTTACACAGATAACTATTGACCAAGTAGTAAGGTTCGCAACTCCTCTTTACAAGGTTACAGTCACGTTTGTTAATTGAAAGGCGAATGTAAGTTTTAGGTTTAAAATCATAAGGTAAATCCGTTCATAAAGTTCCCATTTTAACGTCGATCCATAATATAACTACCTTCGGTCATTCCCAGCTTCCATGCGTTTGTACTTTGCTCGAAAGCATTTCCAGCACTATACCATGTAGACAGTCGAATAGGGGCCGTCATATTATTTCACGACGCAATTAAAGTCATCCCACAATTACATATGCTAACTACATCACAACAAATACAATAGTAATCTACTCGCTAATCATGGCACAAACTATCTCTAGCATAATTAAAGTATACATATTTAATCAAGATAGATAAGGATAGAAATAACCAAGATTAATATGCGAGAAGGAATAGGCTTGAACTAATAAGAGTTGCTCCAAGTGTACACCAAAGATTACAAATACGTTTCTCACGAAGGACTACAAGCACGTTCCTTGCTTCTATTTTAACTAGCCTAATACTAATTTAAAATAAAGAAAGAAAGAAAAGCTAGAAGCTAGAGAAAGAAAGTGTGAAAGTGCCTAGGTATGTTGGTGTCCAAGCGCCTTGGTGTGTTTTTGCAAATGAGCCTCATGCCTCCTATTTATAGGAGAGTTTTGGTGCATTTTAGCACGTGGAAGCTCACAATAGCAAAAGGTGGAAAAGGTGGTGGCACCGGATACGAAAAAGGTGGAAAAGGTGGTGCACCGGGTACGGAAAAACACGTAAAGGTCTAGCACCGGGTACACGAAAGGATAAAAAAGTGCGAACCGTGCGGGTGAGTGGCAGCCGGTGGCGGCCTGGTGGCTGGCCGGCGGCGGCTGGCTGTTACCCGCACCAGTCTGCTGCATGTTGCCTCGTTTCTCGATTCGTACATGTTTTCTTCGTTATGCGTCCGTTTGCGTTGATTCTTTTTGTGTTGGATTCATAATTCAAAAATGAAGCTTTTGATGAAAAGAAATCCCAAAAATATGTCTTTGAACTTTAGATGTGTCGTACGAATCATTTGGATCTTCCGGAGTACGTAGAATCTTCATTCTTCGTCCGTTTTTGTTGATTCTTCTTCTGTTGGATTCGTAATTTGAAAACGAACATCTTGAGTAAGGTGGATGTTGGTGATGGGCACTTTTGTCTTGATATCTCATCTTGATGTCTTGAATCTTCGAACGTGTGTGAAATCTTCGTTTTTCATCCGTTTTGCTTGATTTTCATCGTGCAACCTTGTTTTGACCATCTTGGCATAATACTATTGATTTGTAATGTTTTTGAGTTAAAGTGCCAAGAATCGTTCCAGAATGAGAGAGATATCGGTAGTAAAAACGTAACTTTTTACGCGATATCAGTACACTAAATGACTTAGATGAACCTGCTAACTACAAGGAAGCGATGGCAGGCCCTGAGGCTGCTAAGTGGAAGGAAGCTATGAAAAGTGAAATTCAGTCCATGTATGACAACCAAGTTTGGAATTCTGTTGACACTACACCCGGTCTTAAGACGGTGGGTTGTAAGTGGATCTTCAAGAAGAAGACTGACATGGATGGGAAAGTACACACTTATAAAGCTAGGTTGGTAGCGAAGGGCTATACTCAAACCCACGGAATTAATTATGAGGAAACCTTCTCACCAGTAGCTAAAATAAAGTCAATTAGGATTATGTTAGCCATAGCTGCATTTCATGATTATGAAATTTGGCAGATGGATGTCAAGACCACCTTCCTTAACGGGAAACTGACAGAGGATCCTAATAGAGTGTGCAAGCTTCAAAAGGCTATTTATGGACTTAAACAAGCTTCTCGTAGCTGGAATCTCTGCTTCCATGAGAAAGTCACAGAGTTTGGATTTTCTAGAAGTGAAGATGAGTCCTGTATATATGTCAAGCTCAGTGGGAATGTTGTAGTCTTTCTAGTGTTATATGTGGATAATATACTACTCATAGGAAACGATATCCCAACATTACAAAGTGAAAAGGACTGGTTGGGAAAATGTTTCGCTATGAAAGACTTGGGAGATGCAGCATATATTCTTGGTATAAAGATTTATAGGGATAGGTCGAGACATCTCATAGGACTTAGCCAGGACACATACTTAGATAAAATTTTGAAAAGATTCAAAATGGAGAACTCTAAGAAAGGGAATCTACCCTTACATCATGGCATTAAGATCAGTAAGGATCTTTGTCCGAAATCTATGGAAGAATCGGATAGAATGAGTCGAGTCCCATATGCTTCAGCTATAGGATCGATCATGTATGCCATGATGTGTACGAGGCCTGATGTCTCATTTGCTTTGAGCTTAGTGATTCGACATCAGCAGAATCCTGGTGAAGGTCATTAGACAGTTTTAAAGAATATTCTTAAGTATTTGAGAAATACTAAGGAAGGGTTCTTGGTTTATGGTGGAGAAGCAGAACTCAAAGTAATGGGTTATAGTGATCAAGTTTCCAAACAGATAGAGATGATAGCCGTTCACAGTCTGGTTGGGTATACTTACTAAATGGGGGAGCGGTAACATGGAAAAGTTCCAAGCAAGATACGGTGGCAAACTCAACGTGCGAGTCTAAGTACATAGCGGCTTGCGAGGCTTCAAAGGAAGCCATCTGGATTGAGAATTTCATTGGAGATCTTGGAGTTGTTCCAACGGTTCATGACCCCATTGAAATACTCTGTGATAACGAAAGTGCGGTCGCCTTGAGTAGAGAACCCAAGGATCACGGAAATTCAAAGTACATTGAAAGAAATTACCATTTTGTTCGAAGGAAAGTCGAAGAAGGACACGTGATTGTGAAGAGTATAAGATCAAAGGATAATTCGGATGATCCGTTCACAAAGTCACTTGGGAAGTCCAAACATGATGAGCATGCTAGGAGCATAGGCTTAAGGGATAATGTAAAGTTTTAGTTGTTAGTTTGATTTTTAAAACATTGTAAACAATTATAAATTGTTATAGACTTGGTGATTAAATAATGGAGATTTATTTATTGGAAGGAGTTCTACCATTTACTATTGTTTGTTATTGTGTTTCTGTTTTGCATGTTTAGACACCACTTCCCGAGTAAAACAGTTTTACTCAAACCTCCTCGGTCGTTCACACTCCTGGAAGTAAGTGGTGAATCAAGACTGTCATGGAGTGTTAGTAGATTGTCTATGGTGATTAGACATGGCATAGAGAATGCTGCAACACTCATGGGTACTTAATGAGAATTTAAGTATAGGAGAGACCCGTACTTAAAGAGATCACTTCATGGATTAAATCACGAGTGATTTTTAAGATGATAATATCCTCCATTCTTGAAATTGAGATGCATTGAGTATCTAATTTTTCAAGTCTGTTATACTTTAGCCTATTCTAACGCTGTGCATAAATGCCAGTCATAAAGGGTATGCTAGGTATGACATGATGAGTTGACTAGTACTATGTAGTCAAAATTTATTTGTTCCTTTTCGCATAATGGGGAAAGTGATATCTTGGGCCCTCTGATGATTAAAGATTGACTCTAAAGTGCTAGGTCTGGCCGAGACTAAGTTGATGGTTCAATAGTCTCATAAAGTCAATGTAATCGGAAATCAGAAAACTAATCATGAATCTTGAGATTGATTAAAAACCATGTCTCGATTCATATGATATCAGTAGAGCAAAGGAATAGTTGATCACTTATCTAAAGGGCTAACTCTAAGATAAGAATCAGAGTTCGGCAGTAGCGTTGGATGGCACTCTCTGCTTAGTTAATGGATAAGCTTAGAGCAATAATAGTTGATGAATTGTCCAAGTGGGAGACTGTTGGAATAGTGTCCAATATCATAACTAATTGGTAAGTACATCATTATAAGTGGAGTCCTTTTTAGGTCGCCCTCAATGAACAGTAAGAGAATAAATGAGAGATAATAATAATTGGAATTAATATTATATATTTAATTTATTAATTGGATATTAATTAGAAACTAAAAGAAAAAAGGGAAATTCTGGAAACTCCATCCATACGCCGTATGGAAGTTCCATACGCCGTATGGATGCTAGGGTTTGTAAGGTGGTGGGATCACCATCCATACGCCGTATAGAAAATCCATACGCCGTATGGATGTCTGTCCCACATCGGCTAGGTGACAAAACCCTAGGCCTTCCTCTCCCTTATAAATAGGGACCTACCCCTTAGTTTTCAGGTTGCACTTTCTTTAGAATTGAATAGTTTTCAATTCTAGTTTTCTCTTTCTTATTCCTGCTCCTTGTAAGAGTTTTGCGATCTAGAATCGTGACCTTAGGAGACTTGGGAATTCTCTTAGTTCTTTTGGGTGTGAGCCATTAGAGGTGTTCTAGTTTGGGCACTCGCCTCCAAGCAAGAAGGTTCTGCTAGTTTGTCTACGCTTGAGAAATTGATTTTCTCAAAGGTTAGTAATTTCATATTTATCTTAATTATTTTATTGCTTCTATTTATTCAAGTTAAGATCCCTTAGGGTTTAGTTTCCTAATTGCCTTAGATTAATTATTTTGTTATAATTCCTCTACACATATTAATCTAGTTAGGGAATAGAAAACCCAACAGTATGTGCCTAGTCATGCGATGCCCTTCTTAGATTATCGTTCCTTGTTTAGGAAATTTCTACCTTAATTTCCTTAAGGTTTTTTGAAATATTTTCCTCATATCTTGAAAATGATTTCTTTCAAAAATACCAAAACTCAAAAATTTGGAGTTAATCGCAAGATTTAACTCATATTTTTGTTTTTATTGAATAATATTTTTGTAAAATTTGAAAAAAATTTAGGGAACATTTTATGAGATATGCTATATAGACATAAAAATCATTTGACCAAGGTATTCTATACCTACCATCCCACACTTAGAGGAACATTGTCCCTAATGTTCTCTTGGGTTGAAATTTTATGACTAAAATCCCACACTTAGAGTTTGAACATGTACGAAAATGTTTCCTAAGTGTTGAATTGGGATGGAATCCCACACTTAGTGATAACTTAGGATGTGGCACGGATTATAACACATAAACTCAAGTAAACTTAGAATCATTATAAACGGAGAAAGGTTTAAAGTACTCCCCATTCTATTTACTGGACAGGACTAGATTCGTGTAGAAGTGGTGCATGTGATTTGCTGGATTTTAAGGACCAGGCTCGTTTAAGATCAGCCATTCCACACAAAGCTAAGTTCTGCAATAAAGCATCACCACAACATCATATCCCAAAAATAACAAAGAGTTGTAAAATCTAGGTTCTAAGATAAACGAAATAAACTAAATAAACTAAAAGACATCAAGTAGATCATCGCTGTCAGGAACGAAAATAGCTACAGCAGCATCAAAGACAGATGTGGGTGAAGGAGTAGGTTGATCAATCATAGCCTAAAACTTCCCAAGAGCAATGCCAAAGGCAGAGGTAAGAGGCGGGCTGGGTACATTCAACATAGTCATTAGCTGCTCAGTAAGTGAATGACTAGAGGATGAGCTCCCTGGAGATCTGGTGAGGTCAGTGGCAGCAACAGGCGGAATGGTGGATGGTCCGGCAGCGAATGGTCCAGCAGGAGGGCAGAATGACCATGGTGGGTGAGGTGGTCCTGGGTCCGGACCAAGATGGAATGGACGGGCATAAGGCCTCGGGAATCCCACATGCTCACAGAGGGCGGACATGACATCATGCTGGATGTGGAGCATCTGAAAGAGGGCCCATACTATGGCAGGGTCAGCTAGAGTGATCACGTACTCAAAAGTGCGTCATCTAGGTAGTCTCTCAACAACATGCTCTCGAGTGTCACTAGAATTGTCCATCCCGAAACAAACAAAATAAAACAGGTAATGCTTAAAATTGACAAATATACATGCACAATGACCTGATGAGTAGCAATTCCAGAAATTTTCATTAGTGATAATCATACTTAATAAACTTAGAAGTAAAATTTAACAGAAAAGTAAAGATAAGCTTGGGGTGCTTACCAAGCGCTTGTTTTACGAGTCTCTAGCTTGACTCTTTTGTACCTTTCCTGAAGATTTATGGAGGTTCAAAGATAAAGACATCTTCCCTGATGGGAAAGTCCTCATTGTAATACTTTAATCAGTGACCGTTAACCTTAAAATTACCTTCTGGAGCTTCAAGTTTGATTGTGCCATAGGAAAATACCTTTGAGATCGTGAACGGTCCGCTCCACCTATTTTTGAATTTACTAGAGAATTTCTTGAATCGCGAGTTGAAGAGCAGTTCCTTGTCTCCTTGTTGGAACCTAGAAGGTTTCCGTTTAGCATCGTGGACTTTTTTAGTTCTTTCTTTGAAGCTCAGTGAACTATCGTACGATTGATCCCTTAGCTCTGCTAACTCATTCAACTGCATTCTCCATTGTTCTACAGCTGCTGAAATATCCAAGTTGCAGTGATATTCCAACTCAATTGGGAGGTGACATGCCTTGCCGTAGACTAGCCGATACGGTGTGGTTCCTAATGGAGTTTTGTAGGCAGTTATGAATGCCCACAATGCATCGTCTAATTTTTCGACCCACCTGTGCCCATGATTCCCGACAGTTCATTCCAATATCCTTTTCAAAGCCCGATTTGTCACTTCAGCTTGCCCATTTGTTTGTGGGTGGTAAGCCGTCGAAGTTTTGTGAGTAACACCATAATGCTGCAGCACTCGCATGAATTGAGTATTGCAGAAATGCATGCCACGGTCACTGATTATAGCTTTAGGAGTCCCAAATCGACTGAACAGCTTTTTTAGGAACTGGGTTACTACTTTTGCATCGTTGGTCAGATAAGCTTGAGCTTCAGCCCATCTGGAGACGTAGTCGACTGCGACTAAGATGTACTCTTTGCCATTAGATTTGGGAAATGGTCCCATAAAATCTAATCCCCAGATATCAAAGATCTCCATAGCCTGGATATTAGTAAGTGGCATTTCATTCTGGGCTGAGATATTGCCTTGCCTTTGGCAAATATCACAGCGTTTTACTAGTTCGCAAGCATCTCAGAATATGGTTAGCCAATAAAATCCGGCATCGTAAACCTTTCTTGTAGTCATTTTGTTGCCATGGTGTCCTCTAGTAGGACCGTGGTGGCTCTGGTGTAGAATTTGTTTTGTGTCCTTCCCATCGACGCATCTTCGAATAAGTTGATCGGGACAAACCTTAAAGAGATAAGGATTGTTCCAATAATAGTTCTTGACATCGCGGAAGAATTTTCGCTTCTGAGAAGTTGGCATCCCTTTTGGTATGATGTTCCCTACCAAATAATTGACGAAATCGGCATACCAAGGATTGTGTGTGAACAATGATCCTTGTTGGTATCCTCCTATAGTCATGAGTTGTTCTTCGGGGAACTGATCTTGAATATCTTTCTGTTGCAACTTCTCCATCAATGGATTTTCCAATCGGCTGAGATGATCGGCCGCGACATTTTCTGCTCCTTTCTTGTCTTTGATCTCAATATCGAATTCTTGTAGGAGTAGAATCCATCGTAGAAGGCGCGATTTAGCATCTTGCTTCTTGAAAAGGTATTTCAAAGTGGAGTGATCTGTATAGACAATAGTTTTGGACAAGATTAGATAAGAACGAAATTTATCAAAGGCGAATACTACTGCAAGCAGCTCCTTTTCTGTAGTTGTATAGTTCTCTTGAGCATCTGTGAGCGTCTTGCTGGCGTAGTAGATTTGCTAAAAATGTTTCTCCTTCCGCTGTCCCAGTGCAGCTCCAACAGCGAAATCACTAGCGTCGCACATGATTTCAAATGGAAGACTCCAGTCTGGAACAACCATGATCGGTGCATGTATGAGCAGATCTTTCAGGTAGTTAAAAGCTTTGAGACATTCATCTGTGAAGCCAAACGGAGTATCTTTTTCGAGAAGATGAGTCATAGGCCAAGAAATTTTAGAAAAATCCTTAATAAAGCGATGGTAGAATCCGGCATAACCCAGAAAATTCGGATGGCTTTCACAGAAGTGGGGGGTGGAAGCTTTAAAATAGTTTCAACTTTTACTTTGTCAACTTCAATTCCAGACTTTGAAATGCGGTGTCCTAGAACTATGCCTTCTTTCACCATGAAATGACATTTTTCCCAATTCTGAACAAGGTTTGATTCTTCGCAGCGAGTAAGCATCCTATCCAAGTTAGAAAGATAAGTGGTAAATGAATCCCCAAAGACTGAGAAATCAGCCATGAACACTTCCATGCATTGTTCAATCATGTCATGGAAGATTGCTACCATGCACCTTTGAAAGGTCGTAGGTGCATTGCATAAACCAAAAGGCATCCGTCGATAAGCAAATGTTCCATAGGGACAACTGAATGTTGTCTTTTCTTGGTCCTTCGGATCGGGAGGTATCTGAAAATAGTATGAGAAGCCATCAAGGAAACAGTAGAATTCGTTCCCTGATAATCTTTCGAGCATTTGATCAATGAACGGTAAAGGGAAATGATCTTTATGTGTAGCTTCATTCAGTTTTCGATAGTCGATACACACCCTCCAACCATTGACGGTTCATGTTGGAATCAATTCATTGTTTTCGTTAGCGATGACCGTCATGCCTCCTTTCTTTGGGACGACTTGAACTTGACTAACCCATGGGGAATCTAAGATAGGGTAAATTAGACCAGTATCCAGAAGTTTGATAACCTCCTTTTTTACCACGTCTTGAATCTTCGAGTTGACTCTCCTTTGCCTTTGAACTGATGGTCTGAAGTCGTTTTCCATTAAGATTTTATGTGTGCAGTAGTGTTGGGACATGTATGTGTGACAACAGATCTAGCTTGTAATAGTACTAGTGATTATTGTAATCAAGTTTGTACAATTGATTTGGATTTGTAAATTATATTAGTTTGGTATTAATATTCGTTAAATATATTAGTATGTTAAAGTATTAGACGAATATCAATTACGAAATTACAAAGTAATCCTGCGAGATGAGATCTCAAGTCGCAGAACTTGATTCTGCGAGATGAGATCTGGGCTCGCGAGAGGGACTGCGAACCGAGTCGAACTGGGCTTGGTCGTGGGCTGCGAGCTGAGTCGACTCGCAGAGCCCATTGGTCTGCGAGCCGAGATTGACTAAAACATATAAATACTTAAATAGGTCAAATCGGTAAAGGACTTTTGCCATTCGATTTCCAGAGAACTTTAAAACGATTCTAAGCATTCATAAGGTTAGGTATTGATAGATTAACATTAATTAATCGATACAAAACCTTGTTGATTAATCAATTCGCTATTATTCTTGCGAAACAACCCGTTCACATACCGTGAACCAAGTATTGAGGAATTCCGCACCTTAATACCTAAGATAACCTCGTTATCGATCCACGTACTAGGGACTTACAATTGGTATCAGAGCTTTCGGGATAAATACTTAGTTAGTTCGAGGTTATTTGGATAATAACGATAGATTTAGGGTTGTTGTTACGCTTAATCTTCGTTAAAATGACCAAAATCAGTCTCTGGAAGTTTTTAGTTTCGTAATCGACCGAAATCTTAGGGTTTAATCGACTAGAAAACTAAAATTTTCGTTTTAGGGTTTTTCAGCCGACTCTGCGAACCGAGTTCCCCTCTGCGAACTGAGTTCCTCTGCGAACCGAGTTCCCCTCTGCGAACCGAGTTCCCCTCTGCGAACTGAGTTCCTCTGCGAACCGAGTTCCCCTCTGCGAACTGAGTTCCTCAGCGAACCGAGTTCCCCTCTGCGAACTGAGTTCCTCTGCGAACCGAGTTCCCCTCTGCGAACCGAGTTCCTGCCCTGCGAGCTAAAATGAAATGACGGGGATTGAATGGCCTAGAAAGCTGGTAGGGTTTGGGGCGAGCTGTGGGCTACATTAGATATGGGTATCCGAAAAGACCAGCTAAGCATCATTGGCTTGGTGTCGAGTTTCTGCGAAGTGAACTTTCTGATTTTTTCTGATTGTTAATTCCTGAAACTTTTAAAATGTCTGACATTAGTAAAATGATCGAGATGGAGCACGAGGTTAGAAAATCTAATACTCCACCTAAGTTGTTACGTGTTGAAGACTATTACAGTTGGAGAGATAGGTTTGAATCTTACTTAGATTCCATAATCTCTCAAACTGGATGTGTATAAAAGGAGGATACACGGCACCCACCCAAACTGTTCAAAATGTTGTTGTTGTGGTAACCTATAATCTGATGAGTGAACAACAAAAGAAAGACTATGAAAATGAGAATAAGGCTCATTCTTGTATTAAGATGTGTTTATCTAAGGAAATTAATCATCAGTTAAAATCTTTTCGTACTGCTAAAGCACTCTGGGAAGCGCTTGAGAAAAGATGTGAGGGAAGCCCACAAGTGCAAGCTAGCAAGAAGAAGCTTCTGAAAAAGCAGTTTACTTTGTTTATAGCTTTTAAAGGAGAAACTCTTGATGCTTATGTTACACGTTTCTACCATCTGTTAAGTGAGATTGAAAACCATGAAATCACTATTTAGGAGGTAGAGAAAACCGATAAGTTTCTTGAGGGTTTACCTTCTAAATGGGAGATGTATGGTGTGATGATTACAGACAATGAAACCAGATATGCAACCATGACTCTTGAGTAGGTTATTGACAAGCTCAAAGGATATGATTTCACTAAGAAGTCAAAAGATGCTGATTCTGATCAGGTTCAGGATCCAGGACTGTATCATGGAAAAACTTCTATCTTGACTGCTTCATCCAGTTCGACCACTGCTTTGTTTGTTGGTAATGCTGATGGAAAGGGTGAAATGATAACTGGTGAACTGTGTTTCATTACATCATCTGGAAATGAAGCTAAAGGGAAACCTTCTGAGAAGTCACCTCAAGAACATCAAAAGATGCCTATGAGTGTGAAATCTGCTGAGCAGCAACTGTCTGTTCTTGCTTCAATTGTAGCTTCATATGAGAATTATATTGATTGTAAAATTAACGATCCAATTCTTTTTGATGAAGACTATGAACAGATAGATCCTGACTATCTTGAAGAAATAGATCTCCGGACCAACTTGCTTTGTTGTCAAGGAGAGTTAAGAATTTCTTAAAGAACAATGGAAGAAAGGTTGTTGGCAACAGATCAGGGTTTGATAAAACCAAGATCAAGTGTTATAACTGTAAAAGTTACGGACACTTTGCTAGAGAATGCCAAAAACCTAAGGTAGAGACTGGTGAAGGGAAACAAGGCTCGGGAAATACTTTGAATTCCAAAGCCTTAGTAGTGAAACAGCTAGATGGTTCTTATGATTGGAAAACTCAGTCCGAAGAAGCTTTGATGGCTGAGATTGAAGATCAAGAGATTGTGGCTGAGTCTATATCCTATATGCCCACTGATCCAGCTTTTGAAATAAAGGTGCCTGAGACTCCTGTTAAAGCTAATGTCGATGAGGTGTTAGATTTGGGTTCAACTGAAGATTTGGATCCTGTAGATTTTGTGGCTAAGATGGCTGAATTGCAAACTGATAAAAAACGGGTATGTTTAGATCTTATATCTCTTGTTGATCTTTGCCAGTTAGTTTCTAGTTTACAGTCCCAAGTTAGTGTTTATGCTGATTCCTATAAGACTTTAACTGAAACTAATAATACCCTGTCATCTCAACTTAGCACACTTAGTAAATCCAGTGAGGCTGTAAGATCTGAACTTGACTTAGCGAAGTTAGATATATGTAGGTTAAGTGATGATAAACAAGCCTTAAAGGATAAGATTAAGGCAGATGCGACTGACAAGACAACTTTTAGAGATACCGTGAATGAGAAATTAATTATCATAGATGGTCTCTATATGAACATAAATGACTTGAATCTGTCCATTGCTAATAAGGATAAGGAGTTAGCTGATTGCAAAACAAAACTTGTAGCTCAGAATCGTAAGCTTGAGAGTTATAGATCATCTGAAATGGATAAAATGTTAGGTGCTCAGCGTAGTGTGAAGGATATGTCTGGTTTAGGTTATAATGATATGTCTCACCCATTCAATTCAAATTACAATAAAACTCCTGTAGACATTGAGATGGCGGATGTTAACCCTGAGACGAAAGTATCTAATAAACCAGAAAAGGTAGAGGCACAGAAGAATGTTATTAAGAATCCTTCATCTGATGATAGTAAGAAAATTCCTCACACCAAAGTACATTTTGTACCGGGTGGAGTAATTAATGATACTAAGACTGATGAAGTGGTTAATAAAGAACATGTAATTGAACCTTTAGTGCCTAAGACTCCGATAGCGGATGCAAAAGTTAGTAAGTCACGGAAACAGATGTCTTGCTTCAAGTGTCACCAAAAAGGACACGTAGCTTCTTGTTGCCCAAATAAGAAGTTGGAAGCATCACATAAGTTAGTCAATACTGAAAAGACACCGACCACTTCTAGTTCGATTGTAGATAGGTTAGGCTCCAAACTGGGATTAGGAAGCAAACCTGTAAACATTCTGAAAAGAGATGGTAATCATAGTGTCTCTCCACCTAAACCTAAAAGGGCTTATTCTCTAAACGAAAATACGTTCAATAAGCCAAGAGATAAGACACCTTCGAGGTTTAGGACCCCAAGTAGAAACCATAGTCAATTTGAGAATGGCTCTACTTCGAGTGCACAGGGAACTAAGTTTTTGCCTAGGAGGTTTTCTACTCACTCTCCTCATAGGCCTAAGACTACAGGTTATCAACAATCTCAAGCTTCCGTGAAGGTTACTAAGACTCCCGATGGGAATAATTATGGTTACTTTAAGGAGGTTCAGATTGTAGATGATCAGGTACAATCTAAGACCGTAATGGTGTGGGTCCCTCTTGATAACTAACTGTGTACAACTTGTTATGTGTAGGAGCAGACTGTGAACAAGGACAGCTGGTGGTATGTAGACAGTGGATGCTCAAGACACATGACAGGTGAACGAAGTCTACTAAAGGACTTCAGAGAAGGTTTCAAGCAAAAAGTAAATTTTGCAGGAGACAAAGGAGGAGTAATTACTGGGAAAGGAAATGTTTCAAATGGAACATTGACTTTAGAGGATGTGAATTATGTTGAAGAACTGACTCACAACCTAGTAAGTGTTTCCCAAGTCTGTGATAAAGGTCATCCAGTTCATTTTAATGGAAAGGAGGCTTTAGTCCTAAAGCCAGGCTTTACAATCCCTGAAGAATGGATATTGATGAGGGCACCAAGGAAGAAGGATATCTATGCGATAAACATGGGTGTTTCTAATTCTTCAATGGTATCTACATGTTTACTATCCAAGGCTTCAGAAGCAGATGCGCTACTATGGCATAGGAGAATGGCACACCTAAACTGGAGAAAGATGAACTACATAACCAAAAATGGTTTAGTTTTGGGTGTACCGCAAAAACGTTTCGAGTCTGAGGATAAGTGTATTCCTTGTATGAAAGGAAAGCAACATAAGAAACCACACAGATCTAAGACTGAGAACTCAATCTCCTCACCATTTGAGTTGCTACATATGGATCTCTTCGGCCCAATAAGCAAAAGAAGCATCGGTGGCAAATGGTATTGTCTAGTTGTCACATATGACTATTCTAGATTCTCGTGGGTATTTTTCTTAGGATCTAAGGATGAAACTCCAGGTATTCTAATTGAGTTTTTAGATCAAATTGAAAATGTATACAAAACGAGAGTTAAGCATTTCGTAGTGATAACGGAACAGAATTCAAGAATTCGACGTTAGATATCTATTGCTTAAGCAAAGGGATAATTCATCAATTCAGTGCACCATATGAACCTCAACAGAATGGTGTGGCTGAAAGGAAGAACAGAACGTTGATTGAAGCTGCTAGAACAATGCTTGCTGATAAACAAGATCTATCTAATAAACTATTAGATAAACACAGTTTTGAATGATTACTAAGAAGTTTGCGGAATAACACTTAGTAATACAATGAAGATCAATAACAGTATATTAAGACAGAATAATAGAAAGTTTCAATCTTATTAATGATAAGACGAATACACTGAAATGTATTAGGGTTACAAAACCTTGAAGCTACGCAAAAACTCATAACCTAATCTAGGTTAAGGATCTCTATTTATAACACATAGAGTCCTGCTAAACAATCTCCTATAATTATGGAAGCAGTTACAATCCATAATTATTCAAACTCTAACTTCCCTCCTATTCTAGATATAAACAGTGTTAACTACCACAACTATACAAACAGTGGTAATTCCTATAACAGTGTTAACACTTGTACAATTTACTAGACTAATATACCAACAGTGGTAACTAGCCTAAGCAGTGTTAACTGTTGTAAACAAGCTAACAGTGATAACACTAACAGTTGAAACTCTTGTCTTCAATCTTCAATAACAGTTGTAATCTTCTACTAACAGTGGTAACCACTTCACCAACAGTGGTAATCCATGAAGACTTCAACTAACAGTTTTAACTCTGAAGACAGTGGTAACCAACAGACTAACAGTTGTAATACCAGTAGTAACAATAACACTAACAGTGTTAATACCTTGTGCATTCTTCAACAACAGTAGTAACAGCAAAAATCTTATTTCCCAACAATCTCCCCCTAAACTTAATCTGTCCCCAACAGAATTAAGTTTCTCTTGATTTTTTCAAGTTGACCTCTTTCCAACAATCTTTCAGAATAACTATCTTTGATCTCTGTGTCTTCTCTCATACTCTTCTTTCTTATGAATCTGATTCAAGATCATATATACCAAATCCTCTGCCAAATCATTGTTGAATGACACAGATAATTTAGCATGCCTTAAGCTTCTTAACAAACTCAAACTCATATCATATTCTCTGTCAGTGAGCATCCAAATCATAGTAGCATCATCAAAAATAACTTGATGAACACATGGATTGCTAAGATAGATCCACTGCTTTACATTTCTGAAAGTATTGAACTCAAACATGAATCTTTCTGGCTCATACATCATTGAAATCCCAGACCATACACCCAATTCATATACACTATCAAACTTCTTGGTGCTTAGTCCTTTCTCAGATCCAATCTCATATATTCTGTTCAAGTCCTCTCTAACAATCACCCTGATCAACTCTTTAAATGACCTCCAATATGAGACAGAAGTATCTGCCCTTTCAACT
The DNA here is from genome assembly GCA_963422505.1 of Pseudognaphalium luteoalbum. NCBI lineage: Eukaryota > Viridiplantae > Streptophyta > Magnoliopsida > Asterales > Asteraceae > Pseudognaphalium > Pseudognaphalium luteoalbum. The sequence goes on from OY730193.1 coordinate 63,877,865, forward strand.
CTAATTTTCTCACATTTAATTGGAATTGAAAATTTTACAACAGACCAATCAATGATTCCAGGAGAGCTATCAGGTGGAAGATGTACCTGTAAAGGTTGCACCACAATCAAGTCATCCAAATTCAACTTATTCTTAGGCAGATCAGGGATTGATGCAAGTTCTTGTCTTCTCTTCTGTTTACGCTCAGAACTTATTCTTTCCCTTTCCTTTTCATCTTCTATCTGTTTATCAACTTTTTCTTTCTTTTTCTTTTCTCTTTCTGCTTTTTCTTTGGCTTTCTTGTCTTCTTCTGCTCTCTTAGCAGCCTCAGGGTTTAGAAATGTATCCCTATCCCAGATTCTTTGTAGATTCTCAAGAGACATGGCATTAAGTCTTGCAGTTGAAATGTTGCCACCTCTTAACTTCAAAATCAGATTTCTTTTCTGTTGAGCCTTTGTCAATGGTTTATTCCTTTTAGCAGCAGCTTTGGCAGCTCTAGTCTTTTTCATTTCATCTGCCTTCTTTTTCTTAAGTTGTTCCACAAGATATTCAATATCATCTTGCTTTTGCTCTCTCAGCTGTGCTTCATCCCACTCATCAACCTGTTCCTTAGTCATTTTCACAAATTTACCAGGTTCTATCTCAACATCAATCATTTCCTCTGCTAGCACTTCTGCATTTATCTCAGCAAATAACCTCTGTGCATATTCATCATCATTCATTGTAGCTTCAGGAGGCATGGTTTTCTGCTTTTTCAATTTTGGCTCTTCCTCCAAGATACCCTTACCCTTATCCTTAGGGTCAATCTTGGGCATAGCTTGTGTAGCAGCAGGTGCAGTAGTAGGTTCTCTAATCTGAACTGGAGGTAAGATGGTGGTTTTATGCTTCTTAGCTTTGACAGACTGCACAGGAATTGATTTCTGCCTTTTAGCCTGTGAAGTCTTTTCTTTCTCTTGTTGTTTCTCACCTTCAGGATTTTCATTGACCTTCTCAGTTTCTTGATGAATTGGTGTTTCCATCTCTATATCCTCATCAATGTGATCACCAACACCATCATCATTTTGTTCATCATCACCCTTCTTACCATCATCTTTCTTCTCCTCATCACCTTTATTTGTCCAATATTTCTCCCCCTTTTTGAAAGCAGTCTCTGCAGAGTCACCTTCAACTACCACATACTTCTTCCCTTCTTTCAAAACCTTAACAACAATATACTCCAGTTGAGCAACCCTCTGCATTAGATTTGCAATCTGTTCATCCTTCTTTTTGTTGTTTCTCCTTTCCACCCTAAACTTCTCCCACACATAGTCTATCATTCTTGTCAATTCCAGGTTAGTTCTAGCCTCATCACCATCAGAATGTGACTTCCTAGGTGAATCATTGACAGGTGCATCAAAACCTGTATCATACCTAGTATGATCAACAGATTCCCCTTGGTTATTGGTACTGGGACCACCAAAATCATCTACAGGAGTAGAATCATGTTTTGGTGTTGCCTCTGCTTGGGTCTTATTGATGTTACTTTTGTCCTGCTCTGCCAGTGGGCTAGAAGCAGTAGAAGCAGCCCTTACAGAATGGTCACCCCTCTCCTCATGGACCACATGCTATTCATGACCCCTGTCATTGGACTGAGATGACTGAGCAGCATGATCCTCAGTCACCTGTTGTGTAGCCCTTTTGGCTTTTCTGGTGTAAGTTGTAGTGAATCTGTTCCCTTGTTGTTCATTGTTACCCCCAGATGTTGTGGGATAAGAAGGAATGGGTTGTTCCATTCTTTCAACAACTGGTTCAGCTTCTGTTGGTGGTACAGATGCTGTGGTGGAGGGTGCAGGAAGCATTGTTGGAAACAATGCTGTTACCCTCCCAGAAAACATAACACCTTTGATAGAGGTATCTCTCTTCATATTTGAAAATACTTTTGGTTTAAAAGAAGAGATACCTATTATCTTATCTAAGGCTGGCAACTCAGATATTTGTTCATTTAGAAAACATTGCACAAACCTTGGATACATTAAAAATTTAATTTTAGGTTGGTTAATGTTTCTTAGCATACCAGCAAAAATAAAGTTGGAAAAATTAAAGTTTTGACCAGTAGCTAAGCATACCAATGCATATGCTACATTACTGCTAAATTGTTCAAAAGATGAACGTTTGGATGATAAACAGTGCAGTAATGTATGGATTAGAAATCTCCATTGGTATGAAAACATAGTTTTCTGAAAAACATACCCACCCAAGTTCCCCTCAAATCCCATTCGTTGTAAATTAAAGTATAAAGCTTCATCAGAAATTGAAGTTATACCTTCTTCATCCTGAAGATGAAGAGAAGAACGAATGGATGCTTCAGAAATAACCACTTGGTGCCCAGCAACTGTAGAAACAATTTTTGGAACACCTACTTCTTCCTCAATCTTTGCTTCAACCCAGAATTCATTAATATGATCATATGAAATTCTGGGTGAAACAGTAAGCGCATGGTGAATGGTAGAATTACGCAGAAAATCAATGATCTCTACGTAATCATTGGCTATTGAGGGTTTTACCAGATAGGCAATCATGTTATGATCCTTGCCTAAAGCGAGTTGAGGTGTGGTTGATGAAGAAGAAGCCATGAAGAATTTTTGTATGAATTGCGATAGCAGTGGTTATAGGGTTTATGAAATCAGTGGTTATGAAAGCGTAAAAGAAAATGTACAAGTGTTGGGGTATTTATACTGTTAGTTTCAATGACCTAATTTGAACACTAACAGTGGAAACCATTTTAAAACAGTGGAAACCATTTTAAAACAGTGGAAACAATAAGAACTAACAGTATTATACATGTGAATAATACTAACTTTGGTACACTAAGTGAATGGAAATAACCCCTGACCAAAGGAATTATTACTCAACACTAGTGACTGCATTAGTATTACTAGGTTTTTTTTTTTTTTTTTTTTTAATTAATAAAACGAACAGAAAGATAAACACTGATAGTGAAATTTCAACTTGATAGTATAAACAGTGATAACTGATTATACTAACAGTGTTAAGATTTACACTAACAGTGGACATAGTGAAAACAGTGGAAACTGTTTACACTAACAGTTATAACTGAATAGTGAAAACAGTGGAAACTGTTTACACTAACAGTTATAATTGTTTCTGCGGACACTGATAACCTACAAAGAGTTAGTTCAACACAAACAGTGATAACAATAGAACTAACAGTGAAAACAACATAACTAACACATACAGTGGTAATTGAATAATAACAGTGATAATTAGGAAAGCCAAACAGTTGTAAGACTATTATCACTGTTAGTATCAATTACAACTACCAGCATCTGATCCTTAAGCATTATAGAGATGTTTTATAAAATAGTTATGGAAAAACAACCTAAAGAGATTTAATCAGGCCAATACTAGTAATCAGAAATATAAATCTGCCCACATCAAAGGCTTTGGTGAACAGATCTGCAAGTTGATTGTCGGTATGGACTTTTATAATCTGAATAAGTCGTTTTTCATTACAATCTCTGATAAAATGATAACGAATCTCTATATGCTTAGTTTTAGAATGTTTAACAGGATTATTGATGATGCTGATAGCAGAAGTATTATCAATATAAATAGGAGTATGTAAGAAAGTTAAACCATAATCAAGCATCTGATTCTGAATCCATAAGACTTGAGCACAGCAACTTGCAGCAGCTACATACTCAGCTTCAGCAGTAGATGTTGATACAGTTGTCTGTTTCTTGCATTGCCATGAGATTAACCTTTCTCCTAGAAATTGACATCCTCCTGATGTTGACTTTCTGTCCATGCTAGCTCCCCCATAGTCACTATCTGAATATGCTTTTAGGTCAAAAGGGGAATCTTTTGGATACCAAAGACCTAGATCAGATTGTCCTTTTAAGTATCTAAAGATTCTCTTGACAGCATACAGATGTGATTATTTTGGACAGGTTTGAAATCTGGCACAGATACAAACAGCAAACATTATATCTGGCCTAGAAGAAGTTAAATACATCAATGATCCAATCATTGATCTGTACAGATGTACATCAACTTCCTCCCCCTCAGGGTCTGTAGATAGTGGCTTGTGTGTTTCCATTGGTGTACTAGCCACTTTTGATTCAGAATATCCAAATTTAGTAAGTATGTCTTTGACATATTTACTCTGATTTATGAAAGTACCATCTGAACTCTGCTTGACTTGAAGTCCCAAAAAGAAAGTGAGTTCCCCCATTGAACTCATCTGGAACTTTTGATGCATTAATTTTTCAAACTCCTTGCACATATCATCATTTGTAGACCCAAAAATGATGTCATCAACATAGACTTGCACCAGTAAAATATCACTTTGATTCCTTTTGGTGAACAGAGTCTTATCAATAGTGCCTCTTTTGAACCCATTCTCTAATAGATACACAGATAAAGTCTCATACCAATCCCTGGGGGCTTGATGCAGTCCATATAATGCCTTATCCAATCTGCAAACTCTATCAGGATAGCTAGGATCTTCAAATCCAGGTGGTTGACACACATACACCTCATCATCAATCATGCCATACAGAAAAGCACTTTTGACATCCATTTGATAGACTGTGAAACCTTTAAATGTAGCATATGCTAGGAATAGTCTAATGGCTTCTATCCTTGCAACAGGAGCAAAGACATCATCATAATCAATCCCTTCTTCCTGTGTATAACCTTGTGCCACCAGCCTTGCCTTATTCTTGATTACAATCCCTCTTTCATCCTTCTTGTTCTTGAAGATCCATTTGGTGCCAATTGCCCTTTTTCCCTTTGGCAGATCTACTAGTGTCCACACATTCTGAATCTTGAACTGTAACAACTCCTCTTGCATTGCCTCAATCCAACTAGGGTGTTTAAGAGCTTCTACTACCTTCTTAGGTTCTACTTGAGAAAGAAAACACACATATAGAGATGTATGTATTTCTTCTTCAGTGACACTAGTTTGCTGTCTTGTTTATACACCACTGTTAACATCCCCAATCACCTGTTCCAGAGGATGATTTTTGTTCACATGAAAATTAGATGTTGATGTCTCTTGAATGATTTCCTCCAAATTGGTAAGATTACCATGCTGCTCTGAACTTTCATTGGAAAGTGTTTCAATTTGTTCTGAATCCTCCATAATCTGAGATGATGTTTCTGGTGGTTCTTCTGTCTCCAAATGCTGTGATGACTGTGACAGATCAGAAGAAAACACCTCTGGAGGATCAGAAGTCCAGATTGGAAAGATAATGTACTCCAAAGACTCTTTATTCTTTTCTGAGGACATATCTGATGTAGCCTCACAAACTCTATCTGCTTTACTTGATGTGGTACCTGTGCATGTACCTGTACTAGGATTGACAGTTGTATATCTAAAAGCAGTGTTAAGAGCATCAATATCAAACAAAGACTTAGGACCTATTCCATCAGGATTAATGATATTCTCATTAAAGGTGACATTCATTGATTCTTCTATGACTCTGGTCCTTTGATTGAAAACCCTATATGCTTTACTCTGAATAGAATATCCTACAAATACACCCTCATCTGCTTTGCTTTCAAACTTTCCTAGGTGATCTTTGGTATTCAAAATAGTACAAGGACATCCAAAGGATTTTAAGAAACTAACCAGTGGTTTGTTCTTAAACAACAGCTCATATGGGGTTTTGAAATAAGGCTTAATTACAGTTACCCTATTCTGAACATAACAAGCTGTGCTAACTGCTTCTGCCCAAAAAGACATAGGTAGTTTTGCATCAGCTAGCATGGTTCTTGCAGCCTCAATTAGTGTCCTATTCCTTCTTTCAGCAACTCTATTCTGTTGAGGAGTTCTAGGAGCACTAAACTCTCTCTTAATGCCTTTTTCATCACAGAATTTATCCATCTCATAATTTTTAAATTCTGTTCCATTATCACTCCTGATGATTTTAACTCTTTTATCTAATTGGTTCTCAATCTTAGTTATAAATGATCTAAGTATTTCACATGTCTCATCTTTTGTTCTAAGAAAGAAAACCCATGTAAATCTGGTATAATCATCAATTACAACAAGGCAATAAGATCTTTTTCCCATACTACTTATACTTGTTGGTCCAAATAAGTCCATATGCAATAAGTATATAGGAGTACAGTTTGAATTCACTGCTTTGGACTTAAAAGAAGTTTTGTGTTGCTTCCCCTTTAGACAAGAAACACAATGATCATCACATGGATAGACCTTCTCAGGTAAACCCCTAACAAGCTTGTTTTTGACAAGTTTATTAATGGTTTTGTAATTCATGTGACACATCCTTCTATGCCACAAAGTAGACTCATTTAAATTTGCTTTAGAAATCAGACAGTTTAAATCAGGTTGAGGTGCCATATTTGCTAAGTCACGCTTATAGACATTATCTTGCCTAGGAATTCTCATTAAAATCATATTTTCTGGAATTTTGAACTCCTTAGACAGAATAAGACATTCAGTGTCAGTAAAATGAACAGGGTTCTTTTTATCTGTGATTTGACTCACACTTAGCAAATTGTACCTCAACTGTTCCACATAATAAACATTTTCAAAGCTTAACTTGGCACTTTGAACAACTCCTTTGCCTGTGATCCTTCCACCTTTTGGATTGCTTCCAAATGCTACATATCCACCATCAAATGATTTGAAGTTCTGTAGCTTTTCCTTATCTCCAGTCATGTGCCTTGAGCAGCCACTGTCGATATGCCATAAACTTCTTGGCTTGCCCTGCACACAAACAAACACAGAGAAAATTAATTTCTCTTGGGAACCCAAACCAATTTGGCTTTGGGTTTCCCGGATGCATCAAGGTAATCAACTTTCTTGAAGATTATTGATTTTGATGCATTGTTAGATTTTGAACATCTGGGAACATTTGATTGAAAAGGTGTCCAAATCCAACTAATTTTAGACTTAACAGTGGGTTTTGGTCTAACAGTGTTAACTGAAGGTCCAAAGTTATGTCTAACAGTGTTAAGCCTGTTATAAGTGTTATTATGTCTAACAGTGGTAAAATAATTAACACTGTTAGTATTCCTTACAGTGTTATTTACTCTACCAGTGGAAACTGTTGAATTAATAGTGTTAACAGTTTTAAAAGGTTTACCACTGTTTGCTTTAACTCCTTTTTCCACGGTTTTAGTCTTTAAACTGTTGGCTAAATCTTTAGCTTTTGTTCCTGCAGTGGAAACCTTTGCAGCAGCCATAGCTTGATTTGCCCTATAATTCATCTTTCTAGCAGCAGTTGTATGATTAACTTTTGATTTAAAATTTTGTTTGTTAACCATATTAGCTGCTGTCCATGGCTTTTTCACATTCTTTTGATATGTTTTTGGATTATGAAAACTCATGTTGAAGATGATTATTTCTGCCACATATAAGGCATAACTTTTCTTTAATCACAGTAACATTATTCCCCAGTTTTTGAGTCACCATTTGGTTCCAATTCCTTTGGTTACCTCTGGGAATATATTTTTGAAAATTTTGGGATTTAGAAAAGCTATCCTTACACTTGCACTTATCACATGTATTCACAGCAGTTGTATGATTCACAGAAACAGTTGTTTTCACAGCATTCCTAACCTTCCTTTGAAAATTCCTAGGTGTGTTAGGTGTGATTTTCTCATGTTTTACATGATGTTTTTCCTTCTCTTCAAACATTTTCTTACCCTCTTCTAGATTATTAACTTTTAGTTCTGTAACTAGACCAGTAATACTATTGCTGCTTTCACAAGATGATTTATCAGATTTATTGAACACATTAACATTACATTCAGATGTATCACACTCTTCATCATCTTCCTCAGTCCACTCATGAATTTCAACTTCATCAATGTTTACATCTTCTTTTAAACTATTAACTGGGTCAACCTTTTTAACATCATCATTTAATCCTTCTTTAAGTAAATTTAAATCAAATTCAGTTTTTGAAGGAAAATAGTTGTTGTTATAAGGAGGAGGTACATTATTGTATCCTAACCCAGTCTTGAGTTTATCATGAATCTGAGAATCGATAAGTTTATTTACACTTTTAGATGCATTTTCTAAGTTACTTACATTAAGTCTTATGCTATCTCTTTCACATGTGACCTCAGCAAGTTTCTTAGTTAATAATTCTACTTTATCTTTAAAAGTGTCTCTCTCCCACCTAGCAAACTCAATATCATATTTAAACTGTGTTGCATTATCTTCAAATGCCTGAATCTGTTTTTCAAGATTTTCTATTACAGAGATTGTGTGTCTACTTTTGATTTCACACTGTTTCAGCTCATCACACACTTTCTGGTTATGATCTCTATAATGTTTCACAGTTTGTTTACACACAGTTGAGCACAATTTTATTTGTACCTCATAAGGAACTTCAGATTGCTTGTCAGATTCTGCTGTTGCCATGAAGCATTGATTCTTCACTTCATGCTCTTCCTGATCACTCCAATCCCATCCACATCCATCAACAGTTACCAGTGCATTTGATGAAGTATCTTGGATTGGCACATTCTTAGTCTGACCAACATTTCCTCCACTTCTCTGGACAGTTCCTCTCTCATTCTGATCAACCTTAGGACTTCTGCACTCCTTAGCAAAATGTCCCATCTTGTGACAGTTGAAACATTCAACTTTGCTTTTATCAAACCAGCTTGCATCACTCCTCTTCTGTGCAAAGTTATTCCTACCAGTTCTTTGCATAAACCTTTTTGCTCTTTGTGTGATTAAAGCAATCTGGAGTTTGATATCCATCTCTTCTAGATCATCTCCTTCAAACTGATCTAGATCTTCATTAGTAAGTGATGAATTCACATTACTAGCAAAGAAAGATTCTAAGATTTGATCATTAGAATGATTAGTAATAGATCCACTTCCTCTAGTCCCATAGGATGACCCTTTCTGACTTGATTCAGCCTTTGATCCAGACCCTGCCATAGACATAAAAGCTGAATTATTGTTGTTGCTCCCATATCCCACCTTCTTGATCTCTACCTCAGCTTCAAAATTCCTCAGATCATTGTATATATCTTCTAATTCCTTTGCTTCCAGATCTGTACTATGCCTCAAACCAACAGTATACATGGTCCATTCATCACCTAAGGACCTCAAAAACTTCCTGTTCAAATCATCTTTGTCAATTTTCACTTGATGATTTTCCAGATCTCCTACAAGCTTTGAAAACCTATCAAAGGTTTGAGTCAGAGTTTCTGACTTTGCAGAATTAAAGTTCTCATATTGTTGTTTCAACAGAGATCTTTTATTCTTTTTGGTGTTATCATTACCACCAAATCTCTTCTCTATTGCTTCCATTAAAACTTTAGCATCTTGACATGCTTCAAAACGCCTTTGACATTCATTAGGAATAGATAACAATAGAGTACTCAAAGCTTTGTACTCTATAGATCTGACTTTTCTTTCTGCCTCAGATGTTGGTGGTGATCTTGGCTGTGGAACACCATCACTGTTGAGGGTCACTGGAGGACCATTAACCACTACTTCCCACATTTGATAATCTGTGAGAAGCATATATTGTCTGATTCTGTTTTTCCACAGATCAAACTCATCAGGTCTAAGCATTGGGATCTTAGTGACCTGAATTCCTTCACTACCTTCTACCATTGGTTTGATTTATTGATTATAAAAATGATCAATAAAACAGTGAAAATGATCTTCCTTGATTCAAAACTAAAACCCTCTTTGATACCACTTGATAAACAAGATCTATCTAATAAACTATTAGATAAACACAGTTTTGAATGATTACTAAGAAGTTTGCGGAATAACACTTAGTAATACAATGAAGATCAATAACAGTATATTAAGACAGAATAATAGAAAGCTTCAATCTTATTAATGATAAGACGAATACACTGAAATGTATTAGGGTTACAAAACCTTGAAGCTGCGCAAAAACTCATAACCTAATCTAGGTTAAGGATCTCTATTTATAACACATAGAGTCCTGCTAAACAATCTCCTATAATTATGGAAGTAGTTACAATCCATAATTATTCAAACTCTAACTTCCCTCCTATTCTAGATATAAACAGTGTTAACTACCACAACTATACAAACAGTGGTAATTCCTATAACAGTGTTAACACTTGTACAATTTACTAGACTAATATACCAACAGTGGTAACTAGCCTAAGCAGTGTTAACTGTTGTAAACAAGCTAACAGTGATAACACTAACAGTTGAAACTCTTGTCTTCAATCTTCAATAACAGTTGTAATCTTCTACTAACAGTGGTAACCACTTCACCAACAGTGGTAATCCATGAAGACTTCAACTAACAGTTTTAACTCTGAAGACAGTGGTTACCAACAGACTAACAGTTGTAATACCAGTAGTAACAATAACACTAACAGTGTTAATACCTTATGCATTCTTCAACAACAGTAGTAACAGCAGAAATCTTATTTCCCAACACTTGCAGATTCGAAGCTTCCGGTCATCTTTTGGGCAGAAGCAGTGAATACAGCATGTCATGTTCTGAATAGAGTTCTTACGGTGAAAAAGCATAACAACACTTGTTATGAGCTTTTGAACAATAAGAAACCAAACTTAAAAAAATTTGAACCCTTTGGAGTTGCTTGTACAATACTGAAAACTGGGAATCAAGCTAAATTTGGTGAGAAGGCTGACGAAGGATTTTTCTTGGGTTATATGTCTAATTCTCCAAATAAAAGGGTTTTCAATAAAGTCACTAGTCGTCTGGAGATAGTTTATAACATTGAAGTTACAAGCTATACACCAGATGTGCATAAGGGATTAGATTGGCAATTTGACTATTCCGATCTCTTTCAGTCATTTAAAGTTCCCATAAGTGACTTTGTCAGTGATTCAGAGATTTCACAGCACTTATTGAATGGAGACTTGGACAATGGTCCGTCTTCAACATTGAGTGTTCCGAAATCTGGAATCAGGACAACAGATGACTCAAATGAAGCTTCTTCAAGTGGGTCTCAACAATTTTCAAAGGATAAGTATCAAGAAACAGAAGATTCTGAAGAGGATCTTCAAACGACATTTGATGATGTACTTACTTCTTTGAACCATTTAAAGATCTCCTCAGCAAGTTCAGAAGAGATGCCTTCATTAGAAGAGATTGGTACTAACTTAGGAGATGAGTTAATAGTTGACCCTATACCGGTTACAAGAATGAGTAAGAATCATCCCGTTGAAATCATCATCGGTGATATTAATACTCCTGTTCAAACTAGGACTCAATCTAAAGCTAGTACATCTGAAAATTTAGAAAGCTTGTATTCTGCTATGAAAAAGACGGGGATTCCTAATCAATGTCTATATTCATGCTTTATCTCACAAGTTGAGCCTAAAAATGTGCAAATGGCTCTCAAAGAAAGCACGTGGGTTGAAGCTATGCAAGAAGAACTGCAACAGTTCTCAAAATTACAAGTTTGGGAGTTGGTTGACCTTCCAAAGGGAGAATATCCAATTGGAACTAGATGGGTATTTAAGTGTAAGAGAGATGACCGGGGAGTCATTACTCGTAATAAAGCTCGTCTAGTGGTTCAAGGTTTTAATCAACAAGAGGGTATAGATTACAACGAAGTGTTTGCACCAGTTGCTAGGCTAGAAGAAATTAGAGTATTCTTAGCATTCGCATCATTCTATGATATAAAAGTTTATCAATTGGATGTTAAGAGTGCCTTTTTATATGGCAAAGTGGAAGAATTGGTGTATGTTGCTCAACCTCCAGGGTTTGCTGATCATGAGTATCCAGATAGAGTATATTGTTTGAATAAGGCTATATATGGATTACATCAAGCACCGAGGATGTGGTATGCAACACTATCAACGTATCTACTTGATAATGGATTTACAAGAGGAGCAATTGATAGTACATTGTTTGTAAAATGGAAAAAGAAAGACTTTCTACTAGTACAAGTTTATGTTGATGACATTATCTTTGGATCTTCTGATGAAAAGATGTGTCAAGAATTTGAGAAAGTCATGAGAAAAAGGTTTGAGATGTCTGCAATGGGAAAGTTGAAATTCTTCTTAGGGTTACAAGTTGACCAGAAGAAGGATGGATTCTTTATTCATCAATCTAAATATGTTTATGAGCTATTAGAACGCTTCAAGATGGATGAAAGTAAAGTCTACAATACTCCGATTCCAGTAAATCACAAACTAGGTCCAGATACATCAAGTGATCAGGATGTGGATCACAAACTAGGGCCATGATTGGATCACTAATGTATTTGACTGCCTCTAGACCTGATATTATGTTTGTTGTTTGTCTGTGCGCAAGATATCAGGCCAATCCGAAAGAGTCACATATGCAGGCTGTTAAAGGGATCTTTCGTTATCTCAAAGGGCAACCGAAGCTGGGACTTTGGTATCCAATTGATGGAGACTTAGATCTAGTAGCATATACTGATTCGGATTATGGAGGATGCAATCAAAATAGGAAGTCTACGACCGGAGGATGTCAATTCTTAGGAGGTAGATTAGTATCCTGGCAGTGCAAGAAGCAAAGCTCAGTAGTCATCTCTACATGTGAAGCTGAGTATGTTGCAGCTGGCAGTTGTTGTTCTCAAGTTCTTTGGATACAACAGCAACTGCGGGATTATGGGTTAATCATAACCAATACTCCAATGATGATTGATAACGAATCTACTATGTCGATAACCAACAATCCTGTGAAGCACAGTAAAATTAAGCACATTGATATTCGACATCATTTCATTAGAGACTATGCTGAGAAGAAAATGATAAGGTTAGTTAAGGTTCCGACTGAGGATAACTTAGCAGACCTCTACACGAAGGCGTTCGATAGAACAAGATTTGAGACATTGGTTCAACTGAATGGAATGAGAAATCCAGAGTGATTAGTCTTCCAAGGGTATTTTTGTAATACTTAGTAGTTATTTTTGTGTACTAATTAAAAAAAAAAAAAGGGTGGCGTATAGCATTCAAGTGCTTGTTACCTGCGGGGAATCGCCTCCAATAAAAGAACAAAAGAAGTTATTTTAGAAAAAGCTTTAAGTTTTTAGCCGTAAAAACTTGGGAGATGATAGTACATTAGGAGAATAAGCCTAAGAATAATAACCTTAAGTATTAAGTACGATGTGTTAGTAGATTCCTATAAGTTGCACTAGAATAATGATTTTTAACTAGGATTACACTTATATTTATCTTATTATACACCTATATCCACTGATTATAACTTGTCCTTTTACTTGATAAGTGATAAGAATAACTTAAGTCTAGTCAGGTTCGTCATACGATTTATTGGTAGGCAGGTTATGCTAAGATTTCCGAGCAGTTAAAAAGTACAACTTTCATGTGTCTTATCTTATGTGATCTGCTATATAACGTATGACATATGTCTTAATTGTTGAATGATAGTACTGTTGTGCACTGTGATCTAAAAAAAATGATACAAAGTATCATAATGTCAAAAGGTGAGTTATATGTTTCTAAAGAGCATCATTTAGTAACCTCTACCTTACATATGAAAGATACAAAGTATCTAGTGTCAAGTGTATGTTATATGCTTCTAAAGAACATCATTTAGTAATCTCTACCTTGCTAATACAAGATACAGTGTTATGTGTTGTACTTGGATTCTTCAGTATGCTGTATAGTAGAAAACACTAGATATTGTGCACATTAACAATAAAAGTTTTGCTCAGAAATATGTGTGTAATTTGTTTATGTGGACCATAATATCGGTAATCGTCTTGAACTGTCTATGATATTTGGACATTCACCTTTGTGAATAATAAGAAATACTAAGTTATTTTTTCAATGAAGTGTTATATCATGTGGATAAAGGTACATAAGATATAATTTTATAAATATAAGTTTATTACTGATTAAAGTTGTGATTTTATTGTGCTTATATGAATTTCATGAGGTATGTATACTAACAATCATCTTAGGCTTGTTACAATCTAATAAGTACAGCTTATTCTTTCTAATATGGTCCCTAAGCAGTTAAAATTTTAAGCGTTTTCTATTAAGTTAGTTTATTTTCTTATAATGTTAGTAGTTTTATTATTTTAAGTTTTGTAATTATTTCTTAGAATTAATAAATAAAAGTTTTAATTATTATTCTTGTCTTATTTAGTGTTTATCCTTTGGAATTAAATTAAACTAGTTATCTTATATCCGTGTTGAATAAATGTAACAAATACAAGTGAAAAATAATTTTTATTTTAGACTTGTACGATATATATGGGTTTTAATTTATACTAACTTCTAAATTCTCGCTTTTGGTAAAAACTTGCGAATTTGACTAGTCAACGCTGCGAAGCGAGACTAGTGCTGCGAAGCGAGTAAATAGTATAAACGGGGCAAGTCCAACGAGTCCAACCCACACTTGACATTTACTCTGCGAACCGAACCCAAACACCTCTGCGAATTGATCTTTTGGCGAAACGAACCGAAATTAACTTTTGGTTGATTTCTGATTTTATACTAAGAGGAAGGGTTTTTCGATCCGTGGAACTTCTACAACTTTTGATTACGCATCTTTTGAAGTAAGTTTCATGATATTTCACCGTGTAATTTGTGAGAAATTGATCGATTTATGTTTTTGAATGTGTCGGTTTAGTTTATCATGGATTTTGTACAAATTAGTGATTTAGAAAACCTAAAACTTGTTTCTAATGATTAATCGATGTTTATTGAACATATCTTAATAGATTAATTGCTTCGAAATACATTTGATCGGTGATTTGTGATTTGATCTCGTTAAACCGTTGGTCCTGCGAAGTGAGATCTATCTCGCTTCGCATCCTGCTCCTGCGAGCCAAGACCATGACCGATGCGAGACAAGATTAAACGTTTGACTTCAGTTGACCGAATCAAAACGAACTCACTTCGTTTGACTTCAGTTGACCGAGGCGAAATGAATTCACCTCGTTTGACTTCAATTGACTGAAGCGAGTCGAGTTCAACTCGCAGAATTTCTGCGAAGCGAGTTGAGTTACTTATTTAATTTTTTGCAAATTAAAATTTATGATTAACTTTATTTGACTTTGAGAACTGAATTTATTGTTGACTTCTGTTGACTTTGTGAAATAAAGTTAAATTTACAATTTAAGAAATATAACTTGTTTTCGATTTGAGAATCTCTTGGTTACAAATAATTAACAAGTTACTCATTTGTATACATTTAGACTTAAGAACTTTTGTTTATAAGTTAAAATGTGTGTAATATCTTAACAATTTGAGTTATTTCATATCGAAAGTCTTCCGACTCATAGCGTAGTCGAGCAGCGTGTCCCGATATTTATCGGCGGTATGATAACTCAAATAGTTATTCTTACCTAACGGACTTTATATATAATTTACAGAATATAATTGAAAATTTAATTCAATTAAGTTTCAGTGAATTACGTTATTAGTTGATAGTATACTTAGACGTTTGATGATCTTTTGATCATAATACGTTAAAGTGTAAATTATCTAATGTTCGTTAACTTAATCTTTTTGCTATTTGTGTAGTTTTGAATTACAGATATGGCTAACAGATCTTTTGAGAAGGATCACAACATATTGGTGAACTTAGATGTCAACGAGCGTGGTGCTGAGCGCTTTGAGCAGATTTTGACATACTTAGCACGTTTGAGAATTCGATTTGCTATTACCGAGTCACCTCTACTGAACAGAGATCTTCTTACACAGTTTTGGACGAACATTGTATATGATGGTGCTGTTAACCCGCCTACTATTCGTACGACGGTTAATCAGCATGCGGTTTCATTTACAACTGCTGATATTCGACAGATATTGCAGTTTGGAACTGTAGAGCAAGAGACCAGTCCTTCTGCTTATTCTGCTGATTTTATAGAAGGAGCTCTAGGTCGTACTGGATATTCTGGACCACGAAGAGGACATCAGTTCGTCAAGGCCTTTGTTCTTGGCCAGTGGAGATTTCTATTTACAGTGATTGTTTCTATTTTTGGAAACAAGAAGTCAGGTTTAGATGAGCTCAGTCCAGAGCTTATGTCTGCGGTACTGTCACTGGTTTATAATAAACCATACATTTTTTCTTCTTATATCTTCAATTCTTTTATCGGACAGATTACAGGAGCTGTATGGACGCAGTTTATTCTTTATCCCAGATTTTGCATGCTTCTGATTCGCAATCAAGTTCCGAATTTACCTGCTTATGTAGCTGATTTTCAAGTTGAGACCATAGGATTGAGAGGTTACAACGCTTGTTTTCTGTTATCCAAGCGTAAGGATGAGATCAAACCTGAGGCAGCTGATCTCTTTGGGCATCTTCTTGATGCTGATTATGTTGCTCCACCAAACAATGGTTGGATGGATGCCGGAGCTCACGTTCAACCTCAAGCTCAACAACAACAACAAGCTCAACCTCAACCTCAACCAGCAGCAGAGTCACAGGAGCTCATTGAGGATGTTTTACATCAGGCTGAACACCCAGGACAGCAAGTTGTGCCTGAGCTAGCTGCTGAGGTTCTACATGAGGTTTTAATACAGATTGATGATGCTACTGATCCCTTGCTACGGGATATTGATAGTTATGTTGCACCACCTGAGGTAATTTTATAATTATATAGTAATATAGGTACTTAGTTGTTACATTATTATCATATTATTATTATATAATGTAAATGTTATAGATATTTAGTTAATTAGATAAAATTTCTGATTATAAAATATAAATATCATTATGATCAGGGAGCTAAGACTGCAGACCCAGAGGTCACTCGACCTGAGGGTGAGCAGGGACAGCTTGATAGATCTGAGGGTTTATCTTCTAAGGTAATATATCAGATTAATCATAAATATATAGAACTTATATGATAGAGCTTCTAGCTAATCATCAATGTTTAATATATTTAATATTTAGGATTCTGATGTTGGTCCATCTGGAGGCCGTGATGGTGAATCGGCTTCAGATGATGATGATAGTACTCCTTCTCCACCTCCAGATGCTGGTTATATTAGATATCGATCTCGGATGATTCCAGATCCAGCACAGAAGGATAAGAGGAAGGCTAAGGAAGTCGACCTAGACTTCAGTATTATTGACGAAGGTCCTGAGGAAGAGGATATACCTCTTATTACTCAACGCCGTAAGCGTTCCAGGACATTGACTATTCCGGATGGTATGTATTATTTAGAGTTAGATTATCTTAACTTGTTGTATATCAGGAGGTCAACTGAGACAGTTAATTCTGTGACAGTTTCTCGAGATACATCACAAGTAGAGACGATGATACCGGTGGTTACTGAACCAGTATCTGTACCATCTGAGGTATGAGATAAACATTTAGTACTACGAGTATTATAAATATTTATTTAGAGATTGAGACAGAGTTATCTGTAACAATTACTTCTTTAATTATATCTAACGTTACAGGCTGAGAAACTGCTTGAGTCAGTGGAACCAGAAATGGTCTCCAAGACTATTGAGGAGGGAGTTGCAGAACTGGTGCATGGTGCTCAGTTTCCGACCAATAAAGCTAGTAGATTTGCAGCTAGTCTTCTCAAGGAAGCGTTATCTCAAGCTATTCCCCCACTTACACGTGAATCTTACATTGTTTCAGTGACACCGCCTGGACCATCAACAATTTCTGTTATTCCGACGACTGATGCTGAAAGGATTACATCCTTAGAGTCAAGAGTTAAGGAATTGGAACAGAGTACATCCAGGTAACCAGGGTTGTTGGCTGAGAATGTTTCTCTTGCTCAGCAGATGGTTCATATCAGTGAAATCACATTTGACTCTGCTGAAGACTCATGATACTTTGCTTGCTGATTTTACTGCCCAGCGACTGAAGCTTGAACACTTAGAGCGTTCAGTGTTGAGAGTGCATTCAGGACAGTCTGCTCAGGGGGAGATAATGATATATCAATAAGCTTGCAAAGAGGATGAGTTAGCTAAGAAAAGAAGAGATGATAAAGATGATGATCCCAACGCTCAGAAAGATGGTGAGCCGACTGGTCCTTCAAATACTAGTGAGCAAGCTATTATTCAGGGGGAGTCTGCATGTGTTGGTGTTACTGGTGATGGTGCTGGTACAAGTGTTGCGGGTACAAGTGAAGCTGGTAAGACAGCTTAGACTTGTGTAGATATTTGTACTTAGAATTTAGTTGAATTATAATTGTAATTTATAATTGTAATTGAAAAATTGTAACTTAATATTTTTGGTAATATATTCGGTTTGAGATTATTATTACAAGTTAAATATATTAGAAATTGTTTAAGTTATTCAATTCTGAAAAGTTAAATAAATTAGTGATCGAAAGTCTTCCGACTCATTGAGAAGTCGAGCGGCGTGTTCTGATTTATTTCAGCGGTCAAAGTTTATTTTAACTTAGACATTTTAGACTTGAGAGTTTATATAAACTAACAAGTTATAAATGTGATAGTTTTAACTAGATAAATGATATATAAGTTAAAGAAATAATTGAAAGTTAAGTTGTTGTGATATAACAGTTCAATTAAGTCTTGGAAATTATGTAAGGTAATTAATAGTGAATTTAAATGCTTGGTGATTATTCACAATGCATTAGAATTTAAAGTTAATTAATATTTGTTAAGTGTTTATAAGACTTTAGAATTCTTTGATTGATTCAGGGTAATTAATAAAAGAATTATAAGCTATATAGATTGGTTACACTAACACAATTGAAATAAATAATGAAATTTTTAGATTGATTCAAAAAAATCAATAAAAGAATTTATATTATTAATTTGATTTGTGTAGGTATGGAAATGCTAGAATTAAGTGACTCTGGAAGTGATATACTTGATGAAATCGATGAAGAAATTGATCTTGAAGAAGGAGAATTTTTATTACCTGAAGATTGGACTGCTGTACCTGAGAATGTACAAGACATTGGTGTAGATCTAGATGCAAATATTGATGAACACCATGTGAGTCCATCTAGGACAGAAGTTATTATTGAAAATGATCAAGGTCCAACAGTTGTCGATGTAGATGAAGAAATCGATGACTCAACCGATTCTGAAAATGATGAAATCTTGATTCCTACTAAGAATCCAGCAGTTTTTCTTAGAAAACTTCCAAAACAGAAAAAGAAGGTTGGAGTTTCTAAAGTTGATATAACTGGGAAACGGGAACCTAAAAGAGGGATTGTTGGATGGTACTTTGACTCTGAGCTGAAGTTGTTTGCTATTAAAAGGTTTATGGAGTTCAATATTTTGAGCGAAAGCTTGCAGTATTTAGTTCTTTGCCTAGATTTGAGATTCGAGATTTGGCTCGATTATCTTTGAATAATCCAAGTGATGATTTTGTTGGAAGATATGTTGAACACATAATCAAGACTGAGGTTAGAGCTAATAAATTTGAAAAGATTAAGCCAAGAAAAGGAAAGACTATTAAACTGGCAGAGAGAAGTCAAAGGACATGAAGAAGAAGAAGAAAGAAGATTTATCCGTCTGTTAAGTGTGTACAGCAGATTCCATTAAAGAAAATGCCACAAGATATTTTAGAAAATATGAAGAGTTGGCATGTGGATTCAGAGACTGGAGAAGCTGTCATGGTTGAATCTGATGATGAGGTTGAAGGTGGTGAGAGAGAAATCTTCAGAGTTTATGACCATCGACACCTAATGAACATGTCGAAGAAAGATTTGATAAAGTTGAATGAAAATAGAATCTTGACGACAGTAGCATGGGGTGATTTAGCACGTGATTATCAAATGATGGTTAAGACTTGCATCAAATTGAAGATTTATGCTGGAAGTAAGATTTATAAGTAAAGATCAAAGACAACTTGAAGACATAGTAGCATAGACGCTAGAGCTATTGTCAAGGGGGAGTCTGTTGGGACATGTATGTGTGACAACAGATCTAGCTTGTAATAGTACTAGTGATTATTGTAATCAAGTTTGTACAATTGATTTGGATTTGTAAATAATATTAGTTTGGTATTAATATTCGTTAAATATATTAGTATGTTAAAGTATTAGATGAATATCGATTACGAAATTACAAACTAATCCTGCGATATGAGATCTCAAGTCGCAGAACTTGATTCTGCGAGATGAGATCTGGGCTCGCGAGAGGGACTGCGAACCGAGTCGAACTGGGCTTAGTCGTGGGCTACGAGCTGAGTCGACTCACAGAGCCCATTGGTCTGCGAGCCGAGATTGACTGAATATAAATACTTAAATAGGTCAAATCGGTAAAGGACTTTTGCCATTCGATTTCCAGAGAACTTTAAAATGATTCTAAGCATTCATAAGGTTAGGTATTGATATATTAACATTAATTAATCGATACAAAACCTTGTTGATTAATCAATTCACTATTATTCTTGCGAAACAACCCGTTCACATACCGTGAACCAAGTATTGAGGAATTCCGCATCTTAATACCTAAGATAACCTCGTTATCGATCCACGTACTAGGGACTTACAAGTAGTTTGGACTAATCCCTTGTATGTCAGAGATCTTCCAAGCAATCGCCTTCTTGTGTGACTTTTGAACATGTACCAGCCTTGCTTTCTCTTCGGACTTTAATTCTTTAGATACGATAACTGGTAAGTGCGAGTTCCGTCAAGAAAAGCATATTCAAGGGGTGGGGGAAGTTCCTTCAGCTCCAATTCGGGTGGTTCTTCAGTAGAGGGTTTCATCCTAGCAATCTCGTCTCTTTTAAGCTCGTCATATGTTGTTTGATAATCTAACTCCATAGCAGGTGATTCTAGAATGTTGACTGACGCTATCTCAACCCATTCTGTATTGTTGGACAGCTTGATGTGTGCTAAGTATAGGCAATTATAATCACAAGTTTAATTAAGGAAATACTAAATAATACTATCACACAATTCAGGCAAGTGTTATCCTGATCATAGAATATAGTTTTATAAGTAAGTCCAGATTCGAACACAGGGAACGTGATTTAATCTTTAACTAACTATTTATTTATCCTAAATACAATTATTACAATTTGTAACACCCGTCAAATTAGGACTAGTAATTAGTGCCTAATCCCCTGTTAATACATGTACTTAGTTCTGTGTTAGGCTAATTAATGTATCAAATAATATATTGTTGAATATGTACAATTACGCGATTTGGCTAAATCGTACGCGTTTCAAATCAAAAGCAATTTGATTCAATTAATACGGACGTTGGTGAACAATTTTATTAAATAATATAACATTATTTAATAACGTTATTACATCTAAAAATATTATTTTATAACATTTCAAGTTAAACTCGTATCGTACAAATGACAATTTACATAATTAAAATGTAAAATCGCACAATAAAACAAAACCAGAAAACGTTAAATTTAATAATTCAATTATTAAGTATTTTAATAAAATACTTCAACCAAATTATCGGGAATTTATTTGGTAATTTAAAACGTATATTTAAAAGTAATTAATATTAATTTAACGTTTAAACAATTGGGAAAACGAACACCGCACGGAGCATGATTGCAGGAGCTGAGGAAGTGAGGCTTTCAACAAAACCCCACTCCCTCCTCATTTTCTTCTTCATTTCCACCAAAACTCTCCCCTTTCTCTCTCTTTTCTCTTTCAAGATAACCATCACCACCATCACCTTAAAACACCAAATTACACCACCAAACGCCGCTGAAATCTCGAAGCTCTTTGGAGAAAAACAACCACCACGCAACGATCTACAACTCTATCTTTTCGGAATTTCATTTCGACACTTTGTAAGTTCCGACAAAAACCCGAAACTCTTCGATTTCACTCATTTTTACATGTTTGTTGTTTATATAAGCTTAGAATGTCCATATATGGGTTGGGTAAAAGGATCGGACCAAACTATGGCCGGAAAACTCGTTTTGGCTCAAAAATCCGTCAAACAGACCTAAGTGTCGCAAAGACGACCAGTATAGCGTCACTTCGTGCGTCACTTAAGTGACGCATTGAGTGTCGCATGAAACCCTAATTTTGCCTAAGTGCCGCATAAAACCCCTTTTTCCCGACACTCCAACCGTCACTTGCTTAGTGACGCCTAGGACCCTTACCGTCACTAATAACCCGACACTGCTTTAATGACGCCCAGGTAAGCGTCACTCCTTTAAGTGACGCCTAACCGACACTTACACCCGTCACTGATGAAGTGTCGCCACCTTATGCGTCACTTACCTAAGTGACGCCTCACTATGCGTCACTTCCATAAGTGACGCCATAAGTGACGCCCTCACTCATGTTCTGCCATTTCATGCGTCACTTCCTAAGTGACGTCTAAGCCCAAGTGACGCTATAAGTGACGCATAAAACAGAAGGTTTCAAACTAATTTTACACTAAGTTTTGAGACCCAAATTTGACGCCCCATTTCACCCAAATTCAAGTCCAGATGCGTTTTTCACCAAAGCAATATAGTAGAAATAAAAAAAAAATTCCAAGCTGACCTGGCAGCTCGACCCCTGCCAGGGGCTCTGCCCCTTGGACCCCGCCAGGGCCTGCCGCCTCTTGGACCCCGCTACCAAGGGCGCTGCCCCCGGACCCCCGTCATTAACGGGCTTCGCCCTTACCCTAGGTTCATGAGTAACGGTGTTACATCTAAACTTTTACACAAAGTGTTAAACTTGTATAACATCAAACACGAATGCGACACAACTTCTAAAACACATTGGAACTTACTTTTAGGTATAACACTTCAAAATCATCAAAATAATAATGTGGGACTATTATTACAAACAATCACCAACGGGCCGTACACATTTTCAAACACATAAACAAGCAACCAAATCATGGTAATTTGGACATTCTAGTTGAACAAACAACTACAAGGGTGATCTTTGAGATACTCAATCATGTCATAACCATCGCGTGTCGTGGACACCCTCAGGTTACAAGTCGTTGGACTTTGATTCTTGGCTAATCAATCTAAGTTTATTAAGATAAACTCTTCAGGCTCAGGTGAGTCTCATGGCCCCTCTTTTTACTGTTTTACTAGGGGTGTGATACATTGCTCTGTTTTTAACACATGAACGCGAGTACATATTTCAATATACTACATGAGTTGTTTTCAACTAATCAAACCAGAGTCCTCCGTCAGTATAGTCTGGTAATACGAAAGTAGCGTGAATATTAGTATATGGTACCATATAGGATTGACCCTCCTCGTCCGGGTTAGCAAGCACTAACCGGGTAAACGGACGTACTAATATTTGGGAAGACGAGTGTAGATTAGGCACTTGTGGAGGCACCTCGCTCGGAATTCTCTATATGGGACCCGACCCTCGAGTTAAGCTCAGACTATGCGCTCATGGTTGTATACATTATCTGTAACTTTATTTGCTGGATGCAAATCAATACTTAAATCTTGCGGTTCATAGAATATTATTTGATACTCAAACCTGTGAGCTCACCAGCGTTAGCTGACCCATTTTAGCATGTATCACAGGTACTCAGCAGTAGATTTGGACTGCCCATCAGGATGCATCTTAGCTCGAGTCTTCATGCAAACTTCAGAGATTTCATTGCATTATTAGATTTTGTATAACTAATTATGTACTTAAATCTCTCATATTACGATCACGAGCTATGTATGAGTTCAAACTGTTGTAAACCTTTTAATATTAATATATTTTGTTAAAATGACGCATATAGAGTCGTTTGCTATATATCTGTGTGCTTTGATTCTTGATTAGTAACACCCAAAGTATGCTTCCACAATTCATTAAATTTGGGGGTGTTACAGATTGGTATCAGAGCCTAAGGTTATAGTGAACTAGGTTGCATTTAGTGGGCCTAGACTATGACCGTTAGGCAGTATTCCTTATTAAGTATGATTAGGTTCAATGACTACATGGTATTGGTTTAATTTAACATAGCCTGATCAACTATGTATAATTAAAAGAATATGATGTGGAATCTGAAAGGAATCATGACTGAACAGGATACACTAGTTGACTCTGACCACGAGAGAAACCGGGACCCAAACATGTATGTGTTAGACACCTTAGGCTATTATGTAATATATATGTATATACATAGATAGGCCTCACTCTTTTTAACGCTTTGTCTCAGAATGGCAAACACACCACTCAATTCGTCACGCTCTCAATCCGGGTCGCAGAACCCGAGGGTAGCTAGGAGGAACGCCAGGTTGCCTCGAGCTGGCCCATACCCCACTCACTTCACTCTGCCGGCCTTGGCCGCTAGGCTGGACCGTCACGAGCAACGACTGCACACCATGGATGTCGCTTTGCAAGAAAGCAATGAAAATTGGAGACTCACAGCGCTTGAGCGTATCAACCAAGTCTCCGAGGACCACGAAAACACCGTTAGCAACATGAACATACTCCACGACCGAGTGGTGGAATCAGGAATAGAAGTCGAACTTTTGCGACTCAGGTTGGAACAATGCGAGCAGTGCCTGCAAGAGGCTGAAGAATACTCAAGAATGCTGGTACAATGACTAGCATTGGCAGAAGACAACGCCCGACTAACCAGCAGACTCGCAGTCACCGTGGATCGACTCGTCACACTAATGGAAAGGATCAACTTGCATTAGAACTAGTGTGGCTGTCATCTTGTAATCTATATCTACCTATGTAGGACTTTCACTATTCTAACCGGATGTAACAATTCCCGGTACCTTTTGTACTCCCTGTATTATGTAATCTTTTGAAAACTCGTGTCATGTACCAGACTTGGTTATTTAAATGAAATATAATTATCACTTTATATCGTATATTCCATCATATACACATGTGATACATCAGAATTTCACACAAGAATCTCATTGTCTTTTCTTGATCTTGTTCAGCAAGATGCCACCGAAGCGATTCACCTTCAGCGAAACTGAAATCGCCCAACTCATAGCCCAAAGCATGGCTCAAGCTATGGCTACCCGACAACCCAGTTCGGGCAGCGAAGACACAGCTGCCAACGGGCCTCAATCCAAGCCTTGTTCATACAAGGACTTCCTGAGCTGCAAACCCTTGAACTTCAAGGGAACTGAAGGAGCCATCGGACTGATCAGATGGTTCGAGAAAATGGAGTCCGTCTTCCACATCAGCAAGTGTGCGGAAGAGGACAGAATCAAGTACTCCACCTGCACCCTCGAGGGTGGTGCACTCTCATGGTGGAATTCATATGCCCAGTCCGTGGGTATCGATACCGCCTACCTACTCCTTTGGGAGGAACTGAAGACAATGCTTACTGCTAAGTATTGCCCCATCGAACAACTCCAAAAGCTAGAGGATGAGTTCTGGCACCTAAAGGTGCAGGGAGCTGACATTGACGGATATACCGTCAGATTCCAACAGCTTGCCATCCTTCGCCCAGCAATGGTGAGCATCGAACCCGATAAAATCCGAAGGTACATCCGCGGTCTTCAGGAGCCTGTCCGGGGGAACATCGCCTCCTCAAACCAGACCACCATTGATGGTGCTATCCGATTGGCCCATGAACTCATGGCCATGAACGAGGACTCAGAACCACCCACTTCTTCCTCCAACCACCTCAAAAGGAAGTGGTCTGACAACCACATCAACAACCAAAACAAGAAACCCGACACCATCAAAGCCTACAACTCAACCACCGAACCCAGGCGTGGTTACACCGGGAACAAGCCCTACTGTTCCAAGTGCAACCGCCACCATGAAGGTCCTTGCGGTCCTTATTGCAAGAACTGCAAGAGGTACGGACACCTCACCAAGGACTGTAGATCCCCCACCAACAACAACAACTCCAACTACAACCCCAAGGCACCCAAGACATGTTTTGGGTGTGGAAACACCGGGCACTTCAAGAATGATTGCCCAAACCTGAAGAAAAAGGGCAACAACAACAACAACAACGCAAAAGGTAGAGCGTTCGTACTCAACTCTGGGGACGCCCGCCAGGACCCGAATGTGGTCACGGGTATGTTCCTCCTCAACAACTTAATTGCCTCTATTTTATTTGATACTGGTGCCGATAGGAGCTTTATTTCTGATGAGTTTTACCCCTTACTTGACATCACTCCTGTTGCCTTAGATGTTAAGTACACTGTAGAGCTAGCAAACGGTAAACTCATAGAAACCAATAGTGTGATACCTAATTGCACTTTAAACCTAGCCGATGAAACCTTTTCGATCGACCTTATGCCGGTTGAAATTGGGAGTTTCGACGTCATCATTGGAATGGACTGGTTGTCCAAACATCGAGCCGAAATCATCTGTTATGATAAAATCGTCTGCATCCCTCTCGCCGTAGGTAGAACCTTGATCATACGGGGGGAGACTGGCAGGACGAGACTAAATATCATATCTTGTTTGAAAACCCGAAAATTTCTGAGAAAGGGTTATCCAGCAATCCTCGCGCACATCATAGAGAAAAAATCGGAGGAGAAGCGACTTGAGGATGTGCCAATCGTTAGAGACTTTCCCGAAGTCTTTCCGGAAGAACTACCTGGCTTACCTCCACATAGACAGGTTGAGTTCTCGATCGATCTCGTGCCGGGTGCCGCACCGGTAGCCCGAGCACCATATCGCCTAGCCCCATCTGAACTTCAGGATTTGTCCACCCAGTTACACGAACTCCTGGACAGAGGATTTATTAGACCGAGTTCTTCACCATGGGGAGCTCCGGTCTTATTCGTGAAAAAGAAAGACGGTTCTTTCCGAATGTGTATCGACTATCGAGAGTTGAACAAGTTGACCGTCAAGAACCGGTATCCACTTCCTCGCATCGATGACCTGTTTGACCAACTACAAGGGTCGAGTATTTATTCAAAGATCGATCTTCGGTCAGGTTATCATCAACTTCGAGTTCGCGACACCGACATTCCGAAAACTGCTTTCCGAACTCGTTACGGGCATTATGAATTTCAGGTGATGCCCTTCGGTTTAACCAACGCACCGGCTGTATTCATGGATCTTATGAACCGGGTGTGCAAACCTTACCTCGACAAGTTTGTCATTGTCTTTATCGATGACATTCTTATCTATTCGCGCAACGAACGAGAACATGCACAACACCTCAAAACCATCCTAGAGCTACTTAAACACGAGGAGTTATATGCCAAATTCTCCAAGTGTGAGTTCTGGATACAATCCGTTCAATTCCTTGGACATGTTGTTAATAGTCAAGGAATCCATGTCGATCCATCAAAAATCGAAGCTATCAAAAACTGGCAAGCGCCAACTACTCCAACCGAAGTACGCCAATTTTTGGGATTGGCCGGGTATTATCGTCGTTTCATCGAAAATTTCTCCAAAATAGCTCAACCACTCACGACACTGACTCAGAAGGAAAAGAAGTTCGATTGGACTGTTAAACAAGAGTCAGCATTTCAGCTATTAAAACTCAAGCTTTGCAGTGCTCCTATTCTATCCTTACCCGAAGGCACCGACGACTTCGTGGTATACTGCGATGCTTCCCACCAAGGTCTCGGTTGCGTGTTGATGCAACGGGATAAGGTCATTGCTTACGCTTCCCGACAACTCAAAGTTCATCAGAAGAACTATACGACTCACGACCTCGAGCTAGGGGCCGTGGTGTTCGCCCTCAAAATCTGGAGACCATACCTCTATGGTACCCGAAGTAACGTATTCACCGATCATAAAAGTCTCCAACACATCTTCGACCAAAAAGACCTTAATATGCGACAGCGTCGCTGGGTCGAGTTGCTCACCGATTATGACTGCAAAATCAAATACCACTCAGGCAAGGCAAATGTTGTTCCCGATGCCCTCAGTCGAAAGGAACGGCCGAAACCACTTCGAGTCCGAGCCCTCAGTATGACCATTCACAATGATCTAAACATTCAGATTCTCACCGCTCAACTCGAAGCTCTGAAACCCGATAACATCAAGAACGAAGCCTTGCGAGGCATGGACAAACAACTCGAAATCAAACCTAATGGCATTAGGTACTTCTCAAATCGAATCTGGTTGCCTAACTTTGGGAACCTGCGAGACTTGGTGATGGATGAAGCTCACAAGTCTAAATATTCTATCCATCCGGGATCCGACAAAATGTATTACGGCATCAAAGAATTCTATTGGTGGCCGAACATGAAAACCGAAATCGCCACATATGTCAGCAAGTGCCTTACTTGCTCGAGAGTCAAAACCGAACATCAAAAACCTTCTGGTTTACTTCAACAACCCAACATTCCTGAATGGAAATGGGAACAAATCACCATGGATTTCATAACCAAACTACCCAAGTCATCGAGCGGTTGCGATACCATTTGGGTGATCGTCGATCGTCTCACCAAATCTGCTCATTTCCTGGCTATCAAGGAAACCGATAAAATGGAACGTCTATCCCAAATCTACATCAAAGAAATTGTTTCCAGACACGGTGTCCCAACCTCGATTATCTCTGACAGGGACGCTCGTTTCACTTCTCACTTTTGGCAATCACTTCAAAAATCATTAGGTACCCGACTCAATATGAGTACCGCATACCATCCTCAAACCGATGGCCAAAGTGAACGAACTATTCAGACACTGGAAGATATGCTACGAGCTTGCGTAGTTGACTTCGGTGCAAACTGGGAAAGACACCTGCCATTGTGCGAATTTTCCAACAATAACAGCTATCACGCCAGCATTAAGGCTGCACCCTTCGAGGCACTGTACCCGATCACCGATCTGTTGGACCGAAGTGGGAGACAGCCAACTCACTGGTCCTGAACTCATACACGAAACCACTGAGAAAATCTTCGAAATCCAAAACCGACTCAAAGCCGCACGTGATCGTCAGAAAAGTTATGCTGACGTGAGACGCAAACCACTCGAGTTCCAGGTTAGAGACCGAGTACTACTCAAAGTTTCACCTTGGAAAGGCGTTATCCGATTCGATAAACGTGGTAAACTGAACCATAGGTACATTGGGCCTTTTGAGATCCTCGAAAGGATTGGCCCTGTGGCATATCGATTGCAGCTGCCAGCCGAGCTTAGCAGCGTGCACCCTACTTTTCACATTTCTAACCTAAAGAGATGTCTGTCTAATGAGACACTTATCATTCCACTCGATGAGATTCGCGTGGATAACAAACTCCATTTAGTTGAGGAACCCGCTGAAATCGTAGACCGTGAGGTTAAACAACTCAAACAAAGTCGTATTCCCATCGTCAAGGTCAGCTGGAATTCACGGCGTGGACCGGAATTCACTTGGGAACGGGAAGACCAAATGCGACTCAAGTATCCTCAGTTATTCCCTGACTCTACATCAAACGCGACCTCGAGCTAAATTTCGGGACGAAATTCTTCTAACGGGGGGAGAATGTAACACCCGCCAAATTAGGACTAGTAATTAGTGCCTAATCCCCTGTTAATACATGTACTTAGTTCTGTGTTAGGCTAATTAATGTATCAAATAATATATTGTTGAATATGTACAATTACGCGATTTGGCTAAATCGTACGCGTTTCAAATCAAAAGCAATTTGATTCAATTAATACGGACGTTGGTGAACAATTTTATTAAATAATATAACATTATTTAATAACGCTATTACATCTAAAAGTATTATTTTATAACATTTCAAGTTAAACTCGTATCGTACAAATGACAATTTACATAATTAAAATGTAAAATCGCACGATAAAACAAAACCAGAAAACGTTAAATTTAATAATTCAATTATTAAGTATTTTAATAAAATTACTTCAACCAAATTATCGGGAATTTATTTGGTAATTTAAAACGTATATTTAAAAGTAATTAATATTAATTTAACGTTTAAACAATTGGGAAAACGAACACCGCACGGAGCACGATTGCAGGAGCTGAGGAAGTGAGGCTTTCAACAAAACCCCACTCCCTCCTCATTTTCTTCTTCATTTCCACCAACACTCTCCCCTTTCTCTCTCTTTTCTCTTTCAAGATAACCATCACCACCATCACCTTAAAACACCAAATTACACCACCAAACGCCGCCGAAATCTCGAAGCTCTTTGGAGAAAAACAACCACCACGCAACGATCTACAACTCTATCTTTTCGCAATTTCATTTCGACACTTTGTAAGTTCCGACAAAAACCCGAAACTCTTCGATTTCACTCATTTTTACATGTTTGTTGTTTATATAAGCTTAGAATGTCCATATATGGGTTGGGTAAAAGGATCGGACCAAACTATGGCCGGAAAACTCGTTTTGGCTCAAAAATCCGTCAAACAGACCTAAGTGTCGCAAAGACGACCAGTATAGCGTCACTTCGTGCGTCACTTAAGTGACGCATTGAGTGTCGCATGAAACCCTAATTTTGCCTAAGTGCCGCATAAAACCCCTTTTTCCCGACACTCCAACCGTCACTTGCTTAGTGACGCCTAGGACCCTTACCGTCACTAATAACCCGACACTGCTTTAATGACGCCCAGGTAAGCGTCACTCCTTTAAGTGACACCTAACCGACACTTACACCCGTCACTGATGAATTGTCGCCACCTTATACGTCACTTACCTAAGTGACGCCTCACTATGCGTCACTTCCATAAGTGACGCCATAAGTGACGCCCTCACTCAGATTCTGCCATTTCATGCGTCACTTCCTAAGTGACACCTAAGCCCAAGTGACGCTATAAGTGACGCATAAAACATAAGGTTTCAAACTAATTTTACACTAAGTTTTGAGACCCACATTTGACGCCCCATTTCACCCAAATTCAAGTCCAGATGCGTTTTTCACCAAAGCAATATAGTAGAAATAAAAAAAAAATTCCAAGCTGACCTGGCAGCTCGACCCCAACCAGGGGCTCTGCCCCTTAGACCCCGCCAGGGCCTGCCGCCCCTTGGACCCCGCTACCAAGGACGCTGCCCCCGGACCCCCGTCATTAACGGGCTTCGCCCTTACCCTAGGTTCACGAGTAACGGTGTTACATCTAAACTTTCACACAAAGTGTTAAACTTGTATAACATCAAACACGAATGCGACACAACTTCTAAAACACATTGGAACTTACTTTTAGGTATAACACTTCAAAATCATCAAAATAATAATGTGGGACTATTATTACAAACAATCACCAACAGGCCGTACACATTTTCAAACACATAAACAAGCAACCAAATCATGGTAATTTGGACATTCTAGTTGAACAAACAACTACAAGGGTGATCTTTGAGATACTCAATCATGTCATAACCATCGCGTGTCGTGGACACCCTCAGGTTACAAGTCGTTGGACTTCGATTCTTGGCTAATCAATCTAAGTTTATTAAGATAAACTCTTCAGGCTCAGGTGAGTCTCATGGCCCCTCTTTTTACTGTTTTACTAGGGGTGTGATACATTGCTCTGTTTTTAACACATGAACGCGAGTACATATTTCAATATACTACATGAGTTGTTTTCAACTAATCAAACCAGAGTCCTCCGTCAGTATAGTCTGGTAATACGAAAGTAGCGTGAATATTAGTATATGGTACCATATAGGATTGACCCTCCTCGTCCGGGTTAGCAAGCACTAACCGGGTAAACGGACGTACTAATATTTGGGAAGACGAGTGTAGATTAGGCACTCGTGGAGGCACCTCGCTCGGAATTCTCTATATGGGACCCGACCCTCGAGTTAAGCTCAGACTATGCGCTCATGGTTGTATACATTATCTGTAACTTTATTTGCTGGATGCAAATCAATACTTAAATCTTGCGGTTCATAGAATATTATTTGATACTCAAACCTGTGAGCTCACCAGCGTTAGCTGACCCATTTTAGCATGTATCACAGGTACTCAGCAGTAGATTTGGACTGCCCATCAGGATGCATCTTAGCTCGAGTCTTCATGCAAACTTCAGAGATTTCATTGCATTATTAGATTTTGTATAACTAATTATGTACTTAAATCTCTCATATTACGATCACGAGCTATGTATGAGTTCAAACTGTTGTAAACCTTTTAATATTAATATATTTTGTTAAAATGACGCATATAGAGTCGTTTGCTATATATCTGTGTGCTTTGATTCTTGATTAGTAACACCCAAAGTATGCTTCCACAATTCATTAAATTTGGGGGTGTTACACAATTAATATACAAATTCACAATTATAAACAAAAATATATAAGATAGGGGGACGTTTTAGTTCCGAATGAACATATATATATATTTGATACCAATTCTTTAATAGATAAGTTTAAAGAAACAACTTAAGAATACTCAATTGAATAGAAGATTATGACTATTTAAACTATTATTTATTACACTTATTATATCAACTTATGTCTATTTGCATGTTGGCTATTATTATTGTGATTTACTAATGTAGAAAATCTCAAAGGTTATGACAATTCTCATATAGCAATACCATCAAAGGTTATGTAAGTATCACTATTTATTAAGATCTATCAACATATTATTCATGCAATTACAGGGTCGGTTGAATCATAATGCTATTTAACATCTAATAAAACATAATCACTTACTTTAAAAACCCAAAAGGTTATTGCAGTTTATCTATAAATCAGTTAATTATGATTATTAACATAATATAACACATAATTCTTGCATAATAATATTCAATAATATAGTTCCAACATAAACATATAATTCATATAATAAACATAATAAACATACATTTAAACATTCATAATGAAAATCTAATAAGCAATTAATTCAAATAAACAATATCCATAGTAACCCAAAAGGTTAGTGAAGCTACAAGGATAAAGAAACCGAACCAATTTGACGAACTAGCTTTTCCTAGGGTTGAAAACCTTCACACCCTAGCTCCTTAGCCTCCAAATTCGCATCTTTAGTCGACCTTAAAACCTTAATATTTGACTTTGTATTCTAAGAATCGTATATGGTTTAGCTTAAATCAAGCCTCTATTTATAGTTTTTCTGGCCGACCCTCCAACCGCCGGTTGGACTTAAACTCCAGAATATTCCAAAATCAGCTTGGTCTTCAAATTGGGCTTCTCTTCCTTCTTTAAATGGATTCACTTATTTTCTTGGCCCAAATCTTTAATATTATCTTTTTAGTCTTCATTTCTTCAAGGTTTAGATCTTCTTTTCTTCAATTGCTTTAATTTCTTCAGTTTCGGTCTTATTTTCGTTCCTTTTTCTTCAATCTTCAATTAAAATATATTTCTGCAAATATTAACAAAATAAGTATCTAAAATCATATAAATGCATAAAATATATATAAATATAGGGATAAATTACTATAAAATATACTATATATTTGATGCTTATCACAGCTCATCTATTTTCAGTTCATATTTTACTCGGGAAGAATGAGAGATTGCATTTTCTTCAGTGATCATTTCTTTGTCATCATTAATTGTTGTAAATCTCTGGAATTGAGCTGATGAAGATTGACTGATGGTGATTTCTGGATTAAGATCTTTACAACTTTCAGACTGTTGTGGAACAGGTGGTTTAAGCATTGACTACATGTTTTTAAGAGTCTTCAGAATTTCTTCCCTTGAGAGATAAGAATGATTTACTTCAAAAGTCGGGTTTCTTCCTAGAAGAGTGACAGGAGTGCCATATCCAAGTGGAGCAGTTGTGATGGAGTTGAACTGTGGCTCGGATTTCTTTAAAGGAAATAGCAACTCTCTAGATGCGTCGGAAGAGTGATATCGCGTAAAAAGTCACATTTTTACTACCGATATCTCTTTCATTCTGGAACAATATTTGGCAAATAAACTCAGATAATGTATAAATCAATGAAACTTTGCCAAGAAGGTCAAAATAGAATTGCACGAGAAAAAACAAGCAAAGCGACGAAAGACGAAGATTCCACACACGTTTGAAGATTAAAGACATCAAAACAAAATTTAGATACAAAGTACCCATCACTGAGATTTCACTTATCCAAGATATTCGTTTTCAAAATACGAATCTGATGCGTCACCAGCGGTCGGTAAGGATTTCAACCCTTGTCGTTGCACCGGCTACTAGCGGCGGGCATCAGTGAGTGTTTTAAATTTGTAATTGTGGGGCCTAAGTTTTCCCTAACAATGCTAATCCTAAGTGTGAGCAAGTGGTAGGTATGACCTAGAGTCGTTCTTCAAACCGACTGAATTGAAACTTAGGCGTGGCAGATGAGGGCTTTCAAACTAGTGAAGGGTTTATAAAATAGTGGGGGAGTTTTGGTTTTTCTATTAACTAACTTAGGCAAATAAATAAATAAAAGCGAAATAAAAATAAAAGATAAAGCAGATAAAATAAAGATAGTGTTTGCTGAGATTTCATTAATTAAGTTATGGGATGATGTTTGGAGAAACTGTGTTGAAAGATATTTGTTGATTATTAATCTTGAATACTCGTGATGTAAACACTAGATTCCCTACTAATTAAAATCCCATTAGCATGTCACACCGGGAGCTAGGTTATGGTAACATCACAAAGTATTTAGGATAATAAGCAAAATCTTGATTATGGTTTAATAATACTTTCATATGAACAAGAACAAAATCTTAAGGTACTAGACATAACTGAATCATATAACGATTCCTCGTCATCCTAACAGATTCATGTATTTAAAACGGTTCATTTATGACTTTAAACCAGCCCTTGCTTAAGACTACCCAATAAATCCCCTAATTATCCATAGCGTTCCTCACTTAAAGTGGTTCCGCCGCTTCAAACCTTGGCCATGTCTTGTCCTACGATAATCCCCCATGTAGCCTTGCGGTTCCATAGTTTCATACCTTTGACAAATTGTATTGACACAGATGACTGACTACCTTTTAATTAGACGTCATTAACAAGGTGTTGTAATCACGTTTATTGGTGGAAAGGCGATAGATTAATTTGAAGTTTAAAAGTCTATTTAGAAAGGTTAATTAAACAAGGTTTCTCATTTTATATTTTAGTCTGTAATATGACTACCTTCGGTCGTTACTCGACTTCCATACATTTGTACTCCACCTTGAAGTGTTTCCAGTACTATATCGAGTAACAGTCGAATAGGGGCCATCATATTACTTTACGATAATTAAGACCGTTTATATTTTGCCACTATGATGATCCTAAGGCAACAATCAAACAAGAACATGCAATAAGACGATCAAAGCGATACTACCAATCTTTAATATTTAATTATAAATCATCCCATAATTAATTAACTACATCGCAAACAAACACAACAAGTATACTACTCTCTAATCATGGCAATAACTAAATCTAGCATAATCAATAAAAACGTAATTAATTAAGATAGATAAGGACAGAAAGAACCAGGATTAAATGCGAGAGAGAATAGACTTGAATTAATTGACACAATTCCGAGCATACACCGAAGATTACAATGCGTCCGCACGTTCCTTCTAATAAAACTCCTAAACTAGTTTACATACTAGTTAAAACTAATCTAAAGAAAGAAATATAGAGTGAGAGAGTGGGAGCTTATTTCTAGAGTGAGAAAGATAAGCTAGGAAGGTGTGTGTTTCAAATGAACCTAATGCCTCGTATTTATAGAGGGGTTTTGGTGCATTTTAGCCAAAGGAAGCACACATAAGCAAAAGGTGGAAAAGGTAGTAGCACTAGGTACAAAAGGCGAAAAAGGTAGTGGCACCAAGTACGAAAAGTAGGAAAAGGTCTAGCACCGGGTACGAAAAAGTACCAAAAAGTGCAATCCGTGCGGGTGGCGGGCAGCAGCCAGCGGCTGGCTGGCTGGCGGCGGCGGCTGGCTGCCAGTGGCACCAGTCTGCTACCGGTTGCTGTGTTTCTCGATTCGTGCATGTTTTCTTTGTTACGTATCCATTTGCGTCGATTCTTTTTGCGTTGGATACGTAATTCAAAAACGAAGCTTTTTGATGAAAAGAAATCCCAAAAATATGTCTCTGAACTTTAGATGTGTCGTACGAATCGTTTGGATCCTCCGGAGTGCGTAGAATCTTCGTTCTTCGTCCGTTTTAGTTGATTCTTCTTCTGTTGGATTTGTAATTTGAAAACGAACATCTTGGGTGAAATGGATGTTGATGATGGGCACTTTCATCTTGAAATCTCGTTTTGATGCCTTGAATCTTCAAACGTGCGTGGAATCTTCGTTTTTCATCTGTTTCGCTTGATTTTTGTCGTGCAACCTTGTTTTGACCATCTTGGCATAATATCATTGATTTGTATTGTTTTTGAGTTTAAAATGCCAAGAATTGTTCCAGAATGAGAGAGATATCGGTAGTAAAAACATGACTTTTTACGCGATATCAAGTATCCCACACTTAGAACTTTGCTTGTCCTCAAGCAAACTCAAGTTTCAACATGGTTAAAGATAAGCGGACAATGAAATATTTTGAGGCGGACCTTTTTACTAAAGGGGGTTTTGGAAAAAATGAAATATTTGTTCTTTGAAAAACGAGGTTGTAATCTTTGGGAGCATGTTTTTGATCTTTGATCTTGGATAGATGACTAGGCGATCCTTTCCAGGTGGTCACTCAAATCACTCAAAGTGTTTAGGGTTTCCTATTCTAAAATTATCAATCACTCAGAACGCCAGTCATGTATCGTTTATCGTCACCGGCTTAATCGAGAATCAAATCGTTACCTTTTTGGTGAGCGCGAAGTCGATCTAGCCACAATCATTCTAAGGGAAGTGATGTAGGGTTTTTCGAAGTGAAGTGTTGGTGATATGAGAGGGGGTTTTGTTGGGTTTTTCATGGGTTTCTTTTTGGTGAAGAGGAAAGATTTTAGGAGGATTGACGCTCTTTTCTTATGATTTTTTTTTTTGAAGGAGTCTTTTTCTCCACTTAACTTTCTTTTCTTCGAATATTTTTTTTTTCGACGTCATATCCTTGTAGCTTCTCTTCTTTCATCTTTGGACTTTCTATGAGTTTGAGGGATACTTTTGAGAGGGTAGGGATAACGTATTTATTTTTGGGTGTATGGATGAGTTTAAGAATGATATGATTCAATCTCCTTTTCATTCACCAATTCAGATTTGAAATGCATAACAGGAGCAAGTTCTGATTCTAAACGCATACATCGGCACACTCAAGAATCGAAGAAGTGAAGCATTGAAAATGAATGCTTTATATGGCTCAAGGTACCTCACGAATCGAAAGTTGGTTTGTTGTGTGCCTAGTCATGCAATGCTCTTTATGGGATTACTAAACTAATTTTTCAAAGGAATTCGTATTTTATTTATCCTTTTCCCCAAAGTAAATTATTCTGTCTAAAATTTTTCATTTTCAACATATTTTTAACTCAATTTTGAAAAATTTTGTTTGCTTATTGGAGAAGGATGGTCTAAAGAGCAACGAGTTTAGAATCAAGCATATACCATTATCCATTTTACAGTAGTGTAACTACTGCTATCCCACACTTAAAGGAACATCTTCCTCGATGTTATTCTAAGCTCTGATTGGGGTAAAATCCCACACTTAGGATTTAAAACATCCAAGACGTATTCTTTTAGCTGTGTGTTTTGGGTTTGAATCCCACACTTAGTGATAAGCATAGTGGATATGGTATATTTATAACAAATGAAAGAAACGGTATAAAAGTACTCCCCATTTATGTATGTGGCTTGTTAATGATGATGAGGAGTGCTCCAAAGCACATGATTGCCGAATTTTCCATAGAGTCCCTTTCGTTGCTGTTGTGTGCTCCGATTTCTTCAAGTCTTTTGTGATTTGTCTCGTAGGTGTGAACACGTTGGATATACTTTTCTTAATTCCGGTGCCAAAAATTTGATGCGTCAGTCTTCTTCGTATATCCAAGTGTGAAAGATAGTCGGAGACTTCATCACTTCTTGGAATGTAAAATTGCATAAATGTAAACACGGGTTGCCTCCCTAGAAGTGCTCTTTTAAAGTCGAGAGCTCGACTTCTTCTCTCCTAGCTAGATGGAGATAGATGCATCCATGGGATCCCCAGTGCAGATATTGTGGGCCCTAGGTTGCGGAAAAGTGTATCGAGGTGGATAGATTCCCATGAAATGATTGACTATTGTCGTAATCAATTCGAGTGGACTATCTCTCGATGATTCTTTATAGTTCAGAAGATGCTCTGAAGTTGTCCTTGCAAGTCCGTGAAGTCCGAATGTGATGTAGTCAACTGCTTTAGTGACAGTCCCATTAGGGTCGGTCATGGTGGTGGTGTCTATCTTAACAACCTCTCTTGGCGGTGGGTTTTGCCAGAGAGAGCATACAAACGCCAGGAATTGCAGTTTTATGTCTTCATAATTGTCGGTCTTGGGGTCTCCGTTGAATCTTCTGATGGATGTGCACAGGTCCTCTATTTGCCGGTGCTGATGGTTGTTGAATGGAAAGTCGGATTCTGAGAAAACTAGAACAAGCTGACAAAGTATCTCCTTGCATCCTGAGTGGAACATGAAGTTTCTTTTGGAGTTACTTTTCTGTTGTTGAATCTCTCGTAGATAGATCGTAACAAATGTAGCGATATCAAGTGGTGATTCATGTGTGGCCTCAAAAGGTCGTTCGCGCCTTGATTCCTCCCAAATGAGATCACTAAGTTCTTTAATCATTAACTCAATTTGTTTTTCCATAGTGGAGTTGATAACCATAGATCCGCTTTCCTTGGAACTGAGGTGATCTTCTCTACTTAGCAAGTTAAGCAATGATGTGAGGTCATTCATCATTGAAATGTCAGCATGACTGCTCGGATGTCCAGTAGTTCCTTTCATATGCGCTCTAATGGATCCTAACATCTCCCATTGCGTTGAGGTGAATGGGATGTTAGATCTTTTAAGGGCATTGTAGATCCTAGTGTAAGTCCGTTTCTGTTGTTGACAGAATTGCAGTTCAGCAGGAGAAAGAGCCAGCATGTTGACTACGCCGCTTATTCCTACTTTGTCAAATCTTTGGATGAATTCTTCGAGTACTTTATGATCTTCAATGGTTTGTGGTTGGTTTTTGGTGCGTTTGGAATATTCCTCCAGTGTTTCTCTTCTCGTGGGATGGTTGTGGTTACTTCGCGCTACTTCATCAATGTTAAATAGATTAGGTGGCGGTCTGCTTCTTTTATTTTCTTCCTCCATCTTTCTCGTTCTAATCAATTCTTCCATCATTGAGTTTTTCACTGATGCATTTTTCATCTTTTGTCCTATTCGTCGGAGGTCAATCGGAAAATATGGCATGATTTCCAGTTCCTTGCTAGATTTCCTTTCACTTATTGACTTTGCAGTTTCTTCGTCCTCCACGGTCTTGTTCATGGAGATCATGTATATATCGGCTTGGCCTCCAGCGTTAGGATTGTCAATATGGAAAGTGATGGTTTCTCCCTGAGACTGCAAGCTGATGGTTTGTGCGAAGACGTTGATGATTGCCTTGGCCGTATTCATGAAAGGTCTTCCTAGTATGATTGGGATGTGTACGTCTTCCTGCATATCCATTACTACAAAATCTGCTAGATAAAGAAATTTGTCAATCCTAACTAAAACATTTTCAGCTATTCCCTTAGGGTATTTGACCGAGTGGTCAGCAAGCTGTATGGTCATTTTGGTAGGTCTAAGATTTTCTAACTCAAGCCTCTTGAAAAGCGAGTACGGCATAAGATTGACACTAGCTCCTAAATCGGCAAGAGAACAGATGATGCCTGAATTGTAGATAAAACAGGGGAGAGTAAAACGTCCGGTATCTCCGAGTTTTTCAGGAATGGTATTTTTCAAGATAGCTGAACATTCCTCGTTCAGCGGGACATTGGGTACTTCGGGTACCTTATCCTTGGTTGTAAGAAGTCTTCTAAAGTACTTTTTGGAGTGAACTTCAGAGGCGGTGTCTAGGAATTTCTTATCAAGTTTAAAAGACTTAAGCTTGTCGGGTCGTTGTTTAAGACGAGCCGGAAATGGAATGTTTATTTTCCTATTTGGTGTGGACTCTAAATCCATTGTCGATGAGACAATAGGTGGTTCCTTCACCGGAGAAGAAATCGTAGGTGGGCTATGTGCTACCTGAGAGTCTTGAATATAAGAAGCCTCCTTATGGAAACTAGTTGGTCTATCCTGAGTTTTAGCGTTAATATGCTGTGCTAATTGTCCTAATTGGGATTCGAAAGCTTTTAACAAAGTCAACTGATCTCTTAAGATGAGATCGGTTTGGTCTTGTCTAGCTGAGAGTCCTTGAATGACTTGTATCAGGATGTCGTCAAAACTAGGGGTTTGTGAGGAAGAGGGTTCAAAAGGTTGAGGTTGGTTAGTTAGTGGGCTATTCCTCGGTGGGTTAAGAGAAGGGTTAGTATTGGGTGAAGTTAGATGAGACTGAGGAATTTGGGCTGAGTGGTTCGGATTAGCACAATTAAGGCAGGTTTGAACTTGACAGACTTGTTGTGGTTGACTTTTCAATTCCTTGATCTCTTTGGTTAGTTCTTCCACTTGCTGAGCGAGAGTTTTGATAGCTTCATTCCCGATTGTAGTAGGTGAATTCACTAGTGATGGGTGATTTTCACTGTTCCAGTCATGGTTGTGCATTGTCATTTCTTCAATAAGGCTCCAAGCTTCATTGGTCGTACAATTCATGAAACTGCCTCGAGAGGCGGAATCAAGTAAAGGACGGTGATGTGGGAAGAGACCATTGTAGAAAATGCGCAACTGGTCTGAGCGCTCAAAATGATGATTTGGACATTTCTTAAGCAATTTCTTAAAGCGTTCCCATGCATCGTAGATTGATTCATTGTGAACTTGGCGGAAGTTTATGATGTTGGATCTAAACATGGCTTGTTTTGATGGGGGAAAATATCTGGACAAAAATTTGGTTGCTAATTCTACCCAAGAGGTTATAGAGTTGATTTTTAGTTCCTCAAACCAGGTTTGTGCATTGAGAGTGAGTGAATAGGGAAATAGGTATAGATAAACTATGTCCTGATTAACCCCAATTGGCTTAAAGGAGTTGGATAAGGAAATGAATTTGTCAAGGTGGGAGTTGGGATCATCATTTGGTAGGCCACGAAATTGACAGAGGTTTTGGACTAACTGAACAATATGGGGCTTTAATTCAAATGAAGTTCTATCAGTTTCCGGATAGACGATTGGTCCTTCTCGACCTTCAATCAAAGGTTTAGAGTCTTTAGCGAGAGTTACACGTGCAGCAGTCATAGTCTCATTGGCAGGTGGTTGACTAGTTGAATGGATAGGGGTGGTCATTTCTAAAAGTGGTAAAAGGAAAGAAAAAAATAAAGAAAGACGTAGGGATCTAAAAAAAAATCTTAAAGGTTCACTAGTAAGTAAGTTCGTCTTAACGCCTAAGGATCGTACAGTTGGTTCCCCGGCAGCGACGCCAAAAACTTGATGAGTCACCAGCGGTGGGTAAGGATTTCAACCCTTGTGGTTGCACCGGCTACTAGCGGTGGGCATCAGTGAGTATTTTAAATTTGTAATTGCGGGGCCTAAGTTTTCCATAACAATG
Source organism: Pseudognaphalium luteoalbum (assembly GCA_963422505.1). NCBI lineage: Eukaryota > Viridiplantae > Streptophyta > Magnoliopsida > Asterales > Asteraceae > Pseudognaphalium > Pseudognaphalium luteoalbum. The sequence continues at coordinate 63,919,069 of OY730193.1, forward strand.
CTAATCCTAAGGGTGAGCAAGTGGTAGGTATGACCTAGAGTCGTTCTTCAAACCAACTGAATTGAAACTAAGGCGTGGCAGATGAGGGCTTTCAAACTAGTGAAGGGTTTATAAAATAGTGGGGGAGTTTTGGTTTTTCTATTAACTAACTTAGGCAAATAAATAAATAAAAGCAAAATAAAAATAAAAGATAAAGCAGATAAAATAAAGATAGTGTTTGCTGAGATTTCATTAATTAAGTTATGGGATAATGTTTTAAGAAACTGTGTTGAAAGATATTTGTTAATTATTAATCTTGAATACTCGTGATGTAAACACTAGATTCCCTACTAATTAAAATCCCATTAGCATGTCACACCGGGAGCTAGGTTATGGTAACATCACAAAGTATTTAGGATAATAAGCAAAATCTTGATTATGGTTTAATAATACTTTCATATGAACGGGAACAAAATCTTAAGGTACTAGACATAACTGAATCATATAGCGATTCCTCGTCATCCTAACAGATTCATGTATTTAAAACGGTTCATTTATGACTTTAAACCAGCCCTTGCTTAAGACTACCCAATAAATCCCCTAATTATCCATAGCGTTCCTCACTTAAAGTGGTTCCGCCGCTTCAAACATTGGCCATGTCTTGTCCTACGATAATCCCCCATGTAGCCTTGCGGTTCCATAGTTTCATACCTTTGAGAAATTGTATTGACACAGATGACTGACTAACTTTTAATTAGACGTCATTAAAAAGGTGTTGTAATCACGTTTATTGGTGGAAAGGCGATAGATTAATTTGAAGTTTAAAAGTCTATTTAGAAAGGTTAATTAAACAAGGTTTCTCATTTTATATTTTAGTCTGTAATATGACTACCTTCGGTCGTTACTCGACTTCCATACATTTGTACTCCACCTTGAAGTGTTTCCAGTACTATATCGAGTAATAGTCGAATAGGGGCCATCATATTACTTCGTAATATTGTACCGTTTCGTAATATGACTACCTTCGGTCGTTCCTCGACTTCCATACATTTGTACTCCACCTTGAAGTGTTTCCAGTACTATATCGAGTAACAGTCGAATAGGGGCCATCATATTACTTTACGATAATTAAGACCGTTTATATTTTGCCACTATGATGATCCTAAGGCAACAATCAAACAAGAACATGCAATAAGACGATCAAAGCGATACTACCGATCTTTAATATTTAATTATAAATCATCCTATAATTAATTAACTACATCGCAAACAAACACAACAAGTATACTACTCTCTAATCATGGCAATAACTAAATCTAGCATAATCAATAAAAACGTAATTAATTAAGATAGATAAGGATAGAAAGAACCAGGATTAAATGCGAGAGAGAATAGACTTGAATTAATTGACACAATTCCGAGCATACACCGAAGATTACAATGCGTCCGCACGTTCCTTCTAATAAAACTCCTAAACTAGTTTACATACTAGTTAAAACTAATCTAAAGAAAGAAATATAGAGTGAGAGAGTGGGAGCTTATTTCTAGAGTGAGAAAGATAAGCTAGGAAGGTGTGTGTTTCAAATGAACCTAATGCCTCCTATTTATAGAGGGGTTTTGGTGCATTTTAGCCAAAGGAAGCACACATTAGCAAAAGGTGGAAAAGGTAGTAGCACTAGGTACAAAAGGCAAAAAAGGTAGTGGCACCAAGTACGAAAAGTAGGAAAAGGTCTAGCACTGGGTACGAAAAAGTACCAAAAAGTGCAATCCGTGCGGGTGGCGGGCAGCAGCCAGCAGCCGGCGGCTGGCTGGCTGGCGGCGGCGGCTGGCTGCCAGTGGCACCAGTCTGCTGCCGGTTGTTGCGTTTCTCGATTCGTGCATGTTTTCTTTGTTACGTGTCCGTTTGCGTCGATTCTTTTTGCATTGGATTCGTAATTCAAAAACGAAGCTTTTTGATGAAAAGAAATCCCAAAAATATGTCTCTGAACTTTAGATGTGTCGTACGAATCGTTTGGATCTTCCGGAGTGCGTAGAATCTTCGTTCTTCGTCCGTTTTAGTTGATTCTTCTTCTGTTGGATTCGTAATTTGAAAACGAACATCTTGGGTGAAATGGATGTTGATGATGGGCACTTTCATCTTGAAATCTCGTTTTGATGCCTTGAATCTTCAAACGTGCGTGGAATCTTCGTTTTTCATCTGTTTCGCTTGATTTTTGTCGTGCAACCTTGTTTTGACCATCTTGGCATAATATCATTGATTTGTATTGTTTTTGAGTTTAAAATGCCAAGAATTGTTCCAGAATGAGAGAGATATCGGTAGTAAAAACATGACTTTTTACGCGATATCAGAATCTAACAGAAGAAGAATCAACAAAAACGGATGAAGAATGAAGATTCTACGTACGCCGGAAGATTCAAACAATTCGCTCGAGACATTTAAAGATCAGAGAAACATTTCAGAGATTTCTTTTCATCAAAGTCTTCATTTTCGAAAAACGAATACAACGCAAAAAGAATCGACGAAAACGGACGCATAACGAAGAAGATACGTGCGATTTAAGAAACGAAGCAATAGACGACGAACCAGGGCGGCAGCATGGCAGCCGCCGCCGGCAGCCATGCATCCGCCGCTGGCAGCATGGGTTGCGGCTCCGCCTGCCTTCCTTCCGTCCCCCGGCCGCTTTTTCGTCCTTGCTCGTACTCGCCTGGTACACGTGTTAAACCTTTTCCACTACTTTAGGGTACACGTGCTAGACCTTTTCACGCTTTAGGGTACATGTGCTAGCAACTTTACCATCTTTTGCTAACATGTGCTCCTAGTTGCTAAAGTGCACCAAATTTCAAGTATAAATAGGTGCCTTTGGTTCATTTGAAAGACACACCTCATACACCTTCCATATCTTTCTCATTTCTCTAGCTTCTAGTTTTACTTTCTATTTTCTTACTTTAAATTAGTATAGGCTAAGTTTAGGAAGCTTGTTAGAATAGAACGAAAGCAAGGAACGTGCTTGTAATCTTTGGTGTAAGCTTGGAGCTACTCTTATTAATTCAAGTTTATTCCTTCTCGCGCATTAATATCGGTTCTTTCTATCCTTATCTATCTTAATTAAATATGTATGCTTTAATTATGCTAGAGATAGTTTGTGTCATTCTTAGTGAGTAAATTACTATTGTATTTGTTGTGATGTAGTTAGCATCAATAATTATGGGATGACCTTAAATATGTCGTGAAATAATATGACGGCCCCTATTCGACTGTTTACTTGATATAGTACTGGAAACGCTGTTAAGCGGAGTACAAATGTATGGAAGTTGGTAAACGACCGAAGGTAGTTGTATTATGGATCAACATTATAAAAATTGAAACTTTATGAACGGACTTATCTTATGGTTTTAAACATAAAACTTATATTCGTCTTTCGATTGACAAACGTGATTGTAACCTTGTAAAGAGGAGTCGCGAACCTTAATACTTGGTCAATAGTTATCTATGTCAAAACTATGGTTTAATTGTGACGTCATGTAATCATCATAAAAAACAACTTTTTGAAACCGCGCTTGATTTTAGTGATACATCATGTAAATTATGTGTTAAATTACCGAGTAATGCTATATACACTTACTTAAGTAGACTAAAAAACATGCATAACTTTATAGTTAGTTGTATTATTTTTCAAATTTTTTGGCCTATTAATCATTTTCCTTCTTAAGAGATGTCAATGTATGACTTTAGTGATGTATGAAAATGACACGACACTCGTTGAAATTTTTGTTAAACCTAATTAATAATTTAATATGGAGATAAGTCAAAGTAGGTCCTTTTATTCTTATTTATTAATTTTAATAATACAAAGTAATACTTTAAATAATAGAATCAAGCAGTTTTGTTAACCCAATATATTATTTTCTAATGTACGTGAAAATCAAATGTAATGCTTACAACCATCAATCATTCCATTCTTTTCGGAATAGATATTGTGACCGTATATCATTTTAAACATATACTCCATTAATATACTCTATTAATAAAAATACGAATACAAGTCAAGATAGTAGGGTGGAAAGAGGGTCTTAGAGTGCTACTAGATGAGAAAGATGGAAAAATAAATATGCTTTGGGCCTAAGACGAGCTTCTTTAGAAGTTATGGGAATTTAAGTTATTTGTGACGACGGTGGAAGATGTAAGGATGTGAACCCTTTTTTCCAGTGTGTTGATACATACAACCAACTTTTTGATGCATACATTTCAAATATGCATTGCAGTTCTGCATCAATAAGTATAAAAGTTGGTGTATGTATCAATTTGTTTGTTGTATTTACCAATACTCCTTTTTTGGTGTTTTATCATTTCGTGTATATATAATAAAAGTATTATTGTTAAATGTGTTTTTTGGGGTCAAAAATTTAAAGTTTTCGGCTATAAGTAGGTTTATTTTTGTACTAATAAAGTTTTATAATGCTATATACCATAATTTTCAAAAGGGCCTATAAATTTTTATGGTACAAGAAATCAACAAGACGACCTTGATAGTGTTGAATCTTATTGAGGAAATGTTAACATGACATTGTGCTGATGGTTTAATTTTTCGGTCTACTATCGGAAGTGGTCTTGATGCTTGCATTTATATTGCATTGTCAATTTTAAACTGAAAACCAAATGAGTTTGGTGTTTTAGTTTATATGCATTTATAAAGTGGTCTTAGACACCTTTCAAAACTAATTGATGCATCAGTTGTTACCAAATAAGTGTCACGTCAATACTTTTAAAACTGACACTATACTACCATTAGTGAACATCACTTCAATTTTTTCTAGACCCATATTTAGCAATATACCTTTAATATACACTAAATAATTAAAAAAGGTGACGTTCGTCGGTTAACCAAACCGACGTTCAAACTGATAGATCCGCGCCTACAACGTCACAAAACTGGCGCTAAGTGATGGTGGTACTGACGTACCATTGCCACAAGCCTTATAGCAAATATAAGAATGTATTCTAGATTAAACTAGCATTATACCCGCGCAATACAGCGGTAAAGTTGGTGATGGTGGGCGGAGGTGCGAATAATTGTTTTAAAATAAAAACATATTGTACTCCGTCTGTCCCATTTATACTGTGCACATTACTATTTTGAAATATATCACATTATAAATTCCACTTTGATATTTAACTAATTAAAAAAGATTTTAGTAGGTAGATTTAATACTCCTTCCGTCCCAAATTGTTTGTCACCAAATTGAAAACACACATATTAAGAAAAATCATATTAAATGCAGTTTTGACCTTAGTATAATGACAACTTTAACCCTCAGTCATTAATTAAAATATTTTCTTTGAAGTATGTGTAGTTTTAAGGTTAAGGGTAATGTTGAAATCTAATCATTAATGCATATTTAATTTTAGAAGTGGGCAATAATTTTGGGACAAATATAAATAGTAAGGTGTACAAACAATTTGGGACGGAGAGAGTATTTAATTGATAAAAATTGTAGTTAGTGGAGAATAAGTAGTAAGTGGGACCTATTTTATTTTAGTCTTACAATTTTCCAAGAAAATAAAGTGTTAAATGTAGGGTGGTGATTCATACACCACTGAGATTATTCATACACCACTAATTGTGCATTGCTTGTGCATTGCAGTATTGTACAATACAACACTGTAAAACACAATTAGTGGTGTATAGATAATTTTAGGTGGTGTATGAATCACTCCCGTTAGATGTATTATATAGCAGGAGATAGAAATGAAAATTACCAAACTAATGGGAAAAAAGAATAAAATAAAAATGGTACGTGAAAAGAAAGAAAAAAAAAGCTGGATGGACACGGCACCAGAGAGGAGAGATGAAAAGCTTCCATGCGCGTGGTAGCTTCTATTCACTCTCAATATTTACATTTTACCTCCTTTATTTCTACCAAACATGACATCTACAAAAAATTCACCTATTTTAGCAACCATTTGTTTTTAAACTTTTATTAACACGTTATTATTAACAATAAACTTCACAATAATCCGTACATCACTACTTTTTATTCATACATCACTTTTATGTTGTACAACACTACAATATCACAAAACATGTTTAGTGGTGTATAGATAAAAAGTAGTGATATACGGATCACTCCCCTAGTCTAGGTATTACTACCAAAACAACTATAATAAACTAGTGCCACCCTAGCCTACACAAATTGGTCATTTTCTTTGATTCCAATCAACATTAACCTACAATGATTTCAAGTCAAAATAACCTTCATTTTTTACTACAACTCAAGACTAATCTAAAAAACTATACCAAACCAAGGATTCAACATTTATGAAGCCATCACACCCCATATGACCACATAAGGTAATCAGAAGGTAAAACGAACATGAATACGGGTGAAAATACATCATGACCTTGAAATTTGAGATGAAAACCAATTAGTTTTAGCTACACAATCTGACCTAGTGGTGATATTACGATGTGTAAGAACTAATAATTAGGAAAAAGCCTATTATTGTAATACAGAAGTTAAAATGACTAAAAAGGATATGAAACCACTAAAATAAAAAACCAACACTGGACTCTCTTGCTATCACTGACATGAGACAACCTAGAATCGTCCACCGTAAACAGCCATTTGAATTCGCTTGAAACACATAATACCACCAATCTGAAACATCAAAAAATACCATTGGAAAATCACCTAAAAAAACTCTAAAATCACTTGAAAGCATGACTGGAACCCACTGAAAACTCTAACACGAAATACAATGAACCACTACATGAAACCTATGCACATGGAATCTGGCATAACCACCACCAAAAAAACCACTACACGAAACCATTAACATGAACCTTCCAAACCACTTACCTCCATGACCTAAAACTACCGGAAAACCAGCTGAGAACCACAAATATGAGAAACCCTAAAATACCACATGAGAAATCACTCAAACCACCAATCGGAACTACGATTTGAATCTTGAATCTGAAGTCGAACCATCCACTTGACTGAAACAATATCATATGCATCGAGTTGAAGGCATTACATAGGAGAAAGGCGGAAGGGAGATCCTCGGACCGCAGTCAAAGCCGACAACTGGAGGAGCCTTTTACACTCAAATCCTCGGGACTTCGGGTCACTATTTACAATAAAATTTGTAAACTACGATTTGTAACGCGGATATTATGTTAGTTAAAGTTAATACTTGCTAACTATTACTAGTATACCATTAGTATATTTTGTTTATTCATTTAGTATACCTAACGATTTATATTTATATTTATATATTTTACTAGAGGAATCATTTTAACGTAAATAAACGGAAGTGAAGTCACAATCCCATTGTTGTGTAGTTCGTTAAAAGAGTGGCCCAAAAGTTGTGTAATATCGGTGGTGTGTTTGACACTTCTCATAAAAGTTGGGGTCTACATGAAAAATCAGCACATTTCTCTCTCTCTCTAGGTTACTAGTATAATTGCTTTTAATTTTATTTTAAAATTATTTTGGGGAAGATTGAACTGGTCATTCTTTCTTTTGTTGAGATTTCTTTTATCCGTCTTTCTTTTTTGTGCGAGTAGTGATAACTAGGTGGTGAGTACTTTTGAACTCAGATTATCCATCTATCTATCTATCTCATACACCTTGCAATCTTTTTTTGATCTAAATCTTCCCTATTTTACTGCTCCAAAAAAGACATTAAATTTTCTAAAATTTTGTCATTTTCTGTTAATTTTCTTAATTGGGTATACAAATTTATATTAAAAGTTTTAATCTTGGTGGGGTTTTGTTTGTGGGATTTTTAATTTTTATTTTCTTGTATGCAAGACAAAGTCTTTACTTTCAGCCATGTGAGTGTGTAACCAAGGGTGTGTGAGTGTCACTATCATCCCATCTTTTCTTCAGATGGGTTTTGATTATTACATCTGATTATTGTTTAAAGGTGGGAGCTTTTGTTGAAATTTGGGGGTTTTGATGATACCCATTGAGTTTGAATTTAGGGTTTTGATTTGAAAGATGAAATCTGGTAATGAAAAAGTGGTGGAATCTTGGTATGTTGTGAAATCAAAGGGTAAGAAGAAGAAAAATAAAGTTAGGAAAAGAGATGTTGAAATTGATGATGAAGGAGAGGTGACTACAAATGGATGTTGGAACAGATGGAAATCCATGGGCAGCTGTATATCTTCAAGATCTAAGGTTGATAGTTCAATCAGTGGCATCAGTACTAATTATGATGGTAAATTTACTTCACTTCTTCCTTTGCATTTTTTCCCTTTCCTTTATGGAAGAACGTTAGTAAAAGTAACTGTTTTTAGTTATTATGTAATTGTTCCTTTTATGTCTCGTGGCATGTATTTTTGTTGATACTAGGCTTGTGATTGCTTTAAACTTGAGGTAACTGCTATATGTGAACTGTATCAGAAACATAATATTTGGAGGCTCATCAATTTTGGCTTTATCAAGAACTATTAAAGTAGGTTTGGACCTAAGTTTGCTATCGAATTTTAGGTTTCATTTCGGTAATATGGAAGTTTATCTGGATAATGCTAAATTAAGTAAATGCTGTTCTTTGGTAGCAGTCATAATATTTGAGGCTTTCTAGTGAAAGTTCAAAGTTTACTTCCTGGTTGGTAATCACATTTGACTTTTCATGAGAATTGCCAAATGGGTGAACTTTCAAGCTTTAAAATTCAGTAGAACTCCAAAACCTAGTTAGATAAACAAACGATAGCAACGCTGCACTCTGCAATGAGTGCTAGAGATGGAGGATTGATGCTCTTTAAAATTCGTGGTAAATCCAGTCAGTTTGGCATTTACGAAGGGGTAAAGTTGAGCTCAAGAATTATGTGTTTCTATTTGTTTTGGAGCTAAGGGAACATGGTAGAGGAAAAACCGAAAAAGATCATCTGTAGTAATGCATTTCTTCATTGTTGAATCATGATACTTACGTGAATCAAATAAAGGCTAGTAGATTACCTTTGCAGTAATACACACACATAACTTCGGTCGACCTATAAAAGTGATTATGAACAATCGGCATAGATACTTAGCAGTAATAATTCGAGGTGTAATAGATAGTTTCGGGACGTGTTTTAAATGTTTCAGGTTTTAATAATTAAATAATCAGCCATTTCAATTTGAATTTTGGTTATTTGAAAATTCGGAAGATTATATGAGCAAAAATTGTGTCGTTTGTCTGACACTCTGGAATCGGAGTAAAAGGTTGTAAATTTCGCCTGAATGGTACATAAGTTTTTGTTATGAAATGGCTTACCACAACTGCAACTTCATGTGGCGATAATCACCCATTCTAATACGCTAATTCATACATCCCTCTTGACAGAATCAGATAACCCGTTCCGAAATGCTAATTCATACATCCCTCTTGATATCTTATTACATAGGACGGTTGCATTAGAATTAACTGTACTGTGCTTGTTTTTTACATGAAAGATAATATATTCAGTACTAGTTGCATTTACTGTTTGTGGGTGTGTGTCAGCAGAAACTAAATCAACAGTAAATGATACAAGCAAAGATCAACCGGCTGGTCCAATAATCTCATCAACAAACACAAGCACAGGAGAAAGCATTTCATCCACCCAAAAGTTAGAAGAAGAACTCAAAATTGCTTCCCGTCTTAGAAAATTTGCTTTCAATGATCTTAAATTGGCAACACGTAACTTTAGACCTGAAAGTCTTCTTGGTGAAGGGGGATTCGGATGTGTCTTCAAAGGATGGATTGAAGAGAATGGGACCGCACCCGTGAAACCTGGCACAGGACTTACGGTTGCTGTTAAAACCCTCAATCATGACGGGCTTCAAGGCCATAAAGAATGGCTGGTTGGATTCTGTTTATTCATTTCATTTACTTATATTTCTTTATTCAGTTGTGTTATCACGTGACATATGAAAAATAATATTAATGGGCAGGCGGAAGTAAATTATCTCGGTGATCTCATTCATCCAAATTTAGTTAAATTGATCGGTTACTGCATTGAAGATGATCAACGGCTGCTAGCATACGAGTTTATGCCTCGAGGGAGCTTGGAAAATCATTTGTTTAGAAGTAAGTTGATCGCTTTCTGTAAATAGACACAAAATGGGTAATAATAATGAATGTATTGTCAGCAATCTTGGAGACCACACATATATTAATCAAATGTCTCTGAATAACATTTGATAGGGCTTAGATATGGATTGTTATGAATCAGATCACTAGAGTAGAAGTATCCGAATATTATGTTTGTGTGTATTTGTTGGATCAATCAAATATACTTATTAGATCTTATTGACAAATCTAGCAATTAACATCTCCTATTATTGCAACATCTCTTGTAAATAAATAAATCTGTTGTGGTGATTTTCCTAATTTGTCTGTAATTTTGTAGGGTCTCTGCCTCTTCCATGGTCCATCAGAATGAAAATTGCATTTGGGGCTGCAAAGGGTCTTGCTTTTCTTCATGAAGAAGCTAAAAAGCCTGTGATTTATCGTGATTTCAAAACCTCCAACATTTTGCTAGATGCAGTATGCAACACCTGACTTTTTGAACTTTTGATTTTTTCAAATTTGAGTGTAGGTTATTTGTGTTTTTAATGGTTCAATTTTTCCAGGAGTATAATGCAAAGCTTTCTGATTTCGGTCTTGCTAAAGATGCCCCAGAGGGTGATAAAACTCATGTATCTACTCGAGTCATGGGAACGTACGGTTATGCAGCCCCAGAATATGTAATGACAGGTTTGGCTTTTTAATCTTCCACCTTTTCTGTACATTTTTGGTTTATTTTTCTTTCTTAATTTTGGACCGATTTTTGGTTATTTCCATGTAGGACATCTCACTGCAAAGAGTGATGTATATAGTTTTGGTGTCGTTCTGCTGGAGATGTTGACCGGAAGAAGGTCAATGGACAAAAACCGTCCCAATGGTGAACACAATCTCGTTGAATGGGCTCGACCCCATTTAGGAGAAAGGAGGAGGTTTTATAAGCTGATTGACCCACGTCTTGAGGGTCATTTCTCTGTAAAGGGGGCCCAGAAGGCTGCTCAGCTAGCGGCACGTTGCTTGAGCCGCGACCCTAAAGTCAGACCTCTAATGAGTGAAGTTGTTGAATCTTTAAAGCCTTTGCCAGCCTTAAAGGACATGGCAAGCTCATCGTATTACTTCCAGACCATCCAAGCTGAACGCGTTGGGTTGAGCCCAAATGGGCGAAATGGTACTCGAACTCAAAATGGGTCGTTGTCAAGAAATGGGTCACAGCATCCTAGAAGCCTCTCGATTTCAAGTAGCACGCGTGCATCGCCTTTTCACCAGCAGTCAACTCAAAATTCACCTAAACCGAATGAGAAGCAGTAGAGAAGGACATGTCTATCATCTGTTTCTTTTTTTAATATTACTATCATTAATTTTATATTAGATGTAATTGTCTAAAGCAGTATAAGAAACAACAGGAACAAATGTGGAGTCTATGTTGTGATGAATTTAGAGTGATCATGGCAATGTAATTAATGAGGAGCTGTGAAGTTGAGTTGCAAGAATTTTCTGCTGCAAAAATGACGATTACTTTTGCAAGAAGCCCTTTGATTCTATGCTTTTTTATTTCTTTTGCACAAATATGTGTGCAGGTCATGTTTGGGTTCGGTGGTTAAACTGAACAAATATTTTTATGCTCAGCAATGATCATCGCAAAACACTGATGTGTTTCATTGAGCTTTATTAACTATTTATTTTGTTTCTTTATTGTTTACTTCAGATATCTCTCTTACTCTTATCTAATATAGGATAGCCTATATAAACTAATCCCCTCCTAAACTAACCCTTTTGGCTTAATCCCCACCTTACATTGAATTAGCTACTCTAATCTCAGCATTTGATTGTAATTAGAAAAAAGATTAATTAATCTTAACATTTTGTGTTCCAAATTACCCTCAAACACACATCGCGTCACTTCCTGTAACACCCTCAAATTTCGGGTTGAGAAAGCGGTCAGGTCGGGGTGTTACCAAATCAAATATCATAGCATAAGATACATAGCAAACGACCTCTAAATGAGACGTTTGAAAATAGTTATACATTTCCAAAAGTAAAATGTATACAAGTTGCGAGTTCGCAAAAATAATTTCAATACATAATTTGTAATACAAAAGTTATGCAGAGAAATCCAGATGTTTGAAAACATGCGACTCGAGCTATCATATATTGTAGCAATCCTAATCCCGCTGGGTACCTGAAAACACATGCTAAAACGAGTCAGCTATAAAGCTGGTGAGTTCATAGGTTTGTTAGTTGAAAACATAAAGTATAAACCTTGTATGTTTTGGAAAATGATTCAAAACCCACAATTTTGAATTGTATTGTTACATCGTTGTAATATCAGTGTGTATACATCTAACAACATATCCCATACCTATGTATTTGTGATGTGTACCTAAGTATATAGAGAATATGACATTCCATGCCTAGATACCTATCAGGTGTAAGTGAGTCTACAGACGTGAGGCACTACATGCCTAAGTACTATCGAGTAAGGGTATGACCTGTTAGAATATAGCAAATAACTATAACAAATTGTCATACAATTGCGGAAGCGAATAAACACGTATTTATAATTAGTTAAGATAGAAAACGTGTACCTTTTAACTAGCTCCAAAGAATCGTTTAATAAACGAATAGATTTCACTAATGGTAAAACCCTCTACGATCGCATACACAACACGTTATAACATCCACTTCTTGGATCTAATAGTATTTTAATATTTTCTGACTTTGAATTATTATTTAATGTGTCAGAAAATAGTTTCAGTTTGTTATTTGAAAATAATTGGAAAAACAGTCAAATGACTTATTGTGACATATAAATTTTTTAATTGTTTTAAATTTATATAATTAAAAGAAAAAATAAAAGTTTTTGAAATCGTAAATAGTTTTCGATTCCAGACAATAGGTCTAAAAGGGGGCTAAAATTATATAAATATACTTCTTTCCTTCCTTTTCATTCCACATCCTTCCAGAAAAGAAAGAAAGAAAAGCATCAATCGTCCCTGTGTTCTTGCGACTGGCTAGGAAAAAAAAAAAAAGAACAACAAGAAAACCCCAAATTAAATTCCAACCCAATAATTACAATCATTATCTCCACCTTCACGTGTCTTCCTATTTCAATTGTAAGGTGATTTTACTTTTGTTTAATTGTTTACATTAAAAGTTTGATTATTAGTGGAGATAATATGGGTTAGTGGGCTTATTATGAAATTTAATTAGAAAGATGTTGGATTAACGTTTATTAGTTGAATTGTGTCACACCCCCAAAATCGGTAATCGTGTTTATAAAGGGTTTAGCGGAAGCTTTAGTTAATTAACGGAAGCTTTTTAAGTTTCAGTTTAACAGCGGGGGTGCTGACGTTATAATAGTGCATTCATTGTATCAGAGTATTTGATCATACAGAACATAATTATTTAAGATGCCATAAGTTTAAACGTTATTACAAAAGGGTACAACTTATAAAGTCGTACAAGTAGTGGTATTGTAGAACAACATAGTTTACAAAACATGAGTTTATAAAAGAGGGATTTCGTAAATATAACCAATGGAATTGGTAATACAAAGGAAATCCAAGTGTCCCAAAAGTGGCATCATAAATAGTCTGGGTTGCCTACGTCCTTTATGCATGTAGGGGTACCTGAGTCCTAATTCCCTGAAAAACATAGTAAACCGTCAACATTGAATGTTGAGTGAATTCACAGGTTTAGTATGTGTGTAGTTAAACCAAGTTTTGTATAAATCATTAATGTACACAAACATAATGTTTATATGTATAGCAGGAAACACAAGTATTCTTATTAAAGAAAACATTTCCTATTTTACTGTAAGAATGTCATTCTTACTACAAATCAGTCGATGTGTTAGGAAACACAAGTTTAATCATAAACATTTCCTAATAATAGTTGCAGGAAATACAGTTTAACAATCAAGTAAACATTTCCATATAAGTAGCTGTAGGAAACACAGGTTTAGCAGTCAAGTAAACATTTCCATATAAATTGATGTAGGAAACACAGGTTTAGCAGTCAAGTAAACATTTCCTATAAAAGTTGCTTTGTCGTGAAACCAAGTTTATCCAATCAAGGTAAACGTTTCCTAAAAAGAAATCATGTGTAGGAACATCTGTCCTATTAGTTGTCACAGGGAATTCCCTTCCCAAATCCAGTTGTAGTTTAGTTGTTTAGTTTAAGTGGGAGATATAGACTATGATCCCTCTAAGGTGAGCTAAACCTTTAGAGTTAAAGTAACGATACCTAGTACTATAACCAAACCACGACTAGTTGATGTTGTTGCCTCAGTAACACGGTAAGTATACACTCCTCGTTACGACTGCCGTCGTGTGGTTGGAATGACCAACGAGTTATATCAGTGGGAGGGTTGTCAAATCGATAGTACTATCTGTATACTCAGTGGCTAGAGTCACCTAGCTAATGGTTATAGGTTGCAAGCACTGGGACTTATGTGCACTACAACTACCTCATGTAAACCTAGGATCGTACCAAGATTCGTTGTCTTATTCCCAAAGAGTTGTGAAAACGTTTTATATAGTTAACTGTTGATTTATAAAGCAATAAGCATTTATACAAATCAATTCGATATAAAAGCATGTCAAGCAATTATATAAGCAAGTAGCATGCAATAACACGTAGTTCTATGTTTTCCACCCTTGGTTTTAAAAGCATTTAAAACGAGTAAAAGGTAGGGGCTGTGAACTCACGTGTAGAAAAGCTTCAGCTAGTAATACACAGTAGTCCGAATCGTGCCTCTCAAATACCTAGACACAATTAAATATACTTTACATAAGTATATGGATAAATCGTTAAGTTGAAATGTTCATGACATTTTAATTGTTGGTGATAATTGCGTTGAAGTAATCGTGGCGTATAAGTATATATTTACATATACTTATTAGTTGAATATATATATCCTAATATATATGTCATTTGTCATCATCTTATATATATATATATATATATATATATATATATATATATATATATATGTAGTTGTCATTATTGTTGATTATGTTTCCAAAACATAAGTATAGTAGTTATAAAAATAACTTTGTTTAATACTATTGTCGTAGTTCATTTATATAACTATATATAAATTATAATCGTCAACTATATATATAACTCATTTGTCTTGTTTCTAATCTCATTTGTCTTGTTTAACTCGTCACTTATATATATTCCGGTTTAAGTTTGCATTCTGAAATCTTGTAGTCCGTTGGGCTCGGCCCAATTTGTTTGGTCCAATATTAAATTCGAGTAATTTGGCACGTTATCAAAATACAACTTTTGACCCAATTTAGATTCAGGCTAACAATTCATGATCATGTTTTCAAGTATCATGTGACGAGTTACACTAGTTAGGACTGTTAATAGTTTTCTTGTTCCCACTGCTAGTTATAATTTGTTACCACTGTTAGTTATATTCTTCCCACTGTTAGTTATAGTTTGTTACCACTGTTAGTTATATTATGTTTCCACTGTTAGTTATAATTTGTTACCACTGTTAGTTATATTCTTCCCACTGTTAGTTATAGTTTGTTACCACTGTTAGTTATATTATGTTTCCACTGTTAGTTATAGTTGGTTACCACTGTTAGTTATATTATGTTTCTACTGTTAGTTATAATTTGTTACCACTGTTAGTTATAGTTTGTTACCACTGTTAGTTATATTCTTCCCACTGTTAGTTATAGTCTGTTACCACTGTTAGTTATATTCTTCCCACTGTTAGTTATAGTTTGTTACTACTGTTAGTTATATTATGTTTCCACTGTTAGTTATAATTTGTTACCACTGTTAGTTATAGTTTGTTACCACTGTTAGTTATATTACGTTTCCACTGTTAGTTATAATGTGTTTCCACTGTTAGTTATATTATGAATTGTCCGTGTCAAAATATAATTATTCGTTCACAAAAGTTATCGTACAAAACTTATATATATATAACGTGGTTAAATTTGTTTTGAGTCAAGTATTTGTAAAAAGCATAAGTTTTACTTACCTGAATGTATATATATTTATACTCTTATTATTTGTACTTTCTAGTTTTGATTTCTTAAAACTTTATTTCAAGAACATACTCAACCAATCATCAAAATTGTTATATTATATACACCATTTATATTGTGCTTACACTATATACATCAAATATATGTAAGGAGTTTAAAATGGAAAGTTCCTTACAATGGTGATGATGATAACCCGAAGATGGTGATGATTACGGATAATGATGATGATGATGATGATGATGATGATAAAATGGTAGATGTGCTGCTGATTATCGTGAAGAAGAAGAAGAAATAGCCTCTGCTCAGATCTCCTGTTGTTGCTTCAGTCGATGGATGAAGAAGAAGGAACAGAGAAAACCAATAATTTGAGTTGGTGGGAACTTATGTGTGTGTGTATTTGATATTGCGTTTAAGGAAATATAAAGGATGGTGTATGGTTTAAATTGTCAACGTAGGGAGTATGGTTCAGCAGGAGAATGTTCCCAAGATATTTTAGTTGGGTTAAAATTGTAGGCTTTTAACATGTTAATTTCGTATAAGGGTCCAATTCTTTGTACCCCGTGTCCCACTCAATTATTCGTTTGTTTAAATTTTATTTTAAACTTTAAAATTGACAAATACAAAAATGAAATAATTTTATTTAAAATTATTAATAAAATTATTCGCCGTAGTGGGACTGTACAGTTTATTTGAGTGCCAGATTTCGGTTGAATTTGGAATTTATATTTTAAGGTAATGTTCCAAATACTAAAACAGGAACGGGAAAATAAATACTTTTATTATTTTTGACCTTTAGGTACGTTTTATAATTGTTTCTGTTCGTGTATGACGTGTTCGTCACGTTTAATATAAAACGTATAATATCTTATATTATTTCAATAATATAAGTTACTAATATTAGTAATTAATAATTTTCGAATTATTAATTATTTTGTATCACCAACTTTATTGTATTTTAGTTTGTCGAGTCTAGTACGTTTATTTCACCCGTAATTATATACATATAACTACGAATTTAATATATCACGTATCACATAGTAAGTTTCATAAACTTAACATATAGAAATTGTTTTGAATTCACTAATCAGGGAATTACTCTAGGTAATGCATGAAATTAAGAAAGGATTAATACCCTAAATGGAGGATTGTCACATTCTCCCCCCGTTAGCGAAATCTCGTCCCGAGATTTAAGTTGTGTTTTTCGTGACTGGTGTTCGTTCAAACAGGTGAGGGTATTTCTTTCGTATCTCGTCCTCGCGTTCCCAAGTAAACTCCGCGCCATGTTTCGAGTTCCAACGAATCTTGACAAGTTTGATTCGTTTGTGTCGGAGTTTCTGTGTTTTTGTATCAGTTACTTCGATAGGT
This sequence comes from Pseudognaphalium luteoalbum, assembly GCA_963422505.1. NCBI lineage: Eukaryota > Viridiplantae > Streptophyta > Magnoliopsida > Asterales > Asteraceae > Pseudognaphalium > Pseudognaphalium luteoalbum. Next base: position 63,936,460 of record OY730193.1, read on the forward strand.
TCCTCCACAAAGTTAAGTTTTGAGTTAATAAAGACTTCGTCGGGAGGGATGATAAGTGTTTCATCGGAAAGACACTTCTTCAAGTTACACACCTGAAAAGTGTCGTGAATGCTACTAAGCTCTTGTGGCAACTTTAGTTTGTAAGCGACAGGACCAATCCTCGCAAGGATTTCAAAAGGTCCAACATATCGCGGGTTAAGTTTTCCTCGTTTGCCAAATCGTGCTACCCCTTTTCAGGGCGATACTTTGAGTAGGACCTTGTCTCCTACTTGAAACTCAAGAGGTTTATGACGGTTATCGGCGTAACTCTTTTGTCTGTCTCTTGCCATTTTCAATCGGTTTAGTACTTGAGATATCTTGTCCGTGGTTTCCTGGACAAGCTCCGGTCCGGATAGTTGTCTGTCACTCAACTCTGCCCAACAGAGTGGTGATCGGCATTTGCGTCCATACAGCGCTTCGAATGGCGCCATCTGTATGCTGGTGTGATAACTGTTGTTATAGGAGAATTCAGCTAATGGGAGGTGAGTATCCCAGTTTCCCCCAAAGTCAATCACACACGCTCTCAATAAGTCCTCGAGTGTTTGAATCGTTCGTTCACTCTGGCCATCTGTTTGTGGATGATAGGCTGTACTCATGTCGAGTCGAGTACCTAAAGCCTGCTGTAGTGATTGCCAGAAGCGAGATGTGAATCTGCTATCTCTATCAGATATAATGGATAATGGTACACCGTGTCGAGAAACGATCTCTTTGATATAGATCTTCGCCAGTTTCTCTAGTTTGTCAGACTCTTTGATGGCAACGAAGTGGGCTGATTTCGTCAATCGATCGACAATCACCCATATGGAATCAACTCCAGTTGATGTCTTTGGTAGTTTCGTGATGAAGTCTATCGTTATGTGCTCCCATTTCCATTTTGGCATTTCTGGTTGTTGCAAAAGTCTTGAAGGTTTTTGATACTCAACCTTGACCTTTGAACAAGTTAGACACTTGCTGACATAAGTAGTGATGTCTCTTTTCATGTTAGGCCACCAATAGAAACCTTTCACATCTTGGTACATCTTATCTGCACCAGGATGAATCGAGTAGTTGGACTTGTGAGCTTCGTCCAAAATCAGTTTGCGTAGTTCATCATCGCATGGTACCCAAATTCGATTCATGAAGTATAAAACTTCATTTTCTTTGGTTTCGAGTTGTTTCTCCATTCCTCTCAGGGATTCGTCTTTCATGCGTTCGGTGGTAAAAGCTATTCGTTGTGCATCACGAATTTGAGTAATGAGATTCGAGTGGATTGTTAATACCAAAGCTCGAACTCTACGAGGTTTTACATTCTCTTTACGACTCAGGGCATCCGCTACTACATTAGCCTTGCCCGGATGGTACTTAATCTCACAGTCGTAATCGTTCAGCAATTCGACCCAACGTCTTTGTCTCATGTTGAGCTCTTTTTGGTCGAATATGTGTTGTAGACTCTTGTGGTTGGTGAAGATCGTACACATTGTACCGTATAGATAGTGTCTCCAGATCTTGAGTGCAAAGACGACTGCTCCCAACTCTAAGTCATGAGTTGTATAATTCTTCTCGTGAATCTTCAATTGACGAGATGCATAAGCAATAACTTTGTCGTTTTGCATGAGAAAACACCCTAATCCTTGATGTGAGGCATCACAGTAAACGATGAAGTTTTCTGTTCCCTCAGGTAGAGATAGGATTGGTGCGGTGCTCAACTTTTGTTTCAATAGTTGGAAGGCGTTTTCTTGTTTTTCGCCCCATTCGAATTTCTTATCCTTTTGAGTTAATGTGGTGAGTGACTGGGCTATTTTGGAAAAGTTTTCGATAAATCGACGGTAATAGCCAGCCAAACCAAGAAATTGTCGAATCTCGGTTGGGGTCCTTGGAGCTTCCCAGTTTCTGATCGCCTATATTTTGGATGGGTCCACATGAATTCCTTTATCATTTATCACGTGACCGAGGAAATGAACCTCTCTAATCCAAAATTCACATTTGGAGAACTTAGCATACAGCTTCTCGTTCTCGAGTAGTTGGAGGATAAGTTTCAAGTGTTGTTCGTGATCCTCTTTCGTTTTCGAGTAAATCAGGATGTCGTCAATGAACACAATGACAAACTTATTAAGATAAGGTTTGCTTACTCGGTTCATGAGATCCATGAATACTGCAGGCGCGTTAGTCAATCCAAACGACATGACTAGGAACTCATAATGACCATAACGAGTCCTGAACGCGGTCTTCGGTACATCCTCTTCTCGTACCTTCAGTTGATGGTAACCAGAACGCAGATCGATCTTCGAGTAGTAACCCGATCCTTGTAACTGATCAAACAGATCGTCTATGCGAGGTAGCGGGTATCGGTTCTTAATAGTTACCTTATTCAGCTCTCGGTAGTCAATACACATCCGCATAGATCCATCCTTCTTCTTGACAAACAAAACCGGAGCTCCCCAAGGTGAAAAGCTCGGTCGGATGAATCCTAAGTCTAAGAGCTCCTGCAACTGTGTAGACAGTTCTTGCATTTCTGATGGAGCTAGACGATATGGTGAGCGAGCGATTGGTGCGGCTCCTGGCACCAGATCGATGCAAAACTCGACTTGTCGCGGAGGTGGTAATCCTGGAAGGTCATCAGGAAACACTCCCGGATAGTCTTGCACTACAGGTATATTACTTAAACTTTGCTCTTCGGGTCTCTTTTCTACAACATGTGCTAAAAATGCTTGGTATCCCTTTCGGAGATACTTAGTGGCTTTTAAGCAATTGATCATCTTAACGGCACTCGTCCTCTTATCTCCTTGTATCACCAAGGTTTCTCCAGTCAATAATGGTAAACGTACCATTTTATCAAAACAAACAATCTCCGCACGATTCTTCGACAACCAGTCCATACCGACTACGATGTCAAAGCTTCCCAACTCAACCGGTAGTAAGTCTATTTTGAAAGGATGACTCTCCAATGTTAGAGTACATCCTGGTACTATTTCTCCTGATTCAATCAACCTACCATCGGCTAGTTCTAAAGTGTACTTGTTGTCTAGTTTACGGGATTTAATGTCTAATAGTGATCTAAATTCCGTAGACACAAAACTTAAATCGGCGCCTGAATCAAATAACACAGAGGCATAATGGTTGTTAACTAGAAACGTACCAGTGACAGTGTTGGGGTCCTGGCGTGCCTCCTGTGCTCCAATGACAAACGCCCGACCTCGAGCTGGTTGGTTGTTGGTGTTACCACGATTGTTGTTGTTCGGGTTTGCATTGCGGTTCTGATTGTTTTGGTTTCCGCGGCTAAGTTTAGGGCACTTGTTTCGGAAATGACCTTGCTCGCCACATTCGAAACATCCATTAGCTGGTCGATCCCGATTTGTTTGAGTAGTAGGGTTCGATCTACAGTATTGGGCCAGATGCCCCCAGCGTTTGCAATTCCCACAGAAAGTACAATCACCATCATGGTGACGTTCACACTTGCCACACTTGGGCTTGTTCCCCAAGTAAGTCTTCTGTTCAGTAGTCGTGGCAAGGTAGGCTTTCATGGTTCCAGTCGGCTTTTTATTCCGCTGACCCTGATGGTCTTTCCACTTACGCTTTCCTTTCCCAGCATCAGCACTGCTGGATTCAACTTTTCCCGAAGCAGCTTTGTTAGTGAGGGTTCCCATTCGGATTGCTTCATCTGTCAAACGCTGTGCTAGTTCCACAGCACTCTTAAAGGTGGCAGGATTAGATGAAGTCACCAAGCTTCTAATTTGCGGCACCAAACCCCAGATATACCTTTCAGTGCGCTTGTACTCAGGTGTGACCATGTGTGGTACAAGGCGTGCCAGTTCTTGAAATCTGGTGGTATATCCTGTGATATCGGTACCAACCATAGTAATGTCCCAGAGCTCAGTCTCAATCTTCTGCAGCTCACTGCGGGGACAAAATTCTTCCACAACCATGGTTTTCAAAGTTTCCCAGGTCATTGAGTGGGCGGTTGTGCGTCCAAGTGCTTGAACTTGGCTATTCCACCATGTCAATGCCTTATCAGAAAATGTGCAGGTAGCATACTTTACCATGCAATCTCGAGCACAGTTGCTAATATCTAGCACAGACTCCATTTTCTCTATCCAATGAATGATTCCAATAGCACCCTCAGTACCACGAAAGTGGCTCGGTTTGCAAGCTAGGAATGTTTTGTACGAACATCCTCTTTGGGCACTTTCAGGGTTACCGTCAGATACAACAGGTTCGGTATTTCTGCTACCGCTGAACCTGTCGCTACGGTTTCGGTCAGTATCATACTGAGCAAGTGCTTCAGCAATCTTTGGTTGACCATTTGTTCAGTCGTCTCCTCAACAGCAGGAGGTGGTGAAGGGTTTCTTTGGACGTTCCGGGTATTCCTACGCTTAGGCGGCATGATTCAGTCCTAATCATACACAAGAAACACTCGTAAGATGTCCTAGTCAAATCATCACTCATAAGGTATGTGATAAATATAGATATAGTATGATAATCAATCGCCAATTGATATCACTCACAGTGTACACAGCGACATAAACTAAACATAAGTTATATATCATATATAAGTCAAAAGGTTTTACATAAGTTTTATACAAGGATGAGATTTACAATAAAGAGAAAATACACCCATCGGGTCAAACATGATTTACAAAATGTGACGGATTTAACCTATACATCCATCTAGTCAAAAGTTTTGTCCTACTACATCATAGCTATAATCCTAATACATCATAGATACCATCCTAACATGGTGAATCTAATAGAAATATGCTAAAAACATCCCTACAACCATCCTAACAGCTGCCATCAGTACACAAACTCCAACTGCAGAACCTACTATCCCCAGACGTCTTTCAAGCCTAATAAGACGTGCCCTAGTCTCATCGGCGGACTCTCGATCCATCTCAATGTGTACCTCAGAAGTGGCAAGACGTCCATAGATAGTAAGCACATCACCGTCCAGTCGAGAGGCATCACTGTGCAACTCTCCGATAGAATCCTGTGTACCATAATAAAATCCAAGAAGAGTACGGACAACTGCCACTACAGTAGGGATAGTGAGCTCCAGAGGCTCCTCAGTCAGATGTAAGGGGGTCGATGAGTGAGATGACTCTCCAGTCTCGAAAGTGGAAGGAATCCTCTCAAGTGTCCTCCAGTGGCGTAGTATACGCGGCATCCAGTCAAGATGCGGAACTCTAGTCCTCTGCAATGACTGCTGATCGCAAGGTATCTCTCTCTCCTCAGTCATCGGATCCTTGTCACGAGGTGCCAAGGGTCCTACAGGTGGGGATCTAACGCTCATCCTAGCAGTCCTACACAATCCAGGCCCACGTGAAGACTCTCCAAAATGACGAGTCGCCATGAAAGTAGATCCTAGCATACGAGTAGTGGGATCAGTGGGTGGTGATGGTGGAGTGCCTATGGTGCCATCGGAAGTAGCTCTAGGAAATGTGGGTGGGTAGACCTCCTCAGAAAGGTCATCACTAGCATAGTCAGGCTCCTCCTCTGACTCTGATATGTAGATCGGAAACTGCCTAGACATAACTGTGACAAAGGCAATTGTGTGTGTCGTGTTAGACGTATGCAAAGTATGAATGCAGAAATGTGTTAGCCAAGGCTATAGTCTAGGTCTCTAAGGATTTTCAGTCACTTAAAGACTCCTAGTTCTCTATAACCAATGGCTCTGATACCAAGTTCTGTCACACCCCCAAAATCGGAAATCGTGTTTATAAAGGGTTTAGCGGAAGCTTTAGTTAATTAGCGGAAGCTTTTTAAGTTTCAGTTTAACAGCGGGGGTGCTGACGTTACAATAGTGCATTCATTGTATCAAAGTATTTGATCATACAGAACATAATTATTTAAGATGCCATAAGTTTAAACGTTATTACAAAAGGGTACAACTTATAAAGTCGTACAAGTAGTGGTGTTGTAGAACAACATAGTTTACAAAACATGAGTTTATAAAAGAGGGATTTCGTAAGTGTAACCAATGGAATTGGTAATACAAAGGAAATCCAAGTGTCCCAAAAGTGGCATCATAAATAGTCTGGGTTGCCTACGTCCTTTATGCATGCAGGAGTACCTGAGTCCTAATTCCCTGAAAAACATAGTAAACCGTCAACATTGAATGTTGAGTGAATTCACAGGTTTAGTATGTGTGTAGTTAAACCAAGTTTTGTATAAATCATTAATGTACACAAACATAATGTTTATATGTATAGCAGGAAACACAAGTATTCTTATTAAAGAAAACATTTCCTATTTTACTGTAAGAATGTCATTCTTACTACAAATCAGTCGATGTGTTAGGAAACACAAGTTTAATCATAAACATTTCCTAATAATAGTTGCAGGAAATACAGTTTAACAATCAAGTAAACATTTCCATATAAGTAGCTGTAGGAAACACAGGTTTAGCAGTCAAGTAAACATTTCCATATAAATTGATGTAGGAAACACAGGTTTAGCAGTCAAGTAAACATTTCCTATAAAAGTTGCTTTGTCGTGAAACCAAGTTTATCCAATCAAGGTAAACGTTTCCTAAAAAGAAATCATGTGTAGGAACACCTGTCCTATTAGTTGTCACAGGGAATTCCCTTCCCAAATCCAGTTGTAGTTTAGTTGTTTAGTTTAAGTGGGAGATATAGACTATGATCCCTCTAAGGTGAGCTAAACCTTTAGAGTTAAAGTAACGATACCTAGTACTATAACCAAACCACGACTAGTTGATGTTGTTGCCTCAGTAACACGGTAAGTATACACTCCTCGTTACGACTGCCATCGTGTGGTTGGAATGACCAACGAGTTATATCAGTGGGAGGGTTGTCAAATCGATAGTACTATCTGTATACTCAGTGGCTAGAGTCACCTAGCTAATGGTTATAGGTTGCAAGCACTGGGACTTATGTGCACTACAACTACCTCATGTAAACCTAGGATCGTACCAAGATTCATTGTCTTATTCCCAAAGAGTTGTGAAAACGTTTTATATAGTTAACTGTTGATTTATAAAGCAATAAGCATTTATACAAATCAATTCGATATAAAAGCATGTCAAGCAATTATATAAGCAAGTAGCATGCAATAACACGTAGTTCTATGTTTTCCACCCCTGGTTTTAAAAGCATTTAAAACGAGTAAAAGGTAGGGGCTGTGAACTCACGTGTAGAAAAGCTTCAGCTAGTAATACACAGTAGTCCGAATCGTGCCTCTCAAATACCTAGACACAATTAAATATACTTTACATAAGTATATGGATAAATCGTTAAGTTGAAATGTTCATGACATTTTAATTGTTGGTGATAATTACGTTGAAGTAATCGTGGCGTATAAGTATATATTTACATATACTTATTAGTTGAATATATATATCCTAATATATATGTCATTTGTCATCATCTTATATATATATATATATATATATATATATATATATATATATATATATATGTAGTTGTCATTGTTGTTGATTATGTTTCCAAAACATAAGTATAGTAGTTATAAAAATAACTTTGTTTAATACTATTGTCGTAGTTCATTTATATAACTATATATAAATTATAATCGTCAACTATATATATAACTCATTTGTCTTGTTTCTAATCTCATTTGTCTTGTTTAACTCGTCACTTATATATATTCCGGTTTAAGTTTGCATTCTGAAATCTTGTAGTCCGTTGGGCTCGGCCCAATTTGTTTGGTCCAATATTAAAGTCGAGTAATTTGGCACGTTATCAAAATACAACTTTTGACCCAATTTAGATTCAGGCTAATAATTCATGATCGTGTTTTCAAGTATCATGTGACGAGTTACACTAGTTAGGACTGTTAATAGTTTCCTTGTTCCCACTGCTAGTTATTATTTGTTACCACTGTTAGTTATATTCTTCCCACTGTTAGTTATAGTCTGTTACCACTGTTAGTTATATTCTTCCCACTGTTAGTTATAGTTTGTTACCACTGTTAGTTATATTATGTTTCCACTGTTAGTTATAATTTGTTACCACTGTTAGTTATATTCTTCCCACTGTTAGTTATAGTTTGTTACCACTGTTAGTTATATTATGTTTCCACTGTTAGTTATAGTTTGTTACCACTGTTAGTTATATTATGTTTCCACTGTTAGTTATAATTTGTTACCACTGTTAGTTATAGTTTGTTACCACTGTTAGTTATATTCTTCCCACTGTTAGTTATAGTCTGTTACCACTGTTAGTTATATTCTTCCCACTGTTAGTTATAGTTTGTTACTACTGTTAGTTATATTATGTTTCCACTGTTAGTTATAATTTGTTACCACTGTTAGTTATAGTTTGTTACCACTGTTAGTTATATTACGTTTCCACTGTTAGTTATAATGCGTTTCCACTGTTAGTTATATTATGAATTGTCCGTGTCAAAATATAATTATTCGTTCACAAAAGTTATCGTACAAAACTTATATATATATATAACGTGGTTAAATTTGTTTTGAGTCAAGTATTTGTAAAAAGCATAAGTTTTACTTACCTGAATGTATATATATTTATACTCTTATTATTTGTACTTTCTAGTTTTGATTTCTTAAAACTTTATTTCAAGAACATACTCAACCAATCATCAAAATTGTTATATTATATACACCATTTATATTGTGCTTACACTATATACATCAAATATATGTAAGGAGTTTAAAATGGAAAGTTCCTTACAATGGTGATGATGATAACCCGAAGATGATGATGATTACGGATAATGATGATGATGATGATGATAAAATGGTAGATGTGCTGCTGATTATCGTGAAGAAGAAGAAGAAATAGCCTCTGCTCAGATCTCCTGTTGTTGCTTCAGTCGATGGATGATGAAGAAGGAACAGAGAAAACCAATAATTTGAGTTGGTGGGAACTTATGTGTGTGTGTATTTGATATTGCGTGTAAGGAAATATAAAGGATGGTGTATGGTTTAAATTGTCAACGTAGGGAGTATGGTTCAGCAGGAGAATGTTCCCAAGATATTTTAGTTGGGTTAAAATTGTAGGCTTTTAACATGTTAATTTCGTATAAGGGTCCAATTATTTGTACCCCGTGTCCCACTCAATTATTCGTTTGTTTAAATTTTATTTTAAACTTTAAAATTGACAAATACAAAAATGAAATAATTTTATTTAAAATTATTAATAAAATTATTCGCCGTAGTGGGACTGTACAGTTTATTTGAGTGCCAGATTTCGGTTGAATTTGGAATTTATATTTTAAGGAAATGTTCCAAATACTAAAACAGGAACGGAAAAATAAATACTTTTATTATTTTTGACCTTTAGGTACGTTTTATAATTGTTTCTGTTCGTGTATGACGTGTTCGTCACGTTTAATATAAAACGTATAATATCTTATATTATTTCAATAATATAAGTTACTAATATTAGTAATTAATAATTTTCGAATTATTAATTATTTTGTATCACCAACTTTATTGTATTTTAGTTTGTCGAGTCTAGTACGTTTATTTCACCCGTAATTATATACATATAACTACGAATTTAATATATCACGTATCACATAGTAAGTTTCATAAACTTAACATATAGAAATTGTTTTGAATTCACTAATCAGGGAATTACTCTAGGTAATGCATGAAATTAAGAAAGGATTAATACCCTAAATGGAGGATTGTCACAAATTGTGTTGTTGAGAAAACTGGTTTTATGTTATTATGAAAAGAAATTGTGTTAGCCATGTTTTACACAAGAAATTCGGAGGTCTGAGCAATGTACAGGTGACGACCCGAATTGGAGGGTTTCGTGACGCGATTAGTAATTAACGCGATGCAATTCCTGTTGGGTCTAGAATCCTATTTTTTTTTATTGCTGGATCCAGTCATGTTGTTTATCTAAAAAGTATAAGTGATAGTATTAATATGTCATAAAGAGTTGTTAGGATATAAATAAGGAAAAAGTAAATAGAAACTTGAAGAGTAAATCCTTTGAATCGTTTGTAATTAGTGTGATCGTTTGCTGTGTTGATGTTGTAAATTGTGACATTTGATTTTAAAATGCAATTGAGTAATCACAAAAACTAAATATGGAATAATGAGTTGTTATTATTATTAACTTTATGATTTGACTGAGTAGTTATAACTATTAGTTATAACCTGGTTACTGTTGTTAGTAATGATATACTTTTGAGATGAGTAATATGCTAATAAAAAGGGCGTTATATGGTTTAACTATGTATGGTTTATTATTTTGATACTATATATTGAAATATGTTATATGATTATGAAATGAGTTACATGTTATAGGACGAGTTACTAACTTATTATTTATTTGTATTCTCAGACATGGAGAAGACTCAGTAATATTAGACTTCTGAGTTAGCAGCTGAGGTAATGGTGAGTGGATCTGTACCTTCAGTGTGATTTAGTTGTAACAGGTTTGATTACAACGGGTAAACGTATTATTACTGTTTTAGCGTTGATAAAACAGTAATAATACTGTTGATAAACTGTTTAGTCTGAAATTATGCCATGATGAGTATGTAAATATGTGATCACGTGATATATTGCCTTTGTGCATTGAGTTATTGAGGTCAGCATAGGGCTGGGCTTAGTTGCTATTGTTGGACGACAGGAATTTCCTTGTACATATCGTTAATAGGAAATTAGGTCGTGTAAAATAGTAACAAGCTATCGGTAGATTCTGTATAGGCCAATACAGATTGTTGATAAGCGTCGCTTGGTGGGCCACCGCAGCTGAGGGTGCCACAAGGACCACCGATCCTCATTGAGATTATGTTCTTACAATTATTTGTTGTGAGATTTGTTACTGTTAAGTTAGACTGTCGACTACAGGTCTATTCACTTAGCGTTGAGCTAACCCCCCCCCCCTCCCCCCACCTTAATACTTTTTGCAGGTTATGATTAAATAATGGGATGAGCAAGAAGTTGTTGATTGAATGGAATGTTTGACGACCAAATGTTACTCTGAAATCTGAATTGCATAAATAAGTGTTATCTTTTGTTTTTATATAACACCCAAGTTGATTAACTATGGTTTGAAATAGTTTGATTTTATGTTTATTAAATAATGTAAATTATTAAAATGTTTATTTGGACTTGCGCTTCTGATATATTATATTAAAATTACTTTAAAATGAAGGGTGTTATACACGTTGTTGATCACCACCTGAATGCTAGTTCGATTAATCAATTAATCACTTTTCTTTTGTGTTTATCGTCTAACAAAACACAAACCCCAATATGGGTTTTTTACTTCTTGCGTCGTACGGAAACAAGCCCCCACAAAAGTGATCGAATATTATGTTATTAAGGTTATGGATTATTTAAATCTATTGATACAACCATATTGTACAAGCTAGGTTATATATATATAATCCTTTTAGAATAATTAATAAATAATAACTCTTTATTATTAATTAATTATAAACCCTTTAAGTAATTAGAAGTAACATTTTAGTACTAATAACTTTCACCTTGAATTTTATAATTTAATAACATTTATTAAATTATCACAAATTAATTAAATAACTTAACTAGTTATTATAATTAACTCAACTTGATTAAATGAGTGGCATCTACGTGCTAACGTGTGTGACCCCGTAGGCTCAATTATTTTCAGACATGCTTAAGTCGTGTACATATATACCAACAGCTCCCACTTAGACATGTCTTAAGCAATAACATTTATTAGCGTCTAGCAACACTTCAATGTTCCCAGAAATTCCCGAGTTTCGTTTCATAAAGTCTCAGTTAATGATTTCATAATTTACAATCCCTTTATTTCAGATACCGGTGTTAATCATGAATATGGATCAATATCATTTCATGATTTAACTGTTCTATTTCTCATTTCATGTAATTAATCAAGATTACAAAATGAATCGAGACACATCTAGATTTCATTTTGGTATGGCCATACACAGATCTGACTAATACCTAATGAGCGGCCTAGAAGTATCATTCTTCAATAACGTATTGAAGGAACAAATTCTGTATTGACTGCACGTGTCAGTCTTGCATTTCACTACACTTCTGAAAATAGTCCTGTGTAACTACCATTTATGAATAGTTAGAACCATATCAAGAAGATGCAATCCATACACGCTGAACCTACTTGCATCTCAAGTCTAAGGATTCAGTAAATAATCATTTTCGAATATTCCTTAATGACGACGATCCATAAAGTAATAATTCGATAATTTGGGGAATCCGATATGCATCTGTATGAATATCATGTGAGTTTAGTGAGACCCTTTCTAACCAATCACTCAGATATGTCTTAGTTTGACTATATTCCCATATAATCAATCGACATTGGATAGTTTAGAATAATAAATTATTCAAGGATTAAACATGCAAAAATGAGATACAATAATATTTAAATAAAATAAACATAACAAGTACTTTATTTCATTAATAAATAAAATATTTTACATCTCATATCCAAATACTAATCACAGAATTACATGGGATAACTAGCTAGACGAAGTCCTATGCCTTCAGCATGTTCAGTAAGCTTTGCTCTCGATAAAACTTAGTGAACGGATCAGTTAAGTTATCTTCTGTGCGAACTTTGAGTAACTTGATTTCACCTAGTTCGATCTGTTCTCGAACATAGTGAACTCTCCTTTGGTAGTGTCTGACACCTTTCTGAACTCCAGGTTCATTGGAAATTATGATTGCACCTGAATTATCACAATATAATTCCATATGTGATTTATTTAAGGGAACCACGCTGAGTCCAGAAATAAACTTTCTAATCCAAACAGCTTCCATGGCGGCTTCCGAGGCAGCAATGTACTCAGATTCTGTTGCAGACATGGCAGTAGTAGTTTGCTTCTTGCTTTTCCAATCTACTGCTCCTCCATTTAAGGTGAAGACGTATCCTGACTGAGATTTCATATCATCTTTATCAGTCTGAAACCCAGCATCGCAATAACCAGTTACTTTAAGCTCAGCTGCAGGATTTCCCCCATAAACCAGAACCATATCTTTAGTAGATCTCAAGTACTTAAGAATGTTCTTAACAGCAGTCCAGTGTCTCACTCTTGGATTCTGTTGAAAATGACTTACAATATTTTGCGCGAACGCAACATCAGGCCTAGTGCATCTCACAGCATACATAATGGATCCTACAGCCGAAGCATAAGGAACATTTTGCATTTGCTTCACCTCATCAGGTGTAGACGCACCTTGTTTACTACTTAAGTCAAGCTTTTCGAGCATTGGAATATTCCCTCTCTTGGAATTTTCCATCCTAAATCTCTTTAGGATTTTATCAATATAAGCTTTTTGACTTAAACTAATCATCCGCTTTGACCTATCTCTATAGATCTTGATTCCGAGTATAAATGCCGCTTCTCCTAAATCTTTCATAGCGAAAGATGTTCCAAGATAGGATCATCTTGTAACATTGGAACATTGTTTCCCATGATTAATATGTCATCGACATACAGAAAAGTAACATTTCTCCCACTAGCCTTGAGGTATACACATGGCTCATCTTGGTTTTGAGTAAAACCAAACTTTTTGATCTCCTCGTCAAATCGTTTATTCCAACTTCTAGATGCTTGCTTGAGTCTATAAATGGACCTTTGAAGCTTGCATACTTTGTTGGGATGAGATGGGTCAATAAAACCTTCAGGTTGGTCCATATAGACCTCTTCGTCTAGATAACCGTTTAAGAAGGCAGTCTTGACATCCATTTGCCAAATCTCATAGTCATAGTACGCAACTATGGCTATAAGAATCTGTCGCACCCCCAAATTATGATGCGAAAGCGGGTCGGTTCGGGGCACGACTAATCAAATATAAAGCACACAAGGCATACAATGAACGACTCTATATGCGTCGTTTTACAAAATACATTGATATTATAAAAGTTTTACACTGTTATAATATAGTTTACAAAAGTTCTTGAGCCAAAAGTTAGAGATTCTATGGCATAACTAAATTATACAAAATATAGTAATGCATGACAATCTCTTGATGTCTGAATGCGACTCGAGCTAATGGGCATCCTGAGTGAGTAGACCTAATGCTGCTGCGAACCTGAGAATACACGCTAAAATGGTCAGCTAAAAGCTGATGAGCTCACATGTTTAATGATAAAGTGTAATGTATGAACCGCAAGATTTAAGTATGAATATTTGTAATTAAACAAATAAGTAATTGATAAATGATGTATATAACTGCCATGAGCACATAGTCTGAGCTTAACTGAGGTGTCAGGATCACAATTAAGTGCATGAGCGAGGGTGCCTCTATGCGTGTGCCTAATCAACACACGTATGAACAAATGATAATGCGTCCGTTTGACCAGTCAGTGCTTGCTGACCCGGACGGGAATTGTCAGTCCCATATGGTACCATACACAAACATTCACGCTACAAAGTATTACCAAACTATGCTTAGAGGACTTAAATGATTAGATGATAAACTCATGTAGAATATAACGATATTTGATACTTGCGTTCACATGTAAAACAAAACAAGCATGTATTCCCACCCCTGGGTTAAAAAATAGTAAAATAAGGGGCTATGAGACTCACCTGAGTCTAATGAGATGCTATCAAACACAATGATGGTTTACAAGAGAAATGATGTCGTCTCCAACGACTGAAACCTGCTGGGCGTCCTAAACGCGCAAGGTTTAAATGATTAGATGTGGAAACCTGCTGGGCGTGTTAAACGCGCAAGGTTTTAAATGATTAGAGGTCTCAACAGACCATCTATGCTAGTTGTTCTGTTAACTAGTTATCTCCAAATTGATTTTGTTAATGTTTATATTTGAGTTTGTGAAAAGGTATGCGGCTCGTTGGTGATGGTCTGTAATAATAATTTCAAACTATTATTATTATACATGATTTGTTGTACTTATAAAAGTATATGTGTTTCGTGTGTAAGTCGTATCGTATAAGTTTAATTGTTACTCAAGTTCGTTATATCCGTTACATTTTATTTCATAAGTTACGAAATTTGATACGGGTCCGAAAATTAAAATATGCCATTTTCGACCCCTAGATGACCCCGAAAGGCCTAAAACCGCCTAGGCTATGGTAGATAGCCTTGATCATTGGGCCGTTTTCGAGTGACCGTGTGACATTTAGCCCAATCCGTTATAATAAATTTTTCATCGAGAAGCTACCCTGAAAACACTTGTGAAATTCTTCCGCATTTTTACAAAAATTGTTCTTCCGTATTTTTACAAAAATTGTTCTGTTTGAGTAATCTAGACGTTAGGCTATAAAGGTCTAGCCGTTTGGCTATGGAGGACCTAGCCATTCGGCTATGAAAGTCCAGCCATTCGGCTATGGAGGACCTAGCCGTTCGGCTAAGGAAATCTAGCCGTTCGGCTGATGAAACCCAGCCGTTCGGCTGATGATTTCTAGCCGTTTGGCTCAGGGACCAATTTCAGGTCTGTTCGCGAAATCAGTTGAGAAAATGAGTATAGGTTCGATTTTTGGACATAATCTACTTGATAGAACACTAATACATGATGATATAGGTTATTTAGACATGTAATTTGAATAAAAAGTGAGTGATTCCTTAGATCGAATGGTGATGATGATGGCGATGAAGGTGAAGAAGATGATGAAGATGGTGATGATGATGATGCTTATTGCTGCTGCTGATCTTGCTATTGTTAATATTGTTGTTGTTGTTTTTGATTTTGAAGGAGGTCGAGAGAGAACCGAGAGATAGAGATGAATTGATGATGAAGATGAAATGAAGGAGAAGAAGAAGAATAGGCCGGCCAACTCCAGTTATTGGAGTTGGTTGGCTCCCACGCGTAGCACAAAATACCCGTGTTTTTGTACCCGATCGTAACAGTAGTATAATATTTTCAAATGATAAATTTCTAAAAATGATATCGTATATACTTTTATTCGAAGTATTTTATAAAAATACTTTTAGTGAGGTATAAAAATATATCTTTGTTTTAAGTTTGAATGACGGATATGGTTCGAATGGTTTCGTCGCGTTTGAGTAAGATTGAATAAAATGAATATGTTTTATTTTTGTCTAATGTAAATAATAACTATTATTTCCAATAGTAATACATTATTTATAAGTTTTGTCGCGAATGTTTTTACTTTGTACGATACGAATACTTTATATATTATCGAATTAATATATAATAAACACTGAGTATATTAAATAATAGTTTCATATTACTTAATATTTATTTTCACCAACGCCCGTGTAAACGAATCGGAATTTGACCGATTTGAAAATGCACGATTAAATTTAATCGCGTACTGATATATATTCAACAATACATATATTGATACATACAATTAGCCTAATACATAGTACTAATTACATGTATTTCTAAATGATTAGGAACTAATAACTAGTCCTAATTTGACGGGTGTCACAGAATCCTAATAGCTCGAATGTCTGCCACAGGAGAGAAGGTTTCTTCATAGTCAATTCCATAGTATTGAGTATAACCCTTCGCTACAAGACGAGCTTTGTAGGTGTGTACATTTCCATCCATGTCGGTCTTCTTCTTGAAGATCCATTTACACCTAACGGTTTGAGCAGGAGGGTGATCGAGGGGACCCAGACTTTAGATCTCTTCTCTATGGCGGGAGGTCTCTTTCGTATCAAGAGTGTTTTGGGGAGGCCAGGGAAGACGGATTGGTTCGCCGGGCTTTACTCCCATTCCAAAGTTTCCGAATTAGCTTTAGAGATTGAGCAAGTGTAAAAAGTATAGAGTGATCTGGTTTGCGCGGCTTTCGGGTTATGTCTACTAGAATAACAACCCGTAGTCTAGTTGAAACCCTCTGGGTGGAAGATCAACCAAGCTCCAAACTTGATTATCTTTCATGGATTTCATTTCCACTTTCGTAGCTTCAAGCCATTTTTCAGATCTGGATCTGTTAATGCATCTTTGAAGTTTTTAGGTTCATTTAAATCCCCTAATACATGCTCCTCAGTTTCTACATTTAGACATAACTTCTCGGGAGCACGTATAGTCCTATTGGACCTACGAAGTGGAACCTCATCATCATTTTGAACCTCAAGACTTTCTTGTTCAATTTGATGACTACTAGTGTCTTCAGAAGGTGATGCATCTTCTTGAATTTCTTCAAGTTCTACCGCCCTCCCACTGTCTTTTTGAAGTATGAGATCCTTTTCAAAGAATTCCGCATATCTCACAACTTTGACAGTGTGTTCAGAAGGGATATAGACGTAGTAACCCATCGTTTCCTTTGGGTATCCTACAAAGATACACTTAATAGATCTTTGCTCGAGTTTGTCAGGCGTGTCTCTCTTTACCATCGCCTCACATCCCTAGACCTTTACGTAAGACAAATTAGGGACCGTCTCATGCCACAATTCATGTGGTGTCTTATCAGCCTTCTTGGTTGGAACCATATGGAGAATGCGTACAGCAGTCTCTAGAGCATAATCCCAAAATGATAGAGGTAGAGTTGTAAGGTTCATCATCGATCTAACCATGTCTAACAAGGTTCGATTCCTCCTCTCCGACACCCCATTATGTTATGATGTATATGGAGGAGTAAGGTGTTGGACTATTCCACACTCCTTTAGATAATCCTTAAACTCCTGGCTTAAGTATTCACCACCTCGATCTGAATGAAGGATCTTGATGGTTTTTCTGAGTTGATTTTCTACTTCATTTTTAAACTCTTTGAATGTTTCAAAGACTTCATGTTTATGTTTCAACAAGTAAACATAACCATAACGACTGAAATCATCCGTAAAGGTTATGAAGTAGCTAGCACCTTTTCTAGACACATATCTAAGTGGGCCACAAACATCAGTATGTATTATCCCAAGAAGATCAGAAGCCCTTTCCACTTTGTGTGAAAAAGGTTTCTTTGTCATTTTGCCAGATATACAAGACTCGCATTTATCAAATGATGCATCATCACTTGATTTTAAAAGATTTTCACGTTGAAGTCTTTTAATGCGATCTTTGCCTATGTGAGCAAGATGACAGTGCCATAGATAAGAAGATTCCAAGTTAGGCTTGGCTCTTTTATTGCTAACATGATACATAGAATTATAATTTGAAACACAACCACGCATATCTATTTCATAAATACCATTGCAAGGAATAGCATCAAAACAATGAACATCATTTTTAGAAACAGAAATACCATTATCAGTAAATGAGTTTACATAATCGTTGTCTTTCAAAAGAGAAACAACACCTCAAGTAATAGAAGGTGCGTAATGACAATTGTCTAAAAAAATTACTAAACCAGAAGGTAAAACTAAATCATAATTTCCAATTGCTTCCACAGCTGCTGGCAGACCATTGCCCACTGTCAGTTGCAAAGCTCCTGGCTTCAGTTTCCTTCTTCCTTTAAGACCCTGTAAGGTATTACAGATATGAGTACCACAACCAGTGTCATATAACCAAGAGTCATGTTTAGAAAAAGAATATAATTCTATGGTGAAGATACCTGAAGTACTGGCAATATTGCCAGCCGCTTGCTTCCTCTTCTTCATCAACTCGGCAAGATAATTAGGACAGTTCCTTCTCCAATGCCCCACTTCACCACAATGGTGGCATACCTCATCTTTTTCCGGATGCTCTTTCTTAGCTGGAGGATTCTTCTTGGGTTTGGGAATACGAGCAACAGCTTGCTTATTCTTGCCCTTCCCTTTCGGATTTCTATTAGCAGCTTGCGGCTTCTTCTGGATTCTACCCCCATTGATAATCATCACAGCGGGGGTTTCAGCTTTTTTGGGAAGGTTTTTCTCATACTCAATGAGCATAGAATGAACTTCAACTACGGTCTTATTCATACTATGCATGTTATAATTGCGCACAAATCCCTCAAACTCTTTGGAAAGAGAACAAAGGATTAATCCAATTGCAACGATCATAAGCAATTCAACTTTAACTCTTTGATAAGCATAGTTGAGCCTTGCCAAGTGCTCCAAATAGCTCTTCATTTTAAGAACATGTGGACTGACTGGTTTCCCTGATTCATGCTTACAAGAATGTAGTTTTTGAACAATGTCAAACAACTCCACTCCTGCTTGCTTTTCATACAATGACCTTAACTCATTTATCATATCAAATGGGCCATGGAACTCAAATTGCTCTTTCAGCTCGGGCGATATGCTTGCGAGTATCAAGCAAGCAACATCATTGTAACGATCATAAGCAGCAGAATACTCTGCCTTTTCTGCATTAGTAGCATTTTCAGCAGGGGCGTTCATAAGCTGTTGTTCAAGAACATTAGCTTTCTTTTCAGCTCGGAGGACAATCCTCAATGAACGATACCAGTCATTGAAATTAGAACCAATAAGTTTCTCTCTCTCAAATTGTTGCCTGAAAGATGAAGTGTTTTGGTTTTGGGCAGGATTAGTTGCCATCTACAAAACAGATAAAGTTCAAAAATCAGTATTTTCGATAATTAACCCTTATAGAATAATTAATTTACCCAAGTTTAACCAAGTAAACTATTAATTTTCTACAAGGCTAGGATCCTATTGACATAACATCATTACATCAGTTGATCTGCTAGTAATGTTGTTACTCAAAAGGTAAGTGACGATCAATAATTGCATTACTAGTGCAATTCCTAGAAATTATGGGACTTACAAATACTACTTATGAAGCAAGCATAAGTGAATTTGTAAACATGTTTCATCCCATCTTTCGCCATGGGTTTAAGGATCTCACCGCTTAACTCGTTTTAAGTCGTCCAATTAAGAACTGTAAATAGACCACCACCGTCTCACGATGAGTGGTAATTTACCTTGGGATTGCAATGTACCTACGTCTCACGCAGAGTAAAAAGCAACTGCAAGTGTTGTTACGATTGGATGTCAATGACTTAAGTTATAGGGTAATGCAATTTGATGTGTTATCAAATATGTATGAATATGCATGCACCATATTCATATCATAGGTTTTAATAAAAATATTTTATCTTACATCAGCATAAAGAGCTCGGTAGCTCCATTTGAACGCACAAAGAACCGCAGAAGTAAGGCTAGCACAACGCTGATTAAGTTACCCACTTTCTTTAAGGAGACAGAGCCTCCAGACTTATAGCTCTCTTATAGTTTGTTCAAATGGGTGAGCCGGTGTTTCTTTAGTGATGAAAGATACCAATTTTATTAAATGAATTTGTAATCAATTAGATATTTTACAACGCGGGAGCAAATTACGGTATGTGAGCCCAACCCATATGCGTCATAAATATGTAATATTACAAACCCTAAATCATATTTCATAGTCATTTAGTCAAGTTTAATTTTATTTTCTAAAAAAAACAATTTTGCGTCACAAGTCAACAATTGACAAATAATAATTAAACCAAACTAATCGACTAACTTAAGGGGCATTGATCCTATGACCACTATGTTTTAGTACGATACTTTAAACTACTAAAATTAATAAACAATTAACAATTAATTTTCATGCAATTTTTGGTAGGTGAAACCCAAAAGCATGACAAACTAGGGACATGTAATTCTTGTCAACTAAACAATTTAAACAAGTAACACATATTGTAGCCTTCTCAATTAACAATTAATTCCTAACTAGAATATCAATATATCAAAGTGATATCCATAACAAATTATGCATGAATTTCATGGATACCCTTTATCTTGCTAATTAATAAGTACAATTATAATAATAAACAATTTACATTAAAACATATTACCATTGTTGTTAAACATCAAAATTTAATAGGATTTAAAGATAAACAATTCAACTTTAAATTTAATAAAAAAAAATATTTGTGTTCGTACAGCTTGATCCCCACGAAAGCATAAAAAACAAACATTTTTTTTCTTTCTCCTTATCTTGTTCGTGCGAATGGTCCACGAAACAGCCCAAATTTTTTTTTTCTTGCTTTGCGTTCGTCCGTACGTCAATCACTAAACCAAAAAACAATATTTTTTTTCCTTGTTTTGATTCCTGCTTGTTCGTCAACTTATCCCACGCAACTAAAATTTTTCTATATTATTAGCCGAACCAAACAAACACAACCCATTAATTTTGATGTTTAACAAATCTAACTAATTATACACATACGTATGGCTCTGATACCACTATTAGAATATAGAAAATAACTATAACAAATTGTCATACAATTGCGGAAGCGAATAAACACGTATTTATAATTAGTTAAAATAGAAAACGTGTACCTTTTAGCTAGCTCCAAATAATCATTTAATAAACGAATAGGTTTCACTAATGGTAAAACCCTCTACAATCGCATACACAACACGTTGTTGATCACCACCCGAATGCTAGTTCGATTAATCAATTAATCACTTTTCTTTTGTGTTTATCGTCTAACTAAACACAAACCCCAATATGGGTTTTTTACTTCTTGCGTCGTACGGAAACAAACCCCCACAAAAGTGATCGAATATTATGTTATTAAGGTTATGGATTATTTAAATCTATTGATACAACCATATTGTACAAGATAGGTTGTATATATATAATCCTTTTAGAATAATTAATAAATAATAACTCTTTATTATTAATTAATTATAAACCCCTTAAGTAATTAGAAGTAACATTTTAGTCCTAATAACTTTCACCTTGAACTTTATAATTTAATAACATTTATTAAATTATCACAAATTAATTAAATAACTTAACTAGTTATTATAATTAACTCAACTTGGTTAAATGAGTGGCATCTACGTGCTAACGTGTGTGACCCCATAGGCTCAATCATTTCCGGACATGCTTAAGTCGTGTACATATATACCAACATGACTGAGTTATATCGAGGGTGTGGTAATTCATGCCTAGATACCGATCAGGTATGAGTAGGTCTACCAATGTGAGGCAATACCTGCCTAAGTATAATTCGAGTGTGTGTATGACCACGTCATATGATAACAAGTAATAGAATTACTTATTTAGTAGTAAGGTATTTGTGTGCCATTTGACATTGTGTGTTACCTCCAGCAACATGTAATTGTAGTCCCGCATAACTATGATTGAGTATTTAGCCAAATATTGTGTTAACGACCTCGAGTGTAAGCTCGTCGATCCGTTAATAACTGCGAGTATCAAATCGTGTGTTTATGATTTGTATCGCTTTACCACGATATGGTTTTGAATCACTTTACCGTGATCTCGTTTTGTGCCCACTTTACCATGACATCGTTTTGTGCCCACTTTACCGTGGCATCGAATAGCGTTGCTCGCAAGCAATGTCTGTTATTGAGAGCCGACAGTACTACGACTTGTCCGACTTAAGTAATTGAGAGCCAGCAGTACTACGACATGCCCGACTGGTATGTATGAGAGTCAGCAGTACTACGGCATGCCTGACTAGTATAAATGTGAGCCAGTAGTACTACGAACTGCCTGACTAGTATAAATGTGAGCCGACAGTACTACGACATGCCTGACTAAAGTAATCGTGTATGTATATCTATGTACATAAGTAAGTTGTAGGTAGCACCAAGTGCTCGAGATGGAGCACGAGTATGTATATATACATCTATATATATATAAGTCAAATCAACAAACCCATCTACCGAGTATCATGTAACACATGATAGTGATTTAGTGTATCTAAGCATGTATATATAATACTTAAATATTAGGTGTAACACAAAGAGCCTAGGTATGAATAATCATCACCTAGTAATTTTGTATTAGGATAAGGAACTATACTAACATTCACTATCCTATACTCTTAGCCTCCAGCCTAACAAGTATATTGAGGTCTCTGGGAAATGTTCACTCAAGTATAAGTCCATTCGTGTGATCTTGGAATATATAGGCAGTCTTAGTTCCTAAAAGGAAAACTAATCCTGTAAAGAGTCTAGTTGTTGCTCAGCGTAGGTAGAACTAACCAGTTCTAGTATATTCGATATTATTGTCCCGCGACAATATGGCCAATGTATAGTGATAACTTATGCAAGTTATATAATGGTAATTGTTTTTCAACAATCTAGCAGTGTACAATGGTAACCTATCTAGATTAAGTAGTGATATTGTTCTACAACAATATGATGGGTGTAATTCCTAAGTATTACACATTTTGTATTACATAACAGTAATATAGTTGAGTGTGAATTATAAAGGTTTTATCATTATAATTCGAAAAGAGTAGTTGTGCATGCGTCTCACCCCGAAAACAGTAAAATAGTTGAAAGAGTGGGGCTATGAACTCACCTGTGAGTTGTCAGCAATCCTAAGATACGCGTGATGTCCGATAGTAACCTCCTAGCATCCTAAACACGTGAGGTCATATAAGTAAGCAACTAATTAGTCTGACTAAGTTAGTCGTACGAGTATTTGTTTGTTGTAAACGTCGTATACTTAGTGATATAATAGTTTTCTGTTTTCTGTTTTTAGCGACACTGGATGCGACACTACTATTGGCGGCACTAGCGTTGCAACACTACGGGTTAGTGTCACAGGTGTAGCGACATTCGGTTTAGTGTCGCATGATATGCGAAATTCGGGTGAGTGTCGCAAGAGGTGCGACATTGAGGCAAGTGTCGCTAAGGTTGCGTCACTGAAGGCGACACTTCCTTACGGCACTTACGTCGTCTTCCAGCTGCTACACTAGGCTAGTGTCGCAGCATTGTTTTCGGTCCCTATGCGACACTCACGTCTGTTCGACGATTTTCCCCCCTAAATTAAGATCTAACATACTTTCGGGCCAAATCTTGTTGATATAATGTTAATACATGATATATTAAGTGTTTTTAACAAGGAATAACAAAGAAAAGTAAGTAATTACTTACGATTGAAGATCGAGGGTTTGAGAATGATGATGATGATGAACTAGATGAAGAATATGAAGATGAAGATGATGATGATGGTGGCGATTTGCTGCTGTTCTTGTTGATGTTATTGTTATTGATAATGTTAGTTGTTGTTGTTGTTTGATTTTTAGAGAGAAATGATAGATGAAGAAGAAGAAGAAGATGATGATGATGAAATGAGATGAAATGGGAAGGGGGTTTGGGCTTTGTCAAAACTCAGATCCCCAATTTGGGGGACTGTGGTCTCCAACCACAGTACAAAATACCCATGTTTTTGTACCCGATCGCAAAATAAATAATATTTTTAATTTATAAAATTCTTTTATATGTTTTCAAAATATTTTTGAGTTGAAACATTTTATAAAAATAAAATGTTTGGGTTAAAGTTTTATATCTAAATTTTGCGCAATTTCAGATAACTAGAATACGTTTTTAATTAAAACGACTTACATTTTTGAATTTTTAATATTTTCTTCTCACATGTATAACGTTAAATCTATATAATAAAATATTATTTATATAATTTCGTCACCGAAATTCGGACGTGATATTCTGCGTTCTATCAGATTTGTTTCCTAGTGATTATGAAATAATCATCTTGCATTACATATATATATATATATATATATATAAAGTTTTCGAATACTTTGTTATAATTGCGTACTAAGTACGATTAATTGAAGTAAAAATTGGGCGTGAAAATTGACCTTTTTGACCGGGTGTTGTATTCTCCCCCCGTTAAGAAAATTTCATCCCGAAATTTCGAGTGAAGTCGTGATCGCGTGGAGTCTGGGGAGAAGTATTCGTACGAGAAATTCATCGAGTAGATAGTAGATATACCATGTCTATGACGGGGTGGAAAAGTAGTCAATCCATGATCGTGTCGTAGTTTATCATTGTAGTCACATTCTGACTATGTTGTTTGTTCAAGATATGATTAAGTCGTGGTTGCTAAGTAACCATTTACATTGTAATCCATTCGAGACTAGATAGTTGTCACACAGTGACCGTTTAGTGAGTAGTCCTATCAGGACTGAGTGATTGGTAAATGTTCAGTTTGTCCAGTCTGCTGAAAGCAAACTTTAAATTTTACGTTGGCTTAGGTTAACTAGCCCTATGATGCACTCGGCATTAAGTCAATAAAAGCGATATCAAGGAGTAAAAGTACACGCTTAGTGTAAACCAAAATCGAAGGGTTATGTTTTCGAGGAAGGATGTACCTACATCATTGTCGGAGATTTGTTCGGTTCATTCAGAGCCGATCAGATGAATTTTGCGTTTCATTTTTGGGAAATCCTTCTTGTAATGTCCGGGTTCACCACATTTGAAGCATATCCTTTGTGAGTCGGGATTCGCGAGAACTCTACAATCCCAGATTTTGTGTCCGTATCGTTGGCATCTTTCACAGGGTAAACCACATGAACCATCATGATGTCGTTTACAACCGTGAAAAAATGGTTTATTCCCCACATAGCCTCGTTTTTTGGTAGTGTAGGACCTCAAGGGTTCGGGTTGGTTCGTTAGGTTATGATTGGTGCTGGAATTTCCCTTTCATTTTCCTTTCGATTCATTTGTATTCAGGGTTCACCATGGTTGGGAAAAGAAGTGCCAGTTGGTGAAAACGATTGATGTATGCCATGATGTCGTTGTCCTTTATGGTGAGGTGCCAGAATTCATCCTCGAGTTTGTGTAGTTCCTCACTCGGACAATACTCATCCCTCATTAGTTGTTTCAATTCCTCCCAAGGAAGTTTGTGAGCGGTGTCGATCCCTACCGTTTGGGCGTAGGAATTCCACCAGGTAAGAGCATTATCTTGGAGGGTGTAGGTGGAGTACTTAACTTTGTAGTCATCGGGGAAGTTGCAAATGTGGAATACATATTCCATCCTCTCAATCCATCAGATTAATCCAACAGCCCCTTCAGTTCCAATGAAGTTTGGTGGGTTACAATTCAGGAATTCCTTATAGGTGCAGGGTCGCGCTCGGTTTCGAGTAGCTAAAGCATCGGCCACTCTTTGTTCAGCAATTTGGTCAAGCTCAGCTTGAGTGTACGTTTGTCGTCTAGGCGGCATGATTCTTAAATAAGAGTGAAACGACAAGTATGAGATTTTTATTCAAAGATTATGATTATTACAGTTGCATACATAGGAGCGTGTTACACAATTGTGCAAGGTGACCATCAATTATGTACAATGATGGGATTCAGGAACTCCTTACGGTATATGTTCGAAAGTCCATCGGACTTTTTGGGTTTGTCATGACGTGAACGGTTCACGTGAGTTTTTAATGTAGTCAACCAAGACTATGTTATTGTAAGTAGTCCAATAGACAATAGTGTAGTACTAGCGTGCTGTAGTTGTAATCCTAATAAATCAAGGGTAGTACCCTAAGTACTAAAATGCAGTAACCATGTACTGTAATGCAGTGCTAAAAGCACAGTAATGTAATACTAATGTATTATGAATACCACGGGCCGTAATTGCAGTGCCCGAAGCACCGTAATGCAGTACCCATGTACTGTGGGCGTAGCACTAGTGTGCCAAATTGCAGTATCAACATACTGTGAGTGTAGCACTACGTGCCAAATTGCAGTATCAACATACTGTGAGTGTAGCACTACGTGCCAAATTTTGTTTGAGTGTATCCCTAAGGCAAAAAATGTGTTGAAGTTACGTAGTTTTCCAAGTATAGCACAAAGGCTAAAAATGTAAGTGCCAGGGTAACAAATTGGGTAGGCACTGAAGTACTGAATCGTGTGAGTACCGAGATACTGTGATGATCAAAATGATCGGAATGTGATTGAGACAATTTTTGTGGACTTAGTCATTACGAGTGTCCCTCGCAGTACTAACCCAGTGGTGACCAGCATGGTCAAATTTGTAATCGAGGCACGTGTAAGTCGTTGAGGTTCGGTTTAACTGTTGGAAGAGCATTCCAAGTTGCGAGTGTAGTGGTTGGCCAATTCAATTGGTGATCGCCTGCCTGATGATGAGAGCGAGTGATAATTGTATGAGGGGAGTAGGTGTGACATGCCTTGGTAATGATTTCTCATAAGATGAGAAATTCGTTGGTTTGTCCTTAGACGTAAACTCCTCAAGTAGATCTCTTTCGAATAAATTGTTTGTAGTAACGTTGTTGTTTGTTTTAGTTTTGTGAACGATTAGCATGTGTGGGTTTCTTAATATCTCTTCCCATACAATCCTAATTGCATGAACTTGTTCATTTACTTTCTTAATATCTCTTCCCATACTTTCCAATTTCGCTGTTATAGCTGCTAGACCATCATTATCTTCAGATATCCTTTTTCTTCCAGATGAACCATCATCCCATAACTGAGAATGTTTAGCTAATTCTTCAATTCCGGCTCTTGCCACTGCTGGAGTTTTCTTAGGTACTGGACCTTGTGCATCCAACTGTTGACGTGTTGCCCGATCAACTCCTTTATAAAATACTGTTATTTCTTGTTGGAAATTCAAATCATGTTGTGGACATTTGTGTAACATTTCCTTATATCTTTCCCAAGTTTGATACAGAGATTCATCAGATTTCTGTTTGAAATTCCTAATCTCATCAATCATCTTTGAGGTCTTGGAAGGTGTACAGTACATTTTTAGAAATTTTGTACGAAGATCTTCCCAAGTAGTAATGGATCCGGCTGGCTCGTTATTGATCCATCTCTTAGCTCCATCCTTTAGTGTTAAAGGAAATACTCGCAACATAACCTGATCTCTTGTAAAATTGGGAATATGAAACATATCTGCAATCTCCAAAATTTTCTCAACATGCTCGTTTGCATCTTCTTTATCCTCTCCTCTGAAAGGATTTTCACGTAATTCTTTCAAAAATTGCCCCTTTAATTCAAATTCTACTTCTCTGGCTATGGCAGGCCTAACCACTCCCGGTCTCGGATCTCCACGAGTTTGAATCGTGTAATCTTCAAGCGTCATGTCAGCTATGTCTGCCATAATTGGTTGTATTTCATGCTCTGGTTCAGAATCACTTGGATATATCGTAGGTTGCCTAGAAGGTATTTTATCCTCACCCGACTCTGGATCGGAATAATAACCGTATTCAGCCGTTTTGGCTAAATTGTTATGAAAAACTAAATTGTCTTCCTCTGGTGAAAGTTCGTGTTCTGGTGAATTTGGTGGTGCGTATGATAATCTTTTTCTCAAATGAAATTCTCGTTCTGGTTCGTCAAATGGACTGAGAGGATCTGGATGAAGTGTCCGGGGGTCATACATCAATCTGTTAAAGAAGAACAGAATTTTAGTAGCAACATAAATTCAAAAGTAAATGTTAGTAATATTTTAGAAATAATCAGGTTGATGTATATGAATTTCGAAAATTAATAATAAAACACATTCAAAATTAAATATTCGAAAAGATATTCCCAACCCAACTTTTCCTATTTGTTACTAATGTAAGTTAGTTATTAATTAAAGTTAAAATTAATTTGTTAAATTTCTTATACCAAGCTAGTCAATAGATCTCGGTAGCTCCATTGATTGTACACAAAAGCGGAGAAACAGGTCAGCGCGAAGCGTATTGAAAACCTATTTCTTTCGAGAAGCACCTTACCTCTTATATGATAAATCAATGAGGTAGGGCTGAACTCTCCTTATACCTTTATTTTTGTTAGTACTTTCAATGGGTGAGCCGATATTTCGTATTGATTTTGCAAAGCATTAGAAATAAAATTATTTTACAGGGAAAATAGTTAGTTAAAAAATAAAATACACCGCTCCCCGGCAGCGGCGCCAAAAACTTGATGTGTGCTAAGTATAGACAATTATAATCACAAGTTTATTTAAGGAAATACTAAATAATACTATCACACAATTCAAGCAAGTGTTATCCTGATCATTGAATATAGTTTTATAAGTAAGTCCAGATTTGAACACATGGAACGTGATTTAATCTATAACTAACTATTTATTTATACTAATTACAATTATTACAATTAATATACAATTTAACAATAATAAAAAATGATATACAATAATATATAAGATAGGGGGGACGTTTTAGTTCCGATCGAACATATATATATTTGATACCAATTCTTTAATAGATAAATTTAAAGGAACAACTTAAGAATACTAAATTGGATAGAAGATTATAACTATTTAAACTATTATTTATTACACTTATTATATCAACTTATGTCTATTTGCAGGTTGGCTATTATTATTGTGATTTACTAATGTAGAAAACCTCAAAGGTTATGACAATTTTCATATAGCAATACAGTCAAAGGTTAGGTAAAATATCACTATTTATTAAGATCTATCAACATATTATTGATGCAATTCTAGGGTCGGTTGAATCATAATGTCACTTAACATCTAATAAAACATAATCACTTAATTAAAAAACCCAAAAGGTTAGTGAGTTTATCTATAAATCAGTTAATTATGATTATTAACATAATATAACACATAATTCTTGTATAACAATATTCAATAATATAGTTCCAACATAAACATATAATTCATATAATAAACATAATAAACATACATTTAAACATTCATAATGAAAATCTAATAAGCAATTAATTCAAATAAACAATATCCATAGTAACCCAAAAGCTTAGTGAAGCTACAAGGATAAAGAAACCGAACCAATTGACGAACTAGCTCTTCCTAAGGTTGAAAACCTTCAAACCCTATCTCCTTAGCCTCCAAATTCGCACCTAAAGTCGACCTTAAACCTTAATATTCGACTTTTAATTCTAAGAATCGTATATCGTTTAATCAAAACTAAGCCTCTATTTATACTAATTCTGGCCGACCCTCCAACCGCCGGTTGGGACCTCCAACCGCCGGTTGGAGTTATTTGAGTATTACTCCAACTCTGCGTATTATCCACCGCCTTGAACTCTTAGCCCCAACCGCCGGTTGGGCAATCCAACCGCCGGTTGGACTTAATTTCCAGAATATTCCAAAATCGGCTTGGGCTTCAAATTGGGCTTCTTTTTCTTCTTTAAACGGATTCACTTGTTTTCTTGGCCCAAATCTTTAATATTATCATAGTAGTCTTCATTTTTTTAAGGTTTAGATCTTCTTTTCTTCAATTGTTTTAATTTCTTCAGTTTCGGTTTTATTTTCGTTCTCTTTTCTCCAATCTTCAATTAAAATATATTTATGCAAATATTAACAAAATAAGTATCTAAAATCATATAAATGCATAAAATGTATACAAATATAGGGATAAATTATTATAAAATATAGTATCTATTTGATGCTTATCAAATATCCCCACACTTAAGTTCTGCTTGTCCTCAAGTAGAATACTTAATAAAATATAAGCATTAACTTAATATTCAAAAATCTGAATACCAAAATTAACCCTGTTTTATAACTTAAAAATTTAAACAATTTAATTAACATGGATAACTATAATGTATAAATAAAAATTATTATTATTCATGCAATATATAGCTCATGAATGATTACTAATATATTTATCCATTTTAAACAATCTATATTTATACTTCTGAATACATCTTTATTATTAGTATGTATATTACTTATGATTTTCATATATGATATACTCTTAAACTTAATCATGCAATTTACTTTTATATTCCAAATAAGTATATAAAATCCATTTTTAAGAATCAAGACATTGGTGACAGGTCTGCATTTACATGCAACAAAGCGACATAACTTAATTCAGGTAAAGTAAAATTTTAAATCAAACCAGCGGTGACAGGTCTGTACAGCCGTACAACAAAGCGACATAGTCTGATTTTTATTTATTTATATATTTTTTTTCTTTTGAAAGAATTTTCTCTTTCTTCTACTTTATTTAAGAATACTAATTAGAGACCAGGTCTGTACTTACGTACAACAGAGGAAACAATTAGTAGACTCCCAAATGCTTTTATATAAATATGAAGATATATAAAATTATCGCATGATAAATCTAAAAATTAAGACTTTTATGTCATACAACATACTATGTACCATAAAATAATAAACAAGTTATTGAAACTAATTTCTTAAAATTCAGAAATCTTCATATAGATTGCCTATTAATACATCATATCATATAACTATGTATTACTTATTTATTAAATAGCTTACGTTATATATACAAAACAGTTAATCCATATTAAAGTCTAAACTTTTAAATACAAAACAACTTTTAACAAAAGTATTCTAACTAATAAATACTCAGTTATACACTTAAAATTTTATTAAAAATTAAGAACAAAAGAAACTTAAATAATTAATTAAAGAAATTCTTTTTCTTACGAACCCTATCCCCACACTTAAAATATACAATTCCCTCATTGTATAAAAATGATAAACAAAAGTGAGTAAGGAAAAGAAAAATAGAACAGAAAAACTCCCTTGACTGAATTTTTCAAAAATTCATCATTGGCTAAGAAAATTTCTGATTTGGTTGATTTCTTGATCTCTTGAAAAATAATATACAACATCCACACTTTCATAGTTAATCACGATTGCATTTAGCATATGCAATAAGCCTTTAAACCCCTCGGTATCCCGAGTGGACGAGTTATAGTCTCGTGAGGGTTTCCAGTGAACACACCCACAAAGTTCAGTCCTGAAATAAAAATCATAACATATATAAAAATAAACACAGGTTGTCTCTTGAGAAGCACTTTTGTTTAAATGTCGGTAAGTTCGACCAAATCCTGTAGCCTATACTTCCAAAGATATATCTGAAAAATGCTCCACAGTTCCTTCATAATATTTCTTTAAACGATGTCCATTGACCTTAAAAATATTTCCATCGAATGCTATTAAATCCACAGTTCCATTAGCATGAACTTGGTGAATCACATATGGTCCGCTCCATCTTGATCTTAACTTACCTTGAAATAAACGAATACGAGAATTATATAAAAGCACACGTTCTCCAGCAACAAAGTCTTTATTTCCCCGAAGTCGCGCATCATGCCATTTCTTCGTCCTTTCTTTATAAAGCCTTGAATTTTCATAAGCATTCCAACGAAGCTCATCTAACTCATGTAACTGTAAAAAGCGATGCCTACCAACCTCATCGGTATCCATGTTGCATTCCCGAAGTGCCCAATATGCTTTGTGTTCTATTTCCACTGGTAAATGACAAGCTTTCCCATAAATTAACCTATAAGGAGTACAACCTGTAGGTGTTTTAAATGCGGTCCTATATGCCCAAAGTGCATCATCTAATTTCGCTGACCACTCTTTTCTGTTTGATCCAACAGAACGTTCCAAGATCCGTTTTATCGCTCGATTTGTATTTTCAACCTGTCCACTTGTTTGTGGATGATAAGGTGTAGCAATCCTGTGACTAACTCCATATCTCTTTAATACTTTTTCCAATTGAGTATTACAAAAATGAGTACCTCGATCACTAATTAAGGCTTTAGGAGTTCCAAATCTTGCAAATAATTGTTTAAGAAATTTTACCACAACTCTCGCATCATTTGTAGGTAATGCCTTTGCTTCTGCCCACTTGGAAACATAATCCACAACAACTAGTATATACTTATTACCGTGACTTGTTGGAAATGGTCCCATAAAATCAATACCCCAGATATCAAATATCTCACAAACCTGTATATTAGTCTGTGGCATCTCATCTTTTTTAGAAATATTTTCAGCTCTCTGACATGAATCACAATTCCTAACAAAAGCATACATATCTTTAAAAATCGTCGGCCAATAAAATCCTGCATCAAATATTTTTCTTGCCGTGTAACTTGGTCCATTATGACCTCCAACTGGTCCTTCATGACAATGCTTTATAATTTGCTGAGCTTCTTCACCATGTATACAGCGTCTAATTATACCATCTGCACAATACCTGAAAAGAAATGGGTCTTCCCACAAATAATACTTTAAATCAGAAAAGAATTTCTTTCTCTTTTGGTAATCCATCCTTGGTAAAATCTTAGTAACCAAATAATTTGCATAATTTGCAAACCAAGGTATATTCATTATTTCTTGTGCAGTCATCAACTTCTCATCAGGAAATGTATCTTGAATTTCCTCTTCATCTAATATTTCTAATTCCGGATTTTCCAACCTTGACAAATGATCAGCTGCGACATTTTCAGCTCCTTTCTTGTCTTTAATTTCAATATCGAATTCCTGCAATAAAAGAATCCATCGCAATAAACGAGGGCGCGCATCCTGCTTATTAAACAAATACTTCAATGCAGAATGGTCAGTATAAACCACAGTTTTAGTTAAAACAAGATAAGAACGAAACTTATCGAATGCAAAAACTACTGCCAAAAGCTCCTTTTCCGTAGTTGTATAATTTTCCTGAGCATCTGTTAATGTCTTACTGGCATAATAGATTGGCTTAAACTTGTTATCAATTTTCTGTCCCAAAACAGCTCCTACTGCATAATCACTAGCATCACACATTAATTCAAAAGGTAAATTCCAGTCTGGACTAATCATTACCGGAGCAGATATCAACTTTTCCTTTAAGGCATCAAACGACTATTTGCATTCATCTGTAAACTCGAACTTTGCATCTTTTTCCAGCAAATGATTCAATAGTATCGCAATCTTTGAAAAATCTTTTATAAATCTTCTATAAAATCCGGCATGGCCTAGGAAACTCCTTATTCCCTTTACATTAGTAGGATAAGGTAATTTTGAAATAACCTCAATCTTTGCTTTATCCACCTCAATTCCTATCTTTGATATTTTATGTCCTAAAACAATCCCTTCTCGAATCATAAAATGACATTTTTCCCAATTAAGAACTAGATTAGCACCTACACATCTTTGCAACATCCTTTTTAAATTTTCTAAACAAGCATCAAATGAATCCCTAAATACCGAGAAATCATCCATAAATATTTCCATGAAATCTTCCACCATATCATGAAATATCGCGATCATGCAACGTTGAAATATAGCTGGTGCATTACACAAACCAAACGGCATTCTTCTATAAGCAAAAGTACCAAATGGACAAGTGAATGTTGTCTTATCTTGATCTTCAGCTGCAATAGGTATTTGAAAATATCCTGAAAATCCATCCAGAAAACAATAGAATTCTTTTCCTGCTAATCTTTCTATCATTTGATCAATAAATGGTAATGGAAAATGATCTTTTCTGGTAGCATCATTCAATTTCCGATAATCAATACAAACTCTCCACCCTGTTACCGTCCTTGTGGGTATTAATTCGTTCTTCTCATTAGGTACCACTGTCATTCCACCTTTCTTTGGTACGACATGTATTGGACTTACCCATGGACTGTCTGAAATAGGATAGATTAATCCTGAATCCAATAATTTAATGATTTCTTTCCTGACGACGTCTTTCACATTTGGATTCAATCTTCTTAATGGTTGAACAACTGGTTTAAAATCCGTTTCCATTAAGATTTTATGAGTGCAGTAAGTAGGACTGATTCCCTTGATATCCGTGATCTTCCATGCTATTGCCTTTTTATTTTGTTTAAGAACCTGCACTAAGCGATCTTTTTTTGCAGTTGATAGTTTAGAAGATATGATAACTGGTAAATCTGATGTACCTTGTAGATAAGCATATTCTAGATGTGCTGGTAGCTCTTTAAGTTCCAATTGTGGTGGTTCTTCAATAGATGTTTTGAACTCGAAGATCTCTTCCTTCAGATAAGGAATCTTGTCGATAGAATTTGGTAATAATTCTTGGTTGAGAATTTTAGCAACTGGTTGTGATGATTCAGCTTTAGTATGTTGTTGAAGAACAACAGTTACTTCTGACTCTTCATCTTCTTCTAATAGTTTGTCAAATTCTGCCAAATCTTTCTCAGTGTCAAATTCTTCAGTCCATTCTGTAAGAATTCCAGTATTTGTTTGATCTTTTTCTATAAAATCTTGAAAAGAAGGGTTATCTAGATATTCATAAGCATTCAAATAATAACAAGAATCATCAACATAATCAGAAAATTTCATAGATTTATTAACATCAAAAACAATTTTATCATCTCCTAATCTCATGGTAATCTTTCTATCAAAAACGTCTATTAGGGCATGTGTTGTTGCTAAAAATGGTCTTCCTAAGATAATAGGGAATTTAGGGTCTTCTACCATATCTAAAATTACAAAATCACATGGAAAAACAAATTTATCAACTTTAATCAAAACATTTTCAATTATTCCCCTAGGATATTGAACAGATCGGTCAGCTAATTCGATACACATACAAATAGGTTTCGGTTCTTCTAATCCTAATCGCATAAAAAGTGTATATGGCATTAATGAAATACTAGCTCCTAAATCTGCCAATGCATTTTCAACAGTCATTTCACCAATTTTACAAGGTATAGTAATACTCCCTGGATCTTTGACTTTCGGAGGTAATTTATTCTGCATTATTGCTGAGCATCTTGCATTCATTGTCACTTTCGTCACATTATCCAGTTTATTTTTGTTTGTCAGCAGCTCCTTAAGATACTTTGTGTATTTTGGCATCTGAACTATAGCTTCAACAAAAGGAATGTTAATATGAAGTTGTTTCAGGTTTTCCAGAAATTTGTGGTATTGTTCATCTTCTTTGTCTTTCCTAAGAGCAGCTGGATATGGAGGTGGGGGTGTATAGTCCTTGATGACTTCTTTAACTTTATTTTCTCCATTCTCCTTTTTGTTTGCTTGTATGTCTTCATCAATTGTTTCCTTTTCAACCTGCTTAGTTTCAACAATTTAATTAGCTATAATAGGAGAGTGAACATTCTTACCACTTCTGGTAATTACTGCATTAGCTTGTTCCTTTGGATTTGTTTCAGTAAATCCTGGCAATGTTCCTGGAAATCTCTCCTGCAATGCTTTAACAATCTGATGAACTGAGCTCTCAATTTGTTTGATCGAGGCTTCGTGATTACGCATTCTGGCATCGTCTTCTTCATTTCTTTTATTACTTGCTTCAGCCATTTTTCCCAATGCGTTTTCTATCACCGTCATTCTGTCATTATAGGAAGTTTGTCCTATTTTGACATAATATCCTGGTGCTCCTTGTTGATACTATTGGCCTGGTTGATTAACTCTTCTAAAATTAGAAACTGGATGATAATTTGGATTTCCTTGAAAATCCCCATACATGACTTCCTCATTACATATTTTGCTGTCAGTATTAGGACATTCTTCTTTTAGATGACTTCCTCCACATATTTCACACCCAATCCTAATTGCATGAACTTGTTCATTTACTTTCTTAATATCTCTTCCCATACTTTCCAAATTCACTGTTATAGTTGCTAGACCATCATTATCTTCAGATATCCTTTTTCTTCCAGATGAACCATCATCCCATAACTGAGAATGTTTAGCTAATTCTTCAATTCCGGCTCTTGCCACTGCTGGAGTTTTCTTAGGTACTGGACCTTGTGCATCCAACTGTTGACGTGTTGCCCGATCAACTCCTTTATAAAATACTGTTATTTCTTGTTGGACATTCAAATCATGTTGTGGACATTTGTGTAACATTTCCTTATATCTTTCCCAAGTTTGATACAGAGATTCATCATATTTCTGTTTGAAATTCCTAATCTCATCAATCATCTTTGAGGTCTTGGAAGGTGTACAATACATTTTTAGAAATTTTGTACGAAGATCTTCCCAAGTAGTAATGGATCCGGCTGGCTCGTTATTGATCCATCTCTTAGCTCCATCCTTTAGTGTTAAAGGAAATACTCGCAACATAACCCGATCTCTTGTAAAATTGGGAATATGAAACATATCTGCAATCTCCAAAATTTTCTCAACATGCTCGTTTGCATCTTCTTTATCCTCTCCTCTGAAAGGATTTTCACGTAATTCTTTCAAAAATTGCCCCTTTAATTCAAATTCTACTTCTCTGGCTATGGCAGGCCTAACCACTCCCGGTCTCGGATCTCCACGAGTTTGAATCGTGTAATCTTCAAGCGTCATGTCAGCTATGTCTGCCATAATTGGTTGTATTTCGTGCTCTGGTTCAGAATCACTTGGATATATCATAGGTTGCCTAGAAGGTATTTTATCCTCACCCGACTCTGGATCGGAATAATAACCGTATTCAGCTGTTTTGGCTAAATTGTTATGAAAAACTAAATTGTCTTCCTCTGGTGAAAGTTCGTGTTCTGGTGAATTTGGTGGTGCGTATGATAATCTTTTTCTCGAATGAAATTCTCGTTCTGGTTCGTCAAATGGACTGAGAGGATCTGGATGAAGTGTCCGGGGGTCATACATCAATCTGTTAAAGAAGAACAGAATTTTAGTAGCAACATAAATTCAAAAGTAAATGTTAGTAATATTTTAGAAATAATCAGGTTGATGTATATGAATTTCGAAAATTAATAATAAAACACATTCAAAATTAAATATTCGAAAAGATATTCCCAACCCAACTTTTCCTATTTGTTACTAATGTAAGTTAGTTATTAATTAAAG
Source organism: Pseudognaphalium luteoalbum (assembly GCA_963422505.1). Taxonomy (NCBI): domain Eukaryota; kingdom Viridiplantae; phylum Streptophyta; class Magnoliopsida; order Asterales; family Asteraceae; genus Pseudognaphalium; species Pseudognaphalium luteoalbum. Next base: position 63,973,611 of record OY730193.1, read on the forward strand.
TTAAAATTAATTTGTTATATTTCTTATACCAAGCTAGTCAATAGATCTCGGTAGCTCCATTGATTGTACACAAAAGCGGAGAAACAGGTCAGCGCGAAGCGTATTGAAAACCTATTTCTTTCGAGAAGCACCTTACCTCTTATATGATAAATCAATGAGGTAGGGCTGAACTCTCCTTATACCTTTATTTTTGTTAGTACTTTCAATGGGTGAGCCGATATTTCGTATTGATTTTGCAAAGCATTAGAAATAAAATTATTTTACAGGGAAAATAGTTAGTTAAAAAATAAAATACACCGCTCCCCGGCAGCGGCGCCAAAAACTTGATGTGTGCTAAGTATAGGCAATTATAATCACAAGTTTATTTAAGGAAATACTAAATAATACTATCACACAATTCAGGCAAGTGTTATCCTGATCATAGAATATAGTTTTATAAGTAAGTCCAGATTCGAACACAGGGAACGTGATTTAATCTATAACTAACTATTTATTTATACTAATTACAATTATTACAATTAATATACAATTTAACAATAATAAACAATGATATACAATAATATATAAGATAGGGGGGACGTTTTAGTTCCGATCGAACATATATATATTTGATACCAATTCTTTAATAGATAAGTTTAAAGGAACAACTTAAGAATACTAAATTGGATAGAAGATTATAACTATTTAAACTATTATTTATTACACTTATTATATCAACTTATGTCTATTTGCAGGTTGGCTATTATTATTGTGATTTACTAATGTAGAAAACCTCAAAGGTTATGACAATTTTCATATAGCAATACAGTCAAAGGTTAGGTAAAATATCACTATTTATTAAGATCTATCAACATATTATTGATGCAATTCCAGGGTCGGTTGAATCATAATGTCACTTAACATCTAATAAAACATAATCACTTAATTAAAAAACCCAAAAGGTTAGTGAGTTTATCTATAAATCAGTTAATTATGATTATTAACATAATATAACACATAATTCTTGTATAACAATATTCAATAATATAGTTCCAACATAAACATATAATTCATATAATAAACATAATAAACATACATTTAAACATTCATAATGAAAATCTAATAAGCAATTAATTCAAATAAACAATATCCATAGTAACCCAAAAGCTTAGTGAAGCTACAAGGATAAAGAAACCGAACCAATTGACGAACTAGCTCTTCCTAAGGTTGAAAACCTTCAAACCCTTGCTCCTTAGCCTCCAAATTCGCACCTAAAGTCGACCTTAAACCTTAATATTTGACTTTTAATTCTAAGAATCGTATATCGTTTAATCAAAACTAAGCCTCTATTTATACTAATTCTGGCCGACCCTCCAACCGCCGGTTGGGACCTCCAACCGCCGGTTGGAGTTATTTGAGTATTACTCCAACTCTGCGTATTATCACCGCCTTGAACTCTTAGCCCCAACCGCCGGTTGGACTTAATTTCCAGAATATTCCAAAATCGACTTGGGCTTCAAATTGGGCTTCTTTTTCTTCTTTAAACGGATTCACTTGTTTTCTTGGCCCAAATCTTTAATATTATCATATTAGTCTTCATTTCTTTAAGGTTTAGATCTTCTTTTCTTCAATTGCTTTAATTTCTTCAGTTTCGGTCTTATTTTCGTTCTCTTTTCTCCAATCTTCAATTAAAATACATTTCTGCAAATATTAACAAAATAAGTATCTAAAATCATTAAATGCATAAAATGTATACAAATATAGGGATAAATTACTATAAAATATAGTATCTATTTGATGCTTATCAGTTATATATACTCAGTATATATATAGATACGTAGAAGTAGTACACAAGAAAGGCCTATTCACATATACCTACAATACATATAATAGCCTAGGGTTTTCAGTACAAAACAATCAGAGTCAACTAGTGCATTCCTGATCTAGTATAACCCCTTCCAGATTTCACATCATCTTTATTTAATTGTACATAGTTAGCTACGCTATGTTAAATTAAACTCGTATAATGTAATCCCTGAACCAGTTATAACTAATGAGGAATACTGCCTAACGGTCATAGTCTAGGACCACTAAATACAACTTAGTTCACTATAACCTTAGGCTCTGATACCAATCTGTAACACCCCAAAATTTCGGGTCGCGGAAGCGGTCGGGTTGAGGTGTTACCAAATCAAATATCACAGCATAAGATACATAGCAAATGACCTCTAAATGAGACATTTGAAAATAGTTGTACATTTCCAAAAGTAAAATGTATACAAGTTGTGAGTTCGCAAAAATAATTTCAATACATAATTTGTGATACAAAAGTTATGCAGAGAAATCTAGATGTTTGAAAATATGCAACTCGAGCTAGCATATCTTGTAGCAATCCTAATCCTGTTGGGTACCTGAGAACACATGCTAAAACGAGTCAGCTATAAAGCTGGTGAGTTCATAGGTTTGTTAGTTGAAAACATAAAGTATAAACCTTGTATGTTTTGGAAAATGATTCAAAACCCACGATTTTGAATTGCATTGTTACATCATTGTAATACCAGTGTGTATACATCTAACAAGGTATCCCATACCTTAGTATTCGTGGTGTGTACCTAAGTATATAGAGAATATGGCATTCCATGCCTAGATACCTATGAGGTGTAAGTGAGTCTACAGACATGAGGCACTACATGCCTAAGTACTATCGAGTAAGGGTATGACCGAGTTATATCGAGGGTGTGACAATCCATGCCTAGATACCGATCAGGTATGAGTAGGTCTACCAATGTGAGGCAATACCTGCCTAAGTACAATTCGAGTGTGTGTATGAGCACGTTATATGACAACAAGTAGTAGAATAACTTATTTAGTAGTAAGGTATTTGTGTGCCACCTGGCATAGTGTGTTACCTCCAGCAACATGTAATTGTAGTCCCACAGAACTATGATAGAGTATTTAGCCAAATACTGTGTTAACGACCTCGAGTGTAAGCTCGGCGATTCATTAATAAGTGTGAGTATCAACTCCTGTATTTATGATATGTATCGCTTTACCACAATATCGTTTTGAATCACTTTACCGTGATCTCGTTTTGTGCCAACTTTACCATGACATCATTTTGTGCCCACTTTACCATGGCATCGAATAACGTTGCTCGCAAGCAATGTTTGTATTGTGAGCCGTCAGTACTACGACCTGTCCGACTTAAGTAATTGAGAGCCAGCAGTACTACGACATTCCCGACTGGTATGTATGAGAGTCAGCAGTACTACGACATGCCTGACTAGTATGAATGAGAGTCAGCAGTACTATGACATGCCTGACTAGTATAAATGTGAGCCAACAGTACTATGACATGCCTGACTAGTATAAATGTGAGCCAACAGTACTACGACATGCCTGACTAAAGTAATCGTGTTTGTATAAGTGTATGTATATCTATATACATAAGTAAGTTGTAAGTAGCACCAAGTGCTCGATATGGAGCACGAGTATGTATATTGTAACACCTGGTCAAAAAGTCAAAATTTTCGTGCTGAATTTAAACTTCAAATAATTGTATTTTCATATGCAATTACAACAAAGTATTCAAAAACTTTATATATATATATATATATATATATATATATATATATATATATATATATATATATATATATATATATATAATACACAATAATTGTTTAATAATCACAATTGAAAGAACATAGAAACCAAATTACATTTTTGTAATTCAAGTGAAATATTCTTATTTATAATATTTACAAAATAGTATAAACAAAAATTATAGATTTAAGAGATTAAGTTTATATTTCAATCGGGTACAAAAACAAGAGTATTTTGTACTGTGGTTGGAGACCACAGTCCCCAAATTGGGTATTTGAGTTTTGACAAAACCCAAACCCCCTCCTCATTTCATCTCATTTCCTCCTCCTCCTTTTCCATCCGTTTTTCTCTCAACTCATCAAACAACAACATCATCATCATCAAATCGAAAATTATCATCATCATCATCTTCAAGGAAAAGGAAGCAACTAACAATAACACTATCATCATCTCCATCTTCATCTTCTTCGTCAAGATCATCATCAAGTTCATCATCATCCTCAAACCTTCGATCTTCAAATCGTAAGGAATTACCCACTTTTTCTTGTTATTTCTTGTTAAAAATACTTAATATATCATGTATTAACATTATTGAACAAAGTTTGGTCCAAAAATAGGTTAGATCTTGATTTTAGGGGAAAAATCATCGATCAGTCACGAGTGTCGCACGGTCAGATCCAGTATAGCATCACTTCCTTAAGTAACACATTAAGTGTCGCATAAAACCCTAATCTTGCGTCACTTGCCTAAGTGCCGCATAAAACCCTCTTTTTGCGTCACTGCCTAAGTGACGTAAATTCAACAACCGACACTTGAATCGACACTTGAATCCGACACTTACACCCGACACTTGCTTAAGTGTCACCCCTTATGCCACTTCCCTAAGTGATGCTAACACTTCAGAATTTCCCATTTTATGCGGCACTTCCTGAGTGTCGCATAAACCCCAAAGTGACGCTATAAGTGTCGCTAAAAACATAATGTTTACAACTCATTTTTCACTAAGTGTCGAGACTCAAATTTTACCAGCTAATTTTACTCCGAAATGGAATTTCGGAGCGTTTTTCACTATAGCAATATAATAGAAATAAAAATCATTAACTGTCGCATTCAGTGACGCAACCTTAGCGACACTGGCCTCAGTGTCACAAATAAATATTCTGCGACACTTATCGTAAGTGCCACAACGAAGTGTTGCACCCTAAGCCTAGTGACGCATCGAGTGTCGCTAATAATAGAAACATTTAAAAACACACAATTTTCACTAAGCTCGACCCCAGCCAGGGGCTCTGCCCCTTGGACCCCGCCAGGGGTTGCCATCCCTTGGACCCCACTACCAGGGGCGTTGCCCCCGGACCCCCGTACACGGTTTCCAAACCTGAATGACAAATGAATACTTATACAAATCGCTTAGACAAACTGATTTGTCTCGTACTCATATAACCTCACGTGTTTAGGACACTAGGAGGTTACCCATCGGACGACGCGCATAGCGTAGGAACGCTAGCTCCTCAGGTGTGTTCATAGCCCCACTCTTTCAACTGTTTTACTGTTTTCGGGGTGAGACACATGCACAATTACTGTTTTCGAATTATAATGATAAACTTTTATAATTCACACTTGACTGTATTACTGTTATGTAATACAAAATGTGTAATACGTAGGAATTACACCCACTATATTGTTGTAGGGCAATACCATAGCTTGACCTAGATAGGTTACCACTGTACACTGTCGTTGAAACACAATTACCATTACATAACTTGCTTAAGTTATCACTATACATTGACCATATTGTCGCGGGACAATACTATCAAATATACCAGAACTGGTTAGTTTTACCTACGCTGGACAACAACTATGTTCGTTACAGGATTAGTTTTCCTTTTTAGAACTAAGACTGCCTTTGGATTGCATTGTTACTAGAAGGGATTTGTACTTATATAAACATTAACCACGGACCTCAATATACTTGCTAGGTTGAGACTAGAAGTATACGTACGTTAGGATAGCCCTTTATACTAATACAAAATAACTAGGTGATGATTATACATACCTAGATACACTAAACTACTTTCATGTGTTACATGATACCGTTAGATGTGTTTGTTGATTTGACTTATATATATATATATATATATATATATACACACACATACATGCTCGTATGCTACCTCGTGAACTTGGGGTACCTACAATCTACATATGTATATTGGTATACATACACTTGTACGAACACAATTACTATAGTCGGGCATGTCGTGGTACGGCCAGCTCTCAAATACCCTAGTCGGACATGTCGTAGTACTGTTGGCTCTTAATTACTCAAGTCGGACATGTCGTGGTACTGCTGACTCTCATACATTGCTTGCGAGCAATCTAGTCGATGCTAAGTGGGCACAAAATGATGCCATGGTAAAGTGGGCACAAAATGATGCCACGGTTAGAGTGGGCACCAAACGATATCGCGGTAAAGCGATACAAATCACCAACACACGGATGGGCGAGCTTATGCTTGTGATCCGCACTCATTCACGGATCGGCGAGTTTACACTCGAGATTCACATTACTTAACGGATCGATGAGCTTTCACGCGAGGTCGTTAACTCAGTATTTGATTTAAATACTCAATCATAGTTCTACGGGACTACAATTTCATGTTGCTGGTGGCAACACAATATGCCAGGGGGCACACTGTAACACTCATTTCTTTGGTCTAGTAGTATTTTGATATTTTCTAACTTTGAATTATTAATTAATGTGTCAGAAAATAGTTTTATTTTGTAGTTTGAAAATAATTGGAAAAAGAGTCAAATAATTTATTGTGACTAATAAATTATTAACTGTTTTAAATTATTTCAATTGACGGTAAAATAAAATAGTTTTACCTCGCAAATGGTTTTTAAGTTCCAGACAATAGATTAAAAAGGGGACAAAACTAGTACACATATTACCAAATATATGTGTGCAATACATATTGAACTTCACAAATATTTCACAGACTTCGATTTCTTGTGAGATTAACACTCAGGAACCAAACACAAACCCTAATCATCAAATGCTTCATGAAATCAATTCTTGTTTCCTTTGTTCTTGGTCTGTACGAGCTAAACACACACAGGATCATTTCCTGAGTTGAAAAATGAGTTGTGATATTAAATTGAAGCTATGGAACTCCAAATTAAGCTGCAAAAATGTGAAGTAATTATTCCTAATCCTTGTAACCACTTTGTGAGTCTCAATTTCTTTGATTTCTATAAAACTAGAAAATGGGTTTTTATGCATGTGATGAAATTAGGATGAGTAATGGTAAATTGAAGCTATTAATGCTTGTATAATTGTTAGTTGATGTTTAATCCATGATTATAAGTGAAACCCTAAACTAGATATTGATATAATTGAATTATGAACATGAATTAAGTTATGGGTTTAGTTGATTATTCATGAAGTGAAGCTTGTAATCATGTTAGAATGGTTAGTTGATACTTGAATTGTGATTATAAGCTAAGCCTTAACTTAAATTGATGAAATTTTTTAAATTGTGAATTAATTATGCAATTGAGTTTGATAAGTTAGTATTTGATGATAAATATGGTGTAAGTTGCTGTTGTGTTTTGTGCTAGTATAATTAGAACTGAGATTGATGATTTTAATGGATTGATATTATGAGTTGAATAATGAGTTACACGTTATGTGATCAGTTACTAACTCATTGTTTATTTAATTGTATTCTCAGATATGGAGAAGACTCGGTGATATTAGACTACTGAGTGGACAACTGAGGTAGTCGGTGAGTGGATCTTTAATCCTCAGTGTGATTTAGTTGTTTTACAACGGGTAAACGTATTAATAATGCGTTTGTTTGCCATGATGATTTTGGTTTATTAGTAATAATACTGTTGCTAGACTGTTTAGTTTGATAAGTTGACCTGATTGAGTGTGTGAATATGTGAGCACGTGATATAGTTGGCCTTCGGGCATCAGTTGTTAACGAGGTCAACGAGTTGATTCAGTTGGTTGGGCTAGTTGGTTATTGTGTGAATTACACAGGGGTTTTCTTCATACGTTGTGTGTAGAACCTGTGTTTGAGTATAATAACCATTAGCTATCGGTCTCGTCCGTTATGGCCATACGGATATGGTTGGGTAAGTGTTCTTTGAGAGCCACCGCGGCAGTAGGGTTTCTCAAGAGCCACCGATCCTCATTATTAAGTTGTGATGTTGTTGAACCGTTGCATTGTTAAAAAGTTGTATTGTGTACTTGTGTAATTAGTGTTAGTTGTTGTACACAAGGTTGTTATGCTAAGTTGGACTGTTGGTTAATTATTCATTCACTTAGCGTTATGTTAATCCCCCACATTAACACTTCTTGCAGGTTATGGATATAATAAGGGTGGGCAAGAAGTCGGATGGGAAGGAATGTTTGACAACGAGGCATGACTCTGATATTGATTTGTATAAATCATTGTTATATCTTGTTTTCATATAACACCCATGCTGATAAATTATGATTTAAAAAGGTTAAATTTTATATGTTGACTAGATGATGTAAATTATTAATTTCTATTTGAACTTACGCTTCTGAAATATTATATTTAAATGATTGTAAAATGAGGGGTGTTATAAGTTGGTATCAGAGCATGAGTTTGGGTGAATTATACATTATATGATGTTCAATCCCAAACTCTGATATCTGTCAAGTCAAACATTCCAGGGTGTGGGATTAGTAGAGTTATAAGAAGGTGGTTATTAAATGTGTACTAACCTATAACAAGATGCAATGCAAGATTGTTGTTTTGGTTGTAGAGACGGAGGAACATGAGGAACCGACTGGTATTCTCAATGATTCCTCAATATTCGTAGGCCTAAGTGTATCAGGTAATTTTTGATAAGCCTGTTGAATTTAAATAAGCTTGAATTGTTTACTTTGCTAAGATGATTATGATTAGTAGTAAAGTAAATTGAGTCAGACTTATATGAATCCTAGTTGTGATTCATTGATGATTATTACTTGTTAATGTGATGATAGGAAGATTAATGAGTAATTTTGAATGAACTTGAAATGATTAAATAGGTATTAAATTGTGTAGACACATTATTGAATAAGGTGTAATAGTTGTGTTATGTGGATTTAAGTGTGTCTACAATATGAAATTAAAGTATGAAATCGGTTGTATGAATTATGTATGTGGAATTACTTGCCCTTGTGAAATAATGATTTAAGGAGCAATATGATTAAGTGTAATAGTCAATTTTGATAAACAAAGTTGATATGACTCCAAGTAGTGAAATTAATGAGATGTTGGTATATCTCAATGGATGTGTTTTAAAGTCGTGTTGTTGTTTAAATCAAAAAATTGTTTAGTTAATTGGAATGTATGCATTGGACTTGTTAATGTCAAAGTTGAATGTGGTAGTGTCAGATTTGGAAATAGCTATGTTATAAAGTGAAGAATGTGGATAGGTGTTTATGTGTTAATATGATTAGCATCGATCATGATGGTAGTTGAATTATAATCTAGGTATTAAAAGTGGTAAAGTCGAAAGTCAAAGTGGTCAACGAGCCTTTATGAGTGTTGACAAGTTTTGGAAAAGTCATTATTGAAGAATTGTTTTAATTGGTTTAATCATGATGTTGAGTCACTAGTCGCTGACAATGATAAGTCATTGGTCGCTGATCAACTCAATAATACATAACTTGATGAAGAAATGATTTATGTCAAAGATGTTGTTGCTGAAGTTAACAATTGATGATCACCATTCATTCTACTCCTGGATTTAACATACCGAGGAAGATTAAAACTCAACTTTGTGTGTTGCTAATACAAGCAGCAAGAGTTTTATATCTTCATGTTGAATAAGGCAAAAGTCACTGCCCAAATAACAGCTAGTCACTGAAGAACAATATTTCAAGTCATTCTACAAGAGCATGTTAGCTCGCAGTGAGTGAGGAGAGTTACTGCTTCTTCAGTGACTATTCAATAAAGTACAAAGTGCTCTACTCTTATATGTCAGCAAGTGTTCCTCGTACTTGAAGAATGTTTGAAGGATTACGTGGCAGTGAATGATTGGTTTTAAGGAAGACGTGATATTCGAGGTAACAGAATTTGGGACCACAGAATGATCAAGGATCAGAGATCAAACCAATCAAACAGCGACACGTGTCATTCCAAGATCATGAATTTCCACAAGACATTTGCACTATAAATAGAGTAGTGCTTTGTACTTAGAAGTTTGTCGTTGATACGTATTATTCACTTGTTTGTCAGTGAATACAGTTTGTCTAAGTACGTGTCTTCGAGCAGTGAGTAAACAGTTAGCGTGTTTGTTCACTACTGTTCAGCTCAAATTGTAATAGTTTAGCAAAAGTGTTTGATTTGGATTAGCCTTGGCTAGTTCCTTCCGCAATCAACACTTAGTGAGTTTATGATCAATAAAATCATATTTTCAGCTACTATCTATTACTTGCTTTGATATTGTCATATCTATCTTTTACATACCGTGTTATTATTAAACAATTAAAAACTGTCTAAGTAACTTGATTAAAACTAGAGAAAAGATTTTAATTGTATTCAACCCCCCCCCCCCCTCTCCAATTAAACTTTACTTATTGCGATTCCATTTCACTAATCAATAGTGAATTCGGGACTCTCAATTGGTATCAGAGCAGAGTTGGTTTAAATCAATTAACCAGATCTGTAATGGAATCAGTAAAGTACAGTTGTGTTGACTCTGAGTATCAAAAGGGAAATGGTTCTACTACCAAACCTCCAGCGTTTGATCCCTCTAGGATTGAAACCTGGATGTCCCGGATGATGATGTTTTTGGACCTAATTGATGATCGTCTTTGCAATACAATAACCAATGGTACCCACATTCCAACCACAATTGTTCCTGCTGTTATTGCTACAGCTACTACTCCTGCTATTCGAGAAATGGTTGTGGCCAAGAGAGAGGAACAGTGGTCGGATGAGGATAGACGATTCGTTAGACTGGATAAACAAGCTAAAATCTACATAGGCATGGCACTCCCTAATGAAGTGTTTGAATCTGTTAGACTTTGTAAAACTGCTAAAGACATGTGGGATACCTTGAGAAATATCTATATTGGAACTCCTGATATTATTCGATGCATGGAAGTGAATCTCACTCGCCAGTACGAGTTGTTTGCCATGGAGCCCAATGAGTCTCTATCCTCTACTTATACCAGATACTAGTCACTGATGAACAAAATGGAGAAGGCTGGTATAGGTAAGGAATAGAGATTTGTTGTTGAGAAGTTTCTGGAGTTGCTGCCAAGGAAAATAGGAACCATTGCAACATGCACCAGACAGAGGAATGATTATACAACACTAAATCTTACTCAAGTCTATGGTATTTTGCTCAACTGGGAGCAGTCTGAGAAGGAAGCTGATCAGAGTGAGCATATTCGTACAACTCTTGGAAGTCAGAAGATATCAAATGCCTGAAATCAATCAGAGACAGAAGTTAAAAGCCTCCAAGCTGAGCTCTAAGTCGCTTAAAGTTGATGAAGAAGGTGATCAGGTTGATGATCAACAAGAGTATGAATATGATGAGGGTCTAAATAAGCTGGAAAGAGACATGGCCATGATGGTTGCTAATTTCAGAAGGAACACCAGATCAAAAAGATTCGCTGGTGCTCCATTATCTGATAATTTCCAATCAAAAGGTGAATGCTACAAGTGTGACAAACCTGGTCACTTTGCAGCTGATTGTAGATCAAAGTCAGTAAACCCAATCCCTGAACCAAAGCCTAACTTCAGAGATGACAAGTACAACAAGTACAAGGCAAAGTACAAGAAGCTGAAGGCAATGTCCAAATATGGGAAAAAGAAGGGAAAAGGTTTCATCACTGAAGAAGGTTCATTCAGTGACTCTGACTCATCCTCATCATCTGACGATGAAGAAGCAATGGTTTGCTTGGACAAGGATTACTGTTTGATGGCTGATGACGCTGAATTCCATGAAGATATCAAGGAAGTAGCTCAAAAATGTTCAGCATCTGGATGGGATCCTGAAACTCTTTATAAAGGCATTCTTAGAGAGACTATCTGGTATCTGGACAGCGGATGTTCCAGACACATGACCGGGTGTAAGTCTTTACTCAGTGACTAACAGGATGAAAAAGGTCCTGATGTAGTATTTGGTGAAAACAAGGTTGGCAAGACGAGAGGGTATGGTGTCTTGTCCAATGGTAATGTGATGTTTAAGCGAGTGGCATATGTGGAGGGACTGAAGCACAATTTATTGAGCATCAGTCAGTTTTGTGACTCCAAGAACAAGGTACTATTTGATCATGAGGCTGGTGTTGTTTACAACAAGAAGGGAAGTACTGTACTTGTTGCTAACCGAAAAGGGAATACTTATGTGGTTAACATAGACTCAGCTCAGTTAGGAACATGTTTTTATTCCAGAACCATTTCAGAAGAAAAATGGTTGTGGCATAAGCGACTTTCACATCTGAACTTAAAAGCTATCAATAAATTAAGCAAAAATGGACTAGTCACTGGACTTCCAAAATTGTCTTATGACAAAGATAAGCTATGTTCAGCATGTGAGAAGGGGAAACATCACAACTCTTCATTCAAAAGTAAACAAGTCTCATCAGTGACTGAATGTTTCCACCTACTTCACTTAGATCTGTTTGGTCCAGTGAGTACTCTAAGTCTTGGTGGGAAGAAATACTGCTTGGTAATTATAGATGAGTATTCCAGATACACCTAGGTATTCTTTCTTAAAGCCAAGAGTGATGCTGCCAGCGAGATTATATCCTTCATCAAGAAAATGGAGAACTTAAATGGTAGTCTGGTGAAACATTTAAGATCTGATAATGGTACTGAATTTAGAAATATTGACCTGGAAAGTTTTTGTGATTCAAAAGGTATTTCTCAAAAAAAATTCAGCAGCTAGAACACCCCAACAAAATGGGGTGGCAGAGAGGAGAAATAGAACCTTGATTGAATCTGTCAGGTCAATGCTTATTGATGCTAGTCTTAAGACCTACTTCTGGGCTGAAGCAGTGAGTAATGCCTGCTACACTTAAAATAGGTCACTGATTGTCAAACGACATGATAAGAAAGCATATGAGGTGTTAAGGGGGTGAAAACCAGACATAAGTTTTCTCCATGTTTTTGGTAGTACTTGCTACATCTTAAACAAAAGAGATCACTTAGGAAAGTTTAATCCAAAAGCTGATGAAGGAATATTTGTTGGCTACTCAATCATCTCTAAAGCTTTCAGAGTTTACAATAAACGAAGAGAATGCATTGAGGAGTCAATGAATGTTACTTTTGATTAATCATATGATGAGTCACTCACTGATCCAACAGAATATGAAAAACTTATTTTTAATGAAATAGATAGTGACTCATCAGTCAAAGGATAGTTAATCAATGAGAAATACAAAAACTTCTCATCTGATTCTGAGGATGAAGGTAATGTCTTCGAAAACATCTCTAGCTCTTCTTCAGCTGAGAATATTTCATGAACATCACCCTTACCTGCTGATAATCAACCATCACCACCTCCATGTTCAAACCAAAGTTCACAAAGTAATAATAATTCTCACAATTCTAGTACTGATCTACCATCTGGACCATCAATGGATAGGCAAGTCGCTGCTGAACCTCAGCGAATGACTAAGTGGACAAAACATATCGATAATCAATTGATTATTTTAGTAGTATTTTACCCCTATTCTTGAGTGTTTTTATTGCGTTTAAGTAAGTTTAGATATTGATTTCGTTCATATTTGCAATTAAATGTGGAAATGAAGCTTCTTGGAAAAAGGAGCTGAAAACAGTCAATAAATAAGAGAAGTGATGCAATTTGGAAGAAATGAGTGAAGCCGAAGATTGAAAGTAGATCAAAAGAAGAAAATTGGAATTTCGGCTGGAAAAGAAATCCATACGCCGTATGGAAAATTCATACGCCTTATGGATTGAAGTGGATGAGGCCCAAGGAGCGCAGAGCTGGGCTGGGCTTATAATTGATCCATACGCTGTATGGAAAATCTATACGCCGTATGGATTGATTACGCAGGAAGTATAAAAACGCATAAAAAAACCCTAAAAAAGAGAGATTCGGCTGGGGTTTGTTCGAGAAGGCTAGTTTCGACTCCAGAGGTTTATTTTCGACTGAAAGGAGCAGTTTGGAGACATTAGAGGCTAAGTTTAATTCTAATTAACGTTATTCTTTAATGATTTATCGTTTCGGTTTGTAATTACTCGTATTATTTTAGTTTCATTTATGAATTTGACCTTGAATGATCTGAGTTTTACTTATTTGATGATGAATTGAATATTTGAAGTAGTTGTGTAATTGATTAAACTCGGATTATGATTATTGAACGATTACAGTTGCGTATTGAATAAGTTATTTAATTGAAAACGATTATATTACTGTGTCAGTAGATTTATCTGACGTGTTGAAAATAGTTTTTATAAACATTGTCTTCATCATACGATATATTAGTAGGTATGTTATGCAAAACTCTTTGAGATTTCTTAAGAAGCCTAATAATTAATTGTCTATTTCAAGTGGTACAACATCATTAGATGTATGACAAAAGTCTTAATTTCTTACTTATGCTAGACATGTTTTTGTGAGAGAAGTTTATTTGATATCATTTGGGGGTGTATATTGACAGTTTCCTCTGTTATACGTAAGTATAGACCTGGTCTCTGTTAATATATACTTAAAAATTAAGCAAACACAAGTCAAAGTACTTGCAACGTCTTTAAAATTAAGATACCTTACAAGGTCGCCAAAATGGTTTGACCAAGTCTGGTTTTGCTTAAACCTGAGTCAAGCTATGTCGCTCTGTTGTACGTAAGTACAGACCTGTCACCGCTGACTTGATTCTTAAACTTGATTTTCTTATATTCTCTCTGTAAATGGAAACATGGTCTATGTCTTAAGTTAAGATGTATATCTATGGTGGGGACCATAGCGAAATGTACATACGAATAATAATAAAATTAGCTCCTAGATGTGAGTGTGACATGTTTAAAGTGGACAAATATACTGATAATCGTTTTGAAATAATTTTTATAAAAAGTGTTTTTTAGCATGTCAAGTAAATTTAAAGTGGACAAATATACTGATGATCGAAATAACACTTACTGCTCCTAATAAATGCATGTTATTCCGATATGATCTCTAACCAGATTATATCAACTCCGTCACCAAAAAGAATGTGTTAATTTTATATTTGTAAATTTGCATTCCTTTATGTGTTATTATATTTTCTCTAAGTTAGTTTAATTTTTGATTAGTGCATTTTACTCGTCTCTATCATGCCCACATTGTGGTAATACGGTTTTCAAAAACCCCAAATTTGGTTCATTATGATTTCTGGGTATGAACAGTGACACGATGATCTTCATCGTTGCGTCACTCCATGCGTCACTTACAGCAAGTGACGCTACTTGGTAATTTAGAACCCATACCGTCACTTCTTCAGTGACGCTTATTGCTGCGTCACTTCTTAAGTGACTCTTTTAGTGACGCATTTGCATGTATTAATTGTTAGCCCGTCACTTATCTAAGTGACGTCCATTTATGCGTCACTCTCTTAAGTGACTCACTTAGTGACACCCTTGTCTATACCGACACTTATACCGTCACTTCCTAAGTGACTCACTGGGTTACCATCACTATGCTAACTGCCGCATACTTTTGACCCGACACTTATTAAGTGTTGTATCTAATGATGCATGATTTAGCAACGTCACTTACACCAGTGACGCATGATAGCGTCACTTACCCTAAGTGACGCTATACTTGATTTCTGATTTTGAACACTGTTTTCTGCGACACTTCCTAAATGTCGGTAGTATTTATGCGTCACTTCCTAAGTGACGCCTAAATCAAAATTTTATTTATTAGGTTATGCGTGTTTGTGCTAATTCTTTAACGTTTCTGGTTATCTTTGTTTCGCATTTTAGCTTACAGATGGCTGCTTTACAAAACTACTATCGTCGCACCAACACCCGTCACAATATCATAGCTTTCTTGGAGTCCACGCATGCGAACTCGGCTCCCTTCAGACCTATGATTGAGTTCTTAAGACGATCGAGGATTCATTATGCTATCACTGCATCTACTCCGGTCTACATGAATCAGATCGAAGAGTTCTATGACCATGCTTTTATTCGAACTCAGGGTGACGTCCCGAGAATAGTTTCTAAGATGTTTGGTGAGGAGATTGAGATCACCGAGAACTCTATTCGTCAGGTTCTCCAATTCAATGATAACCATACAATGCCGACTATGTTCGAGACATCTTTTATCTACGGCGGTCTTCAACGTATGGGTTATCCGGCAAATCAGCTTTCAATTAAGTTTGGGTAAAAAACAATTTTTCAATTAAGTTTTATTTTTACATCCAAAAGCCGGATTGAAATTTCATTCGGCAGTTGGGTTGGTTAAACCAACGGGGAATTAGTTTCAACCGGCGGATGGAAATCCATCCGCCGGTTGGAGTTCTGTTTGTAAAAATTTCTTTTGTAATATGTAATTTTTAGTTCATTTATTGTAAACTAACTTGTTTTTCGTTAGCTTGTTTTGTGTCCAGATTTAACTTTTATTCAGGTTTAATCCCATGGCTTGAAGTTTAGTAAGTGATGCGAATGATAACAGTATGGTTAAGAGAGATGATTCTACTAGTTCGGGTTCGAGTTCCACTAAGACAATTCCTTCTACCACATACTTGGGCCGTAGGCCAGTTTCTATTACTTCATCTTGTAAGGTTTGCTGCATGTTATGGAGGAGTTTAGGGGAGATATACCTTTTACGCCTGAGATACTGAGGAGATCCACAGTTGATTTTACTGATAATCAACTGGTATTGATTAAGGATGTGTTAGAAGCATCGGAGATAGAAGGTAGGTATGGATTCGACCGACAATTCTATGTTGCATTGACCGAGTTAGGGGAATCATTGGACTTAAGGATTGAAGAAGAGGTTGCATTTTTCAGTGGGCAGAAAAAGCGTTATACTGAAATTTATGAGATTCTAAGACAGTCTTCCTTCCCATACTCGGCTAATCAAGCCGCCTGCTTCCATCGTATGATTACAACGTTGTATGTAGCCACTGGGCACCCGAGTTCAGAAGCTGATAAGGAGTTTACGACTGGCTTGAAAGAGTTAGTTAGATTGCTACATTCGGATGATCATCTTAGGGACACTACGCCTTACAGGTTCATGGTTACTCACACCATGAATTACTATCTTCAAAAGATGGTAACTCAGTTGGACCGGTTGGCTAAGGAGGAAGGAGAAAGATGTCACCCGGATTTCATTCACCCACATAGTGAGATTGACTTGGCTTCTTACCTAGTGGTAACTTTGGATGCTCTGATTGATAGAAGTAAGGTTCTAACCCCAAGGGAGCATTTCCACTACGGAATGGTGGAAATCTATACTAAATTGGTTGACATATTCAAGCAGTCGGGATTGGATTTTAGTAATGTTCAGGAAGTAGTGTTGCAAAAGGTTGAAAGAAGGATTAGGGTTTTGAAAAAGGAGCCACTGATGAGCAAGCATGATGGAATAGTGGAAGCTTTATTGGAATTCATGAGTGAGCTCGACGAAAATAATCCCGATCGAGAAGTTAAGTTGGAAAATGATAAAGTAGTTTGGGTTGAAGAGGGAGAAAACAATAAGGCAATAAGGAAAATTAGCTGGGATTAGATCTATCTTCAGCCTGTAGCTACTGAGCACGTGTCTAATTTCTTCTGCTTTGGTAACGGGGTTGTTAATGTCGTTGCAATAGTCACGGAGCGCTTCTTAACTCTTTATCCCATACGTTAATTTCCACTTTCTATAACTCTATTGCTATTGGATATCTGACATTTTGTTTCTTTTGGATTTTAGTATTATTTGTGTGAACGTGTGGACATGTTTAAGTATTTATTTATGAGTGACTTGATTGTTTGAATTTAATTCGTGTTATTTTATTTTAAAACTTTTAATTTTATTTTTATTTTTATAGTTTGGAATATATGAAGAATTGAAGTCATGATAACACTCCAGGTTTGTTAATTGATGTATTAATCTTGTTAATGGCCTACACAGTGGTGGTAATCGAATTTTGAAAATTTCTGATTTTCAATCCATACGCCGTATGGATTATCCATACGCCGTATGGATTGCTTTGGGCTAACGGGCTTGGTTGACTGGGTTTAATTAATTTTGACCTGGGCCTTTTAATTCCATACGCCGTATGGAATTTTCATATGCCGTATGGATCAAAAAGCCATAAACCGTTTGCAGCCCCTTCCTCTTCCATTTTTGAACCTCAAAAACTCACCACCACCACTGTGCCACGGCTGTGCACTCTTAACCACCACCTTCTGGCCACGCATTCTACCCTATTTCCTTGTTTTCTTGTTCTACAAGCTCTCCTCTACAAGGTGTGACTCACATTTTTAATTTTCGTTGGTTAACTTTTGCGATTGGTAATTAGGGTTTGTGTAGGTGAATTTGGGTATTTCAATTGTGAGCATGTTTTTGGTCATGTATTGACTTAATTATGATGCCATGAACTTTAAGATGTAATGCCATGCTCAATTTTACAATGTATTACATATGTTGTGATTAATTGATTTATTCGTTCGTATGTATATGATGTGGTAATTGTGTTTGCTCAATTGCTATGAATCTGGTTTAAGCTTGTTAATTTTATGGTCACACGATGATTAATGCAAATGTTTGTCTGGTACACAAGTGTTTGTGATTACGGTTGTGTGATAAATTATTGTTCTTGAATTTATAAAATTGCATTTTATAATAATTCATTGTGAGATTGTATGGATAATTGCTAGTCATCAACGTTGATCTTAGTATTTGTGGAAGTTAATTATTCATATGTTCATAATGGTACCAAGTTGTTATGTTGCATTTGATTCGACAATTGTCATAAATATTATATAAGTTTAGATATTCAAATAAGTTGAGTAATTTTGGTCCATAATGCGAAATAGGTACATGAATTGTGATTGTTGGGGTAGTTTTAGGCTTATCCTTAATGGTGGATTATTCCATATTTAGCCGAAATGCTGCTGAATTTTTGATAAGTACCTTATGTGCATTTCTTGTATTACTAATGATTGTTATTCTTACCTTATGTGCATTTCCTGTATTACTAATGATTGTTATTCTTAGCAGTTAAATGGCTAGCAGGAGAACCAGGGGAGGCCAAGCATTGGGAAACCCACTGATAAGGGGCCACAGATTTTTCACATTCCATGAGTCTTATTCGGAGACTACTAGATACCAATTCAGTGAACGTTTGGCAGAAAATATTGACCAACCGATCGAAGTCTTCGATGCAGTAAACTGGAATGTTCTAGATCGCGTAGTTGAGAGAGACGGAATCTCTACCAGGCATGAGACTTTGAGGAATTTGCTCGATACACCATATACACTTCGGGATGGAAATATCGGATTTGTTCCGTATGCTTGGTACAGGATATTCAGCATTAGGGAGCACATTTACAGAGAGTTGGTTGTTGAGTTCTTCAGTACTTTCCGATTTGAGCACAGATTGACTGATTGGACTGCTGAGACCATTACCTTCCAGCTGGGTGGTCAGCCGAGACAGATGTCGTTGGTAGAGTTTGCTATTGGGGTTGGGTTATATGAACCCAATGAGATTCATAACCCAAATTTTATGAGACATTTTTCAGCAGGCGTGGTAAAGAAGCTGACATCTTTGGAGATTTAGCAGGAGTGGCAGCACATTGCCCAGGGTAGCTATGGTTCTCATGCTCCTTCTTATAGGATGATCCGAGACCCTCGTCATTGTCTTATTCACAGATTGTTGACATTCACTGTTGTTGGCCGACGCGAGGGACCTGAAAAGGTTTGCAAGCTTGATTTGTTTTATCTCAGCTCAATTATTAGGAAGAGGTTAGTGAATGTACCCTGGAGATTGGCGAGGTGGATGTCCAAGAGAGCTACCGGTACAAGGAGTTCGAGTAGTTTATGTGATGGTCAGTTTGTTACTAGACTGGCTAGGCATTTTGGGTTAGAGACTACGGATGAGATGGGTACTTGCACGGTTGTTCAGCCGGGTATGGAGTGGTTGACTGCACGGAGATTAGAGGCTATGGATATTATCGAGCCGTGCAATATTTATGGTGGTGATCCCGAGATGTTTTATTGGGTGGCTACTACTCGGATTGGACAGACAGTACAGTCTAGACAGGTTAGGACTGCTGCAGCGAGAGGAGGTAGTAGTAGTGATGCTAGTAGAGGTACGACACGTGGCCATAACAGAGGATATGCTGCAGAGTTCGATCAGCTGTCACAGCAGCTACACCAGATGGATCTCATCCAGACTCAGCGGTTCGACCAGATTGATCTTATGCAGAGGCAACACTTCCATCAAACGAGTGCCCATCTAGATTATTAGGATAGTTTGTTCGCTCAACTGTTCAGTTTCCACCAGATGCCGTATGAGCCATTTCAGTATCAGATGCCCCAGGAGTTCATGCCACCAGCAGCAGAGCTGCCAGGACCATCTCATCATTATCGGAGCATGGACGAGGAGGTGGACAGTGATTAGGATGATGTGCATCCTATTGGGTTATTGACTTCAAACATTATTATTAGTTTTATTATTATTTATGTTTGTTAGATATTTTTATTTGTGTTTGGATTGCTAGTTACTAGGATTGTGTATATTTGTTTTATTAGGATGATTATGTGGTATTATTAATCTTGTTTGTTGATGGTCTCTCAGAATTATTGTGTGAATACGTGCTATGCTTGCAGTAAGTTCAGCGAATTGCGTTCAGGGAGTGTGAGATTATCATATCAACCTTGTTTTGGCAGTTAAACACATCATTCCAGGGGAGTTTTTCTGTTCATAATCTTTTCTCTTTTTTCCCAATTCTCCTTTTTCAATTTTCTGTACAATGAGGGCATTGTACATCTTTAAGTGGGGGATGTGAGAGAAAAGAGTGAAGTTTCCACATACTTGTCCTGTTCATAAGTAGATAATTCTTTATTTAGATTAATTATTATTTCATTAAAATACGTAACTAGGAGGTTATAAGTTTTGCCCATTTTTCAACAACATTTTTAAAATTTAATGTTTCTGTTTTTCTAGAAATGATGTATTTTGTGACTATGTACGTTAGTTTAGAATTTTTCTACACTATCAATGGATGTTAAATTGTGAATAATATTATTTAGTCTCATAATATGATGTACTGATAAGCAATTTATATAAGAGTTTTTGAGCTTTTAAGAAATGAAAATTAAGGTGTAGATGTTGTTTTTAGATGGAATTTAGTTATGTATGACGTTTGTCTTAATTTTCATATTAATAATGTGCAATATGCAATAATTTTGGAATTTAATTAATATCATGTGGGGATATACTGGGTGTTGTTTCCTCTGTTGTACGTAAGTACAGACCTGGTCTCCGTCAGTATATCTAATGAAAAAGAGCAAACTGAGTTTAAAAGAACTCATGAACATGTAGTCAAATTAAGTCGCTTTGTTGTGCGGAAGCACAGACCTGTCACCAATGGTTTGACTAAAAATAATTTTTGCTAAACCAAAATCAAATTATGTTGCTTTGTTGTGTTGAGGCACAGACCTGTCACCTATGTCTTGATTTGAAAAATGATTTTTGGTTAAATTCTATAATATTTCATATTGGCATGTTATGAGTATGAAAGTATATAGCTATTGGAAGTCTGAGGGAGCATTTACGTGAATAATAATAAATTAAGCCCAATGATTTAAATATAGATTGTTTAAGTGGATAACAATATCAGTAGTCATAGTGAATTTTTAATGTTTTAAGAATAATAAGTTTATGTGTAGATTATTTTTACATCTTCATAGTTTCTTAACAATTGTTTTTAGAGTTAACAGAATTTTAAATATAAAAAATTTGAATTGAAAAATGGATAATGATGTATAATTCCTTTGTTAGTTATTTAGGTTAATGATGATGATTGTTTATCTTAAGAATTTTTTATTTTTTAACTGATAGTCTACTTGAGGACAAGTAGGATTCAAGTGGGGGATGTTTGATAAACGCTCATAAGTACTATATTTTAGTAGTATTTTACCCCTATTCTTGAGTGTTTTTATTGCATTTAAGTAAGTTTAGATATTGATTTCGTTCATATTTGCAATTAAATGTGAAAATGAAGCTTTTTGGAATAAGGAGCGGAAAAACAGTCAATAAATAAGAGAAGTGATGCAATTTGGAAGAAATGAGTGAAGCCGAAGATTGAAAGTAGATCAAAAGAAGAAAATTGGAATTTCGGCTGGAAAAGCAATCCATACGCCGTATGGAAAATCCATACGCCGTATGGATTGAAGTGGATGAGGCCCAAGGAGCGCAGAGCTGGGCTGGGATTATAATTGATCCATACGCCGTATGGAAAATCCATACGTCGTATGGATTGATTACGCAAGAAGTATAAAAACGCGTAAAAAAACCCTAAAAAGAGAGATTCGGCTGGGGTTTGTTCGAGAAGGCTAGTTTCGACTCCAGAGGTTTATTTTTGACTAAAAGGAGCAGTTTGGAGGCATTAGAGGCTAAGGTTAATTCTAATTAACGTTATTCTTTAATGATTTATCGTTTCGGTTTGTAATTACTCGTATTATTTCAGTTTCATTGATGAATTTGACCTTGAATGATCTGAGTTTTACTTATTTGATGATGAATTGAATATTTGAAGTAGTTGTGTAATTGATTAAACTCGGATTATGATTATTGAACAATTATAGTTGCGTATTGAATAAGTTATTTAATTGAAAATGATTATATTACTCGTGGAACCTTGTTTATTGGTAATTAGTAATTGTTATTGCTCAACGTGGTTAATGATGTTGATGAGATTGAATTCTTTTGATGTTATTAATTATTGATGGTTAATGCTTTTAGGGTTTTAACCATTGCTAGATATATTGAGTTTGATAGGTTGAGAAAGTAATGATTATATGATTTAAAATGAATGGGACAATGAGAAATTATTGGGTATTGTTGATTCATACCACTAGAGTCAATTATAATGAGCTGTGAATGTTTAATGCATGATTTAGGAAAAAGCACACAATAGACTGATCATCTTGTGACATTGGTGTGATGCTTAATGTTGGACCCTAAGTTGTAGGAATTAGTTGGACTCGAACCGTTGGCTAATTCACTTTCAATTTGAAATCTTTGATTAGTGACTAATTTGATATAAAAGAAATCACAATTAGATAATTAATATTGCAATGAATCGGGAAATATGAATATGAGTAAAGTGGATTATATAATTACTTGTTCCTTCCTATTGTTTCCTATTTGTTATTTTAGTTTTAAGTTTTATTTATTTTAATTTATTATTTTATAAACAATTGTTCGCACGGAACTAAAACGCCCCCCAGATTATCGTTTTCTAGTTAATTAGTATTTTTTGTTTTTTTATAAATAACCACCGTTCCTGTGATCGACTCGGTCTTACCGCTTCTATACTTACATTCGATCAGGTATTCTTGCCTGGTTGTGTGAAAAGTATTAATTAGGTATTTCCATTTATAAATTATAAAACTAGACGCTTTCACAACGCATCAGTTAGCAAGAGGGTATTGACTATGACGAAACCTTTGCACCAGTGGCTAGACTTGAGTCGATCAGACTATTTCTGGCATATGCAGCTCACAAGAAATTTAAAGTCTATCAAATGGATGTAAAAAGTGCCTTTCTGAATGGCAAGCTGCAGGAAGAAGTTTATGTCAAACAGCCACCTAGATTCATCAATTCCAAAAACCCTGGTTATGTGTATAAACTTGAAAAAGCTCTTTATGGACTAAAACAAACTCCTAGAGCCTTGTATGATACTCTCTCTGATTATTTGATAAAGTGTGGCTATGTCAGAGGTAAGATTGACAACACACTATTTATCAAAAGAGATAAGAGAGATGTCATATTAGTTTAAATTTATGTGGATGATATCATTTTTGGGTCTACTAACAGTGACATGTGCAAGGAGTTCTCTGACGTTATGACAAAAAGTTATGAAATGAGCATGATGGGTGAATTAACATTTTTCCTTAGTCTTCAAGTAATACAAACCAAAGCTGGAATTTTTATAAACCAAGGAAAGTATGTTAAAGATTTATTAAAGAAATTTGAATTCACCGACTGTTCATCCCTTGCTACACCCATGTCACCTGCAGTGAAACTACATGCTGACCCTGATGGTAAATCTGTAAACATTACTGCTTACAGAGGTATGATCGGGTCGCTGCTGTATCTGACTACAAGTAGACCAGACATTATGTTTGCTACATGTCTGTCACACCCTCAATTTCATGCTTTGCGGAAGCGATTATTTTTGGGCGTGACTAATCAAATATCAAGCACAAATATTAAGCAAACGACTCTAAATGAGACGTTTTTGAAAATACATTACATTACAAAAGTAGTACAAGGTTTTAAGTCATAAGTATACATCATTAGTGAGTTCGCAAAATGAATCTGAAGATTTTAAATACATAATTATAGTACAAAAGATAATGCGAGTAAAATCTTCATAAGCATGTATGCATGCGACTCGTACTAGCTTAGCATATAAGTAGATCCTGCTGGGCCATCCTACTGTGGCTGCGTACCTGAGAATGCATTACTAAAAGCATCAACCAAAAGGTTGGTGAATCTCACAGGTTTGTAGTAAGTAAATAAGTTTGAGCACAATATTAGTACCACAGTTTCACAATAGCTGTAAAGTAATAAATGTAGTTGCACAATTGAATTAGCGTAGTAAAAGTGATTGTATGCATGTAATAAGTTGGTATTTAATAATTGTACGAAAGCAATAGGGTAGTAAACATTAATTGTGTGTATATAACAGGTCGGTAATCAATGATTGCACCAATGCAATCGGGTAGTAACTAATGACTGTAGGTAGGTAATAAGTCGGTAAGGCAGTAAGAAATAATTGCACGAATGCAATAGGGATGGATATACATTGCTGTGAGCATCATAGTCGAAGCTTAACAAGTCTGTAGTTTTCCCCCGTGAGTGCTAATCCAAAAACACTCATATGAAATGAGTAAGAAACGCCCGTTTATACAGTACGGTTCATGGTGGCGCTACCACCCCGGGCGGGGATTGTCAGTCCCATATGGATCCATATACTAAAACTTACGCTTATCGAATAACTAACCACTATGATTTCAGAGGCCTTTAGTGGATTAATCGTAACTCAAGCCAGTAAGTATATCGGAAAGTTTGTAAGTCTGTAAGTCGGTAAGACAGTATGTCAGTAAGACTATAAGTCAGTAAGACTGCAAGTCTGTATAGTATCAGGTCTGTAGAGTAGTAAGTCCGTAATGTAGTAAGTCTGTAAAGTACTAAGTCTGTAATGTATTAAGTCCGTAAAGTAATTTAGTAAAGATAGTAGTTTCATGTGTTCAAGTAAAACAAGTAATGCATCTCCCCCAAAGAAAAAGCAGTAAAAAGGGGCCGTGAGACTCACTTGAAGAGCAAGCAATCATAAAGTATGTGAGTTGTTCCAATGGTAATCTCCTAATGCCCTAAACATGTGAGATTATAACGAGTAAGTGGATGTTTAACTAAACCATCCGTATAAGTGTTTGTGTTTGAGTTTGTGAAAAGGTATACGGCTCGTTGGTGACGGTTTGTAATAATAATTTCAAACTATTATTATTATACATGATTTGTTGTACTTATAAAAGTATATGTGTTTCGTGTGTAAGTCGTATCATATAAGTTTAGTTGTTACTCAAGTTCGTCACATCCGTTACATTTTATTTCATAAGTTACAAAATTTGGTACGGGTCCGAAAACTGAAATATGCCATTTTTGACCCCTAGACGACCCCGAAACCGAAAGGCCTAAAACCGCCTAGGCTATGGTACATAGCCTTGATCATTGGGCCATTTTCGAGTGACCATGTGACTTTTAGTCCAAACCGTTATAATAAATTTTTCATCGAGAAGCTACCCTGCAAACACTTGTGAAATTCTTTGGCATTTTTACATAAACTGTTCTGTTTGAGTATTCTAGCCGTTCGGCTATGGAGGACCTAGCCGTTTGGCTATGGAAGTCCAACCATTCGGCTAAGGTAGCGTAGCCGTTCGGCTGATGAAATCCAGTCGTTCGGCTGATGATTTCTAGCCGTTCGGATGATGATTTCTAGCCGTTCTGCTCAGGTACCAATTTCCGGTCTGTTCACGAAATCAGTTAGGAAAACGAGTATAGGTTCGATTTTTCGGACATAATACGTAGATATAACCTTAATACATGATAATATATGTTTGTAAAACACGAATTCAAAGAAAATTTAAAGTTTTCCCTTACAAATTAAAATGAGGCCGTGTGAGGATGATGATGGCGATGAAGGTGAAGAAGATGATGAAGATGGTGATGATGATGATGCTTATTGCTGCTGCTGATCTTGTTATTGTTAATATTATTGTTGTTGTTTTTTATTTTGAAAGAGATCGAGAGAGAGCAGAGGGATAGAGAGGAAGAGATGAAAAAGAAAATGAAATGAAAGTGAGGGATGTGTTTGGTGTAGTCGACCGGCTCCAATTATTGGGGTTGGTTGGCTCCCATTCGTAGTACAAAATACCCGTGTTTTTGTACCCGATCGTAAAGTAGTATAATGTTTTCAAATGATAATTTTCTAAATATAAAACTGTATATATTTTTATTCGAAGTATTTTATAAAAATACCTTTAATGAGATATACAAATATATCTTTGCTTCAACTAATTTTGACGAATAGTTTTCAGTGTACAAAATGTGTTTAAATTTGCAACCAAGTAAATAATTATTATTTTCATCGACAATACATTATTTAAAAATGTTTTGCACCAACGTCCGTATTTTGGTTTGCGCGTTCTTTCATATTTGTTTGTACGCGATTAATTAAATAATCTTTTAACGTTATTATATATATTTTTATATATATAATACTTGTACACTTCAGTAGTTTGAGTATTTAATACTTGAAATAAAAGTTTAAATTTTGACCAAATTTTGGGTCATTTTTGACCGGGTGTCACAATGTCTCTGTGCTAGGTATCAAGCTGGTCCAAAGGAATCTCATTTACTTGCTGTTTAAAGAATATTCAGATATCTGAAGGGTACACCCAATCTTGGTCTCTGGTACCCATCTGGTTCAGATTTCTCTCTGAAAGGATATTTAGATTCTGATCATGCTGGATGCAAGCTGGATAGAAAAAGCACTTCTGGTAGCTGTCAATTTCTTGGAGAAAAGCTTGTAAGCTGGTCCAACAAGAAACAAAATTCAGTTTCAACCTCAACCGTTGAAGCTGAATATGTTGCTGCAAGTGCTTGCACAGCTCAAATTCTCTGGATGAGAAATCAGCTCGTTGACTATGGATTTGACTTCAACGAAATACCAATCTACTGTGACAGTCAAAGTGCCATAGCCATTGCCAATAATCCAGTAATGTACTCAAGGACAAAGCACATTGATGTGCGATATCATTTCATCGAGGACCATGTGATCAAAGGTGACATTGAACTTCATTTCATTCCAACTGATTATCAACTCGCTGATTTGTTTACAAAACCTCTAGATGAGAAAATATTTAATTATCTCATCAGGGAGCTTGGTATGTTAAACCTCAATGAATAAATGAACTCCCTGAGCTCATTTATTTATTGTTGTTTATATTACTTTTATGCTTTTAAATAAAATGAGTGAGTGAAATATACCTTTAGTTGAGCACAGTCACTGATTAATTATCTTTAACTGATTCAATTAGCAAGTGTAATTGTCAGTTAGGTATGTTCAACTAATTTTATAATTTAGACAGTCGCATGAGTATTTATTATGTTTTTATATGAGTTTTATATCATTGATCTATGTTTTCTCTAACTGATCTTGTTAGTATTCTAAGTTGTAACTAGATCAGTGAAAGTTAATGCAGTAATATGCTATACAATTTATAATCAACATAATCTATACTCATTTCTGTTTAATAAATAATGTAAGTATTCAAAAAAATGATAAATTTGATTTATATCAATGCTCATTTCTGTGACTACATCTTAATGATTTATTCAGTATTCTAAGTTGTGTTTAAATCAGCGAGTTAGACTCTCAGCCAGATTGAAGATTATATTTATTTCTCTTTGATACTTACATTTCTTTTTGGTAGATAATCAACTCTTGTTGATTATATATATCAGTGACTCCCTCATATATTGGCTAATGGCGGTTTAATTACAAAACTAATCATTTTGAGGTACAACGCAAAAGTCCCACATTCTGATATTCTCTCTCTTACGTCAGTGCATTTTTTCGGCACACCTCTCCAATCACCATTAATGCAACCAGTCCACCATCATTACCCCTACGCCACTACCACCGCTACTCACCATCATCATCGACCATGTTGATTAAGTTTTAACCACAAGAAAATCAAGAAGAGTCTCTATAAATCAAAAACTTAATCCCATCTTAATCTTTACGCCTTCTTGATTTTCATAAAACTTTTTCTTTCAAAACTTTAAGCTGAAATCCTTCTTTTTCTGTAATGACGAAATCAAAATCTTCTAACAAAACTTAGTGAAATTGCAGAAGTTCAAACTCTTTGAGCTTCCGCAGTGTAAGGATTTTGTCATTACGGTATCGAAATCATATTGTTTGGAAAATCATCTGTTGTCAAAAACAGAGTATGTGGAGATACTAATCTTTTTGAACAAATATTTTATTCTCCCTGCTCTTACAAATCACCAATGCCCTGCTTTCAAAAATTATTCACTCTTTGGGCACGGATTAACTGGTCACTAATCAACACTTTTAGAGTTGATTATGCAAGTGTACTTTTTGACGAACTAATTGATAGAGTCACTGAGGCTACCAGGGTTAAATATGCACCTTATTCTAAGTTCCCATCACTGATCTTTAAAAATCAGTTCAAGGCTTATGATAAAGTTTCATTCAAATTTTTTGAAACAACCCTAGTAGACAGTCAAAACCTTTCTAAACCAGTGACAGTGTCTCTATCTGCTTTCATGAAACCATAAGGGATACTTGCACCCCAGCCTGTAACTGTTGAACAACTGTCAGATCTTACCCCCCAATTGACCATGTCACTGACAGCACCCCCAATGACTACAGTTGGTCAACCACCAAAGAAAAATCCACCAACCACCAAAAGAAAACCCAAACTAGGGTCCCTGACATTAAAGGATCAGGGACATAGCAAAAGGAAGACGTCTAAGGACGCCAATAGTGAAACAGAGACTGAACATTCAGTCTCTGCGGGCACTCTTGCTGCAACCAAGCCTTCAACTGCTTCGCTGGACTCCCGAAAGTCCACTAACTCTAAAAAGGGAAAACTATAGACAGCTACAATGGCTCAAACCATTGTCAGCAGTGATTCGGGTGCATCCCACACCCCCTTATCGAGTCAACCCATTAGCCACTCATCATTCTCAAAAAAGGATGGTGTTGTAAACAAAGGGCAAGTGGCATCAGTGGGTGATAACACACCCATCGCTGATGTCACATCACTGGCTACAGACCCGGGCCATCTCTCATCTAACACTGCACCAGCTGTCAATGTCTCTCTCCAGTCACAGGGAGAGACACAGGCTGAACTTTCTGTATCCGATGATCCATCAGCTAAAACACAAGCTGGTGATGACAAGGATACCCAATCCAATGATATAATTCTACAAGTTATTAACAAAAACATTTCGTGCTACCATCAAGGGGGAGAAAACGTGCAAATGATAGCAAAAACCAATGTTGCTCATGAGCAAAAGCTGCTGATGTTACCAGAAATGTTGATTTGGAACCTTGGATGTAGAAATCACTAGAAACATGTTCATCCTTAGGCTCTGGTTTGCATTCTCCAAAGTCAAACAAAGCCTGAGCAACAGATCTCTCAAACTCAATGGGTTTGACATCCTCCCTGAATGTGTAGCAAGTCTCAAGATGACTTCTGTTATCAAGGATCGCTAAAGATAGCAGGTTTGATATGTCAAGAGTCACAACAATTCATGACCAATTGAAGATAGTAACTTAAATCACAACAAGATGATCTACATAAACTTGTTCATTTTTATCATTGAGGAAGCCATGACCAGACAGTTTAGATACCTTCCATCCACAGAGAAATACGAGCTAGCTAATGAACTTGGTATTGTGAAAGAAGAAGAAATCTGGAGCAGCTTGTAAATAACTTTTGTAATAGATTAGATGAATTGTAAACTGATCTCACTTGTAATATCTTTCATTTAAAGGTTCAATAATATCTGATCTTTTGAGAAACCCAAAGTGCAAAACTCAGATCATGTTAAAAGAATCCAAAAAGGAAAATGAATGGATCACAAGTATAAGTCATCGAATGCTTTAATTCTTAAGCACTGACTATAAATTTCTAAAGCAACAAAAACATTTCGTGCTACCATCAAGGGGGAGAAAACGTGTACCAATAATGTTGATTTCGAACCTTGGATGTAGAAATCACTAGAAACATGTTCATCCTTAGGCTCTGGTTTGCATTCTCCAAAGTCAAACAAAGCCTGAGCAACAGATCTCTCAAACTCAATGGGTTTGACATCCTCCCTGAATGTGTAGCAAGTCTCAAGATGACTTCTGTTATCAAGGATCGCTAAAGATAGCAGGTTTGATATGTCAAGAGTCACAACAATTCATGACCAATTGAAGATAGTAACTTAAATCACAACAAGATGATCTACATAAACTTGTTCATTTTTATCATTGAGGAAGCCATGACCAGACAGTTCAGATACCTTCCATCCACAGAGAAATACGAGCTAGCTAATGAACTTGGTATTGTGAAAGAAGAAGAAATCTGGAGCAGCTTGTAAATAACTTTTGTAATAGATTAGATGAATTGTAAACTGATCTCACTTGTAATATCTTTCATTTAAAGGTTCAATAATATCTGATCTTTTGAGAAAACCAAAGTGCAAAACTCAGATCATGTTAAAAGAATCCAAAAAGGAAAATGAATGGATCACAAG
This sequence comes from Pseudognaphalium luteoalbum, assembly GCA_963422505.1. NCBI lineage: Eukaryota > Viridiplantae > Streptophyta > Magnoliopsida > Asterales > Asteraceae > Pseudognaphalium > Pseudognaphalium luteoalbum. The sequence continues at coordinate 64,004,238 of OY730193.1, forward strand.
TATAAGTCATCGAATGCTTTAATTCTTAAGCACTGACTATAAATTTCTAAAGCAACAAAAACATTTCGTGCTACCATCAAGGGGGAGAAAACGTGTACCAATAATGTTGATTTGGAACCTTGGATGTAGAAATCACTAGAAACATGTTCATCCTTAGGCTCTGGTTTGCATTCTCCAAAGTCAAACAATGCCTGAGCAACAGATCTCTCAAACTCAATGGGTTTGACATCCTCCCTGAATGTGTAGCAAGTCTCAAGATGACTTCTGTTATCAAGGATCGCTAAAGATAGCAGGTTTGATATGTCAAGAGTCACAACAATTCATGACCAATTGAAGATAGTAACTTAAAGCACAACAAGATGATCTACAGAAACTTGTTCATTTTTATCATTGAGGAAGCCATGACCAGACAGTTCAGATACCTTCCATCCACAGAGAAATACGAGCTAGCTAATGAACTTGGTATTGTGAAAGAAGAAGAAATCTGGAGCAGCTTGTAAATAACTTTTGTAATAGATTAGATGAATTGTAAACTGATCTCACTTGTAATATCTTTCATTTAAAGGTTCAATAATATCTGATCTTTTGAGAAAACCAAAGTGCAAAACTCAGATCATGTTAAAAGAATCCAAAAAGGAAAATGAATGGATCACAAGTATAAGTCATCGAATGCTTTAATTCTTAAGCACTGACTATAAATTTCTAAGCAACAAGTTTGTCTAGGGAGCTTCGATTACAATCATTTAGGGGGAAATTGTTGAGTCATTGATCGCTGACCAACTCAATGATGACTAACTCGATGAAGAAATTGATTAAATCAAAGCTGCTGTTGCTAAAGTTATTACTCATTGGTCACTGATCACTCTAAACTTTATCAGTAACAAGTTTGTCTAGGGAGCTTTGATCACAATCATTTGAGGGAGATTGTTGAGTCACTGTTTGCTGACCATGATAAGTCATTGGTCGCTGATCAACTCAATAATACATAACTTGATGAAGAAATGATTTATGTCAAAGCTGCTGTTGCTGAAGTTAACAATTGGTGATCGCCATTCATTCTACTCCTGGATTTAACATACTGAGGAAGATTAAAACTCAACTTTGTGTGTCGCTGATACAAGTAGCGAGAGTTTTATATCTTCATGTTGAATAAGGCAAAAGTCACTGCCCAAATAATAGCTAGTCACTGAAGAGCAATATTTCAAGTCATTCTACAAGAGCATGTTAGCTCGCAGTGAGTGAGGAGAGTTACTGCTTCTTCAGTGACTATTCAATAAAGTACGAAGTGCTCTACTCTTATATGTCAGCAAGTGTTTCTCGTACTTGAAGAATGTTTGAAGGATTACGTGGCAGTGAATGATTGGTTTTAAGGAAGACGTGATATTCGAGGTAACAGAATTTGGGACCACAGAATGATCAAGGATCAGAGATCAAACCAATCAAACAGCGACACGTGTCATTCCAAGATCATGAATTTCCACAAGACATTTTCACTATAAATAGAGTAGTACTTTGTACTTAGAAGTTTGTCGTTGATACGTATTATTCACTTGTTTGTCAGTGAATACAGTTTGTCTAAGTACGTGTCTTCGAGCAGTGAGTAAACAGTTAGCGTGTTTGTTCACTACTGTTCAGCTCAAATTGTAATAGTTTAGCAAAAGTGTTTGATTTGGATTAGCCTTGGCTAGTTCCTTCCGCAATCAACACTTAGTGAGTTTATGATCAATAAAATCATATTTTCAGCTACTATCTATTACTTGCTTTGATATTGTCATATCTATCTTTTACATATTGTCTAAGTAACTTGATTAAAACTAGAGAAAAGTTTTTAATTGTATTCAACCCCCCCTCTACAATTAAACTTTACTTATTGCGATTCCATTTCACTAATCAATAGTGAATTCGGGACTCTCACATGATGATTTTAATGTTAATTTGGTGTTTTGAGGGTATACTATAACACCTATAGTGGAATTGGTTTTGTTTGACTTAGAAAAGTCAAAGAAGTGTGAAAATTTGTGTTGAAAGTGTTATAGTAGTTAAAATAGTTGAAATTGGGTAAAAGTGTCCAATTGAACCCCTAAACGGGTCAAAGTGTCAAAATGATGTAGAATGAGTCGGAAACCAAGCCATTAGGAATATGGCGTGACAACCAAAATGGTCAAAAATGGTCCAAAATGAGTCGTACGTCCGTTTTCCCGTAAAACGTGCAAATAGAAAAAGTGTAAAAAGGAAAAGTTTCATTTCGGTATATGGAATGTGCCTGCAAAATTTTAGAGTCTAACTCTAAACGAGTAAAAAGTTATACGCGATTGAAATTGGCTAAAAATACGAGTTTTGCTGAAACTCGGATTTCTACTTGGGAACGCGATCCCAATGAGTTTTCTGGATCGCGTTCGTACGTGTATTTTTGTCACAGTCAATTTTGTGCTTAGGAACGCGATCCAATCTAAATTTCCCGGATCGCGTTTGCATGTGTATTTCGTGATCAGAAGAGTTTGTTCTTGGGAACGCGATCCTGCTCAGTTCTCCGGATCGCGTTTGTATGACTAATTTGGTTACAGAAGGATTTTAACTAGGGAACGCGATCCTGAACCCTTTCCCCGGATTGCGTTAGTAAGTGAATTTTTTTTTTGCGATGTTTGTAGTTTCGCTTGACGTAAAATTTCCGTTATAGTATTTTGGTGTCAGATTAAGAAGAAATTTACATGGTCACTCGGTAACGGCCCAATGGTCAAAGCTCTTCGCTTTTCCATGAGCCCTGGCAGTTTTGGGCACTTCGGGGTCGTTTGGGGTTCGAAAATGGCATTTTACTGTTTTTCGGAACATATTTCGGACTTTTGACTTAAGTTTTGTATTGGGCTTTTGTTTCTTTATGCCCAGAGATCATTCCTGTAGCTATGTGCAATATTAAAACTTATTTTAAGAGGTCCACATATGTTATTGTGTATGAGTTGTTCTCAGGCGGTTTATTTAATTGCAAAAATATACCAGTAAATGGTATTGTTGACTGTTGCTAACTAGGATTAGTAAACATTGATTATGGGATTATGTGGATCATATATGTGAATTAATTGAAACGGGATAAAGTATTTGAATCATGTAGAGTAATAGAAAGTGTTGAATTGAGCATTTTAAGAATTTGCAAAATAAGTACATGAGCTCATATTTATGTGATAATTGAACATGAAATGCTCAATTGTAATTCAACTAAAAGTGCATAGATTAATGAATATGTGTTGAATATTACACATAGTATTGACGAAGTGTTTAGTACTAAGTGTACTATAAGAGATGTAACTAGTAATTGATATTGAATCAGGTAATAAAAAGTATAATTGAGATTATTGTGTTAGACATTACACCTGTGTTAGTGATACAGTGAAAAATGGTGTTGAGTATCTGTGTCACTTATGCATACCTGAATGATATAAGTAGTTTACATTCAAATTAATAAGTCAAAAATAGTAGCAAGTTAATATTGGTGAAATACCTGCTACTACGGGTTGTTATAATTGTGCAAATAGTTGATATCATTGTTGTGATATATGTAAGAGTAAAGATTAATAACTTTGAAGATGGATGGTATAAAGTTGCCTGAAAATGAAGTGTAAATGACATAATATGATGACGTCTAGCCAACGTATTTATATTATGCCATTTCACATGGAATTGTTGAGGCTACTAAGTACCAGATAAAGTTAAGTAGTTTTAAAATAACATGTAAGATATGTTGACCTGTAGTTGAGAAAGTGTCAAAGATTGACTAAAATGAAAGAGTAGTAAACCACAAATTGTTGCTAACATGGTATCTATTGTATAATAGATGTGTATGTGTTATGAATTGCAACTAATAATTAAAAGATGATTTAAGCAAAGTAGAGGTCAGTTGACTGTGAATTACATTGTGATGATATTGTTGAATATGTGAATTATGACAACACCTTGTGTTGTTGAAATACCTATGCTGATGAAGCATGGTATTAACAGGTGTTGACTTAGCATCCAACTTGGTGTGATAGAATGCTAATTGATTATGTGGTAATGGTTTTAACCCTAAGGTTTGACCTCTACATATTGCTTACTCTAATGTGTTTGCGGTTATATGTCTTGGATTCCTTTTGAATTAAAGAGTTTCATATAACCTAACGGTGATTATAATTACAAGTTGTAAACCAGTAATTGACTAGTTGCAAAAGTAGAGATAATCTAGCAAATAATTAGCTAAAGAGATACCTGGTTATTAGCTAAATTGCTAATTGAGTATTGAGTTAAAAAAAATTTTTACCAGTGTGTGTGTTGTGGTATTCAGTACCACTTGTTATTGTTGTTGTGGTAAAAATGAAATTTTACATGGTTATAAGTAACACTACATCAAGGGATTATGTGTTCTAAATTGTATACATGGTTAGTTGTGAATGGCTATGTAAGTGGCCATTTAAACTTATTAGAGACAGGATGTCTGCACAAAACATGTGCAAAGGGAAAATAGAAACATGTACACGTGGATATGTGCATGTAGGAAGAATTGTAAATGTGTACATATATTGATGAGTTGCTCAAGGGAGTAACATAGGATATGTGTAATTATTGTTGCGATTAAGTAAGTGATGATGTTACCTTTGTCGTTAAATATGTGCTTTGTGTTAGTAAATTAAATAAAGTACAAAGCCCAACTTATGTGTTTATATGAAATTAGTTGATATACACACTGGTGTTGTGAAGTTTATGAAATAATATATATACACATTTTGTGTTTGTTTAATTAAAGATATGCATAAGTGAATTAAATTATAAACACATCTTGTGTGTAAATAGTAATAAATAATTATGTGGTTAGAAGTGTATAAGAAATATAGTATAACTAAATTGAAATAGGAATGAATATATGATGCTAGTACAATAGATTAACTAAAGTGTGATTAGATTTCGAGGACAAAATCTATTTAAGGATGGGAGATTTCTAACACTCATTTCTTGGGTCTAGTAGTATTTTAATATTTTCTGATTTCGAATTATTAATTAATGTGTCAGAAAATAGTTTTATTTTGTTGTTTGAAAATAATTGGAAAAAGAGTCAAATAATTATTGTGACTAATAAATTATTAACTGTTTTAAATTATTTCAGTTGACAGTAAAATAAAATAGTTTTTCCTTGCAAATGGTTTTTAAGTTTCAGACAATAGATTAAAAAGGGGACAAAACTAGTAACATTGTAGATCCCCTGTGGTCGGACCTAATTGAACCCTAAGAACTAATCGACGTGCGGAATCCAACGATTGATTATATAAACGTTAAAACGATTAAAACACACAAAACACAAAGTATATGAATACTCAAAAGATTACCGATCAGATTAATTGCAAAAGCTCGAGTACAATATACTGAATCTTCTCCTAGGTTCGTCAACCCTAGCAAATGAGCCGAACTCATCTATTTATACTCGACACTTAATCTGATCTATGCGACACAAGCTGTGTCGCCAAGCCGACTCATGCGACACAAGTTATGTCGCCAAGTTGACTCTTACGACACAGAACCCTTGTGTCGCCAAAACACAAAATGTAATCACTTCTAAATACAAACGTCATAACAAACGTAATTACATTACTAACACATTACAGACTTAGACCAACTGATAGACACACTAAGATGCACCAACAAACTCCCCCGTGTCTTAAACTTGGTCTTCAAAATTTCTTCAATTCAAACCCAGCCTTCGGGAAACCTGCCTCCAGCATGAATCCCATGCGTAACACACACAGTCACAACCTTCTGAAATTTTCTAGCAAGAGTCGAATTCACTACATTTCTTACGTTGAAGCGAATTAGACTATCAAGCAATTTCCTCAAATTATTCTGTGACAAATTAATTAAACTCATAGAATCAAATACTTTGAATTGAGCTTTCTTCAAACCATACAGCGAAGTCGTCTCCGGATGCTCAGATTCTGGTACAAAAACAAATACCGCTTCACCCGTATGCGGATCAAGTTCCCAATGATGAAATCTTTTAAGAAAGTTAAAGGGAACCGTCTCAAGCGGAATCTCAGTCAAACAATCAGCTGGCAGATAGTGTACTTTGCAGATCGGCTGTCTTGTTACTGGATCATGCCTTTTCTTGAATATAAATCTTGTTCCAAGCATCAGTTTGATAAAGTTATAATGTTTACTCTTCACTTCACGATGCAAAACCGTTTGTACAAAATCATCTCGTGAATCTCTGGTTGGATTTATCAATTCCAGTTGAGCTAGACGATTTATCTCTCCCTTAGGCAATGTACTCAGCTTCTTGAATGACCTTTTAAAGTACTGAATACCATCGCTTCTCTTAATCATAAAGATACCCTTGTAGGTTTTCCAACTTTTAATAATTTCTGTGTAATTCCCACTAACTTTATATGACTTGCAAGTAACAGGAATAGGTTCACGAGGAATATAGCTTATCACCGGTTGTTCAGAAGTTGATGTAGAAGCAGTTTCAGAAGCCGGTGTAGTCTCTGGTACAGTTTGCGAAGTTCCAGCTGGCTCTGCTTCATCTTCAGAAGAATCAGTCTCAATTGTCGGAGCATCATCATAAAACTCATCAGAACGCATCTCCTCTTCCTCAATCTCAACATCATCATTAATTTCAAATTCAGGTTCAGATGCCTGACCTTCCTCATTAACCATTCGATGAATAAAAGATAGATTAGCATGTGAATAATCTACAGCTAGTGGTCTTGGTTGACCTGGAATATTATCGACCGAGAAGTAATCCAAATGAAGCGTTTCATTATCATCATAAACATTTACATTATCGTTTACATTGTCAGTCTGTGTTCCGGCAGAAGCCCTAGATATTGTTTCTATGGCACGCAGGTCTGACGCCCCCGGAACAGCAGCTAGGGATTCTAACACTAACACCCTAGTATTCAAAGTAGGAACTAAAGTTGCCGTTTCTTCTAACGCCTTGATCTGCGCAGCTTGAACCTCCAAAACCGATGCCTGAGACTGAATCAACTGAGCTTGATTATCCATAGTCTGCTGCATCACATCCATTCTCTTAAGTAGCTCTTGGATGACCGAAGGCAAAGGTTGAACTGGAACCTCAACTCGGGGAATGTCGACCCGTGGCCTTGAAGCAGAAGTAGAAGTACGACGGATAGACTGGGGTGGAACCCAATATTCATCAGTGAAATCATCATCTCGTGGTCATTTTCCATGATCAGGTCGCACGGATGTCGTGCCTTGAGGAATGCGTCGCTGAATACATTTGAACTGACATGGATCAAACCGTTGAATGTTTCTCAACACATTTTCCGAAGGTACATTCCTCGGAGAAGTATGAGGAGTAGAACCCCCATTCGAATCTTCAACAGCTGGTTCCTCAATTTCCTGCAACATGTCATCAACCTGTATCGGTGCCTCATGGAGATGTAGTTCCTCCTCCTAAGGTTGCTGCCCAGGTGCAGCCAAAATATCCATAAATCCGCAACATAGGCTTCATCAACAATATGCCCAAACATAGGAAAATTGCCACCCACATTTGCACCAGCAGCACAAACAGTCCAGATTCGGACGTTCATAGGAGTCGGACGCAAGCGTTCTCGAACGTTCGGTGGAATACCGGTGTGACAACCCGTACTTAGGCGTATTAATTTACTCTAAGCTTGCTTGTAATTACTTGCGAATAGTTTGAAATAGAACTAAGTTGCTTGTAATATAACGTATATTGAATATACACACGTACGTAATAAATTGATATTACACAATTTTCTCGGATGGATTCCGACTTAACTGGACGTTGGTGAACGCAATTTATTAAATAATATGAAATTATTTGATAAACATACTTATTTCCAAATATTATTGCGATACTATTTCATAAGCATTTCGTATCGTATATAATGCCCAGAAACGACCAAAAACACGCAAACGCGCCCGACAATCAAATAAACGACAAAATATATTTTATAAATTAAAATATATCATCTTGAATGGTAAGTATTTATTTAAAGTATCGTATTTCAAACCAATAACAAAAACGTTTAATTTAAATGTCACGCGATTTATTAATCGTAACACGACCCCGCGAATCACTACCGACACATCACAATAACATTTTTATTAATGTTTCTAAGTAATAATAAGTATTACTTCAAATTAAAATATCGTGTTTTAAATCGTTATCAAAACGTATTAAATAAAACGTTATACGGTTAATTAAACGTCGAAACGAACGGGTAAACGAACACCGAGCCTAACGTAACCTTTGGGAAATGAATTAAGCAACTACTTGGGGGTGGGACCCACGAAATTTGTGCAGAAAATCTGCCCCAAGAACCCACCCCATGCCCATGACTCTTTACTTGATGATTTCAACAAACATCACCACCACTCCCTCATTTCCATTCTACACTCAACCTCATTCCTCTCAATCTACTCCCTCCTCTCTCCCTCTTTTCCTCTTGCTGCCGACCACTAGCCACCACCACAGACCACCGTCATCCACCATTGGCCACCACCTCACTCTTGAAGGAAAAACGAAGCCGAAGACACCAAAATGATCACCTACGCGTGTACATCACTCCTACCGCCTCCGTTTCTTCATACACCATTGTGAGACTTCAAAACTCTAGTGTTTTACTTATAATATGTATATTATCATGTTATGTTGCTTATTCAACTTGTTAATGTCCAAATAAGTAATCAAAACGCAATTTAAATCTCAAAACTATGAGCTTATGTTCCTGTCCAGATTCTGTTTCCATTTCCACGAATTTTATAAAAATTATTACAACACCTAAATGGACGTTTCTTAACCCTAAAATGTAGTACAAGAAGTTATCTTTCCAACAAAATTAGTCTCGTGACTCTTTGACTCCGTCTGCTACTCGAAAACATTTTTCTCCGGTAACATGGGTTTACTGTTTCGGCGAGCAGTAAAAACTACCTACTTCTCGAGACCATATCTCGAGTTCTAGACCTCAAAAACGTATTAGACTACTTGGGAAATCTTGGTAATTTTGTTATGTACAAAAAGTTATTCTTTGGCTCATTCCAGAAATACACCCATTTCTCCAGAAAATTAGGTTTGTGAGAAGTGGTCTAATATCGGATTAAACTGAACACTGACACTTTGTGAATTTTTTTAAAATATCAAACGACCTCCAAAAGTCATAAAAACATTGCAGGAAGTACATAACATATGTAGGAACTTTGTGTAAAAATTTCAGAACGATTTGATAAAGTTTACTATTTTAGATAAAAATCACAAATAATCCGTGAATACATTGTCTGATGAACAGTACTCCGTAAATCACTTTGTCGGATGAACAGTAACTTCGTGAAAATATTGACGGATGAACAGTAAAAATTGACTTTCGTTGACTGTCGGACTGAGGGTTGACTCTCGGACTTTAGGGTGAGACTCGGATGCATAATTAACAGTAAAAATTGACTTTCGTTGACTGTCGGACTGAGGGTTGACTCTCGGACTTTAGGGTGAGACTCGGATGCATAATTTCGGACTTGATAACACTCGAAATCAAACCAAACCCGTTCGACCTAGTAAACGAAAACGAATACTTAAACGAAATCGGAAAAACTTCAAACCTACGACAATACCATCATCATTGTCACATGAATAGTATTCCGTGAATACTATTGTCGTATGAACGAAATCCGTGAATATCATTATCGCATGAACAGTATCCGTGAATACCATTGTCGCATTAACTGGCACTTTTGTACTTAAAACTATCCCGACAATCCTTATTGTCGCATGAAACAGAAACTTGAAAATACTTTTTTTTATACCAAGCCTTGAATACATACAATATCACGACATACTTGAATTAACGTCAATAACAGATAACCAACTTATATATACGCTTTGTAAGGTATACAACACGATGAATTATAATAATGTTTAGATTATTATTACATACCTAAACTTCACCAACGGACCGCAAATGTTTTTAATTAAACAAACAGATACTTACTTGGACATAACTAGTTGAGTGGACAACTAGCATGAATGATCTTTTGAGACATTCACTTATACATACAACCATATATGCTTAGGGCATTAGAAGGTTGCGGGTTCGCGGAACCTACGGATTACTACTGCTTTCAGACTTTACGTTTATTAAGTTAAACGCTTGCTTGCTTGACTCAGGTGAGTCTTAAAGCCCCATTTTCACTGTTTTACTTACGGGGTGAGATACATTGCTTACGTTTTCTTGAACACAAGTGCTAAATTACTTACTTTTCATATACGGGCTTGCATGAGTTATTTACTAATCCACTGAAGTCCCTCCATCATAGTTTCGTTAGTTATGGACTTAAGCGCGAATATTAGTTAATGGATCCATTAGGGACTGACCCTCCCCGCCCGGGGTAGTAGCGCTACCACGAACCGTTATGTATAAACGGGCGACTTTTATTTGTTTCATACGAGTGTTTGGATTGGGCACTCGCGGGGGCACTATATGGTACTTGGTTGTACCACCGATTTGCGGGTTAAGCTTCGACTATGAGCTCATGGAAACGGTATATACATATTTACTTATTATTTGCTTGGTTGCAGATACTTGATTTACGCCTGCGGGCACAGCTGATAAAAATCTTGTGTTCAAACTATTACTTACTTATAAACCTGTGAGATTCACCAACTATTTTGGTTGACCCTTTTTAGCATGTATTCTCAGGTACAATACGGAGTAGGATTACTTCAGGATTACTAGCTAGAGTCGCATGATTTCCAAACTGCATTAATGGAGATTCTTTAGCATTATCTTTTGTAACTTTGGTTATGTAACAGAATCTCCCGTTACGTACGCGGACTCTAGAGGACCTTACTTTTGTAACGAAAACATTATGTTTTCAAACCCTATTTTATAATGGTATGTAACCATTTTACAAACGTCTCATTTAGGAGTCGTTTGCTATACTTTGGTGCTTGATTATTGATTAGTAACACCCAAAGCTTGCTTCCGCGCAACATTAAATTTGGGGGTGTTACAACCGGGAAGCTGATTATCGATAAGAAGTTGAATGAAGCATGGATATAGATTCTACCGCTTGTCCCCGGCATTAACATTGTCTACCATGGCCCTGAAGATATAACAGGAGAAATGGGTGTGTTTCTGGAATGAGCCAAAGAATAAATTTTTGTACATAACAAAATTACCAAGATTTCCCATGTAGTCTAATACTACCATGGCCTTGCATGGAGATAAACATACAATCACCACGTGCATCAGGTATCTCCAAACCTTAGGCAGATTCGCCTTTCGGTATTGGTCGTTCAGAACACCTGGATAGCCAATACGAGTCATAGCTCCAGCAATAAATTGATTCCCGTACAAAGTAGGCATGTCGGGAGTATCACCGAAATGAAAGAACTAACGAATGACTTGTTCTGAGATTATCAACCGACGATCGCCGATAGTGTAGATAATCCTGGTAAATGGCAACTCAGAATTGATCACTGCATGCTCCCAAAAAGGACCCACCTGATCCTTATAAATCGTTTTGGTCGCAGTGATAGCAGTGTAAATATGAGAACGGCGTAAGAATGCCACCATTAGCCTGTACGGAGCCGCTGTCTTCTTAGAGTCGTCCAAAAATGCCACGATGTTGTGGCGTGGTTCCCAAACAACATCACCGTCTGCCATTGCTGTATAAGATATAACAATAAAACTCGAAACAGTTAGCGTAAGCAGATTCAATGTAAACAAATAAATCAAATTTAAAATCTGTTTTATGCGACACTGGGAATTGTGTCGCAGGAGTCCTGCGACATAAAAGTCTGTGTCGCGTGCAGAATTAAAATTGATTTTCAAAGATAAGCGACATAAGGAATTGTGTCGCTAATCACGGATGCGACGGAAAGAGTTGTGTCGCTTTTTGCAATTAAATCGAATTTAATCGAATATTGTGGTTTTGGCGACATAACTCTTGTGGCGCATAAATTGTGTCGCTTATTAAAGCGACATAAAGATTTGTGACGTAGTAACTAGCAACATAAAAAATATGTCGCAGGCATTAGCGACATAAATTGATTTCATGAAACCTGCGACATAAAAGTTTATGTCGCAGGATATGTCGCAACTACGAACAGTAAACCAACCCAGAAACCCTAGACACTAAAATTTGGGGGTTTCGTAAACAAGCCATACCCTAGGGTGCGACATTAAACCACGAACATGAAAACATAACTTTTACATCTAAATAATACATTTTTGTTTCCTATTTTACCCAAAACCGTATCCCCTAAAACTGTAACCCTTAATCGATGATTAAACCATAAATACACGGTGAAAGCCGGTAAGATTGGTACCTAATGATCGAGTAAAGCAAGATGAACAAGAATCGAGTGGTAGAATAGCAAGAAACACAACAGAAAATCGAAATCGAAAGCAAAATCCACCGCAGTGTGTTGTGTCGCTAAGTCGTGATGTTATGTCGCAAGATTTGATTTTGTGTCGCTAAGTGGGGTAACAGTGATGGCGACGGGGGTAGGGTTTATATACCCGAACCCTAACCAGCGACATAGTAAGCGACATAGGCCTCGATTATGTCTGCGACATAAGTTATGTCGCAGGGCCCAAAAGAAATGTGATTTAGGCTCCAAAAATCATTGGCCCGATCCGAGAGTAACTTAGGGACTTGTAAAAATAAACATAAGTATCATAAAATAAAGTAAAATAAAATAATTACTAAACCTAAAATGAAACTTAAATTAATTTTCTTTTTGGTAACGTAGTTATTTTGTCTGCTAAGGGATCATATTAGGATAACATGCAATTATTAGCAAATAGTAAGTGTTATCTAGATTATCAGTATATTTGTCCTCTTTAAATTTACTTAGCATATTTAAAACACCTCTTATAAATATTATTTCAAGATGATTACTGGTATTGTTTGACCACCTAAACATGTTACATCCGTGTCTATGAACAATTCTTTTGTTGTTGGTATGAATATTTATCTGTGGTCCCCACCATAGACATACCCCTGTAATTTAGACAAGAACATAACTTCCAAGATAGATATAATAGAGCAATATCATTTTTAAGAAGCAAGCCAGCGGTGACAGGTCTGTACAAACGTACAACAAAGCGACATAGCTTGATTCAGGTGTAAGCAAAACCAGACTTGGTCAAACTATTTTGGTGACCTTGTTAGGTATCTTGTGATTTAAGACTTTTTCAAGTTCATTGACTTGCGTTTGCTTAACTTTTAAGTATATTCTATTTGAGACCAAGTCTGTACTTATGTACAACAGAGGAAACAATCAGTATATACCCCCAAATGATTTCATATTATAAACTAAAATAGAAGCATGCCAAGCTATATTAAGGAATTAAGACATTAAGTCATACATCACAGGGTGTTTACCACTAGATAATATACATGTAGTAGTGTTGCTTTTTAATAGCTCAAAGGCCGGTGTGTATCATGTCTACCAGTACATCATATTATGAAGCTAATGTTTATGAAAGCTGTGGTAAGTATGCTAGATAAACCTACTGATATATCAAGGATAAACCTTAGAATTTCCATTTCGTGCATGTACCCTAATGTACTATCATTTCCCTAGTTGTTTACAGACACAACTAAATGTCTTTTTACAAATGTTGCAACCTTGCATTTCTTTAATACTAAAGAATATAAAGAGTGGCTGTTGCCTTACTTTTTTTTATTTTTTTTATTTTAATCAAAAATAATAGTCCAAGTCCAAAAAGTTACTTCTTAAGTTGAAAGATGCGTAAACCAATCATGTTGACTAGTTCATCAAATCGGGCACGAGAAAAGGCCTTGGTGAATAAGTCAGCGTTCTGCTTAAGGGTATCTATGAGGACAAGGTCTATTAAGTGTTTCTCATAGCAATCCCGTATAAAGTGGAACCTAAGTTCTATGTGTTTAGTCCTAGAATGTTGTACGGGATTGCGTGTAATAGATATGGCAGCAGTATTATCAATATGAATAGGGGTCATAATAAGAAGTAACCCGTAATCATGCAATTGATGCTGAATCCACAGAATCTGGGAACAGCAGCTATCCGCAGCAACATACTCAGCCTCCGCAGTGGAAGTAGCCACTGTAGTCTGCTTTTTGCACTGCCACGAGACCAAACGCGATCCAAGAAATTGGCATCCACCAGTTGTAGACTTCTTATCTATGCTATAGCCGCCATGATCAGAATCCGAGTACGCAGTGAGTGCAAACGTTTTCTCGTTGGAGTACCATAGACCAAGAGTTGGTCTATATTTGAGGTATCCAAATATGCGCTTCACTGCTTTCATATGAGAAACCTTGGGCCTAGCTTGATATCTGGAGCAAATGGACACAGCAAATACGATGTCCGGCCTTAAAGCGGTCAGATACATGAGAGAACCAATCATTGAGCGATAATCTTTTTCTTTACAATCCTCTTCATCAGTGGCCGGTCCGAGATTGTGATTAATTTCAATGGGGGTGCCATAGGTCTTACAGTTAAGCAGGTCATACCTAGTTAACATATCAGTAACATATTTGGACTGATGAATGTAGATACCTTTGGCAGACTGCTCAACTTGTACACCTAGAAAGAATGTAAGTTCCCCCATTGCACTCATCTCAAATTCAGACTTCATGAGATGCTCGAAGTCTTTACAGATGGAATCTTTTGTAGAACCGAATATGATGTCGTTGACATAAACCTATACCAGTAACAAGTCGTCTCCATCTCTTTTTGTGAACAGAGTTCTATCAATACTTCCTCTTTCGAATCCATTCTTAATCAGATGAGTAGCAAGCCTCTCATACCACAATCTTGGCACCTGATGCAGACCATACAATGCCTTATTGAGTTTATAGACATATTCCGGATGCAAAGGATCTTCAAAACCAGGAGGCTGCTTCACATAAACATCAGTATCAACTTGTTCGTACAGAAATGCGCTCTTCACATCAAGCTGAAAAACACGGAATTCCTTAAAAGACGTGAATGCCAAGAAGATACGAATCGACTCCAATCTTGCAACAGGAGCAAAAACCTCATCGTAATCCAAACCCTCTACTTGATGAAAGCCTTGAACTATGATGGGGCCCGAAGCATCGTATGAAGACGGTGCTCGGACCGTGATCGGTTTGTTTTAAATTTGTGTTTGTTGGGGTCTAAGTATGACTTACTAATACTGAACCAAAGGCTAGTAGATGGTAAGTATGACCTAGAGCGTTCTTAAAGAGAAACTGAATTGAAACGGAGGTGATCCAATCAACCTTTCTTTTCTAGTAAAGGTTTTAAAAGAGTGCGTTGGGGGTTTTTGGTTCAGTTAATTAAGTTAAATAAATAAAGCGAATAAAAGATAATGGTAAATAAGATAATAAAAGGAGTATTTGTTGTGAGTTCATTAGCTTATAATGTGGGATGATGACTTGTAGGGAAAATGTTTACTAAATTTGGAATGTTCACTAGACTTGGTAGTTTATGGTATAACCGATAGATTCCCTATTAGTCGGTTATCAACTAATATGTCACGAGGAACCACGGTGTCAGGATTCTGATCAGACAGACAATGCTCAACTCTCCACACTCTCCTGTGAGGGACTCAGTGGCCCTTGTTATTGAACACATTTGCTTGTAGGCGAAGGAATAGAGTAGCAAGTGTACAACAAGTCTAACCGTTCTTAATACCATAAAGACTATAAATTTAGCAGACAGTTAACTTAGCAAATACGTTCAGACTTAGTTGATCAATTCCTATTAATGAAGTTTAAGCATGGTAAGCGAAGGAAAGTGTTGAGGTTTCTTACGTACCTTACTTTAAATTTCAAAGGTTAAGGAAAAGTATCGATTGAAATTGGATTTTAAACTTGCATTTCTCAATACAATTAACAAATCCCTAGGTTTTCGTAAATGGTTATTTAGCCTATAGCCTACCTAATCTAATCTAAACTAACTAATCTAATTAAAACGTTAATTAAAATGATGACGGCTTTTTGCATAAAGTTAAACCCAGACCATGTCAGAAAATGCTATGGTAGTTCACAATGTATTTAATCGTTTACCGATGTTTCCATCGTGAATTCAATTGCTTCGCGATGTTTACATGATAAGTACATTGTGATTTCAAGTGTACAATACTCATGGCAATTCCACGTAATCACATTGCATTTTATGATGCTCGCATGACGTTACAATTAAAACCATAGTTTTACACAGATAACTATTGACCAAGTAGTAAGGTTCGCGACTCCTCTTTACAAGGTTACAATCACATTTGTTAATCGAAAGGCGAATGTAAGTTTTAGATTTAAAATCATAAGATAAGTCCGTTCATAAAGTTTCCGTTTTATAATGTTGATCCATAATACAACTACCTTCGGTCGTTATCGGCTTCCATACGTATGTACTTTGCTTAAAAGCATTTCCAGCACTATACCGAGTAAACAATCGAATAGGGGCCGTCATATTATTTCACGACGTATTTAAATTCATCCCACAATTATATATGCTAACTACATCACAACAAATACAATAGTAATCTACTCGCTAATCATGGCACAAACTATCTCTAGCATAATTAAAGTATACATATTTAATCAAGATAGATAAGGATAGAAATAACCGAGATTAATATGCGAGAAGGAATAGGCTTGAATTAATAAGAGTTGCTCCAAGCGTACACCAAAGATTACAAATACGTTCCTCACCAAGCACATCCCTTGCTTCTATTTTACTAGCCTAATACTAATTTAAAATAAAGAAAGAAAGAAAAGCTAGAAGCTAGAGAAAGAAAGTGTGAAAGTGCCTAGGTATGTTGGTATCCTAGTGCCCTTGGTGTGTTTTTGCAAATGAGCCTCATGCCTCCTATTTATAGGAGAGTTTTGGTGCATTTTAGCAAGTGGAAGCTCACAATAGCAAAAGGTGAAAAAAATAGTGGCACCGGGTACGAAAAAGGTGGAAAAGGTGGTGCACAGGGTACGGAAAAACACGTAAAGGTCTAGCACCGGGTACATGAAAGGACAAAAAAGCTCAATCCGTGCGGGAGGGTGGCAGCCTGGTGGCTGGCCGGCGGCGGCTGGCTGCTACCTGCACCAGCCCGATGCCTGTTGCTTCGTTTCTCGATTCGTGCGTGTTTTCTTCGTTATGCGTCCGTTTGCATTGATTCATTTTGCGTTGTATTCGTAATTCAAAAACGGAGCTTTTGATGAAAAGAAATCCCATAAATATGTCTCTGAACTTTAGATGTGTCGTACGAATCGTTTGGATCTTCCAGAGTACGTAGAATCTTCATTCTTCGTCCGTTTTTGTTGATTCTTCTTCTGTTGGATTCGTAATTTGAAGACGAACATCTTGAGTAAGGTGGATGTTGGTGATGGGCTCTTTTGTCTTGAAATCTCGTTTTGATGTCTTGAATCTTCAAACGTGTGTGAAATCTTCGTTTTTCATCCGTTTTGCTTGATTTTCATCGTGCAACCTTGTTTTGACCATCTTGGCATAATACTATTGATTTGTAATGTTTTTGAGTTAAAGTGCCAAGAATCATTCCAGAATGAAAGAGATATCGGTAGTAAAAACGTGACTTTTTATGCGATATCAAGTATCCCACACTTAGAACTTTGCTTGTCCTCAAGCAAACTCGATTTTCAACATGGTTAAAGATAAAACAATTTTAAGGCGGAACTTTTTACTAAGGGGTTTTGGGAAAGTAAAATACTTGTTCTTGGAAAAGGAAGGATTGTAATCTTTAGGAGCATGCTTTTGATCTTTGATCTTGGATACATGACTAGGCGATCCTCTCAAGGTGGTCACTCAAATCACTCAAAGTGTTTAGGGTTTCCTATTCTAATATAATCAATCACTCAGAACGCCAATCACGTATCATTTATCGTCATAGGCTTGATCGAGAATCAAATCGTTACCTTTTTGGTGAGTGCGAAGTCGATCTAGCCACAATCATTCAAAGAGAGGGGATGTAAGGTTTTTGAGTGGAAGGTTGGTGGTATGAGAGGGGGTTGTGTTGGTTCTTTATAGGTTTTCTTTTTGGTGAAGCGGAAAGTTGAAAGTTTGAATTTTTCGGGAGGATTGACGCCCTTTTCTTTCGGGGGGAGTCTTTTCTCCATTTGACTTTCTTTTCTTCGAGTTTTCTTGGATATTTTCTTTCTTTGACGTCATATCCTTGTGGCTTCTCTTCTTTCATCTTTAGAACTTTTTATGAAGTCTGAAGGATTCTTTTGAGTAGGTAAGGGGTAACGTATTTATTTTTGGGTGTATGGATGGGTTCAAGAATGATGTGATTCGATCTCCTTTTTGATCACCAGTTCGGATTCGAAATGCATAACAAGAGCAAGTTCTGTTTCTAAACGCATACATCGGCACACTCAAGAATCGAAAAAGTGAAGCATTAAAAGTGAATGCTTTTCATATGGCTCAAGATACCTCACGAATCGAAAGTTGGGTTGTTGTGTGCTTAGTCATGCGATGCTCTTTATGGGATTACTAAACTAATTTTTCAAAAGAAATTGTATTTTATTTATCCTTTTTCCCAAAGTAAATCATTCTTCGTCTAAAATTTTTCATTTTCAACAATTTTAAACTCAATTTTGAAAATTTTGTCTACTTTTTTGGAGAAGGATGGTCTTATAAAGAGCAACGATTTTAGAATCAAGCATATACCATTACCCATCTGACAATAGTGCAACTACTGCTATCCCACACTTAAAGAAACATCGTCCTCGATGTTATACTAAGCTCTGAATGGGGTAAAATCCCACACTTAGGGTTTTAAATATCTAAGTCGCATTCTTTCAGTGTGTGTTGGGTTTGAATCCCACACTTAGTGATAAGCATATTGGATATGGTATATTTAAAACGAATGAAAGAGACGGTATAGAAGTACTCCCCGGTGGTTGCAGTGTTCCTTTGGTGCATTTGCCGGCTCTGTCTTGTTTGGTGCATTCTTGATCAAGTCTTCTTGTGATTGGTCTCGTAGGTGTGAACACTTCAGATCTATGATTCTTCGGGTGTTGATGCTTCCTTGCAGGCTAGAGCATGTTTCGTATGATCCGAGTGTGAAAGATAGTCGGAGATTTCATCACTTCTTGGAAAGTTAAATTGCAGAAATGTAAAAGCACGGGTTGCCTCCCGAGAAACGCTCTTTTAAAGTCGAGAGCTCGACTTAGTCCTTTCTTCTTCAGATCATGCTGGATGTGTCCGTGGTGCTAGAGTGCTCACTGTGGTTCCTAGGTAAGCTGTAGCGTGGAGGAAAGTATCGCAGGAATTTCTCTATCATGTCGGCAATGAGAGTTGGTGGAGTGGTGGATTCCATTCTGAAGCTCTTGAAGTGATCAGTGGCCAGTCTGTCGAGGATTGTCATCCCATAGCTGATGTATCGAACTACCCTTGTGACTGGTCCATTAGGATCGATTCGAGTGCAGGTGTGAGTTTGAACAATTTCACGCTGTGGGTGGTTTCTGCCTATTGTGGTGATTAAAGCCATGAATTGAGTCTTCACTTCTTGAAAGTCTTCAGCTAAAGGGTCTCCTCCAAAAGATCGGGTTGCTTGGCATATTTGTTTGATGAGTTGATGTTGCTCACAGTTGAAGGGAAAGTCTGAGTCAGTGAAGACGTAGATTAACTTGCTGAATATTTCACGGTATCCGTTGCGGTAAGCATCAATTTCTATGTCTTCTTCCTCATACATTCCACGCAGTCGATCTATTACATAGGATGCTAAGTTGACTGGTGACATGTGCCAATAACGTGTTGGAATGTCATGAGTGTTTTCTTCGAATGTTGCTTGATTTAGTTCATCAACTATTAGTTCAACGTGATGAACTATAGTGGAGTGAATGACGATCCTGAAGTTTTCTGGAGTTATGAGATGTTCTCCAGTTTTGATGAGATCTAGAAGGGTTCTAAGATCTCCCACCATTCTTATGTCAGCATAATTCTGTGGATTTCCAGTAGCTCTTTCAAGATGGGTTCTCATTGATGCAAGTATAGCCTTCTGACTTGATGAGTAGGGAAAAGTTGATCCGGCTAAGGCACAATATACTTTTTGGTATATTTGCCTTTGGTTGCTGCAGAACTCGATTTCTCCCATTGGGTAGTCTAGTCTTTCTGGCTGTTGAGCTTCTCTGGTGACTTGGTCTTGAAGGGAATCGGAGAATTCTTGGATATGTCTGAGCAAAGTCTGGGGTACTGGTTCTCCATAATTGGCGAGATATGAATCGTATTCTCGTTCAATCTGCCTGATCAGGTGTCTCTGAGTGGCGTTGTTTCATTGGTTGACTCATTGATAGCCTCTACAATGATGCGTACATCGTCGTATTCATCAATCGGTTTGATCATCTCTTCGTGAGTGTCGATGAGGGGAATCTCTAGTCTTTCAACTGTGATGACGGGTGAATTTGGTGGAGCAAGAGGAGTTTTTGGAATAGAGCGTTCATCGATAGTGACGTCAATAAAATCGCCGTCAAATTCGACACTCTGGTAGTCGGAATCTTCGTCTCGCGAGCCTGGGAATTGGTGGAATTCTTCGTCTGAGGGTGCATTATTAAAAGGTTGAGTACTGTCGACTTTGATGGTTCTGACTTCCGTGATGGTGTTTTGAAGGTTTTCTTCAGTAAAGCTTCCTGGTTGTCGTGCCTTATATGCAGAAATTCTTTGTAGGAGTTTAGCATATAGGTCAGGGTGCTGTGATATTCGGAGTTCTTCTTCAAAAGTATCTATGTCTCGGAGTCGGGTTCTGGTAAAGGGTTTTGATGGATCGAGATAAGAGTCAAGAATGTTTCCCATTCTTTTGAGATGAGTGGATCTAAGCTCTTGGTGGATGGCTCCATAATCAAAGGATTCTTCTGATGAAGTGTAGTCTTTGCAGTCTTGTATTCTTTTGACTTCAGCCATCTGTGGTGAATCAATTTGATCTTCATCTTCTTCCATTTCTTCCTCCTCCTCTTCAGGTTCTTCTTCTTCCATTTCTTCCGTTCTTTCATCTTCCTCAGCGGGTTCTTCCTCTTCTTCCTCAGGTTCTGATTTGTCCTCCTCGGATTCTTCTTCTTCCTCAGCGTCTTGGTACTCCTCGTCCTCGTCTCGATCTGTTTCAGTGTCGTAGATCAAGGTTGTTGGTCGAGTGAAGCATCGTTCTTCTTCGGGGTCTGATTCGTCATCGGAACAAATTCTGCCTGTTGATATAGCGTGGCATTCTTCTTGTTCTGGTGTGCAGTCTGGTTGGTCGATTTTGTAGGTGATGCTTTCACCATGTGCTCGTAGAACAATTGTATGGTTATACACATCAATCACTGCTCTGGCTGTGTTCATAAATGGTCTACCAAGGATAATCGGGATGTTTATGTCCTCGTGGATATCCATTACCACGAAATCCGTCGGAAAAAGAATTTGTTAACTTGAACTAAGACGTTCTCAGCTATTCCTTTTGGGTATCTAACAGATTGGTCAGCTAGCTGGACAATCATCTTAGTGGGTTTCAAATTTTCAAGTTCTAGCCTCTTAAACAGGGAGTAGGGCATAAGGTTAATGCTAGCTCCTAGGTCGGCTAAAGCGCTGATATCTCCGAATTGGTAAATAGAACAAGGGAGTGTGAATCTACCGGTGTCTCCTAGTTTTTCGGGAAGGCTATTATTAAGTAGGGCTGATGTTTCAGAACTAAGGGGAATGTTGTTTACTTCGGGCAGTTTATCCTTAGTGGATAGCAATTTCCTGATATATTTATTACGACCGGGAACTCCAGACATGGTATCAAGGAATTTTCCATCTAGCTTAAAGGATGATAATTTCTTAGGTAGGGCTTTAAGTCAAGCGGGAAAAGGGATTCTAACCTCTTTGTTCATGGTCGGAGTGGTTTCCACGGCTGGTATCTTGATCTTTGGTTCTTTCTTTACTGGAA
Organism: Pseudognaphalium luteoalbum; assembly: GCA_963422505.1. Classification (NCBI taxonomy): domain Eukaryota; kingdom Viridiplantae; phylum Streptophyta; class Magnoliopsida; order Asterales; family Asteraceae; genus Pseudognaphalium; species Pseudognaphalium luteoalbum. The sequence goes on from OY730193.1 coordinate 64,026,125, forward strand.
TAGCAGCAAGAGGTAGAGTGGCTGCTTCCTTTGTGGTAGTGAGTTTCTTTACTTCCTCAACATGTGGGTTGTGAACCGTGTTGCTAGGCAAGCTTCCTCTAGGTCTGTTATCAAGACGTTGTGCCAATTGTCCAATTTGAGCTTCTAAATTTTTTAGCACAGCCAATTGATTTCTCATAAAGAGGTCGGCTTGATCTTGTCTAGCGGACGTCTTTTGGTTGAGCAGGTGTTGACCTTGCATGAATTGGGTGAAGGCGTCATCTGAACTTGAAGCTAGGGCCTTTGTCTTTGCAGGTTGTTCAGAGGTGTGGTTTGAGTCAGAAGTGGGTGCAGGAAGTGCGAGGGGTTGGTTATAAGAAGGTTGTGATTGTTGTGGGTAAGGTGGGTATCTAGGTGGGTATCGGGGTTGGTATGGTGGTTAGTTGTTTCATGGTTGGAATGGAGGTCCTCTAGGTTGGTTGTTGTTTTGATTGAAACCGGATGGAAAATTTTGTTGTCGAGCAGGAAACTAAGCATAGTAGACGGTGCCATCTGCTTCTTCGTATTCAACTTGATATTCACCAGGTGGTTGCGGATTGGTGCAGTGTTGACAGACTTGCACTTGGTGTACTTGGTGCTGTTGTTTCTTAAGTTCTCCAAACTGGTTGACAAGTGAGTTCCTTTTTTTGTTAATAACTTAAGTGCTTCAACTAGAACTGGATTCGATGCAGCGATAGGTGCTGAAGATGTTGAGTGATCTCCAGAGTTCCAATCATGGTGATGCATAGTCATGTTCTCTATAAGCTTCCATCCTTCTTCGTCGGTCTTTGCCATGAAGCTTCCTTGTGCGGCAGCATCGAGGGTGGTTTGGTGGTTGGGGTCTAAACCATTATAGAAGGTACACAATTGTGCGAATTTGTCGAGACGGTGATTGGGGCACTTCTTCAAGGCTCCTTTGAATCGTTCCCATGCGGTGTATAATGACTCATCAAAAGCTTGTCGGAAATTCATGATGTCATTTCAAAGTTTGGTTTGTTTAGAAGGCGGAAAGTATTTGGTTAGAAACTTTTTCGCCATTACCGTCCATGAAGGGATAGAGTCGGTCTCTAAACCTTCAAACCATGTTTGCGCATGATGAGTGAGCGAATAAGGGAAAAGATACAAGCGGATTGTGTTTTGGCTAATTCCGTTTTGTTTGTAGGAACTTGAAAGAGATATGAACTTGTCGAGGTGAGAGTTGGGATCATCACTTGGTAATCCATGGAATTGACAGTGGTTTTGGATTAGTTGGATGATGTGGTGTTTAAGCTCGAAAGATTGACCAGGGGTTTCAGGGTAGAGAATTGATCATCCTCTTCCTTCGATAAAGGGTTTACTGTTGTCAACGAGAGTGATGCGTTCAGCCATTGCTTGTCTAAGTGCGGATTGCTTCTTTTCTCATCGAATGGTACGTATTATAAGTTCTGGATCAGGGAAATTAAACAGTGGTGCAGATCTAGGGGAACAGGTCATACACTAAAGAGAAACAGAAAATAGAGGAAAACTAATAATAAAGAAAATATATTTATATTTTTTTTAGAAGGTTTTATCCTAAGGGTTTACTAGAATTGGGATTGGTTGGGCCTCTGTATCGGACAGTTAGTCTCCCCGGCAGCGGCGCCAAAAACTTGATGGGGCCCGAAGCATCGTATGAAGATGGTGCTCGGACCGCGATCGGTTTTTTTTTAATTTGTGTTTGCTGGGGTCTAAGTATGACTTACTAATACTGAACCAAAGGCTAGTAGATGGTAAGTATGACCTAGAGTTGTTCTTAAAGAGAAACTGAATTGAAACGGAGGTGATCCAATCAACCTTTCTTTTCTAGTAAAGGTTTTAAAAAAGTGCGTTGGGGGTTTTTGGTTCAGTTAATTAAGTAAACTAAATAAAGCGAATAAAAGATAATGTTAAATCAGATAATAAAAGGAGTATTTGTTGTGAGTTCATTAGCTTATAATGTGGGACGATGACTTGTAGGGAAAATGTTTACTAAATTTGGAATGTTCACTAGACTTGGTAGTTTATGGTATAACCGATAGATTTCCTATTAGTCGGTTATCAACTAATATGTCACGAGGAACCACGGTGTCATGATTCTGATCAGACACACAATGCTCAACTCTCCACACTCTCCTGTGAGGGACTCAGTGGCCCTTGTTATTGAACACATTTGCTTGTAGGCGAAGGAATAGAGTAGCAAGTGTACAACAAGTCTAACCATTCTTAATACCATAAAGACTATAAATTTAGCAGACAATTAACTTAGCAAATACGTTCGGACTTAGTTGATCAATTCCTATTAATGAAGTTTAAGCATGGTAAGTGAAGGAAAGTGTTGAGGTTTCTTGCGTACCTTACTTTAAATTTCATAGGTTAAGGAAAAGTATCGATTGAAATTGGATTTTAAACTTGCATTTCTCAATACAATTAACAAATCCCTAGGTTTTCGTAAATGGTTATTTAGCCTATAGCCTACCTAATCTAATCTAAACTAACTAATCTAATTAAAACGTTAATTAAAATGCTGACGGCTTTTTGCATAAAGTTAAACCCAGAACATGTCAGAAAATGCTATGGTAGTTCACAATGTATTTAATCGTTTACCGATGTTTCCATCGTGAATTCAATTGCTTTGCGATGTTTACATGATAAGTACATTGTGATTTCAAGTGTACAATACTCATGGCAATTCCACGTAATCACATTGCATTTTATGATGCTCGCATGACGTTACAATTAAAACCATAGTTTTACACAGATAACTATTGACCAAGTAGTAAGGTTCGCGACTCCTCTTTACAAGGTTACAATCACATTTGTTAATCGAAAGGCGAATGTAAGTTTTAGATTTAAAATCATAAGATAAGTCCGTTCATAAAGTTTCCGTTTTATAATGTTGATCCATAATACAACTACCTTCGGTCGTTATCGGCTTCCATACGTATGTACTTTGCTTAAAAGTATTTCCAGCACTATACCGAGTAAACAATCGAATAGGGGCCGTCATATTATTTCACGACGTATTTAAATTCATCCCACAATTATATATGCTAACTACATCACAACAAATACAATAGTAATCTACTCGCTAATCATGGCACAAACTATCTCTAGCATAATTAAAGTATACATATTTAATCAAGATAGATAAGGATAGAAATAACCGAGATTAATATGCGAGAAGGAATAGGCTTGAATTAATAAGAGTTGCTCCAAGCGTACACCAAAGATTACAAATACGTTCCTCACCAAGCACATCCCTTGCTTCTATTTTACTAGCCTAATACTAATTTAAAATAAAGAAAGAAAGAAAAGCTAGAAGCTAGAGAAAGAAAGTGTGAAAGTGCCTAGGTATGTTGGTATCCTAGTGCCCTTGGTGTGTTTTTGCAAATGAGCCTCATGCCTCCTATTTATAGGAGAGTTTTGGTGCATTTTAGCAAGTGGAAGCTCACAATAGCAAAAGGTGAAAAAAATAGTGGCACCGGGTACGAAAAAGGTGGAAAAGGTGGTGCACAGGGTACGGAAAAACACGTAAAGGTCTAGCACCGGGTACATGAAAGGACAAAAAAGCTCAATCCGTGCGGGAGGGTGGCAGCCTGGTGGCTGGCCGGCGGCGGCTGGCTGCTACCTGCACCAGCCCGATGCCTGTTGCTTCGTTTCTCGATTCGTGCGTGTTTTCTTCGTTATACGTCCGTTTGCATTGATTCATTTTGCGTTGTATTCGTAATTCAAAAACGGAGCTTTTGATGAAAAGAAATCCCATAAATATGTCTCTGAACTTTAGATGTGTCGTACGAATCGTTTGGATCTTCCAGAGTACGTAGAATCTTCATTCTTCGTCCGTTTTTGTTGATTCTTCTTCTGTTGGATTCGTAATTTGAAGACGAACATCTTGAGTAAGGTGGATGTTGGTGATGGGCTCTTTTGTCTTGAAATCTCGTTTTGATGTCTTCAAACTTCAAACGTGTGTGAAATCTTCGTTTTTCATCCGTTTTGCTTGATTTTCATCGTGCAACCTTGTTTTGACCATCTTGGCATAATACTATTGATTTGTAATGTTTTTGAGTTAAAGTGCCAAGAATCATTCCAGAATGAGAGAGATATCGGTAGTAAAAACGTGAATTTTTACGCGATATCAAACTACTAGCCGTGCTTTATTTCTGATAACTACTCCTCGATCATCTTTCTTGATTCTATATACCCATCGAGTGCCGATAGGATGTGCACCCTTAGGTAATGGTACCAATTCCCAAACATGCAGCTTTTTGAATTGCTGCAATTCCTCTTGCATTGCTTTAACCTAATGTGGGTCTTTCAAAGCATCCTCTGTCCGTTTAGGCTCCACTTGAGATAGAAAACATGATTTTACCTCTGCGGCAAGACATGCAAGAGAGACAGGCTCAGAAGAATCAGATGGGGATTCAGGATTCTCAACAGTAATAACTTGACTTCGAGTCTGAATCCCTTTATCCAAAGGACCGATAATATTCTCCACCGGATGATCCTTATTGATACAAGAACTTGGAATTTCATCAGGCATAATGACAGAATCCAAGTTTGTAAAATCGGCTTCCTGTGCCGAATCAAACTCATCAGTATTCACAAGCGGTTCATCTTCATCATCAGACAACTCAGGAACATCAGCATACGTTTCTTGATTTCTCATCGATGATTCAGGAACCTCAGCGTTGGTTGGAGAAAGAGGTGGAGTAGCAGAAGCAGTCGGTGGCTTTGATGCTGATAGCGGAGATGTATCTGAAGACAAATCAAGGCTGTGGAGCAGTGTGACCACCTGATCAACCTCATCTTCTTCGTTAGGCAGATTGAATGAGTCAAAGATTGCTTCATAGTTAAACAACTGCGCGGGTCCCTTTCCCTGCGGATTTTCAGTATACCGAAAGCACGTGACTTCAAAATGTTCTTCCATGCTCTTAGTTGCCAAATTATACACACGTTTATTTGGAGAGTTATTTGAAAAACCCAAAAATAAACCTTCACTTGACTTTGCTCCAAATTTAGCAACTCTATCTTTTGTGTACATAATTGTGCAGGGACATCCAAACGGTTCAAGAAACTGTAACGAAGGTTTTCGATTATTAAGCAGCTCATATGACGTTTTATTGTGCTTCTTAACCACATAAACCCTGTTAAGAATATAACAAGCGGTATTGACCACCTCAGCCTATAAAGTGATAGGCAGCTTAGAGTCTGTCAACATTGTTCGTGCGGCTTCAATGAGTGTCCTGTTTTTACGTTCAGCAACTCCATTCTGTTGAGGAGTTCGAGCAGCACTGAATTGATGAACAATGCCTTTTCTTAGACAGTACAACTCAATCGTTGAATTCTTAAACTCAGTCTCGTTATCAGATCGCAGTTTCTTGATCGACAAATTGCACAGGTTCTCTAGCTTATCAAATAGATATGTGAGAAGCTCAGGAACTTCATCCTTAGTAGATAAGAAATACACCCACGAAAAGCGAGAATAATCATCAGTTACTACCAAGCAGTATTTAGAACCTCCCATACTCTTCCTACTTACTGGTCCAAAGAGATCCATATGCAATAGCTCCAACAGACTTGAAACGGAGTTTACCACTTTTGACTTATGGGATTTCTTGTGATGTTTCCCTTTTTGGTAGGAAACACAATGATCATTAATTCCAAAGGATTGCTTCTGAACTCCACGCACAAGATCATTTTTCACCAAATAATTCATTTTCCGGAAGTGCAAGTGTCCCATACGTCTGTACCAAAGTAGTGATTCTTTTTCAGGAGCTCTTGAAAGTAAACACGTATGTTGAGTTGTTTCAACAGTCTTCATATCCAAAATATACGTGTCTTTTTGCCTAGGTGCCCTCAGTAGCACCCAATCCTCAGGAATAACGTATCCTGGTTTTAAAATGCAGCACTCAGTTTTGGTAAATGCCGTAGTGTACTCTTTGTCGCACACTTGTGACACGCTGAGCAGATTGTGGGTGAGCTGTTCCACAAAATTAACTTTCTCAAAACTCACTTGCCCATTAGTGAGTGTACCCTGTCCGGTAATAACACCTCCTTTATCACCGGCAAAAGCAACATATCCCCCATTGTAATCTTTAACTTCCATAAGTAGAGATAAGTCGCATGTCATATGTCGCGAGCAACCACTATCGATATACCATCTACTGTTATGAACTGCTTCGGATTGCTGCGACATCACAAACATAAGAATCAATTAGTAAGGGAGACCCAAGCCTTTACAAGCTTGGGTAACCCAGTAGCATCATCCACAATGATTACATCAGTCAGAATTTTATTTTTTAGCAAATCGAAATCGTTTCCTGATGTATTTTTGTCAGATGAAGTGTCAGAACATGACTCTTTGATCTTCTAAACCTTTTAAAATTTGGATGGTTGCTTGTTAACAACAATGAGCTTATCATGAGTGACTTTGTTTGGCTCAATATTTTTAATCTCAGAAGCAGGTGGTGGAGATGCAG